>JADRCH010000004.1:8493254-8593881 GCA_019843965.1 Rhynchomys soricoides | reverse complement strand
TATATATATATATATATATATATATATATATATATATATATATATATTAAACAATGTCTATCTACCAATCAAGCCCTACAGAGGATACTAGAAACTCCAACATAGGGATAGTATCTACACACAAGAAAGAACAAAAAATTAATCATCTCGCAGCAAACCCAAAAGAAGAGAATTACACACACACACACACACACACACACACACACAATAACACCTCCAACAACAAAAATAACAGGAACCAACAATCATTGGTCCTTAATATATCTCAACATCAATGGAGTTAATTCCTCAATAAAAAGATATAGGCTAACAGACTGGATATGCAAGTTGGATCCAGCATTTTGTTTTGTTTTGTTTTTTGTTTTTGTTTTTTCGAGACAAGATTTCTCTGTGTAGCCCTGGCTGTCCTGGAACTCACTATGTAGACCAGGCTGGCCTTGAACTCAGAAATCCACCTGCCTCTGCCTCCCAAGTGTTGGGATTAAAGGCATGCACCACCAGTGCCTGGCTGGTCCAGCATTTTGTTGCATACAAGAAACACACATCAGTGACAAAGACAAACACTACCTCAGAATAAAAGATTGGAAAAAAGTATTCCGAGCAAATGTTCCCAAGAAACAAACTGGAGTAGCCATTCTAATATCCAATAAAATAGACTTTCAACCAAAAATTGTAAAAAGAGTTGGGGAAGGACACTTTATACTTCTTAAAGTAAAAAATCTACCAAGATAAACTCTCAATTCTGAACATCTATGTCCCAAATGCAAGGACACCCATAGTCATAAAAGAAACTTTATTAAAGCTCACTTTGACCCTCACACAATACCAGAGAGAGAAATAACCATCCCATTCTTATCAATGGACAGGTCATTTGAAACAAAAACTAAACAGAGACACAGTGAAACTAACAGAAGTTATGAACCAAATGAATTTAACAGATATCTACAGAACACTTCACCCTAAAACAAATAAATATCCCTTCTTTTTAGCACCTCATTGTACCTTTTCCAAAATTGATGATATAATTGGTCACAAAACAAACCTCAACAGATAAAAGATGATTGAAATAGTCCCATGCATCCTATCAGATCACCACAAATTATGGCTAAACTTCAATAACAATAAAAACAACAGAAAGCCCACACATTCATGGAAACTCAACAACTCGCTTCCCAATGATAACTTAGTCATGGAGGAAATGAAGAAATTAAAGACTTTCTAGAATTCCATGAAAATGATGAAACAGCATACCCGAACTTATAGGACACAATGAAATCAGTGCTAGGAGGAAAATTTATAGCACTAAGTGCCCTCATAAAGAAATTGGAGAGATCCTACACTAGTAGCTTAACAGCACACCTAACAGCTCTGGAACAGAAAGAAGCAAACACACCTGAGAGGAGTAGACTGTAGGAAATAATCAAACTCAGGGCTGAAATCAACAAATTAGAAACAAAGAGAATGATATAAAGAATCAACAAAACAAAGAACTGTTTCTGTGAGAAAATCAACAAGACTGATAAACCCTTACCAAAACTAATTAAAGAACACAGAGACAGTATCCAAATTAATAAAATAAAAAATGAAAAGGGAGCCAAAACAGTAGAAACTGAGGAAATTTAAAAAATCAAATCTTAGTACATAAGCCTCTACTCAACAAAAGTGGAAAATCTAGATGAAATACATTTTTCTAGACAGATACCACATACCAAAGTTAAATCAAGAACAGGTAAACTATCTAAACAGACCCATTACCCCTAAGGAAATAGAAACAGTCATTAAAAACCTTCCAAACAAACAAAAAATGCCCAGGGCCAGATGATTTTAGTGCAGAATTCTACTAGACTTTCAAAGAAGAGCTAATACCAGTACTCTTCAAACTATTCTACAAAATAGAAGAGAAGGAACACTACACAACTTATTCTATGAAGCCATAGTTACTCTGACACCTACACAACGTCCAACAAAGAAGGAGAACTTCAGACCAATTTCACTTATGAATATCTATGTAAAAATACTCAATAAAATTTTCACAAGCCTAACCCAAAAACACATCAAAACCATCATTCACCACAATCACGTAGGCTTTATCCCAAGAGTGCAGGGATGGCTCAATATATTAAAATCCATCAATTTAATCTGCTATATAAACCAACTCAAAGAAAAGATTCACATGATCATCCCATTAGATGCTGAAAAAGCCTTTGACAAAATCCAATACCCCTTCATATTAAAAGTCTTGGAAAGATCAAGAATTCAAGTCTCCTACCTAAACATAATAAAAGTAGTATGCAGCAAACCAGCCTCCAATACTAAATTAAATGGAGAGAATCTTGAAGCAATTTCAATAAAATCAGGGACAAGAAATGGCTTCCCACTCTCTCCCTATCTATTCAATATAGTAAGTGAATTTCTAGCTAGAGCAAGGAGAGCAAGGGTACAAATTGAAAAGGAGGAAGTAAAGGTATCACTATTTGTGGATGATATGATAGTAAAGACAATCGAGGAACACTCCTCCTTTGCTGGTGGGATCACAAGCTAGTACAACCACTCTAGAAATTAATCTGGCAGTTCCTTAGAAAATTGGAAATAGATCTATCTGATAACATAGCTATATAACTCCTGGGAATATACCCAAAAGATGCTCCACCATACCACAAAGACACATGGTCCACTATGTTCATAACATCCTTGTTTGCAATAGCCAGAAGCTGGAAACAACCCAAATGTCCCACAATGGAAGAATGGATACAGAAAATGTGGTTTATTTACACAATGGGATACTATTCAGCTATTAAGAATGAAGACATCATGAATGTTGCAGGCAAGTGGATGGAACTAGAAAATATCCTCCTGAGTGAGGTAACCCAAACCCAAAAGGACATGCATGGTATGTATGCACTGATAAGTGGATATTAGCCAAAAAGTACAAAATACCCATAATACAACTCACAGACTGCAGGAAACTTAATGAGAATGATGGCCCAAGTGTGCATACCTGAAACCCACTTAGAAGGGGAACAAAATAATTGTGGGAGGCAGAGGGAGGGAGGAATGTGGGTAGGAAAGAAGGGACAGTGCCAGGTATGGGGAGAGACAGGAGGGATGCTAAGGCCAGGAGAATGTATTGAAGTATACAGCAGTGTGGGATAAGGGCAAGGGGGGAACCTTTTGAAAGATTTGAGGCTATATGAGAGGCTATCAGGACTAATGGGGATGACATTAGCTGAAATGCCCAATAGTGGGGAGATAGAACCTGAAGAGACCACTTTTAGTAGATAGACGTGGCCCCTTGATAGGGGGCCACCCACCCATCTTTAAAATTTCAACCCAGAATTGCTTCCTGTCTAAAAGAACTGCAGGGACAAAAATGCAGCAGAGACTGAAAGAAAGGCCACCCAGTGATCAGCCCAACTTAAGATGCATTCCATTTGCATGCACCAAATCCTGACACTATTACCGAGGCCATATTGTGCATGTAGACAGGAGCTTGGCATGGCTGTCCTCTGAGAGGCTCTACCAGCAACTGACCAAGACAAATGTAGATAGTTACAACCAAACATTAGATTGAGGTTGAGGACCAATATGGAACAGTTAGAGGAAGGACTGAAGGAGCTGAAGTAGATGGCAACCCCATAGAAAGAATAACAGTTTCAACTAACCTGAAACCTTCAGAGGCCCAAGAGACTAAGACAAAAACCAATAATCATACATGGGTTGGTTTGTTTCCCAGGGTACATGTGTAGAAGGGGACTACCTCAGTGGGAGAGGAGGAGCTTAATTCTATGGAAACTTGATGACCCAGGGAAGAGGGTGGGTGTGTGTGGACAGGTCGGAAAACAACTCTCGAGGGTGGGGCATGGGGAAGGGGAGGAAATATGATGAAGAACTCAGGGATGGGGAAGGGGAGGAAATATGATGAAGAACTCAGGGAGGGAGGACCAGGAAGGGCTGTGACTTTTGGAATGTAAATAAATAATTAATTTAATAATAAAATATATGACTCTATCTCTACCAAGTAGTACAAATTCCACAAGTCAATTTCTAGTAAGAAAAAGTCCTTTTGAGAATTTTTGAGTAAAATCTAATGTTGTTCTCATTCTTTACCCATTGTCATTACATGCTGAGATGCCTCCACCCACTTATGTGACTGCTATTCCAATCACTAGTCCTTTAGTATGCCTAGAGTTAATGCTTTGAATCTCACATATAATACCTGATATTTGTAGTGCTGAATGCATTTTTGTAATGAGTGAACCACTTTGAAATATCAATATTATTGGGGTTGTTTGTTCTGCAAAATGTTATAATGGAGACAAAGTTACAGGCTTTTGTGGAATGCATTCACTGGGTAAAGCAGTAAGTGGTCATATATGATTTACTAAGAAAATAAAAGCTTTCTGGACAGAGACAAGACTATACTAGTCTAATTCACTATTCCCATTGCTTAAAGCAGCAACAGTGTGTGCTTATGTTCCACATAAAAGACTTGAACATAATAAAAATAAATTTAGGCCAATCCAATTAAGGTGAAATAAATAGATAAAAACAGTGACAGGAAGATCAGATTATAATCAGATTATATTGGCATTAGGTTTGAAGGAAGAAATTAGGATATCATACTGAGGAGGTGGGGATAAGAAACTGAGGAAGAAACACTGAAATGTGTTGAAATCTCAGATAGTGTTAGCTAGTTAGTCGGATAATTAGAATTTGCAATGGCTCTGTACTGATCATATCCTAACAGTAATCCATCTTTGCTCCATGGAGAAGTGAAATGTGCTAATGTCAACTAAGGTTCTCCTAGTGCCTGAGAACATTCTCACTTTCTGATGCTGGGTAACTTGTCTTTTAAGTATTCTATGCCTGACTCATTGTCTTCATTTGAAAAGACTGAATTTGTTATTTACCCTGTAAAAATGTGGGAATAAAATATAATCAAAGTCAAAACGCCTGACTCAGTACTTAGTATATAATACATCTCCAATAAATGCCTATTTCTATCTCCATTTCATAACACTGCAGTGGTTTCCCAGCTGTGATAGATTGATATAAACATATCACAAAACATTTTTCTTATTTGTTGAAGGAGATTAAATTTCACATATTGTATTATAATAAAACTTATTTAATGATGATTGCAAAATTTCATACTGAGCACTTTCTCCATGGATCAGATATGTGGCTGAGAGAACACATTTAATTCTCACAGCAATTTTCTATGTCATTTGCTTTTGTAGAATTGATCAGTTACATATGGGAGCTCTGTGATAATCCATGACAACAAACAATGTCATACTTGGAAGCCTCTGATTTTAATCATTAAATGATGATGATTTTTTGATGATACTCATCAGTGGTGCTAACCTTTGCAGATTTGAGAGAGGGAAGAACTATATAACAGTAGAAGACAGTATGGTTATTATGGTTCTTTAACTCCTTTTACAACTACTGAACTTTTCCAAGCAGCAGGCTCTCAGTCTTCCCCCTTTCAGTGTAGAATCAGATAAACATGCCTGTCTGCAATGTTGCTTCTAGGATTAAATGTCGCCTTTGTGGGTGGAGTCTAAACACATTTATGTGTATAGGGAAGAACATTGAACTATTCCTGGCACAGTCAGAAAATAAGCTGTCAGGTTTTATAGATTGAAAATATTTGGATCATAATGCTCATGACGACTGGAATAAAATAAACAAAAGCACTCTTTTCCAGTTCCAGTATTAGCAGCAGAGTTGTAACTAAGAATTAAAAACTCCATGAAAAAGAAAACAACAGATATTTAAGACATGGGAGCATGACTGGAAAGAGCACAAAACACTTGGTCATAAGCAGAGAAGAGTAGCTGATGAGGTCTTTATTCATTTGATTTTGTCAAAAGACATTGTCCAAATCACAGAACTCCAAGTAACTAGATTTTAAGAAAAAAAAAAAATCACAGACTGTGGCTTCAGGATCCAGATGATGAAGTTTGAATTCTGAAGATGGGCTTGCCAGTGTTCGAGAAATCAAGAAGGAAAACCCAGAGTGAAGAAAGCACAGTCCTTCCTAGGACTTCTCATTCCCTTGGATTGTTCTGTGGCAGTTAAAGTAGGGAGTTTCCAAATATCATAAGATACCATGGCAGCTGAGGAGAAGATGAGAAGAAGGAAGGTCATGATGAGCTCAGCATATGTCCACTACATCATGAGAGCCAAGTTAACTACAAGAAGTAAAACTGTGAGAAGCTCAAGAGTGAAACACTAATACCTTTAATTTTATATACTCCACAAAGTTCAATCTAACGTGAAAATAAAAATTTTCTGTGGGAACTAGAATTAAGAGTCAAAGGGAGACAACTTAACATTCAATCACCTCACATCTGATGTGTGCACAGACTGCAGTTAACAGGCCATCTGCTGGGTATGCCGGAGGACTTGAAGAAAAAGTTGTTCATGTGGAGAGGACACTTGTGGCATTTGTGGCACCTTCAGGCTATCTATAGAGAGACACATGGAAATTCTGAAAATCAAAGCTAATTGAATGTGTACAGGATGTTTTTGGAGAGGAAAGCTAAAGAGTAAGTATGTTTAAGTGCAAATGCTTTAGCATTATCCTAACCAAAGATAAAAAGAAATGATGGCCTTTAAAACACAAACTCTTGAGCAAGTGGGTCAATAGGACACACTTCATCACATGTATAGTTAAGAATGTTGACAGGACCGTAAAATGTTTGGAGAATAGACAAAGAGTCACAAATTTAATGAAACCAAGACAGCTAAACACTAAGCTAGGTGAGCAATCTAGAAGCAGGATACCTAGAGAGAATAGTGAAATTACTATGCAGGAAACAAAGTTGACTAACAAGATGAATGCCACATGATTTAGAGAGTTGAAGCACATACTGGATAAAACCAACTACTGTCAGTCAGAAAAGGTTAAGACAAAAGTTAATGAGATGACTTTTTTAAAGCTTTGTCAAAAAATAAATCTTTAAATCTTAGCTTTGTCTCTTGAGAATTATATACCAGATTCAATACCCAAAATATTGAAGACTGTGCATATTGATGTCAAGGATGTCATCTTATTGCCAATGATGAAATTATTATAAAATCTACATGTAAATGTAAAAAGGCATAAAATGGCTGTAATTTCTATACACAATAGGGAAATTTTTACTACTGTAAATCTAAATTAAGGTAAAACCATTACTCACTAAAATACAGAGCTCACTTTAGAAGGCACAAATAATTCCCCAAGAGAGAAGAATAAGTTTAATTGTTTTTGTTACCACCACCAAATAAAATAAATTGGAAGAGCTGTAAATAATTATTCAGATAAATATATTTTTGTGTGTGTGTTTACATATCTGTCGCATCATACAAAAGTCAACAGAGATTATAAAATAAACATAATAAAACTAATTAATTAATTAATTAAAATTAATATACCTTTTCAGCAGTCCATCTTGAAAAGTAGGCTAATCAAAAGTTATGCTACAAGAAAACATAGGCCCAACTGAGTAAATGTGAAAAAAATCTGTATTCAGCAATTTTTTCATGAATTTATGACAAATGCCAACATTTTAAAATTTTCAAGGGACAATGTAATGAAGAACAAAAGACACAAATAGATACCTGTAAAGACAGATATGTGAGCTAGTAATGGAACATGTGATAGTAATTCAAGAGTAAGACCCAGATTGTGTCCTAGGTTGAAGAAGATGATTGTAGACAATCTATGGGATTGGTGTGATAGCATACATCTGTGTTGTCAGGTTCTCTGGAGGCTGAAACAAGAAGACAGTGTGCTTACGGCCAGCTTGAGATGCATAACAGGACTTTTCTCAAAATAGCAAAGGCTATGATTGTAGCTGAGTTCCACAGCATTCTCTTTGTCTGCCTTAGACCTTGGGTTCAACTCTTAGACCTGATAAAATACAAACAAAGTTTGGGGGAGGTGAGGGATAAGGAAGACAGAGGATGGGGAACAGGTACTGGTTTTGCTTATTGATTATTGACAAATAAGAGATGGATATAGTAACAAAGTAATGTGTGTATATTGAAGAGCCAGAAAAATGAAGATGTAGAACAAATCGGGGAAAGCATAAGCAGTTGTATCTTGATGAAGGTGTGTGCGAATCTTTGTAAAGGTTTCTACTTATAATACTGAGAACTAATAGTTAGACTATACAACTTTTCCCTTGAATAAATACCTACCTACAGTAGGTTCATTTTCTTGGAACCCTGTGGTTCAACTCCAAATTAAATGTATATTTATCAACTCAGAAGACAAAAACTGTATCAAGTTAAATATATGACAGTGCCTATAGCCATAATGACAAACAAATGCTAATTGTAAAGAGTCTATATCTGAACCTTTATGATTGCTTCTGCACACATAACCTGTTGTGGTCTAATACTTTACAGTGTGGTGGTGGTGGGAAGTTGTGACTGGGGAAGCCAATCTAGGAAAATAACACACATCTTAAAATACTTTTAATTACTAAATGCTACTATGTGCTTATCAGAAAAATATTGAAAATAAATATTCCAGGTGTTAAAATTAAAGGGGCAGAGACAGTGATGACATAGGAGAAGGTGGTTATCAGTAGTTGCAAAGCCTGAGTAAATATTTTTCAAAAAAAATCACATATGGTTTATACTATTGGCTTCTGGTCATTGTTGTTTAAAACTTTCATCCTTAATTTTCTAATATTTTATACATAATTATGAACAATATCACTAATATCTGCAGACCAGAAATTTTTCTTGTCATAACTTTGAAGCAAGGCATGCCCTTAGGCTTTGTAACAGTGTGACTTGAACATATACACAATTTTTCTGCCTAGGATCTAGTCCTTCATTTTATCACTGATGCTTTAACACTAAGAAGTTTATTTAATATGCCCTTTTTAGTAAAACTTACATTTACACATGCATTAATATTCTTCAGTCATGAATATTTTTAACCACATAAATACTAATAGTAAGATAAATTCCAGTATGTTTATCACTTGAAATATATTTTTGAGGTTTGTTTTATATATAAAAATTTTCTGTTTGTATCTGTTTCCATATTTGCATTAGCATCTTTTATTGGGATGATATAGCAAATATGTACCATTTGCATTAATTTTCACCTAAATTACTAAAGGATTTTGAAATAGGAGAATCAAATTAATATAATGCATAATTTAACACAAATATATATCTTGGCTTATATTTTTTACTCTGAGAAAAGTTTTCCTATTTCTAAATGTTTGTGTCTACATCTATGAAATTAAATGAATGTCTAATTTACTATTTATTCAAATTCAGGTTTTTCTTCCCTAAAATTTTTCTTTTAAATCCCAATTTTCAAAGGACATTTGAAAGATCTTATTTCTTTAAAAGATGAAAATCACCCAAAGCTTCTGGTCTTGATTCTAGGAGTCAAGGATCTATTCCCTGAGTGACATTATGGGTCGGGGTCACCTTTATGCTTGTTAAAGAAGATTCCGATCCAAGACCTTTAGTTTAATGATCCAGCATCTTCTGCATAAGTTATGGTCTGGGACTTTTGAAGCTTCATTAGCCTTTTGGCCACAGGGAGAACATTAAATTAACAAAAAGGCAAGAAAGACACAAACTTGGAAGCTGGCATTATTATTTTTTTTTTTTAGCTCTGATATGTTGGTTATTTTTTAGCCAGTGGAAAAATGTTGTGAAACTTCTTCCACAACTCCACTTTCACACCTTTTCTGAATCTGTGAAACTTCACTCCAGAGTTATAAGTTTGTTTTCAGTTAGCCAACTATTCTATCATACCAATCACAATGAATTTGAAATACCCTCACTGCAAAGTTGAAGTTGGATCTAATATGGCTACAAAGATATCTGAGAATTTGGTTTTCTTTGAATTGAAAATAAATTCTTTTCTCATAAGACACATCCTGACCAGTCTTTACTCCCTCCATGACTCTCAGTGTTCCCCAACCTTCCCTCATTTCCAGATGTACCCCTGCTCTGTTTCCCTTCAGCAAAAATTAGGCCTCCAAGAGACAGAACCAAACATGACAAACAAGATATGATAAGATAAAGCAAAAGCCCTCATCCCAGGACTGGACATACAATAAGAAGAAAAATGTCCCAAGACCAGGCAAGGTAATCAGAAAACAGCAGCTGTCACTGTTTGGCATCTCACAAAATACCTCACTCATCAACCATTATATAGATACAAAGAGAAATCGGTGCGCACTCAATCAGGCCCTCTGTTCATCACTCCAATTTTCTGAGAAAAGGCCAGATTGATTTTCAGAGTGCTCATACAAGTTTGTGATACAACCAGGAATGGAGGAGTGTTCCCCTTTCTCTCATACTTGCTAGCATGTGCTGTTGCCTGAGTTTTTGATCTTAGATATTCTGATTGGTGTAAAGTGGAATCTCAGGATCATTTTGATTTGCATTTCTGTGATGACTAAGGACTTTGAACATTTCTTTAAGTGTTTCTGGTCCTTTTGAGAATTCTCTGTTTAGCTCTGTACACCATATTTTAATTTAGTTATTTGTTTGTTTTATGGGTTTTTTTTTTTTTGGTGTCTAACCTTTTCAGTTCTTTATATATTTTTGGATATTAGCCCTCTATCAGATGTAGGATTAGTGAAGATCTTTTCCCAATCTGTACACTGTCATTTTTTCCTAGAGATAGTGTCCTTTCCTGTATAGCTTTTCAGTTTCATGAGGTCTCATTTATTAATTGCTAATTTTAGTGCCTGAACTAATGTATGGTAGAACTACAACACTTCTGTGTTTATAACCCAAATAATGAGAGCCAACTGACTATAGGCACACCTATACTACCATGTTTGTGTATGTAGCATTCATAACCCTCAATCAGTGTAGATACCCATCAGTGGTTGAATGGATAAATGCAAGAAATGTATTTACAGTAGGACTAAATTCAGTCATAAAGAAAAATTAATTTATGTCAGTCACAGCAGAATGGATGGAATTGGAGATCATTATTTTATATAAAATAAACCAATCTCATGAACAAGGATTTCATGTTTTCTCACACATGTGGAATTCAGGGACATGAAGGTACAGATCTTAGTTTCTAATTCTTAAATATTGATATTTAGGTGTGAGTGACTGTGATCAGAAGCCTAGAAACCAGAGACTATGGGAAATGGTGTCTTTAGTGAAGGCATACTGAGAGACAATAAATAAATACTACATGGAAGTAGAAGGGATAGTACTGAGGTTGGAAGTTCTAGGCAGGGAGATGAGAATTAGCTTGGTGAGGCAGAAGAATCGACCAAAGTGAAGTATATATAAAAATGCCATGTAAAAGCCTGTTATGCTGTATGCTAATTACAAAATAATTTTTTAAAGGAACAATGAATATGTCTCAAGGAAAAAGTTGCATTAATAATATAAAATGTAGCCTCTCCCCTGCAATTTCCTGTGCTTCTCCATATGGGCATATGAATAATTTGTTAACAATTTATTGAAATATGGATATTCTATATGGTATACAGAAACTAATTTTTCTTACTCAACATTCTGGAGTGTTTCAAGAGGTTAGTTGATACATGATACTGACAAATTGCATAGTTTCAATAATTGCTTTCACTGAATTTGATATTTTTCTTAATGAACATTTATTTTACTTCTATCTTCCTGTTACAAATAGCAATATGCATCTTTGTAAACAGAGTAATATTTCTATAGGGTTGCATATACATGTATGTTTGATAAAATATATAATGTTTCATTTATTGATATATATGTTTGATATATAATTAAATTTGGGTATTTTAATATTGTATTATGTATTTAGCAATGCATTATGGTAGGTTTATAGCTCTTAAGGAATCTATTAAAACTTATTTGTCTACTTCCTTTACAGTACTTAATAATTTCAGTTAGTAGCTGCTTTAGGGTATTGCATAGAGGTGGATGTTTTGTTTTTACAAATGACAAAAGTTAATCATATGTAACTGAAGACACTTTTGAAGATATAACCATGAGAGTTATATGTTGATGGATTTCTGAATAGAAGACAAACTGGTTCAAACAGTGTTTGATGCTCATGCTTCATGTTGGGAGGGTGCAGAGCTCAGGTCTACTTCTCTTGATTAGTAACCTGTGCATACACAAGAACTTTGAGTTTTGATGCTAAAATCATGTTTTATAAATGTGTGAAGGGATTGCTTCAAAATTGCTTCAAACCGTTACAAAGATCTTAGTTTTCAACCAGTGTAAATTATAACTTAATTATTAGGGTGATAAGAGTTGTGTTGGCTTCTTTTGGTATAGTCTGATTTCTTCAGTGTTTTCAGGTCCTGGAATACTGCACCTAATTCAGTGACAATGAATCAAGTTGAAGTTAGTGACAGTAATTATGAAAACTTAGGCCTATGGTTCAGGCCTCAATTTGTACAACCATTTTTCTCCTCTTTTTTTCTTTGCTAGCATAAGCAAACTGTTCTCCACCCTTAAGATACACGATATTTTCAAATACCTTTATGTAATATTGCCATAGGGTTGAGTTAGAATGAATTTTCCCTATTTTAGCCTGGGCCTGGGCAGTGATTCATATTCCACAACAGGAATCATTTCAATTGCAATTACTTCCTAATGTATTTTTAAACTTTTGTTTATTCTTACCACTTTCAATTATGCATGCATTTTTATTATCAGTATGAATACATATCATTATCTCTCCTGATAAGGAACTTTGCCCTCATTATCTTTCTTTTTTTTCTGTATTTATATGAATCTTTATTTATAGGAAATTAATATTGCAATAATGAGCCAGAAGAAACTTGGATAGCTACAAGGATTCAGTCTGAAGACTGACCATATCATTAATTGTCCTGTAGCCACTTTTACACTCCCTCTCTAGAGCAAATATGGGAAATTTTTATTTCTACCTATTCTTGTTTTTATTATATTTGGATATTTACCTTATATACATTTCAAATGTTTTCCCCTTTGGAAACCCCCTATTCCATTCCCCCTCCCCTGCTATTATGGGGGCGCTCTCCCACCCACCCAACCACTCTCCTCTTCCTTCCTTGGCATTCCCCTACACTGGGCATCTAACACCCTTAGGCCCAAGGGCATCTCCTCCTACTGATGGCCAACAAGGCCAGCCTCTTTCACATATGTGGCCAGCACCATGGGTCCCTCCATGTGTATTATTTGATTGGTGGTCCAGTCTCCAGGAGCTCTAGGGGGTCTGGCCAGTTGACACTGTTGCTCCCACTATGGGGCTACAAACCTCCTCAGCTCCTTCAGTCCGTTCTCCAACTCCTCCATCCGGGACCCCACACTCAGTCCAACAGTTGGCTGTGAACAGAGCATCTGCCCCTATATTTGTCAGGCTCTACCTGAGCCTCTCTGGAGACAGCTTATCATGCTTCCATGAGCAAGCACTTCCCAGCATTTACTAGAATGTCTGGGCTTGGTGGCTATATATGGGACATATCCCCTGGTAGGGCAGTTTCTGGATGGCCTTTCCTTGAGTCTCTGCTCCATACTTTGTCTCAATATTTCCCCCGTGAATATTTTGTTCACCCTTCTACGAAACACTGAAGCATCCACATTTTGGTCTTCCTTCTTCTTAGGCTTCATATGGTCGGTGAATTGAATCTTGGGTATTCTGAACTTTTGGGCTAATATCCACTTATCAGTGAGCACATACCGTGTTTGTTCTTTTGTGACTGAGTTACCTCACTCAGGATGATATTTTTAAGTTCCATCCATTTGCCTGTGCATTTCACAAAGTCATTGTTTTTAATGGCTGAGTAGTGTTTCATTGTGTAAATGTACCACATTTTTTGTATCCATTCCTCTGTTGAGGGACATCTAGGTTGGTTCCAGCTTCTGGCTATTATAAATGTGATATAAAGTGATATCCAGAGTGGTTGTACCAACTTGCAATCCCACCAGCAATGGAGGAGTGTTCCTTTTTCTCCACATCCTCGCCAGCATCTGCTGTCACCTGAGTTTTTGATCTTAGCCATTCTGACTGGTGTGAGGTGGAATCTCAGGGTTGTTTTGATTTGCATTTCCCTGATGACTAAGGATGTTGAACACTTCTTTAGGTGCTTCTCAGTCCTTCCAGTTTCCTCAGTTGAGAATTCTGTTTAGCTCTGTTCCCCACTTTTTAATAGGGCTATTTGATTCTTTGTAGTCTAACTTCTTGAGTTCTTTGTATATATTGGATATTAGCCCTCTATCAGATGTAAGATTGGTAAAGATCTTTTCACAATCTGTTGGTTGCCATTTTGTCCTATTGACATTGTCCTTTGCCTTACAGAAGCTTTGCAATTTTATGAGGTCCCATTTGTCGATTCTTGATCTTAGAGCATAAGCCATTGGTGTTCTGTTCAGGAACATTTCCTCTGTGCCCATGTGTTCAAGACTTTTCCCCACTTTCTCTGCTATTAGATTCAGTGTGTCTGGTTTTTTGTGGAGGTCCTTGATTCACTTGGACTTGAGCTTTGTACAGGGAGATAGGAATGAATCAATTTGTATTCTTCTACATGTTGACCACCAGTTGAACCAGCACCATTTGTTGAAAATGCTGTCCTTTTTCCACTGTATGGTTTTAGCTCCTTTGTCAAAGATCAAGTGACCATAAGTATGTGGGTTCATTTCTGGATCTTCAATTCTATTCCATTGATCTCCCTGCCTATATGGTATTGTATGTAAAAACAATACCATACAGTTTTTATCACTACTGTTCTTTATTACAGCTTGAGGTTAGGGATGCTGATTTCCCCAGAAGTTCTTTTATTGTTGAGAATAGTTTTTGCTATTCTTATCTTTCATTCAGAATCCCTTTGTATTATTTGGTACCTTCCATAAAGGCTCACATGAATGCGATACTCAATAACATTTGGGGGAAGGAAAGTGTATTGAAGGACTAGGCTATCTAAATCAGAGGCAAATCAGGCTAGAGAAGGTACAGTTATTAATGACCTACATTGGCTATAAATCCTGAGACTATTTAATTGATGCAGTCAGGATATAATGAAGCTTTCTAGATCAGTATGCTCTTTTTAAAAATTAACCTAGGGAAAAAAATTTCAGTAGATTGCACAAACAAATCTCAAAAATACAAGGAATATTGGGTTTCTTTGTATCCCTTGCCTGAAAGTTACCACATGTGAGTATGTTATTTTATATTTATATTTGCTATTCATGATATCATTATATATATATGAATGATTCTATTTATTTTTTGGAGTTTTCAATTATAGAACACAATGATTTCTGAGTTCTTGATTTTGTATTTTTAAAACACATTTAGATACTTTTAACTATTGTATAATATTCAAATATTAGTTTTAAAGATGGGATTTATTGCTGCATTAAGTGTAAATAATGATTAAAGAATTCTACTGGTAACAACACATTGTGATTGTAGAATAGGATTGTCAGTTCTAAGATTCTAGAAGTGCATTCTATGTTGAAAATGCCTTCACTTCAAAATTGCTGCTATATCCCTGGGAGCCAGAACAAAAGTGTAGTCATAATATTTCAAGTTGATTATTATCTGCTACCTCTGGAATTGTGAAATATATGAATTTTTATTTTCACAGAGCTGTGAAATCCAGGCTCCATACTGATGCTAATACACACAGAACAATACATATATGAATTCTGAAAGAGCTCAGAGAGAAGAGCTTGGTCATATAGACAGATGAGTAAGGACACTTACCTGACAGGATCGTCATTATGTTTCTTATAAAGAAAATGGATTTCCATTGCACAGCTAAAAATAATAAGAAAAAATCTTACAATTGACTATACAGTCAGGGAAGACTGCTCATTCAGTGAAAACTGTATATCCAGTAAAAATTGTATACCCAGTAAAGACTCTACATCTTGTGAGGACTGTACAACCAGTGAGGATTGTGCATTCAGCAAAGACTGTCCATGCAGATTCAGATAAGACTGCACATTAATGAAAGAGTATATATTCAGAGCAGGCTATACATTCAACAAAGACTAAATACTGGATGTACAGCGATATAAGTAGACAGTACATCCAGCAAGATTATGTATCCAGGTAGATTGTATACATCCAGCAAAGACTGTATATGCATAGAAGACTGTATATTCATGTATGACTAAACATAATATTTATATATTAGCAAAAACTCTACATTCAGTCATGACTGTACATTCAATGAGGACAGGACCTTCAAGTAAGTCTGTACATTCAGAACGGACTGTATAGTCTCTGAAGACTGTATTTAGTGAGTACTGTAAATTCTGTGAGGATTGTTCATTCAGGGAAGACTAAGTCCAGTGAAGATTGCTCATGTAGAAAAATATTGTACATCCTTTGAAAACTATATATCAATTGAATACTGTACATTTGAAAAATCTGAACTTTTAGTGAGGGAGGTAGGTATATTATACAAAGACTTGGTGTTCAGAGAAGACTGGCCAGTAAACACTATATATCCATTTCTGACTGTGCATTCAGTGAAAACTGTATATCCAGCAAAGATTGGCCTTTGACTTAGGACTGTTTATTCAGCAAGGACTGTATATTCGTTAAGGATGATATATTCAGTGAAGATTGTACATTCAGTGAAGACTGCACATACAAAACCAACTCTATATTAAACAATGACTCTCCATTAAGGGAGGAATGTCTATTCAGTGAAGAATGTACATTCAGAGAACATGGTATACTCAGTGAGGTCTATATGTTTAGTAAAGACTGTACACTCAAGGAGGGATGTACACTGCACATTAAGTGAAGACTGTATTTGGGTGAATATCTAAAATCAACAATGATTTTCCATTCAACGAAGACTTTAAATTCACCTAGGGCTATACATTCAGCAAAAATTGTACATTTGGTGAGGCCAGGACATTCAGGTAAGACTGTACATTCAATAATGATGGCATATTCAGTGAAGATTGTACTTTTAGTGAGGGTCATAAATTCTGTGAAAATGGTTCATTAAGGGAAGACTAAGTTCGGTGACAACAGTACATTCACTGAGGACTGAATATCTAGCAAATACTGTATATCCACTGTAGGCTACACATCTAGTCTGGAGTATATATTCAAAAAAGACTGACTCAAGTGAACACTGTATATACAGCAAAGATTGTACATCTAGTCATATTGCATATACAATAAAGAATATACACCCAGCAGACTGTATACCCAGTGTAGATAGTATACTCAGGTAAGTCTTTACATTCATCAAAGACTATGCATTCAGTGAACACTACTCAATGAAGATTGCATATTTAGTGAAGATTTTATATTCAGCAAAGATTGTGTATTCAGCAAAGACTGTACATGCACTGAGGACTCTATATTCAGCAATGAGTGCATTAAGTGAAGATTTATATATCTAGTGAAGACTGTATATTCAACAAGGACTGAGAATACAGTGAGGATTGTTTCATGAAATTGTATATTCAGAGAAGTACAGTCTGAAAACTGTATATTCAGTGAACTGTTCCTCCAGTGTAATCTATACATTCAGTGAAGACTGTACATTCAGTGAGGACTGTACATTCAGTGAAGACTGTACATTCAGTGAAGACTGTACATTCAGTGAATGATTGTACATTTACTGAGACTGTACAATTAGGGAAGAATGTATATTCAGTGAAGAATGTACATTCATGAAGATTACATTCAATGAAGCATGAATAGTTTCTTCAGAAAAACTGCATTCACCAAACACTGTACTTTCATTGAGGACTGTACATTTATTGAGGACTGTAAATTTAGTTGAGACTGCTCTCAGTGAAGTCTATATGCAATTAAGACTATACACCCAGCAAAGACTGTACATTCAGGAAAGACTGAACATTTAACAAAGACTGTACATTAAGAAAGGATTGTGCATTCAGCAAAGACTCTGCATTCAGAGAGGATTTTACATTCAATGATAACTGTACATTTAGCAAGGATTGTATATTCAATAAGGATTGTGCATTCGACAAAGATTGTAATTCCAGAAGAAATTGCAACCCTGTGAAGGTTATATAGCCTGGAAAGAATGTGCATCTTGAGATAGCTACTTTCTGGGAAGAATGTAGATTTAGTGAGAACTTTACAGTCAGCAGGGACTATAGATGTAGTTAGGACTGTACATTAACCAAGAACTTTGCATCCAGACACGTTGTATTCAGCCAAGATTTTACATTTCTAGAAGATTTTATATTATGGAAAGACTATACTTTCAGGGAGGTATGCACATTTTTGGAAGACTGTAAAATCAAGGAAGACTGTACATCTAGTGAAGAGTATACCTCTAGCAAACCCTGTATGTGCAGTGAAGACTGTACATTCAGCGAAGACTATAATCAAGAAAAGATGTTTTTAGAGGGAGACTGTACATTCATTGAAGCCACTACATGCAGCAAATAATGGAAATTCAGAGAAGACTGTAGATTCTGTGAAGACTTTACTTTCAGTAAAGATTGTACATCTAGGGAATACCTTATACACAGTGGAGACTTGACACACAGCAGAGACTTTACACTCAGTGAAGACTGTACATTCGGGGATACTGTGCATCCAGGGAAGACTGTACATTCTGGAAAGCACATTCATTGAGGAATGTACATCCAGGGATGGCTGTCAACCCAGTGAAGACTTTACATGTAAATGAAAATGTTATACCAAGTTAGGACTGTACACTGTGAGGACTGTACACTCAGTGGAGGCTCTTCATCCAGTGGAGACTGTACATTTCCAGAGGTGAGCATGCAGTGTGGACAACTATATCCAGTAACAACTGCATCCAGTATAAACTACATCTAGTAAAATCTATATATGTAGGAAAGTATACACATCAGTGAGGACTGTGCACTCAGAGAAGACTGCACTTTTTCCGGCACTTTTTCTGGGAACTCTACAGTCAGTGAAGTCTGTAAATTCAATGATAATTGTACATTCAGGGAAGACTGTATATTCATTGATGATTCTACATTCATTGAAAACTGTGCATTCAGGGAATCATGTAATAAAATGAATAAGAAGAGAACCTGAGCATGTCTTGCTGATAGGGAGTGATAAATCAGACATGCTAGATAAAGAAAAATACCACTCCCATCTAAGAACTCCTTGGCATGAAGTAGAAATTTGAATGGTCACCTTTACTGAATGCTTGGGTAAACTTTTAAGAAAGAAATCCTTTTTTCAAAGTAATATACTTGATTAAATGCTGTTTATGTTTTCTAAATCATTTTTGTTTCATCTAAAAGTTACAGAAATTCAGTTTGCTTTAGAAATAATGTGTTTTCACAATATGATCAGTGAATATTACTTAGAAATTGACTTTTTACATAAAAAGCATTAGAAAATTGCTTGATTTATATCAGTGATTAAAATATATATATCTGTTTCAAAAGAAACTAAAAATGAAGGGGAAAGACACAAGAAAGAAAGGAAAAAAGGAAGAAGGAATATCAGTTGTCTACTGCAGGTGGCACAAACAATGAATTGGTAGTATCTCAAGTCCTTGAAGATGCTCAGAACCCAAAGTCATATTTCATTTGTTCCAGGCATACTGCCTTTCACCCAGACTTAGTGAATCATTCTCTGTGTTTCATAATGACAGTTTCAGTTAGTGGACTTAAGGATGAGTGGACTGGACAAAGAGGAGAAACAGAATTCTTACAGTGTAAATATGGCTGTGTAGTCCAGACATGACAGAAAAAAGAGGAGACCTAAGTAATCTCTTTAAGATAATTAAGTTGTGATACCATATTCTACATTTCAGAAAGAGTTTCCTTTTGGTTTATAATTATTTGGGCTGAGAGTAAAACAGTGAAGCTACAGTAACAAGTGGTCAACACATGGGACATTCATCTGCTGGCTTGTTTCTAGGAAATGAAAAGAAAAGGATTGATAGAAGAATGAACTATTTCACAGCATTTTATTTCAAAAGATTATCATAGGAAAATAATTAGTCTTGAAATGTTAAAAAATCCTCTAATCTGAAATGCTCTGTTCTCACTACAGCACAGTACTTTCTAAGGAAACATAGGGACAACGCTGACTTATAAGAATGATTTTATTTTGCATGTATAAATTGGTATTTCATTTCCCAAATACCTGAACTGAGAATTCTATTACAAATGATAAGATGCATTCTTTCAAAACAGTTACTTTTGGGGATTTTTTTTCCTACAGATAAATTGACTTCTTCTAATGCCATAATTTGAAATTAGATTAACATAATGCAAGCTTATAATCTTACATTGACTACTGCTTATGTACTATAGCTATGGATTTTTGGTTTTGAAGTATTTCCAACTTAATTTATGCATCTATTTGCTTTATATTTAATTACTATTTTATTATGAAACATCATTATTGTCATGTTTGCTTACTATAAGACCCCCTTGTAATAGAATTAAGAATTTGAAGAATATATTTAGAATTTTTAATAAAGCTTTTTCCACACTAGAAATAAATGAAATTTGGTGTACTAATTATCTCTTGATGTAAGTATTTAATAAATATTCTGATGAGGCCAAAATTCAGAAAAAATTATATATAGTATATAGTAATATTATATTGTGTATAATATTTTTATGTAAATGTGTCCAAATTAAAATAAATGTATAAATTTAAAATCACATCCTCAATTCACCAGAGGGGAAAATAATGTTTTAAATTATCATAAGAGGGTAAGTGGTTAGAATTTGGATATTAAGACTCATGAGTAGGCTAAAGGATAGCCAGATATATAAGAGAAATATGAGCCCAGATACTGATATACACAAATGTTCGATGTATTCATAGAACAAGTAGACTAGAATCAAACTACAATTGATATTCTGAGAAAATGTGGAAAATAAAAGGAAAACACTTTACTCAATTTGTAATAACTATTTAAGAGAATATTTTTATTACCTTCCCCCAAAAGAGAATTTAGTGAAAATTCATAATGTCTCATTTACTAGTTAATGTCAGTTGAAAGGAATTACTTAAGTTCATTTAGCTTCTTTTTTTTTTTAATGGTAATGTTAAGCTGACAGGACATACTAATAGAAGATTATTAGATTTCAGTTAAAATAAGAACACTGCTAATAACACTTTTAAATCTGAACTTTAATTGACTTTCAATTTTGTTGTCTTATCTCATTATCTTTCCCCATCATCTGAAAGACATATAATAGAGAGTAGAATCAGTGCTCAAATCAAAAAGCACATGGTAAACTTCCTACTCACAAGGGATTATGGGTCTCCAAACATTATACCTAATCTATACATCATTTTATGAGACTTCACTTACAAATTATTTTCCACTGCATGTACATGTGACTTATTAAACTATACAAGAAAGCTAGTTTTAATATACCATAAGATTAATTTCATAACCTCTTAAATTGTTTATGTCAGAGAAAAATAAATTCTGTGCCAACTCTATGTTGATTTTTTTTATTCCTGAATGCTTACATTTTTAAATTATGCTTAATCTTTTTTTTTACAGTCCAGTCATTATCCCCCCTCCCCATTCTGCCCTCAGACATTTCCTCATCCCATACTTCCTCCCCTGTCTCCAAGAAGATGTCACCACACCCTTACACTCCACTAGACCTTTCTATTCCTTGGGACCTCCCAACGGTTAAGTGCATCTTTGCTTATTGAGGCCAGACCAGGCAGTCCTCTGCTATATATGTGGTCAGGGGCCTCAAACCAGCTACTGTATGCTGCCTGGTTAGTGGCTCAGTGTCTGAGAGATCTCAGTAAGTCCAGGTTTGTAGAGACTGCTGGTCTTCCTATGTGGGTCACCTTCCTCCTCAACTTCTTCCAGCCATTAGCCACATGGGTCCCAGAATTCATACTATTAGTTGGGTGGATCAAGGACCTTACATAAATCCAGATACACTGAATCTAATAGAAGAGAAAGTGGGAAAGAGTCTTGAACTCAAGGGCAAGGGGAGGAATTTCCTAAACAGAACTCCAATGGCTCAAGCTACAAGATCAAGAATTGATAAATGGGACCTCATAAAACTGAAAAGCCTTGTAAGGCAAAGGACATAGTCAACAGGACAAATCAGCAACATACAGATTGGGAAAAATTCTTCACTAACCCCACTTCTGATAGACAGCTAATATCCAAACTATATAAAGAACTCAAGAAGCTATCCTTCAAATAAAACAAACAACCCAATCCAAAAAATAAATAAATAAATAAATAAATAAATAAATAAATAAGGGATGGGGGTATAGAACTAAACTGAGAATTCACAACAGAGGAATTTTTAATGGCCATGAAGCACTTAAAGAAATGTTCAAATTTCTTAATCATCAGGGAAATGCAGATCAAAATCAAAACAACCCTGAGGTTCTACTTAACACCAATCAGAATAACTAAGATTAAAAACTTAGGTGACAGCACATTCTAGCAAGCATGCCAATAAAAGAGAACACTCCTCCAGTGCTGGTGGGAGTGCTAACTAGTACAACCACTCTAGAAATCAGTCTAAAGGTTCCTCAGAAAACTGGAAATAAATCTAACTGAAGACCCAAATATACCACTCCTGGGCATATACCAAAAAGGTACTCCAACATATAACAAGGACACATGCTCTACTATGTTCATAGCAGTCTTATTTGTGACAGCCAGAAGCTGGAATCAACCCAGATGTCCCCCCCAAAGGAAGAATAGACACAGGAAATGTTGATCATTTACACAATGGAATACAATTCCACTATTAAGAACGAGAACATCATGAGTTTTGCAGGTAAATGAATGGAACTATAAAATATCATCCTGTGTAAGGCATCTCAGACCTAATACTTCATGCATGTTATGTACTCATTAATAAGTGGATATTAGTCAAAAAATTACAGAATACCCAGAATACAATCCACAGAACTCAAGAAGGTTAACAAGCTAAAGGACCCAAGTGAGGATGCTTCAATCCCACTTGGGAGGGAGAAGAAAGCAGAGGGCAGAGGGAAGAAGGAACCTAGGTGGGAGAGAGAAGGGGAGGGACAGGGGAAAAGGGGAACATGATCAGGTATTAGGAGGGGAGGACAAGGAGTGAAGCTCTGAGGACCAGGAGAAGGAAAGGAAATATACAACCTTGCAAGGTGGGATGGGAGACCCTCAAGAATATGCCAGAGATCTGGGAGGTGAGAGAATCTCAAGATTCAAAGGCCTTAGATGAAATGCCCGACAGTGGGGAGAGGGAACTTGGAGAATCCTTCTCCAGTAGAAAAACAGGGCATCAAGTGGAAGGACTAGGTTGTCATCCCACAGTCAATTCTAGAGTGTTTCAAATGCTAGTGCTGCCAGATTCTCTCAGGGCAACCATTTTGGTTGCTGAAAAAGGTATTGATAGTTTATCTCTTCCATTTTAGTGAATTTATTAAATTACTATTTCCTTGCAACCGATACAAACATGCAAACTGAATGTGGTTAGATGTAACCTTGAAATAATTGAACTAACTTGGGACAGTTTGTGAGTAGTGATGTAGCAGAGATCAATTACCTATTGCATACTTATGCTTTTCCATTATTAAATTTATAATAGCCTTTTCCTGAATGCAGGAATAAAGAGAGCATGAAGTTTGATTTTTAAACACTTATGTTTGTTTCTCTATATAAACAAAGGGTATTTTTCTGTTAGACTGTCTCTCGTGTCCTTTTGTCATTGATCTCAAAACTCCACTCAAACCTTGAAAAAAAGTTTGCTGTGAGTAGATACAATAAATTTTCATATATACAGGAAATGTGTAGACATTGCTAACCCAATAAGAAAACTAAAATATTAATCCCATATGATACTAAAGAGTATACATTTAAAGAAATACATCATTGGAGTTTTGTGCAGCTGAAGTAGATGTGAAAATATGGTTGGCATCTGATCATATAATTTCTAGAAATAGTGATTATGAAACTAATTTCATTGTGGGTAAGATTTCTGTATGTTTCCAACTATACATACACAAATGTATGCATGCACAAGCATAATGTACACACACACACTTTTTAATTGGAAATTTCTGGTTTTCTTGGAGACTTAGTTGTGTCATGTGATATTTTTCTGGAGGCTGTCTTATGAGAGGGTGTTTTGCTGAGGCAGACACTTGAGAGGACACTTGCCGTTTGGAGAGAGAAGAAGTGTAACCCAACAGAGAGTGAGCAGAACTCTTGCATTGTTATGCCGTGCAATGCTATGCAGGTCTTCCGTAATCTTCACCTATTGTGACTTCATGTAGAAAAAAGTGCCAAAGAAGTTCTCATAGCATTCCAGCTGCTTCTCGCTGCTGCTGCAGACTTGTGCTGATTCTGCAGAGCTTTTCAGTTTCTTCTGGATCAAACTGCTGCTACTGATTTGTGTCTGCTGATAGGACTGGAGTGCTGCTACTTATTTGTGTTTGATGTTTTGGAAATGACTGTTGATATCCTTACAAAAGATAGGAATTGCCCCAAAGAACTACTTCTAAACAGGTCCACAACTCCCGATTCTTTTCTTTTCCTTTCCTTTCTTTCTTCCTTCCTTCCTTCCTTCCTTTCTTTCTTCCTTCCTTCCTTCCTTCCTTGGTTGTTTTCTTTATTTATATTTCAAATGTTATCCCTTTTCTTAGTTTCCTCCCTCTCCCAGAACTCCCTATACCATCCCCTCCTCTGCATCTATGAAGGTGTTCCTCCACCCACCCACCCACCCATTCTTTCCTCCCTGCCTCAAATTACCCTACACTGGGTCATCTATTGAGCCTTCATAGGACCAAGGACCTCTCCTCCCATTGATGCCTGACAAGGCCATCCTCTGCTACAGATGGAACTGGAGCTATGGGTCCTACCATATATACTCATTGGTTGGTAGCTTAGTCCCTGGGAGCTCTGGGGAGTCGGGTTGGTTGATATTATTGTTCCATCTATGGAGTTGCAAAACCCTTCAGCTCCTTCAGTCCTTTCTCTAATTCCTCCATTGCAGACCCCACACTCAGTAAAATGGTTGACTGCCAGCCCTGCCTCGTGTTTGTCAGGCTCTGGCAGACAAACTTTCAGGAGACAGCTGTATCAGGATACTGTCAGCAAGCACCTCTTGACATACACAATAGTGTCTGGGTTTGGTAACTGTATACCAGGTAGGGCAGTCTCTGGATGGCCTTTCCTTCAGTCTCTGCTCAACACTTTGTCTCCATATTTGCTCCCATGAGAATTATGTTTCTCTTTCTAAGAAAGACCAAAGCACCCATACTTTGGTCTTCCTCCTTCTTGAGCTTCATATGGTCTGTGAATTGTATTTTGTTATTTGGAGCTTTAGGGCTTGAGAAAAAAATCTTTAACAATCTTACATCTGATAGCGGGCTAATATCCCATACATATAAAGAACTAAAGAAGTTAGACTCCCGAGAATCAAATAACCTTACTAAAAATAGGGTGCAGAGCTAAACAAAAAAATTTTCACATGGTATGCACTCACTGATAAGTGGATATTAGCCCAAAAGCTCCAAATACAACCCCTGTTTCTTATTAACCTTTCATTTTTCCTTCCTCTGGTTGATGGGCTAGAAGGGAGATTGAAGTGTTTAAGAACCCTTATTAAAAGTAGGTTTTGAAAATTCTAAGCCTACACATTTTGGAGCAGATTCTGGCCATTGAGCAGGTCACATCTCACTCGGAAAATAAGATAACTAATAAGGAGAGACTGACAAAATAAAGCATGGATTTCTTTCTCTTAACTGTGGAGCATCACGCTTGTCTATTATGTAGAGTGAAATTTATTTTTCTTTATCCAAAGTTTTGATGGGGTGCTCTTTCTTAGGTTCTAAAGTACAGTTTTAAAAAGTTACTAAATTCTCAAGAATACTGAGAATTAATGGTCAGAATATAACACTAACTATAGCCATAAGGAAATAGGGACATATTTAGTAATTCATTAATGATTAAAAATTGTCCTTTATTCTGATAGTAATAGAACTGTAAATTATATTTTCTGTTACAACCAGTTCTTAAATTATTTTATGAATAAATTCTTGCTGTGAGAAGAAATTCTAAAGCTTTATTTCTAAATTAAAAACCTTTTAATGACTATAAATATTATTTTCATAGAATAAATAGCCTTGGAGGAATGATTATGCCTTGTATGATATATTTTTTATTCTTTTGGAGAACATAATTCCAGTTGCAGATACTTTCGATATCCAGATGCTAAAATATTGGTGTTTCTGTGATCATATCTTTTCATTTTCTGTGCTTGAAAGAGAAGAAATCAATTGACAGATGGGTTCTTTTTCAGTCTTACACTGTTCCCCCTCCAAGGGCATATTGGCCATTAATAGTTACTGAGGAAGTGAGTGTCACTGCTATCAATAACATAGCTGCTGATAAGTTTTCCTTGCTCCAACAAATGATTTTTCCCTCCATGCTTTAGCCTTAAACATTATCTCATTGTGGCAATTAATAAAAAACATAAAAGAGGAGGGGCTTGTTGACAAGAAATTTTATAGGAGGGGAGAAAGGGGATGAGAGAGCGGCTGGAAATTAAAATAACTGAAATTCATTACATGAATTGTCAAACAATAAAATATTTTAAGATAAGAATGCTGATTGGAAGACATTTGATACCAAATAAATGTAAAATTTTATTTGAATTTTATTTTGTTTCTTATTTACCCATGCACTGAATAATAATACATTCTATTTTTATAAAAGAGAAATCATAACGTCAGAGTATGTGTCTTCAGTTCACTTGTAATATAAACACAACCTAATGCTACTATTACATTTTTATTAATAAAATATCCATTGAATGCTCTCAAGTATCAACTGGAACAGTAAAAATAAGATCTTTAAAATACATGTCATTCATATTGACATTAGAATCCTTTTCAATGTACAAGTCCAAGTTATGCAATGGGAAAGCAATAAAATTGGCTTACCTAGGAGGAGCCATGCTGCTAGCAAAATGGTCTGTATTAGGCTATGGCTGAGCCAATGGGCAGGAGTAGAAATTGAAAGAAAACAGAATAAACAGGGACAAGAGGATGCCATAGAGTGACTCAATTGTTTTGTTTTATCAATGAAGTTCATCTCTGCCAACTCAATTAGGGAGAGAAGTTTTATGATTTAATCCTGTAAACCAGAAGGATAAAGATTTCCAATCAGAGCTGAATAGTACACTCTTGACTCTGCTACTGAGTTGCTTAAAATATTGAGTTAAGTGTACTGAAGCAAAAACTGGTGGCGAGTTCCTTATAATCCCAGCATTTGGAGACTGAGGCAGGAAGACTATATATTTGAGATGGAAGCAAGGGGAAGGCTTCAACTATGAGCTATTACAGGTAGAAATGATCCTAAGACTTTCAAATCTAACATGAAGAGGAAGAAAATAGTTTCAGTTAGAATAGAAAACTTATTCATCATCAAACAGATTACAGAAACCTGTGAAATCATGGTACTGCAATTACTAGGCATGCCTGACATTAGGGCCTGAAAAATTCTTCGCCATGTCAACCCAAAATGGGCAAATGTCACATATGGGGGAAAATTATTCCTGATTATACAGATTTAAATTCTATTTAGCAGAAATCTTGATGTCAACAGTGTTCAATGAAGTTACAGTATTAAGTAATGGCATTGTTTTAGGGTATAATTGTCTAAGTATTGCCAGCTTTTCAAGGGGAGAGTTAGAGTTACCTAGACATGAGGGCTGTGATTTCCAAGAAAATTCTGCTCAGAAAAATTGCTGTCCTAAAAGAGATATAAATAATTAGCACTCAAAAGATGACAGTGAAAGTTTTGTATCTTGGAGGGGGGATTAAAAAAAATACTGGTGTTAGGCTCATCCTTATTGCAACTTACAAGTAATGAATTTTCTATTTATGACCCTCACTTTCTTCATCTTTGTACTGAGCATATGAATTCCTTCTTAGTTCCACATAAATCTCATGTTCCACAATCATATGACTTTTTTGGATGTATATGTGAACTAGATAAAAGCAATCACTTGCATAAAAACTCTCCATCTGATATTCAACATACAGAAATATTGTGTGTTGTCTAATTATGGAAGTGACCCTTCAATCAAGATATTTTTCTCAATAGCCAGTTGAAAATACCTGAAAGGTTATGTACCTGAGTAGTAGAATGCTTACCTAGGATGCATGAGGTTCTAAAGTTGATCCATATTACTATATTGTACAGACACTTTACACAAAATAAGAGAATAGGGAGACAATGTTTAGCTTGATGACTAATGAATGTTGTAATAAATAGAATTACTACTTTCTGGAAGCTTAAATGTGTTTAAATATTGAGATAGATGATGGAATTGGTGACTAAAATTTTTTTAAATATATTAGTAAGATAATATAGACCTTATAAATTATCTCTTTCTGTATATTATTTATAACTAATGTTCTCTGTACATATGGAGGGATGTTCTTTTAGGCATCAAACGAATAGCAGCAAGGGAAACAACACAAGAGAGATAACTGAAGTCATTTGTACCCATATAGGTCACATCTTATCTGGAGACACTGTTGATTATGACTCTTCATCTTAAATATTTCACAGTTTCAACTTTGTGAACAGAGGGCTGGCCACAGAGATCAGCACAGTGAGTGGGAAACTAATGAAATTTTGTAAAACCACAAAATTATGTTACTGTTGGTTTATCAACATTAGAAATATATTCAAGGAAATTCATAGTAAATTCTTAATTTTTAAAACTATCCTTTTGAGGATTTCCTCCTCCCAACCCCCCGGAAAACAATAGCCAGTGTGTCTGAAATTTTTCTTCTTAGAGAAATTTGGTTCTATCTCTAATTAAAATATTATAGTTAATTTGGAAGATACCTTGACTAGCAAGGGGACTAATGGGGCATTTTGAAAGCTTCATAGAAAATTAGAGCAGCTCTTTGAAAAGTGACTACCCAGCCCTTAAAATCAGACATGAGACTTAACCTTACCACTGAGATGTGGAGAGATTGCATTAGGTCAAGTGCAGCAGGAAACTTAGCAGCCTATTATATGGCAATATATCAGCAGCTATATTCATTATAGGACTTATTGGAAAACTCAGGATGGATGGTGAAATTATTATCTGTTATTTTCAAATACCTTTAAAGCATGAACAGTTTAGTTTCCATGAACAACACTCATGAAATTGTCATTGAAGCATTAAACAAAATATTATAGGATTCTTTGAATCTGTATTTCCAATGTTCTGATTTCAGTCATGATAGAATAAAAAATAAAGTCATTCAAGAAATGTATACTAGAGATAGCTTTTTTTAGATCATAACATTTTATTGAATACAAGCAGAAAATGTGGTGTGGTTGACAAACCCTACAGTGAGTTTGAAATTACTGTGTTACCAGTATGTTCCAATCAATGAGAACCTCTCAGCCATGAACTTTTATTGATTTGTATTCCTCAGAGAAACATAAATAGCTTTCCTTAAATCTTCCAATTTTACTATCATTCTTTTTTCTGAATTCTTGGCTGAGAGAAGGATATCTATGTACTTATTCCCTTATGTTCCAAGCCAGATATAATGTAAGCCACGAATAGTATTCTATGAACAAGTGAATGTGTGTGTGTTTTTGTGTATGGATGTGTGTATGTATATATGTGGGTTAAGAAGAATACGAATTACATTGTTCTGTGAGCAGATAAATTATACATTGGATAGTTTTGTAACCAGAAGCTTTGAAAACACAAGTCTTCTACTTATAATTTCAAATAGAAAAAGCAAAAAGGCATGTGTTCTCACATGAAATCATATCAAGAATGGCTCTACAGTTTCTTTTTACTTTTGAGAAATACACGTGAAATCTAATCAAAACCCGAGTATTAGTGGATGCATTTGAAAGCTTACTGCAAGCATTCAAGGCTAATTTCAACATTCCTAAAATAATGGTCTGACAATCACTACTTTTAGGGCATCCTTAGTTTCATTGGCTCTCTATGATGTTAACTGTTTTGTGTGAAAGCTCTGTTAAATAGTGATCTCACTGTATGTTCAAACTGAAAGAAACAACTATACTGGAATCTTTCTGCTGCTACCAAACCATGAACTTAATTTGTATTAAACATGATTTATTTTATTATGGCTAAATATTTAGAAAATATGACTAAAATTTATAAGAGTTGCAGATACTAGAAGATAGAGTTTATCTCCCTCACATGGAAATTTTATTGATTTTTTTCATATATTATGTTCTCGTCATGTGTTTTCTTTTCCCAAATCCATACCTTCCATCCACCATTTCCAAAAATAATTTTTGTTTTTCTATAGAATAAATGCTAATAATAAACCACAAAAAAGCCCGTGAGAAACATACAGTAAACCAATATCTATAAAAGCACAAAATCAGAAGCTGTGAGACAGTAAGTCTAAAAAATAAAATAATGTCTTCACAAAGCAATATCAGGTTAAAAATATCTACAAATATCATGGAATTCATTTGGTTGTCCTCCTACTGCTGGACATGGAGACTACCAATAAGTGTGAAAATAATACCCAGTAAGGCTTCACTGAAGATAGCTTCTTGGTTAGGCACAGGAGCCTGTGTTTACTTCTGTCTCTCAGAGCTGGTACTCTGTCTGGCTTAAACCTGTGTAGGCCTGATGAATGCTGTCACTGTCTCTGTGAGTTCATATGCCCACTATTCTATTGTTTCTAGGAGACACTTCTTCTTGTTGTCACCTATTACCTCTGGCTCTTTCTTCCTCCTCTCCCTAATAGCACCCTGAGCCTTGAGGGGAAGAGTTTAATGAAGACTTCCCACTTATAATTGAGTGTTCTAAAGTCTCTTATTCTCTGTACATCTTGACATTTTTTCTAACTATTATGCATTTACCATGGGGGGGGCAATGAAAAAGCAATTCATGAAGAACAGCTTCAAACCTCACTGACTTTTGAGTTCTTAACTTTATGTTCATTTATAAGTAATGAAATCATGTTTAATCTTCCATACAGCTGTCTGTGAATTGTGTTCTTTCTCACTAGCATTACAGCCAATGTAGCAGTCTATATTCAGTGTTATTATATTGAATTATATAACATGAATATGAAGTCAGTTTCTCTTTCATGATATAATAAAGCTAAGGGCAGTTAGTCATAATGGAATAAAGACTGCTTACTTTTTATGAGTCATTGCAATTTACTAATGCAAAATGATAAAAATCATTCAAAACTGAGTAAGTGAATGGGAATAAAATGGACAATATTTCCTTAAAGCTCTCATGTACACTAGTACTTGATTGACATAACTGAAGATATGTCTTGGGTATCAAACACAGAAAGTGTGATTGATTTACTGATATAATTATCAGCTTTAGTCCTATTTCAATGCTTTAATTTTTAGAATAAAAGAAAGAGTTTCTGTGTCATTGTGATTTAATAAAATTCCAAATATACTGCATTTTTCATTTTGAACAGTCAGAGTACTTCACTATTGATTCAACAATTTAAATTGCATGAGGATTGGGTTATTTTGAAGTTATTTAATCTGAAAGTCAATTCAAGATTTTAGAAAAACTTTCACATTTTAGATTTTGGTGACCAAGGTCACTTAATTTTATTCTACATCAACAAATTAGGTAAACCTTAAAAACAGGGATTTTTGTATATGTTAGTAAGTAAATATTTGTATTTCTACAATATTAGCTGTAAATCTTGTAGTTTCAAAGGGAGAATTAGTTAAATATCTAAGAAAATATCAGGGTGTAATAGGCTTGCAAATGAACCAATGAACCTATTCCTTGAAGCTTTAAGTGAATTGTGTGTATATATATATATATATATATATGCAAATGGTATACTTAGAATAGTGTGTTGAAACTGTAGTGTTACTATTCAAGTAACCACAATTTTAAAGGTCATAGAGAAGAGTTATTTTCAACGGAAGCAGGAACTGTTGCTAAGAATGGAGTAAGACAGAAGTGAGTTGTGGTAGACCAAGAGTTCCCTTTCTTTGTTGGGTCTTTGTGTGGCTTAGGTATCAAGGTAACTGTGGTTTAGAAAGAATTACAAAGAATTAGAAAGAATTTTAGAAAGGATTACATAGTATTCCCTCTCTTTCTGTTTTACGGGATAGTTTGAGGGGTGTTGGTTTTAACTCTTCTTTGAAGGTCTAGTAGTATTCTGCACTAAAGCCATCTGACCCTGAGTTTTGTTTGTTTGGTTGGTTGATTGGTTTTTGGTTAGGAAGTTTTTAATGACTTCTATTTCCTTAGGTGATATGGGACTGTTTAGATAGCTTATCTTATCTTGATTTAATTTTGGTATGTGGTTTCTTTCTAAAAAGTCATCCATTTCATCTAGATTTTTCAGTTTTGTTGAGATAGTCTCCAAATTAAATGGAGATATAATTGAAACAATCCCACTAAAATCATGCACAAGAAAAGTCTGCCCAATCTCTCCATGTCTATTCAATATAGTACTCAAAATTCTAGCTAAAGCAATAAAACAACAAAAGGCGATCAAGGGGATACAAATTGGAAAAGAAAAAGTCAAGGTATCAATATTTAGAGATGATATGATGATACACGTAAGAGACCCCAAAACAGCTACCAGAGTACTGAAGCAGACAAACAACATCGACAACATGGCTGGGTATAAAATTCACTTAAACAAATCAGTAGACTTCCTTTATGCAAATGATAAACAGACTGAGAAAGAAATTAGGGAAATACCATCCTTCACAATAGCCACTAACAGTATAAAATATCTTGGTATAACTCTTACCAAGCAAGTGAAAAATCTGTATGATAAGAACTTCTAATTAAAAAAAAAAAAATCAAAGAAGACCTCAGAAGATGGAAAGATCTCCCATGCACATGGATTGATAAGATTAACATCGTAAAATTGTCATTCTACAAAAAGCAATCTACAGGTTTAATGTAATCCCAACCAAGATTCCAACATAGTTCTTCACAGACATGGAAAGAACAATCCTCAATTTTATATGGAAAACCAAAAAACTCAGGATAGCAAAAACAATTCTTAACAATAAAAGAACTTTTGGGGGAATCACTACCCTTGACCTCAAACAATACTACAGAGCAATAGTGATAAAAGCTGAATGGTATTGGAACAGAGACAGACAGGTTTGTCAGTGGAATAGAACTGAAGACCCAGAAACAAGCCCACATACTTATGGACACTTGATCTTCAACAAAGAAGCCAAAAACATACAGTGGACAAAAGAAAGCATCTTCAACAAATGGTGCTGGTCTAACTGGCTGTCGATATGTAGAAAAATGGAAATAGATCAATATTTACCACTTTATACAAAGCTCAAGTCCAAGTATATCAAGAGCCTCAACATAAAACTAGATACAGTGAACTGAATAGAAAGGAAAGTGGGAAAGAGCCTCAAATACATTGGCACAGGAGGAAATTGCCTAATCAGAATTCCAATGGCCCAGGCTCTAAGATCAACAATTGATAAATTGGACCTCATGAAACTTAAAAGACATAGTCTGTGAGGCAAAAGTCATAGTCAATAGAACAAATTTGGAGAAAAATCTTCACCAACCCTGTATCAGATAGAGTGCTAATATCCAAAATATATGAAGAACTCAAGCCAAATAACACAATTAAAATATGGGGTACAGAGCTAAACAGGTAATTCTCAACTGAGGAATCTCAAATGGCTAAGAGCACCTAAAGAAATGTCAAACTCTTTAGTCATCAGGGAAATGCAAATCAAAATGACCCTGAGATTCCACTTTACACCAAACAGAATGACTAAGATCAAAAACTCAGGTGACAGCAGATGATAGAGAGGATGTGGAGAAAGAGGAACACTCCTCCATTGCTGTTGGGATTGCAAGCTGGCACAACCACTCTGGAAATCAATCTGGCAGTTCCTCAGAAGAATGGAAATAGGTCTACATGAAGATCCAGCTATACCACTACAGGGCATATACCTAAAGAAGCTCCAACATATAACAAGGGCATGTGCTCCACTATGTTTGCATAGCAGCTTTATTTATAATAGCCAGAAGCTGGAAACAGCACAGATGTCCCTCAACATAAGAAGAAATACAGAAAATGTGGTATATTTAAACAATTGAATACTACTCAGTTATTAAAAATGACAATTTCATGATTTTGCAGGCAAATGGATGGAACTAGAAAATGTCATCCTGAGTGAGGATAGGCAGGACAAAAAATGGAGGAGAGATTGAGGAAAAGGACATCCAGAGATTGCCCCACTTTCAGATCCATCCCTTCTGCAGACACCAAACCCCTATACTATTGCTGATGCCAAGAACTGCTTGCAGACAGGAGCCCAGTAGGACTGTCCTCTTAAGATAGACACAGATCCTCATAACCAACCATTGGAATGAGCCTGTGGACCCCAAGGAAAAGATAGGGAAGAATCGATGCAGCTTAAGGGGATTGCAACCCCACAAGAATAACAACGATATCAACCAACCAGACCCTTCATAGCCACTAGGGACTTAATCACCAACCAAAGTATACATGTGTGGGCCCATAGCTCCTGCTACATATATATCAGAGGATTGCCTAATTTGGCATCAATGGGAGGGAAGGAGCTTGGTCCTATGGAGGCTCTACCCAGTAAATGGGGATGCTAGAGGGGTGAGGTGGGAGTGGGTAAATGGGTGGGGGAGCACCCTCTTAGATGCAAAAGGGAAGGGGGAGGGAATGGGGGTTTGTGGAGGGGAGACTGGGAAGGGGGATAACACTTGAAATGTGAATAAATAATATATTATAATCAGTAAAAAAAAAAAAAAAGAAAAAAGAAAGAAAAGAAAAACTAGAAAACTAGGCCAGACCCCTGACAGGAGATGACTAAGAAGATGACCCCACTAAGCAGCCATGGGGTTGGACCACTAAGACAGCCTTGGTTTCTTTGAAGACTAAAATTTTAGAGAACTGGCTAACAGAAATCCCAGTAAAAAGAAACTAATACTATCATAAGCTCCAGCACTGGGGAGAAGTTGTTCTTAAAAGGAATGGAAATATGTGGGGCATGAGGCAGAGGATAGACCTGGGCTTAGGATTGTCTTCTTGCTCTGATTCGTGCCTGAGGCACTTATGTGCATCCATGTGATAGTAACAGAAGTAGATGACAGCGCAGGCAGGCTCCAAGATCATGACCAAGTTTCTAGATGATTCCAGAGGGCGTGTCCTCAGAGAGGAGGGTGAGCATTCTCTCTCTCTCTCTCTCTCTCTCTCTCTCTCTCTTTCTCTCTCTCTCTGTTAAAAATAAAGCACTGCAGCTATGTGCAGACATGTTTGATTATCCAGCGATAATGTTAGACATTGGTCTTTGTAGATTACTGATAATATTCCCAGACAAAGCCACAGCATCCAAAGACATGTTTACTCTTGAAAAATAGTTTATGATGCCTTGGTTTAATTACTGTTTCTTATTTGATAGCTTATCTCTCAAGGCTGCAGTGCCATAACCAACAGATTTTTTTCCCTAGTTTACTGGGATTTTAGATTCTGTGCTTCCAGCATATATTATTCTGTAAATTGGTAAATATATTCAAATATAAATATATTCAAATCATATGGTGCTGATTTGAAATGAGAGCAGCATAATATGAGCTTAGGAGAATGATTTTGTTTAGAGATGTTAGGTGTTTTCCTTATCCTCAGTGATAAAGATAGTCTATGAAGAATTATACAGCCCATGGGACTACAAAGATAGCTTAGTGGTTCTCAGTACACACATGGCTCACAACCATATGTAACTTTAACTAAAGGATATCAAATACTCTTTTCTGGCCCCTGTTGCACACACTTGATGAAAATATATGTTAGGTGATATTTATATATCACCTAATATATATTTTATTAATATATATAATTACTAATATATATATATATAATTACTAATATACATAATTCATATAGATATATTAAAGAGAAAAGAATTATGGCATTAAAATATGACTTTGTCTTTTCTAATTCACTAAAAAAAATTAAAAATTTACTTTTTCTTTTAAAAAACCAATTTCTAGATTTCTAAAGCAGAATAACCAAATTATATATTAAAGAACAGGAGGTGTTTTGAAGATACAAGTGTTCGTAAGAAATGGAGTAGGCACAAGTACTTACAAAAATGAGGGCATTTGTACCCTGCATTTTAGTGTATCAGTCCATTTACAACAGGGATGAATCATGTGATGGTATTAAAAGTATTAATAAGTAAAGAAACTCAGTCATGAAATAATAAATGGCTGTGAAGCGATAGCTTTTATAGTGGTAAGTAGAAATAGAGTTAAATATATGATGTACTCAGACGTACATAGCATAGTTCTTACAATACAGGTCAGCTTACTTGTGCTAATGGGGCATTGGCCAGAAAGAATCTGTTCAGGAGACAATGAGCTCATTTGTCATCTTCAACTTGAGTCACATTCTCAGAAAACTGTAATAAAGATTTTCTCTGTGTGCTTGGATTCACTCAGAATTTAGGAACTTATGCATAAAATACAGGGAGAATTAACACAGTTACCTCTGCATTTGAGGGAAATTTTTGGTTTTGTGCTTGAATAATAGTCCTAAAAGAACATGGCCTTGAAAAAGTTATTCATCTCATTCAGTGTTCTGTTCAGGGGTGGAGGAAAAGCAACATTTGCTTAAATTAAAATATCTAGCAATGGACTTCAATACTTGTAATTTTAGAAAACATGGATACATAAAATATAACTTATTTTGACTCTTTGAGAATAGTTTTAATGTTAATTATATTAGTTTTACTATAGTCTCATGCATATATATTCAAATATATTGCTTAATAATTTTCTATTAGATTTTTACATTACTGAAATGTGTAGTTTTAGAATTTCCTACACTTCTTTCATTTGCATAGTAATGGAATGAGTGAGAGAAAATGTATTTGCCTGTTTCTACAGATAAAGCCTTTACTTGTCAATAAAAGAGAGCCTGCCTAAACGGTGTGACAGAATGTTTGAAAGAATGTGAAGGTCCAGTCTGACAGATAAGCAAAGAATTACATGAGAGGATGTTATCCAGTGGTGGAGAAACAAAATTGAGTGGGAAACAAGACTGTGAATATCAACTGCTGGAGGAGCAGCTGAGTGCATAGCCTGCCAACAATCCTGAAGGGAGCAGTAAGTCACTTCAGATCCCTTGGAACCATCCTCCTTCCAAATAGGTGGCAGAGTTCAACTCTGTCTGCCACTGGGCTCTTCTAGCACTAACTTGCTGTTGTTTTTATGTGCCATTTATGGATTATTTTAAGATAAAGTTGTGGTGAAAAGGTAGACATGGAGAAATATTTTATTGAATCGAGGATGCAGTGAGGACTTCCGCAATCCAGTTATCTCTAAAAAAATTCACAAAAATATAACCTGTAGGAGTCTTGGAAATATTTGAAAGATATCTACATTGGACTATCATATATAAGCATCCCCATCTCTTCCCATTTCTTATGTAATATAAAGAGAGAATAAGTACATATGCCCTGTATTGTTTCTTTTTCAAGCGGATGACGTGGAGAGGGTGGGTTGGAAAGACGGAGAATGTAGTAGCCGTGGAGGGTGGGAGAAGGGGTTGGAGAGGAAGAGAAAAGAATACACTGTAGGTAACTAAGAACATGTCCCAATTAAAGAACAATTAACATTTTGTTTGGGGTGCATGAGGGCTCATGTATTGTGGTGTACATGTGGAGGTCAGAGGTCAACTTTCAGGAGTTGGTTTTGTCCTTTGACCTTGTGTTTAGTAGCCACCCAACTCAGGTCACTAGGCTTGACATCAAGCACCTTTCCCCACTGAGTCATCTTGCCTGTCCCCCTAAAATAAAATCTAGTTGTAAAAAAAATCTGCATATTCAACCTGAAAAAGAATGTCGTTCTGTGTATGGCAACCAAGAAAACATTACAGTATATTCTTAGCTTTGTACACGCATACATGTATGTACACAAAGACATAGTGTACAGAAGTGACAAGGTATCACACACACTCAGTCACATTGATTTCTTATTGTAGCCACATAGCATATTCAGCATGACCTGCTGTTTTGGGACATTTCCTGAAGGTAGTAGAATAAATGCTTTCTAACCCCAGAGAGAACACTGATGATAGTTCATTGATGTGTTCCTTACAAGCCTAGCTTCAAGAACAAGAGTTTGGTACCTATAACTGACTGGTTTTGTGTGTCAACTTGACAGAAGCTGAAGACATCAAAGAGAAAGGAGCTTCAGCTGAGGAAATGCCTTCATAAGATTCATCTGTAAGGGAGAGCCCATTGTGGAAAAGCCCAGCACCTTGTGGTTAGTGCCATCCTTGGACAAGTAGTCCTGGGTCCTATAGGCTGAGAAAGGCATGGGAAGCAAGCCAATAGACTCCATCATAGCCTCTGCATCTACTACTGCTTCCAGAATCTTGCCCTCCTTGAGTTCCTGATCTGACTTTCCTTGGTGATGACTAACAATGTGAATGTTTTCTCCTCAACTTGCTTTTTGGTTGCAGCAATAGAAACCTTAACTAAGACAGTATCCCTTACAGTATCATGGTAGACACAACAGCAGTTGTGTCACTAAAAGGTCATAGGAGCATAGGTAAAAAATCATAAAAGCACCATCCTTGGCTCTCCCTACAATATGTGCAATCAGCTACATGAAGAATTATGTACCAGGAGTCTTGAACCTTTCATGAGCTTCTGGACTCTTGTAAATATGTCAGTGAGCATCTTATCTTCGGAGCCAAGGAAACAGCAATGTATGTGTTGATACCAACTGAAAATTATAAAGAAGAAATATAGATGTTTTATATACTCCATAGCCAATATGCTTGATATTATTCTTTAGTAATGTTATTAATATATATTAAGCGTAGACAATATGTTGTAATTATACCTAGCAAATGGTTTTGATGCATAAAGTAGTGATGGGAAAAAACAAACAAACAAACAAACAGAGACTTGCAAGATGGCTTAGTTGGTCATAGGAGCTTATTGGCAAGCATGATGGCCTGAGTCAATCCCTAGGACACACATGGTGGAAGGAGAGAACAGAATTTGACGTTATGTTTTCACCTCCACATGCAAGCTTTGGCACAAACCATTTTAAAAACTTAAAAATTCAAGAAGTGTTTTTTAAAGGGTGCACAGATGCAAGGATAAAAGGGAAATGGTGTCTTCATATATAAAGTCAGTAGATTCTTTTAAAGGGAACATAGGTTCAATGAATTTATTTATTAATTACTACCAATCATTTTATATTTTGAGTTGTACCTAAAGATTGTAAATAAGTATTTGCTTTATATGTTGAAACTTAAATATTATTTATTTATTTATTTAGTATAGAGAAACAAATTATAATTAGCCTGGAGCATGTACAAAACACAGAAATAGCATGAATTCTTTTCCAAATCCAATGTTTCTAAATAATTGGGTATATTTCTTTTCATTTCTCAGAAGATTTTGTGTGTGTGTGTGTGTGTGTGTGTGTTGATTGACTGGGTGCATCTTGTATCCTTCCAGATTGGTCTTAAATTCAGATCACTAGGTTTGGTAGTTGTTGTGGGAAATGTGAAGGTAATCCTAATAAGGATTCATAATAATTTAGGACATGGAGTCTCAGCTGGCCATATCTTGTAACCAGGGAAAGCCTCCATTGTTTAAACTGGGTTGCATTTAATTGAATTGTTGGCCAATTGAATGGTTTGAAATCCCCAAACAACCCAGGCTGTTGCTAAGACAATAGGTAGTTCTCTGCAAACTGACAGTAAGGCCATATTGCTGAGGACAACCCACCACAACTCACTGAATGTGGAGTTGAGCTGTTTACATAGAGCCTGCACCTCTACATTCTAATCTCATTGGTCCTGAAAGGTACTGTGTAGGCTATTAAAAGAGAAACGTGGACACCAACGAGGCACAAAATATTTGACCTACAGTCAGTCCTGCCTGAAAAATGTACCAGGGCAATGGTGGCACAGAACTTGTGATGGCAGCCAACCAATGTCTGGCTTGACTTAAGACCCACTGCATGGGAAGGAATTCATACCCACCACTGCTTTCGTAACTTAGAACCAGAAACTTGATATCCCAGAGACATAGAGTAAACCCAAAAACTGTGGGTCAATCTCTAAAATTTTCACTCACTGTGATCCCTAGAATGTAGAGGGTAAATTACTTGACAAGAAGATTAAACCCAAATATTTCTGTTGGCTGGCCCAAAGGAGGACATTTTAACATCAAAACCCACATTTATTTGTCAGGGGTTCAGTTTTAGATTCCCTTTCAATAAAAGTTATGAGGAGTCCGGCCCCTAGGTACCTAGTACGTTTGCAAAAGCTCACACATCCTCTTGATGCCCCTCACTCCATTCATGTGCCTTATCCTTCAAGGTGTTTATTATGTTTTCACATTGTTTACCATTTTGGGGTATGAGCACATGCCATGGACAACCTGTAGATGTCAGAGGACACCATGCCAGAATTGTTTCTCTCTTTCCATTTTATGACTTTGAGGATCAAAGGTATTATCATAAAAAATGAGAATGTGTGATACTTAAATGGAAAAACAAAACACATATCTTAAAAGAATTAATCCAACAAAATGTTATCAGAAGCAGGACATGAAGAGCTGATTGTCCTGGGACTAAACCTTCTCTGGTTTGATGGATGCCTTGAGAGCTTCAGAGAACCGCTTTGCCCCTTTGATCACGAAGAAATGACCATCTGAGAACCACTGTGGGGCACTCAACACAATGATCTTCCAGAAACTTTTAATTAGAATTCTATACCTCTAAAAATGAGAAATAAATCTCTAGTTAGGTTCTGGTCAAACATACTAAGAAGTTGTCTTACCTTAATTTTAATAAAAATATAATAAAATAATAAAAGAAATAATATCATAAAATAAACCTAACAAAATAATTACAGGGTATGTCCTTACTATGAATTAGATAATTGTCACAAAAAATCAATTACTTTTACTGTTACTTTATTCAAGAGAGCAATAACACAGAAATGAACATCAATACTATCTATACAAGAAAATATTGAATGAATAGTCAGGACCAATTTGAAAAACTAATCTTGGTCCCCTCTGCAATCCACTCCCCAGGCCACAGCTCTGCCTGCATCCCTAGTGGCCTGCTGCCACTGAGAACAACCAGGTGGTTTTTGAGACCAGGGTTACTCTGTGAAGTTATATCCTGAAACTCACTATGTAGACCAGACTGGCCTCGAACTCACAAAGATCATCTGCCTCTGAGTCCAAAGTGCTATGATTAAAGCTGTATGCAAGCACTGCCCAGCTAGTGCTATTATTTTTATACATAATGAAAACCATTCATCTTATGATAACTCTTAACTAAAGGTAATATACATAAACCAATGAAAAAATACCACAAAATCATTTTAAAAAATTATTTAGTTAGCCCTATGTAAACATTACCTGTGAACTACATTGTTAGTGCACTATGTCAAAACATAAATAGGTTTGTTACTTTCCACAATGCCAGAACTTGCTGAATAACAATAAACTCAAAAGGTTCAGCAGATTCAACCACAGTGATCTAGTACTCCAGTGGAAATAAGCAAAGGTTGGTTCTTTTCATATATAATTACTAATATTGACTCTCATAGCACACATTATATGTACATAAATTAATCAATCAAGCAACACACCTCTCTGCCTACTTAAACATACTTGCAGTTTACAGACAAAGAGGTAGTGTAGAATTGAAAAGGTTTCAGTAGTGTCCTGAGAGAAATATATAACCTATATTAATTAACATAATGTAATCAGAACCAGCTACTGCAAAAAGCTACTGCTGTGGAGATCAGGTAACAAGAGAGGCAGGATGGAGAATGAAGATGCAGTCAGTTGCAGAGACAACGTGGCAGAATTTCATTTCAGCAGAAACAGAAAGTTTGGGTTCAAAAGAGTGAACAGATGGACAGGCAGACTATACTCAATAATATAGTCTATGTCCTCAGTAGGACATGGTCATTCTGAGCTCAAGCATAGGTAACAAAACAGAGACCACTGCCTGTTAGTCCCTGGTATGCACACAAAGTATGACCTAATAGGTTGCAGTAGGGTCAGGCCATTACAATGCAAGGTTCCCACCACCTCATAGGGTCAAGGTGAGGAAGTTATATCTGTTCTTCAGTCTGGCGTGTCTGATAAGTTCTTTAGCCTGGTTTCCCTGATATGATTTACATATGCCTTTGTGCTCTTAATATCTTAATTTACATTGATCACCAAATAGATGGAGTCATTTCTACTTCTAAGTTTAAGTTATGTATCAGACTGGGTTACATGAGTAGTGTTGTTCACCTGTCCACTCTTTAAGGGAATCAGCCTCCATCTGAAAATGGAATCCAAAGCTGATTGCAAGATAGAGTTCATTAGGGAAATACAGTGCCAGAAAAATCACATAACAGTAAAAGTGTGCAGCTTAATGTAAACAATCTATCCCTTGGGTCCTAAAGGGAGGGCCCAGTGGATCTGCAGAAGAGTACATGTTTTGTTTGTTTTGTTTTGTTGGCGTTTCTGTGTAACTTCTCAACAAGAAGACTGTTTCAAATAGACTATCCTTTATGTAAGTAAATTTAACTGTATTCCCTGTTTCTTGCTTTTTAAAAAAATAATGGATTGTATTGTGTAAAATATTACTGTCGGCATATTCAGGGTCACTAAAACATGGTGTTTGCCTGCAATTTGTCTGCAATTTTTGCATGCTTACTCTTATTTCAAGATAATTTTATATCAATCCAAATTGTAAAGAACATGTTGAAGAAGAGAGAAGTAAAGTTGTGAGTTACATATTACAAAGAGAAATGTGTAGAAATATTTAATTTAATCATATAAAATAGAGGAATAAGGGAGAAATACAGAAATTTTACTTGAAACTATTTTAATATATAATAATATAAAAGGTGCTCATAAATAAAGAGGAAGGAATCATCTTGTAATCATTTATGCAACTTAACCTTATATTTTTAAAAAACTCAATTTCTAATTTTACATTTACTTGATTAAAGCAAATACTGTATTGTATTTAACATATCTCTACCTGTAGCCCCATAAACTATTAATTACTATTAAATATTAGATTAATGTACATGGCTTTCTATAAAACAACTGTGATGTTCCTGGGAAAAATGCAAAGAGAAGACATGAAATTGTCAATCCCAATTAGAATAAAAGAGAAGCTCACAGATTCCAAACACAAGGAACTCCAGCTTTATGTAGACAAAAGTGCATCTAATATAGGACTCCTATGAGCCATTCCTCAGGAGACCAAGCCTCAGAGACACGAGTTTGACATTTCCTATTTCCTTTAAAACAATGCTGCAAATCTCTCAGATCCCACAGCAGCTGCCTGGGAGAGACTGGAGATTACCTGATAATTTCAGAGCTGGTGTTTGACACAACATTGACATGTTAAATATTTTCCTTCAGCCACAGGAGATCTCCAACTCCTGCCATTGCAAGTCAAAGGGGCACACACTCAATTCATTCTTTGTTATTGAGTGGTTTGTTTTTGCTGGATAATTGATGGAAAATTAGCATGGAATGACAGCTTGGATGTGGTGTAGGAATTGCAAGCAGATGAGAAACCTGAACAGCATTACCACTACCAGACAGAAAAGCATACCACAGCAAATGTCAAATGATAGAATTAACCCAGGCTTTTATGCACTGTCAAGTCTGAAATGCAGTATCAGCCAAACTCTAAGGTGGGTTATTTCATTGATTTTGTTTCCCCTTATTAAATTATATTTTGAAATTCTCCACAGCCGAAGAGACATGTCATTATCAAAATCCTAACAAACATCTAACTTTACCATTTGAACTTTACAATGGTGAATGATTTGACAGAAAGGAATTCAATATATGTGAATGAAATGTCATGAGTGTATTGCTTTACTGTGCCAAAGTAAAAACAATTCAAGTATGCACAAGTGAATTGTGAGATATTTACTCTAAGGAAGTATATACATATTGAAAGTATTTCTTTAAAAGTTAATATGAAAAATTCTGAATACAACATGCTATGGTGATTTAAATAAAGCTAATGAAAACTGCTTAGCAATATTGTCTCAAACAAATGGAATTGTTAATATGCACAAAACAGGAAAAAATTTAAAATATTTTTTAAAATATAGCATTTATTTTCCACATAAAGGTCCCATAAGAGTGAAAGAACATTTGCCTATAAACAGTCTCCTGATCAAAAGGCCTGCTTGGAAACTGCTGAGGAGAAATATTCTTGGAAGAAGTGTGTCACAGGGGTAGGGATGGGGGCATTTTGAGGTCTTAAATGTTCAAGCCAGGCCAGTGGCTCAAGTCTCTCTTCCTGCTTCCTGCCAGTCTGGGATGGAGACATCTCAGCTACCTCTCTGGCACCATGTCTGCCTGCATGCCACTATGCTTCCTGCAATAATGAAAATGGACTAAACTTCTGAAGCAGTAAGCCAGCCCCAATTAAATGTTTTCCTTTATAAGAGTTGCTATGGTCATGGTGTCTCTTCATAATAATAGAAACCCTAATCAAGATATTCACCCACCTCCACTATGCTTCTTGTGTTTGGATTAAACACTTTCTATGTGTCACACAAGTGTCCAACAAGGGAATTCAGCAGTAAATATGGTAACTCACAGTTGATAAATGGGGATGCTTAATCAAAAGACATTAAACATTAAAATATTAGTGCAGCAGGAGGTCTGTGATTGGACAGGGAAAGGGATGCAGTGCTAAGAGTTGCAGAGAAAGGGACAGAGACAGAGGGAGAGGGAAAAAGAAGTGAGACGGAGAACAGACAAGAAGAAGATTCTGATCCCGCATGGTTTTAAATAGCCACAGGTAGTTACGAATATCATATAGGGATAGAATAATTGGGATAACTTGTCTGATCTAGGTGGACAGCTTGTATCATTATCAATTGGCTCAGAAATTATTATGTGGCCATCTTGTGAATTGATAATTTATTGTTATATAAATCTGACTGATTAATTATAAGTTTCTAGAGTTTTGTTTTACTGGGTTTCTGGAAGGTAGGAATGCCGACCACAGGCAGATTATGACTGAAAGATAGGCACTGAACCAGCCATAAAAACCATCAGGATTTGTGTATCTGGTTTTTAGGTTGAGGTCTTCCATATACTTTGACTTTAGTTTTGAAAAATAATCATCAATGAAATAACTCCTAATGATATTCTGCTATACTTGTAGATTACTTCCTAATTTAGTCTTCATCAGACAAGGTTCCTCTGGCAGCAAACGGGAAAATGCAGAGACTCCAGCTAGGTACTGCCATAAGATTGGCAATAGTTTTCTTTGTAAGTAATGTAGTTTAATTCCTCTCAGTCGTATACATTACCTGATGGAAAGCAAGCCATTTTGTATCTGAAATAGTTCCAAGAAAATCAGCTTTACTTTTTTATTGAGAAAATAATACATGTTTAAACAAAAGTAGTTAACTTTGTAACTATCCTTTCCTTTCTCTATGCCTGCCTGCCTTCTTTCCTTTCTTCTTTTCTTCCTTCATTAGCTATTTACTATGCTGATTAAATTTATTTGGCAATTTAATAAATTTGTGTAATATACTCTGATCACTTTTGCTTCTTTAATCTTTCTTCTCACCCCATTCCCATCAACCTTGTTACCCTTCCATCCTTAGGTGGCCTTTCCCCAGTTTTATGGAATTATGGTGGTTTTTGTAGTCCTCTAAGGTAAATCAGGCCATTTTTGTGGTTATTGGACTGGAATTTTCTAATGAAGTCTAGTGTAGTTCCCAGAATTATACAACTCAAGGCAATACTTCTTCCGTGTTCTGAAATTTCTCACTGGGGAATGAAATATCCCAGAATTCAATGAAAAAAATTGTCAAAACATCCTACTTCAGGACCCCATTGAAAACTATTACATGTGGAAATTAGGTCTCAGATGAAAAATGATTGGGGAGAGCCATGAGAAACATGAGAAATCTAGGTGGGGGTAGTTAAAAAAGACAGTGCAAAAAGGAAAAGTGAATAGAGCTTGTTATGGAAATGCTGAACAAGAGGCCTGTGGCCTGCTTCTGAGAATATCAACAAAAAATGTCAGCCAGGTTGGGCACAGTGACAAGTGGGGAGAGAAAGAAACATGAAGAACACTTCATGGAGTAAGAACCTTGGAGGTCAGCATGTGGTTTCAGGGAGCTTCGCAAAATGAGATGGAAACCACTGAAAGCCTGAAACAGAGAAATGATTTGATGTAAATTATGGTAAGAGCTTTTTACAACTATTCTAAGAACAGCTGGAGAATATCAATAGTAGAAGCTGAGAAATCATGAGTTCGTTGTAATAATCAGAAGAAGAAATGGTCAACTATAGGTCGGTTATGTCAGTAGTCTACTGTGCATGCTTTGAGTAGAGCATACAGTAATTTTTTTTTTTTTTAAGGAACCTGATTTTACACAGAGTTCTAAAATGGGAAAATCGTTCTACTTATCAATATCAACTTTCATAACTTGTTTTAGGGCTTGAATATTACTTATTAATATGACATGGCTTGATATTTGTTTGATTTCCTCTTGCTATTCTTTGGACAATGCTACTGAGATAATAAACACAGAATATGTAAAACTAACTTCTTCTCTAACTGAATCAATGTCTTCCTTCCAGGAATTTGGAGTCAGAATTTCTTAATTCTTAAAATATTAATTTTGCTATTTATAAATTTATACATGTATGCCATTGAGGGAAGTTTATTACCTGGATAAACCAGAACCATATCTGGTAAACAGATGTCATTCTTTCAAATGCAGTCAGATAAACAAGTGATATATCATTCCTAATTCTTAAGAAGGCCAAACATGCACATTTTATTGAGCGGAATGTTAGCATCTGTCTGTACTAGGGAGAGGTCTTGAAAAGGAGTTGTCCAACATAATATTTTTGATTATAGTCCCACTCCTTTAAAACTTCCATACTTTTTATTTTGAAGTTTTCTGATTTTGATATTTATAGACTGATTGGTTTATTGACTGATCGATTCTGCTCTTTTGAGACAAGAGCACACAATGTAGCCCAGGGTAGCCTTGCACTCTTGAGTATCCTTACTTTACTCTGAGGCTACAGTGTTAGGATGACAGAACTGTTCTACCACTCCTGACTTTTAACAATTTAAATGGAATAGAAGGAAAAATTTAATAAGCATTTTATGTAATTTATTTAGAAATAGCCAGGTCTCCCCTCTTTCTTCTCCCTGCATTTTTAATTTGTTTCACATTTTCTTGATTGGGCCTCAGGCTTTATTCACTGACTGTCTTCACATGGGTCACTGTTTGCTGTTTCTTCTCCTGCCCCTGAAGAACTCAGTGGTCCTTTTATTATTCATAGTTTTGATTTCCGTTTCAGATCTTGTCCTTCTTGTTCCTTTTTGTATTACCACAATTCTTGACTCAGAAGTCTATTCTCCACAGCCTATCTGCCCTTACCTCTGTCATTATTTTACACTGCTCTTCCCCCCTGGGCTCCGATTCAATTACTGCATGAACTTTCCTCTGTGGATTCCTGTGTGGATAGAGGACCTGCTTCTGCAGTTTCGGTCGCCTGTAAAGCCAATCTGAGGCATCTCTCACAGTGTCGGCTGGGTCTATTTGTCTTTGTACCTTTCACGCCATGTTTCCTAAATGGTATGACCTCCATACTTCTCAAAGTCAAATAGTTTAAAGAAAATGTCTAAATATGTCTTCTGATTAGCCTTGTACTTCTTAAGGATGTTTTCTATAGGAGGCTTCAGGATGACACTCTTATTCTCCTTCTGAAGGGTGAGGATTTGTGCCATGTTTTTCTCTTCCTCTCTTGTCTATGCCCTACTTTTTAAAATCACATCTTTTTCTGTATGTCATTTTATATAAACGGCCACTTTTAAATTTAATTTCTTCTTTTACCTTTGAGAAGATGGTTTAATGCCTTTCTCTGCCCTATGCTGTAGGTAAGATTGATGGCTCTGGGCAGCCAGCAAGCACTTGTGAGCACAGTATAGCTGGGCTAACACGTACACCTGTTGTATCCTGTCTGCCTCTGAATATGATACATATTTCAATAATCAGCATGCATGTGTAGGGAGAACTAGTGGAGACGGCAAGAACAATTGGTTTATAAATTATACACTCAGCTACTTTCTAGATGGGAATTCTGAGAGAACGTTACATTTCTTAAAGAATTGACTTTAAATGACTGATTTGAATGGTGAAAGTGATTTGTGTTCAGCATTTTCTATTTTGTTCCACAATATATCTCCATAATCCCCCAGCTTTCTTAAGATGAAGTTATGCTAAATAATAATGCATAATATGGGAAGAAAGGGGGTAGAAAAAGAAGTTGAGTTCAGGCTATCAGAAGCAACAGAAGGAAGAAATTCCAGGATGTTGAATACTTGGACTACCAACTTTCAGGTTACAGACCCCAAACTGTTCTTCTGACTAACTACAAGAATTTCATTGTCCCTGGCCTTTCAATATATCTCATTCTTTTATTTTTTAACTGTTGTCTGACTCTATCCATCTATCATGTGTCTATCATCTGTCATCTCTTCCACTCGTTCTTTCTCATCTCTCCATTCCCCACCTCTACCACTTTCTCTAAAAAAAAATATGTGCATGTAATTTTTAAAAGACTAAAAATGAAACAAGAAAAGAAGGAGGAGGAGAAGGAGAAGGAAGAGAGAGAGAGAGAGAGAGAGAGAGAGAGAGAGAGAGAGAGAGAAACAGAGAGATAAGAAGCAAGGAGATGCTCAAGTAACTAATCCCTAACATGATTAGGAATACATGGAGTGTAGAATCTGTACATTCTTAGAAACCTAAAGACTGCTATACAGAACTTCTGGGAGAATGAGAAAAATGCACACTTAGTGAGTTATCAGCCAAATTCACCTGGAAATGTGAAGTCACTAGATCCTTGGAAACATGAACATCTCTCTTAATCAGGTTAATATTTTTACTGAATTATTTACTGAATTTATTCTCTATTACTTAAAGATTCATAAACATGTTTAGGAGATCAACAGTTGGCCAAAACATGGTTGCAAAGATATGCTGACACTCTTTGTGTTAGGTAATTGGTAGGTAATATGATTTCTGGTTTTCTTTCTGGTCTTTATCAAGAAAACAGTTTGGGCAAAGGTTCAGATTGGTGGCTAGTTTCTCTCTCCATATATCTCCACATATAATTTTCTTCCATTTGTCTTCATTATTTTTTCATCTTTCTTTGTTTTACGGAGTCTCAGAAGCCTTCAGAAATCCATAGCACCTACATACAAAAGGATGAAATAAACATACCTCCTCAATCTGTTTTAAGAGATGGCTGAGTTGAACTAAATGACCTCCTAGGTCCCTTCCAGCTCTAAATTTATGTTGTTGTCACCAAAGGCAGACAAAAGAAATTCATTGAGCTCTAGGCTAAGAGATCAATGTCAAGTACCATATTCTTGCTATAGGTGTATTTCTTCTTGAAGGCAGTGTGTGAGATTCAGCCTGCTCTGGATCCTTACAGCCTTCCACTGATAAAACAAAAGTAACTGATAAAAATACAAAATATGAGTAAATATACTATTTTATTCGTAAACTAATTTTACAAAGAAAACACCTGACCAAAAATGTGCCAGGACACCACCAGAAGTTCTTTGACGCATTTGTTTCTATTAAGTGATGACAAACAACGATCAGCAAAGAATGGCAAAGTGAAGTGATACTACACAGCATTGTCCACTGTCTGTGGGGTTATATTTATATTCATTCCAAACATCACATGTTCTCTCAAGCATTTGCTGTAGCAAAATATTACATGCCCCTTTTTCGGAAAGCTTCCAGAAAAATTCCATGTGCGTTCTCAACAAAACGTCCTCCCACATGCCTGCATCAGCAAAAACATCCTCTCATAAGACAGTTTCCTGGGAAAAAAGTCATATGACACAATGAGTCTCCAAAGAAACCAGAAATTTCCACTTCAATTAACACATCAAATTATTACAAATCAAATAGAAGAATAGAGCCCAAAAGAAGGCACAAGAAACAGAAAACCATTTGCATGCACACTCGAGAACCCAGTAAGAACACTAAACTGGAAACCATAATATATAAACAAAGGACTTGTAGGAGAAAGAGAGAGAAAAGTAAAATAAACATGAAAAAACGTTCTGATATGGCAGTATAAGAAAAGGAACCTCAAAGATGCCATTTTTCGTTTTTCATTGGCCCCTCTACTGCTGAGTATGCAGCCTACCCTAAGAATAGTTTGATTCCTCAATGAGACTCCTTCGAAGGAAACTAAACTTTCATTTGTAAGTGGTTATTTATTGGATATTTACTTTGGGTTAGGGATGGGAGCATGTGTCCACTTCTTTCACAATTATCTTATGGGTCCACTTTCTGAGGAAATTTGTGTCCACATCATCTCCAGTCCATTCTAGGCCCCATCTGGTTTAGACCCAAGCAGGCCCTGTGCATCCTGAGAGTCCATATGTGCAACAACCTTCTTGATTTAGAGGGCTTTGGTTTCTTAGAAGATAGTTTGTCTTCTACCCCCCCTGCATCTTAAGTTCTTTCTGTCCCCTCTTCCACAGGGTTCCCTTAGGCCTATGGGAGGGATTTCATGGAAACATCTTGTTGAGGGCTGAACATTCCGAGGTCCATCACTCTCTGCATGTCTAGCTGTAGGCCTCTGTATTTGTTTTCATCTGCTACAAGAGGAAATGTCTCTGATTACAGATGAGCATAGCACTGATCTACAAATATACTAGAATATCTCTAGGAGTCATTTTATTGCCACGCTCTTTCATAGAATAGTAGATTTGGTTTTACCCTAGGTCTGTGGTTATCTAGTTACAGAGTCTTTGTTGCCTGGCAGTATTATGTATGAGCCCCATCTCTTGCTGTGATCTTTGAGTCAAATTAGTAATGGGATGGTTACTTACACAGTTTTGTGCTAACATTTCACTAGCATATCTTACAGGCAGGACATCACTGAAGACCAAAGTGAGTAAGGCTTAGCATTTATGTTTCTCCTTAGGTAGCATACAGAGTACCTTTGGTACCCTGTACCAAAGATACTAACGTAATAGCCATGAAGGTTCTATGTAGGCATCAGCTCAACTTCTTCATGTTCCATTAATTGTGTAGCTGTTGACTTCAAACATGGAACCTTGCTGTCATTTTGTGGAGAGCCCCCTATAGTTTTAGCAATAGCCTGAAATGTTTAAGGATTCCCATGGAACCCCATTGGCCAAAAATTCAATTAGGTGTAACCCAGTTCAGGTACTGGAAGCTTCATTTGATGAAAATAGCCAATTCGAACTCTATCTCCTCCATAGATTTGGTGATTTTATTTAGATTCCATTACATATATATATTTTTTATGAAGCCTCTGGTCTGGTACTACCCCTCAAATGTCCCCTACTTTTAACTGTCTCTCTTCATATTCCATCTGTTGTCTTTTTTCCTTCCTTTTTCTACTTTTTCCTTCTGTTCCAGCCATGCATAACTATGTATTCTGTTTCCCTTTACTAAAGAAATCTATCTGTCTCTACCTAGTCCCTTATTGTAAACCTAACCTCTGTAGGTCTAAAATTGGAGCTTGATTACTATCAGCTAAACAGCTATTACCTACAGATAAGAAAATATACATTATATTTGTCTTTCTGAGTCTGTGTTACCTCACTTAGAATGAGTTTTCTCTAGTTCTATATATTTCCCTGTGAATTTAATTTTTAATTGTTGATTCATATTCCCTTGTGTGAATGTACCACATTATTATTATCCATTTTTCCATTTTATATCCATTATTCATTTTAATCTCTGGCTCTTATGACAGAAGTAAGGAACATAGCTGAGCAAGTGTCTTGTCTTGTGGTAGAATGAATTATTCTTTAGGTATATGCTCAAGGGTAACATAGCTGGACCTTGATATATCTGGGGTATATCTATTCGCAGGGTATGTCTGAACAGCCAGGATGACTGCCATAATGCCTACAAAATTTTTACACTGCTACCAGCATGGATGAGTAACTTCACATCCTCGTCAGCATGAGCTACCACCTGTTTTGTTGATCTTTAATAGTCTGACAGTTGTAAGATAGAATCTTAAAGTAGTTTTGATTTGGATTCCCTTGATAACTAAGGATATTTAACGTTTAAGTGTTTCTCAGTCACTAGAGATTCCTGTGTTGATAACTCACTGTTTAAATATATACCCATTTTTAGATTTTTTAATTTCTTGACATCTAGTTTTTTAATTCTTGATACATTTTAGATATTGGCCTTCAATTGGATATGTAGGTAACAAAAATCTTTTCCTGTCTGTCAAGATGACAGCATCCTTTGGCATGCAGAAGCTTTACATTTTCATGAGGTCTCATTCATTGACTATTGTTCATAGTGTCTGTGTTTATGCTGTTATTGCAGCAACTATGTACTGTTCAAAAGTATTTTCCTGTACCAATCAGTTCAAAGCTATTCCCCACTTTCTCTTTTACTGGACACAGTGTATCTGGTTTTATGTTGAGGTCTTTGATCCATTACAGTTGAGTTTTGTACGATGTGATATGTATGGATCTATTTGGATTCTTCTATATACAGCCAACCAGTTTGATCAGCATGCTTTATTAAAATACTTTTTCCTCCAGTATATACATAGATGTGGGGATTTATCTCTGGGTCTTTAATCTGATTGCATTAACAATGTTTCTGTTTTGTGCCAATACTATGGTGTTTGATTACTGTAGCTTTGTAGAGCAACTATATCCTTAGTCATCAGGGAAATGCAAATCAAAACAACCCTGAGATTCCACCTCACACCAGTCAGATTGGCTAAGATCAAACCCTCAGGTGACAGCAGATGCTGACAAGGATTTGGAGAAAGAGGAACACTCCTCCATTGTTGGTGGGACTGCAAGCTGGTACAACCACACTGGAAATCAGGTCTGGCAGATCCTCAGAAAATTGGACATAGTATTACCTGAGGATCCAGTTATACCACTCCTGGGCATATACCCAAAAGATGCTCCAACATAAAACAAGGACACATGCTCCACTATGTTCACATCAACCTTACTTATAATAGTCAGGACATGGAAAGAATCCAGATGTCTGTCCTTCAACAGAGAGATGGATACAGAAAATGCGGTATGTTTACACAATTCAGTCAGCTATTAAAAACAATGAATTCATGAAATTCTTAGGCATATGGGTGGAACTAGAAAATATCACCCTGAGTGAGGTAACCCAATCACAAAAGAGCACACATGGTATGCACTCACTGATAAGTGGATATTAGCCAAAGAGCTCAGAATACCCAAGATACAGGTCACAGATCATATGAAGCTCAGGAAGAAAGAAGACTTAAGTGTGGATGCTTCAGTCCTTCTTAGAATGGGGAACAAAATACTCACAAGAGAAAATACGTAGACAAAGTGTGGAACAGAGACTGAAGGAAAGGCCATTCAGAGACTGGCCCACCTGGATATCCATCCCATATACAGTCTCCAAACCTGGATGCTATTGCTTATGCTGGAAAGTACTTGCTGACAGGAACCTGATATAGCTGTCTCCTGAAAGGCTCTGACAGAGCCTGAGAGATACAGAGGTGGATGTTTGCAGCCAACCATTGGACTGAGCACAGGATCCCCAAATGTTGTTCTTCCTATGGGTTGTAAACCCCTTCAGCTCCTTCAGTCCCTTAATTTCTTTCTTAATTCATTTCTTGGCCCAGTTTTCATTAGCTGTGAGTTGTTCAGTTGTCATGAGTTTGAAAGCATTCTGTTGTTGATTAAATAACATCACTTTTATATACAATACCATTGTTTTATCTAAAAGTTGAACTAATTATATAAAATTAAACAATATACAAAATGTTGTAAAATTCCAACAATATCTATTTTTTATTTATTATATTTATCCTTTTTTTTAAATTGGATATTATCCTTATTTATATTTCAAATGTTACCCCCTTTCCTGGTTCCCCACCACCAGAAACCCACTATTCCATCCCTCCTCCCCCCATTTCTATAAGGGTGCTCACCCACCCACTCACCTATCTCTGCCTCCCTACCATCGAATTCCCCTACACTAGGGCATCTATCGAGCCTTTACAGGACCAAGGGCCTCTCCTTCCATTGATGCCTGACAAGGCTATCCTCTGCTACATAAGCAGTAGAGCCATGGGTCCCTCCATGTGTATTCCTTGGTTGGTGGCTTAGTCCCTGGAAGCTATGGGGGTTCTGGTTGGTTGATATTGTTATTCTTCCTATGGGGTTGCAAACCCCTTCTGCTCCTTCAGTCCTTTCTCTAACTCCTCAATTGGGGGCCCTTCCCACAGTCTAATGGCTGACTGCAAGCATCTGCCTGTGTATTTGTCAGGCTCTGGGAAAGATTCTCAGGAGATAGCTATATCAGGCTCCTTTCAGCAAGTACTTCTTGGCATCAACAATAATGTCTGGGTTTGGTGACCATATATGGGATGGGTCTCCAGGTGAAGCAGTCTCTTGATGGCCTTTCTTTCAGTCTCTGCACTACACTTTGTCTCTGTATTTCCTCCTGTGAGTATTTTATTCCCCTTTCTAAGAAGGACTGAAGCATCCACACTTAAGTCCTGAGCTTCATATGATCTGTGAATTGTATCTTGAGTATTCTGAGCTTTGGGGCTAATATTCACTTATCAATGAGTGTTCTTTCTGTGATTAGGTTACCTCACTCAGGATGATATTTTCTAGTTCCATTTGCCTAAGAATTTCATGACATCGTTGTTTTTAATAGCTGAATAGTACTCATTGTGTAAATGTACCATATTTTCTGAATGCATTCCTCTGTTTAACAACATCTGGGTACTTTCTAGCTTCTGGGTACTATAAATAAAATTCAGCATCCCATCATATTAAAAATCTTGGAATGATCAGGAAGTCAAGGAGCATACCTAAACATAGTAAAAGCAATATACAGCAAACTAGTAGCCAACATCAAACTAAATGGAGAGAAACTTGAAGCAATCCCACTAAAATCAGAGACTAAACAAGACTGCCCACTCTCTCCCTATCTATTCAATATAGTACTTGAAGTTCTAGCTAGAGCAATTAGACACCAAAAGAGGGTCAAGGGGATACAAATTGGAAAGAAAGAAATAAAAATATCACTATTTGCAGATGATATGATAGTATACTTAAGTGACCCCCAAAATTCCACCAGAGAACTCCTACAGCTGATAAACAACTTCAGCAAAGTGTCTGGATATACAATTAACTCAAATAAGTAGCCTTCCTCTACCCAAAGGAAAAACAGGCTGAGAATGAAATTAGGGAAAGACACCCTTCACAATAGTCACAAATAATATTACATACTTTGGTGTGATTCTAACCAAGCAAGTGAAAGATCTGTAAGACAAGAATTTCAAGTCTCTGAAGAAAGAAATTGAAGAAGAACTCAGAAGATGGAAAGATCTCCCATGCTCATGGATTGGCTATCTTGCTGAAAGCAATTTACAGATTCAATACAATCCCCATCAAAATTCCAGGTCAATTCCTCATAGAGTTAGAAAGGGCAATTTTCTAATTCATTTGGAATAACAAAAAATTCAGGATATCAAAAACTATTCTCAACAATAGGATTTCTGGGGGAATCACCATCCCTGACCTCAAGATGTATTACAGAGCAATAGTGATAAAAACTGCATGGTCTTGGTACAGAAACAGACAGAAAGATCAATGGAATAGAATCGAAGACCCAGAAATGAACCCACACACCTATAGTCATTTGATATTTTATAAAGCAGCTAAAACCATCCAGTGGAAAAAAGTACAGCATTTTTAATAAATGGTGCTGGCTCAACTGGAGGTCAGCATGTAGAAGAATGCAAATCAACCCTTTTTTTTTTTTTCTGATACCTTATTTACCCATTCTTATCTCCTTGTACAAAGCTCAAGTCCAAGTGGATCAAATACCTCCACATAAAGCCAGATACACTGAAACTTATAGAGGAGAAAGTGGGGAAGATCCTTGAACACATGGGGAAACATTCCTGAACAGAATACCAATGGCTTATGCTCTAAAATCAAGAATCAAGAAATGGGACCTCATAAAATTACAAAGCTTCTGTAAGGCAAAGGACAGTGTCAATAGGAGAAACAGGAAACCAACAGTTTGGGAAAAGATCTTTACCAATTCTACATCTGATAGAGGGCTAATATCCAAGGTATACAAAGGACAAAAGAAGTTAGACTACAGAGAATCATATAACCATATTAAAAAATAGGGTATACAGCTAAACAAAGAATTTTCAACTGAGGAATACTGAATTGCCAAGAAGTACCTTAAAAAATGTTCAATATCCTTAGTCATCAGGGAAATGAAAATTAAAACAACCCTGAGATTCCACCTCACACCAGTCAGAATGGCTATGATCAATGCCACTCACATGGCAGCAGATGCTGACAAGGATGTGGAGAAAGAGGAACACTCCTCCGTTATTGGTGGGATTGCAAGCTGGTACAATCACTTTGGAAATCAGTCTGGCAGTTCCTCAGAAATTAGACTTAGTATTACCTGAGGACCCAGCTATACCACTCCTTGGCAGCCTTATTTTTAATATCTAAATTTTTTCTCACAGATAAAATATTGACTATAGAATGGTTATATGCTCAATTTTATATATATATATATATATATATATATATATATATATATATATATTTATATGATGTAGATATAGATATAGATAAGGATATAGGTTAAATTTATACTGTGAACCATTTTGACTTGTCTTAAAATATGTTTTAATGCCTGCATAATAGTATGCATATATAGCATGTTTTCATAGAATACATGAAACACTGCAGTGAAAATTCAAAATAAAATATAATTGTGATTATTAGCTAGTGTAGATCAATGAACAGTTAGAGAAAATATGCACTGTAGCTTGATTTTTAGTTTTAACTAATGTGATGTATTTTTAAGTTTCATTTAGAAGGAAACATATGTACAACACTGTTTATTTAATGTTTTCTGAAGTGTCAGCTTCCTTTCTGACTCCAGTAGTTCAGGTGCTTCAAATGCTGACATATTTTCTTTCTGGCTCACACAGCTGCTTATCTTACAAACTGTTATGAAATTGCTTCCCTGTGGTTCTTTTGGCTAAACTGGCAAGCATTATTTCATGCCTTGCCAAACAAAGTGAGGCTGAATACTGAGTCATGCCTATTTTTTAATGAGTTCGTGCTTTCTAGTCTTCCTAAACATATTTTTTCTTAATTGTTTAATTGCAGTGGTATGCTGAAAGTTCATTATATATAAAGCATACAGTGACTTTTAAAAATAATATTATCATCATCTAAAACATATCACAAACTATCACATTCATAACAGAAATTAGTTATTTAAAAATAATAATTCCAAAACATGATCTCACTCAATTATATTTATTTTGATACCAGTAAAATCAGAAATAAAATCTCATGTTGAGATATAACATATATAAATATAAAGCTAAATAAATGGTAGCTAGTATTTTGAAAATGGTTATGTCTTAACAATTGAAGGGAAATTCTGAAGCCATAAAAGTTTAATCATTGCAAATTGACTCTACAATTGCCTTTATTCTCTAAAGATCCTGTGAGCATCACTCTACCATAAAAGGTTATTTCCATAAATCTGGCTCATAAATTCAGTCATAAGAGTTCTTTCTAGTGTGAGGTTTCAAAATTAAGACTTCCATGTAGAGAAAAATGTTGTACAGATGAATAACACTCAGCAATGTTGTTCAGTGTAACGGAAGAATATAAGGGGAAATCCTTACGCCAAACTTCCAACATTTACATCCTATTTGCTACCAGAAAGAGAAAGACAGAAAAGAGAGGGTTTAAAAGTAATTAATTCTTCTACAGGGAACTCAGTGGTAGCCGTCCAGCAGCCATGGATGAACCGGGTCTACCTGAAAGGGAGGCTGGAAATGAAAAAGGGACGGGGTGGGGGAGAAGGATGAAGCCAAGACAAAAGTTTCTGATCAAGGCTCAAAGTTTAATATTAAGCACAGCAGTTATATAGGGAGACCCCATCCTTTGTTTCAGCCAGATTAAGTTGGTTTGTTTCAGCTGTGTTATTTTGCAAAGCAAGCTCAATGGGCAGTCTATTCTAAATTCCTGTAGGAAGTTGAACTTGCTACAGGGCTCCACCTGGGTCCCACCTGGGTTGTTAAGGTCCAACTGTGGCAAATGCTCAAGGTCTATTCAGCCTGCTTAAGGCTGGGGGAAGGGAACACTCAGTGATAAATGCCTGTATTGTACTATACAGCCTGTGTTTCCACTCAGAAATGAAGACAACAACACATTTATTAGACTAATTATAAATTCAGCATTTTACCTAATAGCAGTATTGAGACTCATGATCTAAATATGAAAGGAATTTTAATATAAAACTACAAAATCAGTCATGAAAAATTTAGTGGAAACAACAAAAAGAGTAGCAGCAATTATATTTCCATTTTTGATTTTTAACTGCTCATGTATACTGCAGTTTTGGTAAAGAGAAACATCTGTTTAAGTGCCTTGCTCATTGGGAACCATCATCATGTCTTGCATCCTGTACAAGTGGGACTGGGTAAAACATCCATGATATATCCTTTTAAGTTGTTTATATACCAGAGTCAGATTCTGGACTTCTCACCTGAAATTTTGTAACTATATATCAACATATTATAATTCTGGAATGAATCTGAATCAAATTGTATTGCATTCTACAAAACTATGATCTGCCAAGTCAATAGGTTCTGACAGTGGTTTTAAATAGCCATTTCTAGTTAAATCAAGAATCAAGTTAATATTTCCTAGTGACACACTGTACATAGACTTACTGGCATTTCATTTATGCTGTAAGTATCCAGTACAGAGAGAACTGAAATCTTGTTAATCAATAATTAGTTTTTTGTAGTGAGCGCACGTGTCTGTGTGTGTGTGTGTGTGTGTGTGTGTGTGTGGTGGGGTGGGTATATGGTGTTTCCCTTTGTTCTTGTTGATGAGAAGTCATCCTTTGAGCGACTATTCCAGTACATTGTTAGCATCCATTACCACTCTGCTGAGAAGAAATAAGCACGTGTGGCAAGTCTTTTACTTCTATATATATAAAAAGAAACTCTCAATTTCTTCTCAATGAAATAACTTTTTAATATTAATCACTTCCATGGAAATTCTTGAAATGTTTTCTCATTACCGTTACATTCAGAAAAAAGAAATAATGACCTATAGAAATTTCATAACAAAATTAAGCACATTTGTTAGAAAGTTTTATTTAATTTAGAAATCATATTTGTGCATATAAGTTTGTCTATGGGGGAAGGTTTTGAAATCAAACTAGACTCTTCAGTCATTTGTTTAGTGATGATAGAAATATTTCTTCTTGCCTGAGAATTAATGGCAAGATGTAAGAAGTGAAACTGTCTAGGTAACAAAAGGGTCAGGATGGAAGGGGTGGACATAAAGGAGGACAGGGAAATATGAGACAAATATGCTTAGCATACAGTGCATGGTACATGAAAACATCATGATGTAACACGGTACCAGGTATGGTTAATATGCCCAATCATGAATCATAGGTATATTTGCCTGTGTATTATTTATTTAATACATAGCTTAATGAAAAAATATTTTCTTCCATAAATACTATAAGAAATAAAAGAAGAATTTTTGAAGTATATTTTTTCAAAATATATGCATATAACTTATAGAACAGTGTCCAACTCTCACCTTTTAGCTCAGTACCTTTTTATTGTAATAAGCACTTTTGATTAATTGAGAACAAGAAGGTGAATGTTTTCCTCTCTAGGGCAGTGGTTCTCAACCCCCCTAATGCTGTGATTCTTTAATACAGTCCCTCATCTTTTGCTGACATCCTAACCATGAAATTATTTTCATTGCTACTTTATCACTGTAATATTCCCACTGTCATGAATTGTAATATAAATATTTGTGCTTTCTGATGGTCTTTGGGAACCCCAATTAAAAGGTTCTTCCATCCAGAAAGGAGTCACTGGTCTTGGATGTCTTTGAAGTTGACTCGGTCTTCCAAATATAATAAATATTTTGAAGGTGGTTGCTCTTCAAATTATAATAAATCATAAAGTATATTCTGTATCATCCTTTAGGCTATGCAACTTGTCAGTCTTTCTTAATGTAGTTGTGTTTTATTTAATTTCATTGTTGTACTGTTTTCTTTGTACCATTCATATTATCACACACAAATAAATGGCGGTATATATGAAGGAAATACAGTATCACAATGAGAATGAATGAATCACAACTACCCAGAACATATTGACAGGCGAAACAGTGGAAGAGAGTTCTAGTCACCCATGTTCTTGCCAACACTTGATAGCACCCATCTTTTTTACTTGCTCCATTATAGTATGAACATTAGACTATTATGTCATACTGTTATTACTCTTACAAAACAAGGAAAAAACTGCTTTCAATAAATCATATTTCACTTTAATTTTTATTATAATTTGTAATGTTTTTAATATACAAATAAGAGAGTATAATAATAAATAAAATCAAATATTTAATAATAGAGTAGCTGAACATGAGTAGTAATTCTGACAAATTTTAGCTGGGCTTATTTAATTAATCAACAGTATCATAAACTGTGATAATCCAAACACCAAAAAGCAAAAGTTCCTCAGATTAATACCAAGTACCCTCAGTGCATGTTAAAATTCTTCCTGGTCTGTGAATGTATAGGAATGTGAACTAATTAATAGCTTCATTGAAGTTGAGAATGAGCATTGCTTTCTATCACTTTAACTGTGGTTGTATTTTTAGAAGAAATTGTATAAATCATTTGGCAGACTTCCAGTGATGGCTGCTATTTCTCTGTTTCGCTGACAAACCTGAATGTTTACTGAGATTTGAGAAGAAAAAAAAATCATACATCCCTTTTCTACTATAAAATGCGAAGTATCAACTAACTTGGACCCTAGGGAGTTCCCAGAGTCTAAGCCACCAACCAAAGAGCATACACGGGCTGGTCCATGACGCTGAGCACATATGTAGCAGAGGACTGCCTTGTCTGACCTGAGTGGGAAAGGATGTGCCTAATCCTGTAGAGACCTGATGCCCCAGGAAAGGATTTGGGGATGGGAGGGGGGCGTGTTTGGGAGGTGTATGGGAGCACCCTCTCAGAGGAAAAGGGGATGGAGAATGGGGTAAAGAACTCTTGAATAGGGTACTGGGAAGGGGAGCAATGTTTTGAATATAAATAAAACACTTTGAAAAAATAAATAAAGGAAATGTTCCAATTAGAACAGAAGAACCATTTTCCAAACTAAATGTATCTTCAATGATATTTGTTGGTTTCATAAACTTTCATGTTGGTCAAATGCCTTTCAGGGATGTTATCCTTGTCAGTAATTTAAGAAACATATCAGGGATTACTTTGCTTATATAACTACAGTATATTGTCCAGAAAACAGATGTAGTTATATGGCTGGATTCTCCTACAACTTTCAAATCTGGTAAAATATAATGAATGACGGTATCAATGATTGATTTAACTAGCATTAATATTCTATATTCCCAGGTTGGTAATGAGCATTGTGAGAACAAGACTTACACCTCCTTTTACACCAAGTCTATTGGTACATAGTGTTGAATAGAGTAGAGATCGATACATTTTGGGGACTGATGAATTCAAGCATTTTCCTAAGTAATAAGCTGATGTTATATTACTATTATTTGGAGAAGGTAGCATATACCCAACTACCTTCTACTGCCTGTGAAATCATCCCATTACTAACGTTTTCATATTACATGAGGTAGATAACTTCCTATATTCCTATATCTACAAAAAATATTGTGGATTTCACTATAAGCTTCATAATTTTAGTCTATATATCTAATTGCTTGTCTGTTTATATGAGTGTATATGTGTATTTTGTGTGTGTGTGTGTGTGTGTGTGTGTGTGTGTGTGTGTATTGCACTGGGGATTATCAAATACTGCATAAAATAAATTGACATGGATATTGTGGGTATAAACATGTGTTATTCAGCCAGAATTAACAATATCACTCACACGCACATGCACACACACATGCATGCAGATCCACTAACTCACATACTTTATATCATGTTGATAAACACAGTTACATGCTGAATACATCTTTTGTTATTATCCCTGTAAGCGTGTTACCTCAGTAGGCTGGTGAAATGGCTTATCCGTCTATATTCTGAGAGGCAGAGCCCTGATGTTTGTTCCCAGAGAATGAAATTCTGAACCAAGATGTTTCAAGGCACTCTTAAGATGCTCCTGACCAGTCTTCAAATAATGACTCTTTCCTTTTCACTCCATTAGCTATGCTCAGCGAGTGGTTGGGAATGGAATCAAAGCCCAGTCTGCAAATCCTGAAGTCAGAGTCAGAGGAACTGATCCTGTGATAAACCAGATCATTGATAAACTGAAGCATGTTATCCAGGTAAGTACATGGTTTTTTTATTTTTATTACATTTATTTTATTTTATTGATTTTTATTTTATTATCAACTTTAAATGGTATGCAAATGCTTTCTACCATATTTGATTTCTTTGCTAAGTATATCTTATATCCTACCTAAACTGAACTTTGCAATGATTTGTTTATATCTCTTGTTTCAGAAATACTTTGTAGAGTCATCACCACTTTAACTCAGTTCCAATGATATGGGTAAACAGTGTGCATCTGTGACAAGCAGGTCGTCATCTCTTCCATTTCAGTAATGAATATTTTAGGATACATTCATCTTCATTAAAGAAGCTATAAGTCTAGGGACAATTATGATCACTAAAGAAAACATATATCAGACCACAAAAGCCAGAATATCCTTTCATATACCTATATGAACATCGTTATAAACATTGCAGTATCCTGAACCAAACTTAACTCACACGTGAAAAGTCTGCTATTTACTTATTCCACATTTTACATAATAAGAGTAAAATCTTACTGGTGTGCCCTCATTAAATACTTCTGTTTGATATTTTATGTGATATACATTGCTGTGTTTAACATAATATATGAGCCATATTATGAAAATTATACAAAAGAATATTGCATTAAAACTATTTATTAATTGCAACAGTTTGTTATGTATTATAAATACCGTCCCCACTGCATATTTTGTACAACTAGTTATAAGAATGATTAGTCCTTAAGTTGTAGTCATTCTGTAACAATTTATGTATGTATACATCTTCATTTTAATGACAAGTTGGTGTAGATAATTGATCACTTTCAGTATGATACTACAGAAAATCTAAATAGTTCTGAATTTTATTTGCATGTGAGGTATGTCTGAGTCACTTCTATGGCTGTCATCGTTTAGATTTTTCAGAGACAGTTATTTGAATTCAGTTCATGAGTCTTTAAATCCCAATGAAAGTCTATGTGAGGGGACATAGAGGCTAGTGTTTAAAGGGCTGGATTTCCCCTGGGAGGCACTGACCCCTGCATTGCTTATCCATTTGTATGCTCTGTGATACCTTGTCAACTCCTTTGTTTGACAGTACCAGAGACAATTTCTTTTCAGAAACAAAAAAAAAAAAAATAAGTGTAAGAGAAAAGCATCTGAAGAATATCTGAAAGCAAACCTAACTCCCTCACATAGGTAAAGCTAAAACCATTTCCTTCAAAGACTAGGCTTCAAGGTGAAACAGCTATATTATTCTGCCAGTGACCCAAATGCTGAGGTGTGTATGGAGACAGGAAGCCTTGCAATTGAGTCAGGAGATGAAGTGACAGTGTGGACGAGGTAATCTGTGGGCTGAAGTCACCTGGAGATCTGTTGTTCAGAAGCAGTAGTTTCCAGACCATCTGTGACATTACCACCCACATTTACCAGGAACTCATCCTGGCAAATTTCTTCTGCTTGGAATTTCTATTCTCCATACCAACAAGAAGAACACTTGCAGCTAAAATTGATTTAGACCTAGTGAGAAACCAATGAGACCTCAAGAAAACCTAGGATATTATTTTACTTGCCGAGTTTCTGGTGGCTCCCAATCAATATATTAAAGCGACTGCACGCACAGGCTGAGTATACTTTCATTATATACTTCTGCACATTTTTCTTAGGAAAAGACTATGGTGTGAGGATTTGTGGTTGAGTGTCCTGGCAATCAGTTAGGGTATGGGAAACAAAGACTGTAGAGGACTAAACAGAAGTCTTCTGTAGTTGTCCTGGCACTAAACAGAAATCTCATCTTGACTCAACAACTCGGAATGAAGGACTCCATCAGGCCATCTGCGTGGAGTCTAATAGGCATATCTTAAGTCTCCTGTATGCACAAGATATTGCTTTATTATACTGGGATTAGGATCAGCTATGCTAACTCAGTTCCAGATCAACAACAACCAAGACTAGATGAAGACCTGCAGCTGCCAGAGTGATAACTCTTGTCAAAGTGGCAACCAGTGGCTTGTAAGTATATGTTGTTTGAAACTATAGTGCACAGTTGACAATGAACCAGAGTGGCAATAACTATAATCAGCTCATTGTACTGCAAGACAAAAAGGCAACAACTTCTATAATGGTTGCAAATGACCCAGTGAATGTACAAGATTATCTTTTAGTAGTAAAGTAGAGATGTGATGATCTTTGCTGAGGGCCATGTAGGAAGAATGACAAATGACTTTAGAACTCAAGGAATGCAGCCCCCTGGTTGTCATAGAAACAGGGGTGAGCCTCGGGATCCTGTATACTTTATGCTGTTATGGAGTTCTGCTCTGCTTGCTGCCCTCACATCCCTCTTTTTTTATATACTCTTTTTTAAATTGGATATTTCTTTATTTACATTCCAAATGTTAACCCCTTTCCCGCTTTCATCCCTGGAACCCCCCTATCCTATACACCTGCTTCTATGATGGTGTTCCCTCACCCACCCATACTCTCCTGCCTCCCTGTCCTTGCATTCTCCTACACTGGGGCATCTATCAAGCCTTCATAGGACCAAGGACCAAGGACCTCTCCTCCCATTGATGCCTGACAAGGCATCTGCTACATATTCAGCTGGAGCCATGTGTACTCCTTGGTTGGTGGCATAGTCCCTGGGAGCACTGGGGGATCTGGTTGGTTGATGTTGTTGTTCTTCCTGTGGGGTTGCAAACCCCTTCAGTTCCTTCAGTCCTTTCCCTAACTCCTCTATTGGGGACCCTGCCCTCCGTCCAATGGAGCTGTGGTCATCTGCCTCTGTATTGGTCAGGCTCTGGCAGATCCTCTCAGGAGACAGCTATATCAGGCTCCTTTCAGCCTGCACTTCTTGGCATCCACAGTAGTGTCTGGGTTTGGTGACTGTATATGAGATGGATCCCCAGGTGGGGCAGTCTCTGGATGGCCTTTCCTTTAGTCTCTGGTCCACACTTTGTCTCTGTATTTCCTCCCGTGAATATTTTGTTCCCCCTTCTCAGAAGTACTGAAGCACCCACACTTTGGTCTTTCTTCTTCTTGAGCTTCATGTGGTCTGTGAATTGTATCGTGGGTATTCTGAGCTTTGGGGTTAATATCCACTTATCAGTGAGTGCATACCATGTGTGGTTTTGTTTTTTTGTTTTGTTTGGTTTTTTTTTGTGTGTGTGATTGGGTTACCTCATTCAGGATGATATTTTCTATGTCCACCCATTTGCCTAAAAATTTCATGAAGTCATTGTTTTTAATAGCTGTGTTAAATCTACCACATTTTCTGTATCCATTCCTCTGTTGAGGGACATCTGGGTTCTTTCCAGACTCTGGCTATTATAAATAAGGCTGCTATGAACAAGGTGACAACATGGTGGCTCATAACCATCTGATGCTGTCTTCTGGTGTGTCTGAAGACAGAGATATACCCACACACAACCTTCTTAATCTAAGAGTTATATGAAAATGTTAACGCAGCCTCAAGTCCCTCATTGGGCAGTATCTGTGGCACTCACAGTACTGATACTTGATCTCTTCTAGGCCTTGCTCCTGGAGCAGATTATGATTCTATCACCATCCTAGAGAAGAATTTAGAGATAGAGATCACTAACAATGACCACCATTCTTAGAAATCATTTGGAAAAAAGTTGTGAGTGAAGCTAGGCTGAGATGTTTTACTACTGGCTCTGATGTAAAAAAAAATCTTAGAGAACAATTTGAAGTTCCAAACAGCCCACTCTTATTAGTTAGATAGACACCTTTATGATCACGGAACAAGAACAATGGCAGCATTGGCTGATGTGACTCTCACTGAGGCTGGACTGGTGATGATTGATTTCTTATACCCAGTTTTGCCCTTAGCTTTCTGATGTTATTTATTAAAAATTGCTGATGAGTAGCTATGCATTTTGTGGATTTAAAGTAGATATGACTGGTTTTTATACAAAAGTTTAAATTTATGATTCTTTTAGACTCTTACAAGGTTACTTTCAAAGATAAATAAGAAAATAATTACTTCTTTCTTTGTAATTGCAGATTGCTGCCTGCCAGTAAGAGAAACTGGCTGAGAAAACTACCCTGTTTGCTTACACTTTGTTAATCTATAACAAGTTGCTTGGTAATGAATGTATGTGGGTTTTTAAATAATTTGTTTTCTTTACCTGCATTACATAATGTTACTTCTTGTAAAGGTATTGGAAAACACACTGGTGTTTCATAATCATTCACTAGAAGAAAACTAAAATGTAATCACTTTGTAATTGTATATTGAAAGACTCTTCTGGGATATGTAAGCTATAATAGAAAGACTAAAGTATGGTGTGGTGTGGCTGGAACATTGTCTCTCCCATACATCAATTAGGTGTGTATGTGTAAAGTTTGTTCCAACAGGGGTAGCAACATCGTTCCTTCCATCCACCAATTGTATGTCTTTATGTATGTATGCACAGAATACTTGGAGCCCGCTTGCTGGAACTCTCCTCTAACCATTCTATGTGTGAATATGTATATGTCTGTCTGCAGGTCTGTATGTGTGTTTCTATATATGCATGAACATTTGTATGAAGTTATTAGACTCTGCCTTTTGTTTTGTCCATTTAGTGTGTTTGTGTGTGTGTGTGTGTGTGTGTGTGTGTGTGTGTGTTTGTGTATGAATTTTCTGTCTTTGCTTCTCTTTCTTGCCAGCCCCAGTTCATAATTTTTCTGCTGGCCACAGAGAGTACCATCCCCAATAGATTAAGCTTTTCTTCCCTCAGAAGAATGTCTGCTGAGTAACTTCTCTAATCACTGTCAGCCTTTGGCAGCAGGCCATGTAGGTTTCTGGGTACACTCTGGTCAGTGGCTCTAAGCACTGACCCCCTACAGTTGCCTGTTTCAGTTTACCCACCACATGGATGCCAAAGCCAGTCATTAGCAGATCTTATCCCATTGTAGGAAGTTAAATATGTCATCTAGAGATGCAGTGATAATTGTGTGTAGTAAGAAGAACATAAGTATACATATAACGTAGACATGTATGTAATCTAGCTGTTCTATATCTATCATCTATCATTTATCTATTATCTATCTATCTATATATAGCTATCAATTATCTCTCTTCTATTATCTATAATCCATAACATATATGTATATACAAAGAAACTTTGTGGTTCCTAATATGTTTACAGCTGCTCTCTATTATATAGGCAAGTCCTTAAACCTAAGAAGATAGACACACATAAAGGAAGGGGTCAGTTTCCAATCTTCAGAGGTTCATCAAAGCCCTGTGGAAAGTAGATTACTGATCTGTTTTTCTGCAGCATAACATGGCTAAATCCTTGTTAAAAAGATATAAAAGTTACATTCTTTTCAAGGTTTGGCAGGGAACTGGTCCCAGTTTTAAGCTCCTGTTTAGATTGCACCCCATTCTTTCATCTTTATGCATATGCAGATTTCAAATTATTCAGCCTTCGGTTTCATTGTAGAGTTTTAAGAAAGTATCAAATCTATATTGCCTTTGAGGTCTGGATTTCAAGTCTGTTGGGATGATATGGCTGAAAATTAGATTTCTGTAAAGGAACATAGAAATTCATATCCTGAATAGGTGTCACTGAAACATTAACTTTTTGTGCCTTAGAATATACTGCTCCCTAGGCTGACTTTCCTGCAGACGAGGAAATAGGTTTAATTTGCCAGACTTCTGTCTCCTAATAATATGTACATATCCAGCAAGGTGGCTGGTGTCCTATGTAACAGCAAAGGACAGTTAACAGGATCCCTGCTGTCATTTGTGAAAAAGGTTCAGAAAGGTTATCTCCTGGAGTGAGAATTCATTACTTGGGGAGTAGAGTGGGTTAAGTGAGGGGACAGACATTGGGACATATTTCACAGTCCCATCCATAGATTTAGATGATCAAGTTAGTATTTATATAAAAGTTGTTTTCATTATCATGAATGTTAGCTACATTTGTAACCGTGTACTATGGCAAAATGCTACATTTTACTAGAGAGATTAATGTTCCCATTGCCTGTTGTCTTTATACAGTTATACAAAAATAATCTATCCATATTCTTTGCCAGTAAAAATATTAGTAATAATTGCTTCCATATGTCATTTTTGAAACACCTGTGTTTTTGGCCTACTTGAGCTGTGACCTCATTTTCTCTGACTTCTCCCATGAATCACTAAGCAACTGGGCCTAAGAGATTTTATATTGAAATGCCTACATTCTAATGTTTCTTCAGTTATTTTATTAAATGTGCTTGGCATATGGCTTTTAACTTCATAGGTTTACGGTACATTTACACAACAGTGAGTCAAAATCGATGCTTCTACTCTCAGTGGGTTTGCATTCTGAGAAAAAATGTAAATTCAGAACAAGCATAACAATCGCTGGCAAGAAGTACAAAGAAACACGGGAGACTGAGAAGAGAATTTAGAAGGAATGTGCTGTTGCATGAAGGAAAATCTGTGAGAACTCTGGGGTGAAAGGACTGAGAGAAAGTTTATGATTTTGAAGGCTGCAGCGGGGTGAAGGGGCAATGGAGACCGGCATAAGAATGCTTGGAAGAATGTCACACTCTAGGCCCATGTTTTATTCTAAATGGAGGAGGAAGAGGTTTAACTTGATTTATGGGTTTTTAGAATTATTAATTTACATTCTAGCAGTTGTCTTCCCCTTCCAGTCCCCCCTCCCACACAGTTCCTCATCCCATTCCTCCTCCTCCTTATCTCCAAGAGGGTGTTCCCTCCCCCCCCCCCCCCCCCCCAGGTATCCTCCGTGGAGCCTCAAGTCTCTGGTAGCTCAGTTTCTGGTAGCTCTTAAGGGGTCCAGGTTAGTTGAGACTGCTGGTCTTCCTATGAGGTTGCACTCCCCTTCAGCTTCTTCTGTCTTTGCCTAAATCGACCACAGGGGTCCTTAACTTCAGTTCAATGGTTAGGTGTAAGTAAGTATCTGAGTCCTGTCTCAGTCAGCTTCTGGTAGGGCCTCTCAGAGGACAGCCAAGCTAGGCTCCAGTCTGTAAGCATAACATAGCATCAGTAATAGTGTCAGGCTGATGTGCATTCCTAGTAGATGGGCCAATCACTGGACCATCTTTCCTTCATTTTCTTCTCCATTTTGTCCCTGTAGTTCTTTTAGACAGGAACAGTTCTGGGTCAGAAATTTTGACTCAAAAGTTGAGGGACTTCTGAGTTGTTTCCAGCTTCTGGGTATTATAAATAAGTCTGATATGAACATGGTGGAGCATGTGTCTTTGTGGTATGGTGGGGCATCTTTTGGGTATATGCCCAGAAGTAGTATTGCTGGGTCTTCAGATAGAATTATTTCCAATTTTCTGAGAATCCACCAGATTGATTTGTGGTTGTACCAGCTTGCAATCCCACAAGCAATGGAGGAGTGTTCCTCTTTTTCCATATCCTTGCCAGCATCTGCTGTCACCTGAGGTTTTGATCTTAGCCATTCTGACTGGTGTGAGGTGGAATCTCAGGGTCATTTTAATTTGCATTTCTCTGATGACTCAGGACTTTGACCATTTCTTTAAGAGCTTCTCTGCCATTTGAGATTCCTCTGTTTTGAATTCTTTGTTTAGTTCTGTAACCCATTTTTTAAATTGGATTATTTGAGGTTTTTTGGTGTCTAACTTCTTGACTTCTTTATATATTTTACATACTAGACCTCTATTGGATGTAGAGTTAGTCAGGATTTTTCCCCCAATCTGTAGGTTGCTTTTTTTCCCCTATTGACAGTGTTGTTTGCTTACATAAGCTTTTCGTGAGGTCCCACATACCAATTGTTGATCTTAGAGCCTGAGCCATTGGTGTTCTTTCTATTCAGAAAATTTGCCCCTGTGCCAGTGGATTCAAGGCTCCTTTCCACTGTCTCTTCTTTTATACTTAGTGTATCTGGTTTTATGTAGAGGTCTCTTGATCCACTTGGACTTGAGCTTTGTACAAGATGATAAATATGGTTCTATTTTCATTCTTCTATATACAGACCACCAGTTGGACAAACACCATTTATTGAAGATGCTTTCTTTTTTTTCCACTGTGTGTTTTTGGCTTCTTTTTCAGAGACCAAGTGACCATAGGTGTGTGGGTTTATTTCTGGTTCTTTGATTCTATTCCATTGATGGACCTGTCTGCCTCTGTATCAATACATGTGATTTATTGCTCTGTAGTATAGCTTGGCGTCAGGGATGGTGATTCCCCCAGAAGATCTTTTATTGTTAAGTTGTTTTGGCTATCCTGGGTTGTTGGTTTTTTTTTTTTTTCCCATATAAAGTTGAGAATTTCTCTTTCCATATCTGTAAAGAATAGTGTTGGAATTTTGATAGGGATTGCAATGAATCTTTAGATTGGTTTTAGTAAAATGGCCATTTTCACTATCTTATTCCTACCAATTCATGAACATGGGCGATCTTTGTGTCTCATGATTTTTCTTTGATTTCTTTCTTCAGGGATTTGAAGTTCTTGTCATACAGATCTTTCACTTGCTTGATAAGAGTTGCATCAAGATATTTTTTATTATTTGTGGCTATTGTGAAGGGTGTTGTTTCCCTAATTTATTTCTCATTCCATTTATTATTACTATAAAGGAAGACTACTTAATTGTTTGAGTTAATTTTATATTCTGCCACTTTGCTGAGATTGTTTATCAGCTGTAAGAGTTCACTGGTGGAATTTTGGGAGTTGCTCATATATACTGTCATATCATCTGCAAATAGTGATACTTTGATGTCTTCCTTTTCAATTTGCATCCACTTGATTTTCTTTTTCTGTCTTATACCTCTGGCTAGAACTTCAAGTGCTATATTGACTAGATAGGGAGAGAGTGAGCAACTTTGTCTTGTCCCTGATTTATGCTTTATACAGATATTTTGGCTATATTGTGGAACATGGTCTTCATGGAGAAAGAGTAAAAGAGAGTTATTCAGGTGGATGATGATAGTGATTGGGAAATGAATGATTCATATACATAATTATGAGAAATAGATAGAACTTGGTAAATATTAGAACTGGAATTGGTTTCTATGTAGATTGGAAGTATTGTCAAGAAAAAGAGCAGATAAGGACATTTGCTATCAATACTGAAAACCTGCATTCACAGAAAAAAAAGCCCGAGTTATATGGGAAAGGAATGGCATGCAACAACCTTGCCCATATCCTGAAGGGTCAGGTAGAAGTCTAGCAATGACTAGAAAATGTCAGCAGTATGGACCATTTAGGAGCGTTAGACACCAAATTAGAGGTCCCTTAACAAAGTCAGCATGAGCAGGACAGGACAGAGTTGGCCAAAAGAAATACTGTATCCTTTATGTGCCTTGCACCCTTCTGTATCAGCTAATATTAATTCTCTCTAGTTGTGCTTTGTGTGTGTTATACTGTACCCAGATGTATATTTACTTACATCTATGTGTATATATTATAGACAGATCTGCACATAAGATAAAAATCTTTGTGAATTAAGAAAGATATAAAGCTTTGGTTTTTAAAATTTTTATATCTATCATAAATTTTCTTTTTTTTTGTGATAGAGAGTACATAAAATTATAATTTCCACTGAAATTATGAAATCTACTTTGAAGCTCTACAGTCTCTGAATGGTTGTCCTAACTGTACAGGAGTTCATTGTGATGTATAAACTTTAATCTGACTAATCTCATTGTGTGGGAATTTTAAAAATTTATTTGCAAATCCCTTACAATGGATTTGATTATTTTTTTAAATTAAAATTATTGTAGTGAAAGATGACTTACAAAGAGATTCAAAACTTCCCAGAGAGAGATTTTAGTATAAATAATCTTATCATGTTTCTTCATTAAGTGCAGGCCCAATTTCTACATTCTGTTTTTTTATTTTGATACTTTATTTACATTTCAAATGTTTTTCCCTTTCCAGGTCTCCCCTTTGTCAACCCCCAATCCCATCCCCTCTCCCCCTGCCTCTATGAAGGTGCTCCCCCCCCCCACCTACCCATTTCCCTCTTACCTCCCTGGCATTTCCCTACACTGGGGCATCTAACATACTCAGGTCCAAGGGCCTCTCCTCCCACTGATGGCCAACCAGGCCCTCCTCTGCCACATTTCTTAACTGCATATTGATAAGTCTTGATGAATAGAGATGACGGGCTGTAGTTAGTTCCTCTCTCTCAGGACCACAATGTTTCCTCACTGCCTGAAAGCTCATCTGCAATGTGAGCAGGAATCATGGAGGAAAGAGAGTATGTTACCTACCCATCTTCCACCTGGATCCAACTTTCCTCAGATTACAGAACTGTTCTTCAATCTGTATTCCAAGCCTCTTCCTCAGGAGAACACTATGCTGCACCTGTAACAAATTGTCTCTAAACATTAAAAATCTATCATTTTAAAAGAAAATGCTGGCAGAAGCTCAAATACCAACCACTGAGTACTATTAGGGGAAGTTGATGCTTTGCTGCTTAGAAATTAATCTGTATGCTTTCATTATGGGATGCACGATGCAATGGCATTCGGTTTTCCATTAACCAACATTTTGGTTCCTCAAACCTAACCACTCTGGCTCATTTATGAACACCAAGTTTTTATTGAACATCTGTTTAATATGGATTAAAACTTCTTCATGAAAATGTCCTTATGTATGAAGTAAATTTTACTTTCTTACTCAAAGGGAAGAAATCATAGTCATTATGTAAAGTGTAAAATAACCATACATTTGATAGCATATATTCCAGTGATTACAGTGTACTGTATTCAGGAAGAGATAATATTCTTATTTCATGTAGGGAACAACTATGCTAAATAGACTCAGCTTTGCTTCTCTCTTTTGTGAAATATCAATATGATGAATAGTCACATAAGTACCATGACAGAATGAAAGAGATTCTAACTTAATCTCAATGGGTAGTTATAAAATATAGTATTTGAAAATACCAAATAAATAAATACATAAGTGACAAGACTTTTTAAAGATACTGTTATTTCAAAGTTTCTGAATTCTGAGGAGTTATCAAGCTATTCTCATTAAACTTACTGTGAAATACTTTTTAGAAATTTTCTACTTCTTTTAACTGTGATTTCAAACCAGTCTGTCCCTTAGATCTGGATCCTTTTACCCAATCCTGTGCTTCTTCTGGACAGTGACACTCTATACCTACTTCTCCACATGATTCTGTTATACACAGACCTTGGTACTAATATTCCATAATCAATAAGTTTTCCACTTGGTATTAACAATGCAGCAGCTAACAAACCACATACAGTTAACTCATGTTTGAGAAGAAAGCACTTGAAATGCACTCAATAACTTTGAATGGCCATCAAATTCAACAATTAGTTTGTTTGAGAAAACTCAATTGAAGGCTGCTTTCTGGAATGGGAGGTAGAAGGACTCTGACTCCACTATTGTCTGGTTCACTTAAAACAATCAATTGCTAGCATAAAAAAGCCATTTCAATTAGTGTACAATCAACTGGAAACAAAATCCTGAGAACTCTCTTTGAACGTAATGAGATTAGCATTGGTCATAGTTGATTTATTTCTGATTATTTAAAAAAGTATGTAATTGTCTCGTGCTGAGGGCTAAGCTCTGTATTCACTTCAGTAAGGCTGTTGATCTTACATGATAAGATGAGCAATTTCCCAGACAGATTTTCATTTTATGCATATTTAAAAGAACACTGATAATTAGAACTTTTATTTTTAAATTATTTTTTCTTATATAATTTCATACACATGTAAAGTGTTCTGTTATCAAAGTCCCTTGTTATCCTCTCTATTTTCCTTCTTCCCTGACCAAATCTCTTCTTCTTAAGATGTTCTCCTTCTTCATCCTTTGTTTTGTGACCAACCATATTGAATTAGAGTACCCTACATGAGCATTGGTAGAGTATTATTTGAGTCAGTAGAAATATGACTCCTTCTCCCCTGTCAATCTTTAAGTGTCTGCAGCCACTCTGGAAGGAATGAGATTTTCTGAATACCTTCTCCATCTGTGATGGAATGCAGGTGGGCTCAGTCCTGTATAGCTCTTCTGTAAATTGCCACTGATACAGTGAGTTCATGAGTGCTGCAGCTATTTCAGAAGATAGCATTTTATAGCATTCCTTCTATGACTGCTTGAATGAGAATGGCCTCCACAGGTTCTTCTGTGTGAATGCTTGGTCTCCAGTCAGTGGAGTGTTTGGGGAGGATTAAGTGGTTATTAGCCCAAAAGTTAGAAATACCCAAGAGTCAATTCGCAGCAACAGTAGGCTGAATGTGAGGTCCCAGATGGAGGACTTGGAGAAGGGACTGAAGGAGCTGAGTGAGTTTGCATCCTCAGGGAGGCAGCAACAGTGGTAACTGGCCTGACCCCACCCCCACCCCGATAGATACTCCTGGAGACTGATCCACCAACCAAAGAATACACATGGAGGGACCCATGGTGCTGGCTACATACGCGACAGAGGAGGGTCTTGTTAGCCATCAGGGGGAGAAGAGGCCCTTGGGGGAGGGAAGACGAGTGTGGGTGGGTGGGAGAATACCCCCATAGTGGTAGGGGGAGGGGGAGGAAATGGGGAGGTTCCAAAGGGGAGATCTAGAAAGGGGGAAACATTTGAAATGTAAATAAAGTATGAAAAATAAAAATTAAAAAAAAAAAAGAAGAAGAAGAAGTGTGGCCTTGTTGGAGGAGGTTTGCCACTGGCAGTTGGCTTTGAGGTTGCAAAAGCTCATGCCATTCCTACTTAGCTCTCTCTGCCTCACAGTTGGTATCCCAACTTGTAAACTGTTAGCTAGTGCTCCAGCGCCAGGTCTACCTATCTTCTGCCATATACCCCAGCAGGATGGTCATGGACTCACCCTCTGAGTACGCTCCCCAAATTAAATGCTTGCTTTTATAAGTTTCCTTGGCTTTATGCTTCGGCACAGCAGTAGAAAAGTAAGTAAGATCCCTTCCCATTCTCTAACTCTGATACACTTTCTCTCTTCTCAGATTTTGTAAGAAATTAAGTCGATTGAGGTTGAAATTATTGCCAAAATTATGAAATACAGAAATATACGGTGCATTATTGTTAGGGTTATTCTTGCCAACTTGACTGAGTTAAAGGATGCCTCAGCAATTAATAATGTATGTGCCTGCATGAGTTAGTAAGGTGGTTTCAAGAGATGTTAGATCATAGAGGCTTTGATTTACCTATGGATCTCAGCAGTTGAGAACTCTACTGAGGGGTGGTGGAACTTTGGAGGATGGGTCATGGTTGAAGGAAGTAGGTCACAGTGGATGTGCCCTTGAAAGCCAAATTTACCATATTTTACCCTGGCTTTCTCATATTAGCATTTTACTCTACTTCCTGTCCATCATGGTATGAGTCATTCTGACATTCTCTCCCACCACGGAGTTCTGGAACCTCTGAAATTAGGACCTCATCTTAATCATTCCTCATCATAAATCTTACTTATCTGGTGTCTAGTCACAGGGCTGGTAAAAAAGTGATGACTATATAAAGTGACAATTGTAATGTTTTTAAGACTGTAACCTAAGTATCCACTGAGTAATTTCAAGTAACAATAACCAAACACAAAGATAACAAACAACAACAACAAAACAAAACCAACAACAAAACCAAACAAAAAACAACATAAAAAAAAAACTAACCTAAACTTTTCTCCAATCTTCACAAAACTATACCCAGGAACAACATACCCAGAAACATACCCAGAAACAGACCTATAGAGTTCACAAAGCAAGTGACAGAACTTCAGATTACACAATCCGTCATTTATGTCTGCAAGGAGCTCACCTAATTGACATACTTAAGCTAGTAGGGTGGCTACTGAAGACTTACATTGATGATTTTTCAACTACTGTGTTTGGTAATTGTCTGTTTCTATGAAGTTTTGTTAGTTTTAATCACTTTTAGTTCTTCTCTCACTGTTAGTGACTTGACCTCCTGCAGTCAGGATGCTGCCTCCATTGGTCTACTGAAGTGTTCTTTCTATACTGCCTGCTTATCTTTACTTTTTCAGTTAAGTATTCAACAGTATCTAATTAGTAATTATCTCATTTGGCCTAGGAACACTTACCTGTAGCTCATTTCCTCTTTTTACTCCTCTGCCTTGGTTTTTTAGCATTTTCTCTGACTTCTCTATAGGATCTTTTTTTTTCCTTCTCTAACTTCTTTAAAAGTTATTTTGAGATGCTACACGATTGCCTTCTTTCTCCTTCCCTCCACTGCCCTAGACACTCCCATGACTTTATGAGAACCAAGTATTTATCTTCTTCCACCATGTTTCCTCTAAGCCTCAGATAACTTCAACTTATTCTCATATTGTGCAGGCAACATGGAGGCTCAAATTCAAGATGGCCATGAAAACCCCTTCCACCTTGAAAGACCCTCTTCCTCTGGTTTGCATCCTATGTTCTCATTCTCAGTTCTTTAAGCTGGTAACTTGGTTAGCAGTTTACTTATGCCTATGCTGGTGTAACAACCCATGACTGCAATCTTAAGGTTTTCTCCTATCTTTTTGTTTGTCTCGTTTACCTCATGATCGTCTACCTGGAATAGAGCAATGGGTTTTTATTTATTTATTTATTTATTATTATTATTATTATTATTATTATTATTATTATTATTTTTAACTTTGTCTACAATGCATCAGTTATCTATTGTTACTATCTCTGGTTCCTCTCCTGCATTTTTTTTTCAATATCTTGTGCTTGTCTCTAGTCTCTGCCATTAATCTTGATAAGTCACTAGATGTCTTTTGTGGAAGAATCCAGTAGACAATTAACAGTCTGTCAGCACACTGGATATGCTACTAACTCTTTAAAAAATAATTCACTTAAAAAAAAAAAAAAAAAGCCGGGCGGTGGTGGCACATGCCTTTAATCCCAGCACTCTCTAGGCAGAGGCAGAGGCAGGTAGATTTCTGAGTTGGAGGCCAGCCTGGTCTACAGAGTGAGTTCCAGGATAGCCAGGGCTACAGAGAAACCCTATCTAGAAAAACCACAAAAAAAAAAAAAAAAAATCGAATTACCTGTGTTTTTTGTTTGTTTGGTTTGGTTTTGTATTATGTTGTTTTTTTTTTCTAAAACTGTAAATTTGACAACATGGCATCTCTTTTTTAAAGATGTTCTAAAACACAAATCAGTACACTCAGTATACTAATTCATCAAAAAGTTCTAAAAGATTTTTAAACATCCAAATATGATGGGGGTTGCAAGCCACATGAATGCAGAGGTTTTTTTTTTTTTTTTATAAAAACGTGAAAGTAATTTCACCCTTCAACTCTTGGATACATGAAGGCAGCAAGGAGAATGAAGAGACTGGGACACCCTATGATACAATGACTGTGTTTTGTTGGATTCCAGCTAACTTGTAGATGTAAATTTTCCCCAAAGTCCATTGTGTTGCATGCTTTATCCTCAGAATGGCATTATTTGAGGATGTTGAAATTCTGAGAGATGACATCTAATTGACTGACTTACCAGTTTACCAACTGAACCCCTGAAAAAGACAGGTAGATCCCACCGTCTTGTCACTTGTGCTCTCAGTCACAGGATAAGCCTTTTGCTCCCCCATACATTTCCTACTGTTGTCTTCTAGCACGCCCATTGAAGACTTAAACACAGTGGGTCCTCCTCATCATGAGTAGGTCCTGTTAATAAACAGACCCCAAATAAACCTTCCTCTGCAGACATTTGTTACAGCAATTGGAACACAACTTAACACAACTCCTAAGTCAAAAAGATTGTATCCTCAAATGCTCCTTTTCTCGTGTTCCACCAACTGCATGTCTTAGAAATTGATCTACCAGGGATGACCAGACACATGCACACAACATCTAGTGGAGACAAACCATTGTAACTCAAGGCACTCAGAACACATGTTTAGTACATCTGACTGAGGAGGAGAGCTATTGTAAGCAGTTGATTGAGAAGTCAAAGAGCTATTTTATAGAGGTGAACAAAAAAACAGGATTTTGCTTAGCTGATCTCTGTAGGAGGTCTTTATGGGGATCAGCCACAGGCTGTGTGTGAATCTCCAAAGGGAAGAAGGTGTGGTCAACATTTTGAGTACACATTAAGATCCACACAGGGCAGAGGGAACCTGTTGGGCCTGGTCTGAGGTGTTGGGGTTCTTGACATGCTCGTATCACACAACATGCACTCCTAACTAGTCTGCTCCTCACACACACTCTCCATAGCACTGTGTTCTGTCCACAAATCCCCAGATTACTCTACCTTACTCTTTCAGATCATGTCATTACCATCTTAACTAATTTCAATATGTAGAGTCTGTCTCACAGCTGGTAATTTTCAGTCTCCTGTTTGTTGATCTTTTTTTTCTTTCATTTTTCTACCTGCTCTAGGGGGAACAAAATGATTAGGTGTATCCAGCTGTCTACTGAAATTCATAGTTCTGTCCCCCTCCTTTAAATTTAGCTTTGAGGAATGATGGTAGCCTAAAGATTCCCAAATCACCCACCCACCCAACCAACCAATCAAAAAACAGCTTTTGATGTCTGCCCACATCTGATTGTGTGGTAGGAGGAGTAACAGCCTTCCCTGGGAAAGTATCAGAATTTGATACCTCTTGCCTCAAGGACTACCATGTCTCTCTGATTGCGTTCAGCACTCCTCGCCATATGTAATTTTTGAATAGCTCATTCATACATACATAATCTTAGCTTTCCACAGGTAAATGATGAGTCCATGATGCTTTACTCGGTCAATAAATTTACTCTAACCACTCAACACCAACTTTATGTATGTGCTTTGAAGATTTAAGATGTCAGAGCTGAGCAGTTCAGGATGCATTCCTTGCAATGCAGCAGCAGTTAAGCAGATGGCTTCCTGCAGATTACCAACAGTTAAGGCACCCACAAAGAAGGCTAACTTATGAGGGAAGATGGTTGTGGGAGACCAGCTGAGATATTTTTTTTTAGGCATAGACTACTGAAAAAGATAGATAAAGGTCTGTTTAAAGATTCAATAGAAACTAAGCCATCTGAGAGTTCTGCACAATTGAAAATACACATTACACTAACTGTACATATAGCATGTCTTACAAATGTAAATTTTGTGTTTATTTTGGGCTTCGCACTGATGTGGTAAAACCATAATCAGTTTCATTAGATATAGAACAAATCATGAATTTTATAGTAATGAGTTGGAATAGGTATATCTTCATGGTTTGTTCAGCAATTATTTCTGAAAATTATCGTTTTGAAATTTTATAGTGTGAAATATGACTAAACCTAAAGCTCAATAAACAGGTGATAGAATCCTATTTAACTTTCTTTGGTAGCTCCTCTCCTTTCATCTTATAAAAGTGAGCTTGCCAGCTTTTAACTGTGCAAGTCTAAACTCAATTTATAAGGACATAGCAAAGCAAGATAACTTACCTTTCCCTTACCAATTCTAGGAAATTTCTACTGCAAACTTTCACATTTAATTTAATAAGAAAAGCTTTTCAAAGGCTTTCCTACAAGGATCACAGCACCAGGGAGGATGACTAAAATGTCTGGAAAATAAATATATTTTTAAAGCATTATATACATTTTATAAATCTTGAAAAACTTAGCCTTAAGAGTTTAAAAATCCTTATTTGCATCCATTCAAATATAGGCAGAATTTTAATTTCATAGTGTCCCATCATAAAAAAATAAAACATAATTCAAATATATAAATATAAATTATTTGTACTTAGTTTCCATTTAGGTAATCATATATTTTTTTCTTCAAAAGACAAATTACTTATATATTTTATTTTATGTGTGTTAGTATGTATGTATGTGTGCCACATCTATGTTTGGATGCCAAGAGAAGGCATCCTTTGGCCTGGACTTACAAGGGATTAAGAGATACTATACAGGTGCTGGGAACTGAACCTGGATCCTCTTCATGAGAACCAAGTGGTTATAACTCTTAAACTCGCTCTCCAGAACTACATATGAATATTTTCACTGACAAGGATTTGGCACTAATATTAATTGATATAGCCATGAGTTCAGTATCTTTAACCAACTGTTAATTTCAGTGTTCCATTCATAAAAATGCTAACAAGGGTGGAACATGTGATTTCTCATTTTAGCTCATTCTAAGAAGACTTCTTCCTTTGAGATTTTCACATGCATTGCAACCTTAAAGGCTTTTCCACTTAAGATTAATCTTTATATCCAAGACTACTGTGAAATCTTTGTGTTCAATCTCTACTTATTATAGAATATAAAACAATTAGTACAATGGTATGAATAAAAATAATAATTAATTTGATCACTACATATAAAATAAAAATAGGAGAGCAATTCCCTCAAAATATCATGTACTAATAACTACTTAAAATCATTCTCAAGATAAATAATTATTTTAATCTTGAATTTAATTTTAAGATTATTGTAATTTTGGGTCCTTTAATCTACCTATCTCTTCAAACTCCTGGCAGGCATTAACTTATTACCTTCTGCTTTATGTGCTCAACATTCTGATAAATATAAGGAATACAGAGCTGAGAAAATAAAGACACTGATGAGGGTTATGAAATTCCAGAAATAATACCTATAATTAACTGGTTTGCTTCCAAGGCAAGTGGTGAGTAAAAACTGAAAAAAATCTATTTCTCTAACAAATATATTTGAAATTCTAGCATAAAATAAGTGACCTCCTGATTATTTTAATATGGATCAAGATTATTTATGTCACCTTTCAAAAACTAGTATAAACCACAAAATGAACAGAGGAAAACCAAAGATTTATATAATAATCAAAAACTGAACAACCCACATTTTAGAGTTTATAATAAGATTTCTCCTCCAGCTTCATCAAGTACATATACAGTTCCAAGAACGTAGAAAGTGTCTCATCCCAATTGAAATTAGAATTATCAGAGGTCATTGTAGTAAAGTCATATTATTTAATCAGAACATATTAGCAGTATGTTTGAAACAATATTATGACTTGTTTATAGTGGAAGTGATACCTGGTTGAAAGAAATGGTGGACAATGACATTGTTAGCATTCTGTCTAAACTGGACCCCACAGTTACCTGGCAACAACCAGGTATATTCCTTCCCACAGTTACCTGGCAACAGCCAGGTATACTCCTTCCCACAGTTACCTGGCAACAGCCAGGTGGGCCTGACCCACTATAAAGGGGCTGCTTGCCCCTCCTCCCTCTCTTGATTGTATCTTGCTCTCTTGCTCTTCCTGTCTTGCTCCTGCTCTGTCCCCTCACCCCTTTCCCATTCTCTTCCCCCCTCTCCCTCCACATGCTATACTCATGTCCAGCCTCTACTTCTCTACTCTCTCTGCCTTTCTCTGCCTCTACTACTCTCTCAACTCCTCTCCCATGCCCTGAATAAACTCTATTCTCTACCATAGCATCCTGCGGCTGGTCCCTCAGGGGGAAGGGATGCCTGGGCATGGGCCAATGAGACATCCTCTTCCCCCATACCTCATCACAAGTCCATAGAACATTCTCCCCCCCCTTTATCTTTTTATAAACACACCAGGCATACTTTTGGCAATCCAGTATTGATTGCTGTGATGATTTCTTATTGAGAAACATTTCCTCAGACTTCGGCGGAATTACTCAACTTCTGTTCGTTTCCCGGTTATGCCAAACTCACCAAACTTAGAAATTTCTTTTGCAAAGATGTGTCACATGGAAATAATCAGTCAAGCAGTAGAGAATTCTATTCAGGTCAGTGATGAGCAGGGGAGGGTGTAAATAATTTTGAAGCAAATTCTAGTCTACCAAAATATGTTTTAATAATTCAATGCAAATAATAAATGTGTTTGTATGAAAAGGTTGTGCACATAAACTGTGTGGGCCAAAGCTATTGTTTAACAATCCCGCTGTATTTATCAAAGTGTTATGCATTTCCAATGTTATTTGTTATTAGGTATATTTTTACAATTATAAAAACTGTATACTTAGAATTTATTTGATAGAAATATTTTGATCTGCTGAAATCATCATAGAAGCAATACTTCGAGGGTTTTTTGTTGACAATCATGTTACAGGGTTAATAGGGAAAAGGCCCTTGAAACTAAAAGACATGATTTCTAAGTCATATACTGATTTATTTTAACAAATTAAAATTTAGTCTAAATTACTTACAAAAATTACATTTTAAAACTAGAAAACTAGTGTGAGCTACAAATGAAATAGGGTTTTGATGTTAAACATTTAAACAGTACTTTTTTTTTAGGATTGGTTCATTAAAACATAATTATAACATCAGTGGAAAATCATGTGGTATAATTAAATCATTTAAGTAATCATTTCTTAAGGATTTAATACCCTGCATTTCACACTCCATAGCAGTAGATAAGAATTTTCTGTAAATACAATTAATTGTGAGTACTTTATTCTTCTAAACTGCTGGAGAATTTAAAATTATACATTAGCACGTTACAACAATACATTGGCCTGATATGAATGTGCTGTGTTTATCAATAATGCAAGGCTTAGAGAGAAGATAACCAGAACATTTGCAGCTATCGCACTTACTTAACAACTTTTTCTTTTCACTTTTTGTAAAATGTTGATTTTATAAATCTTCTAGATCAAGTTTCAATCTAGTTATAAATATTTATACCCTTTGTTCCTAGCTCAACATTTTCGAGTATTGATTGCTTATGCCTTCTGTTCCACATTGCAGTTTGTTAATCTAAAGTATTAAACCTAACAGTTTCTAAGAACCAGTGTTGATGCCACTGTCCCCCCACCCCACCCCCACTCCTCTCAACCCTGAAAATTCCTCACTAGAAAAGGGAAATGATAATGGAGCTATTGGAAAGGAAGGTTCTTTGCCAATCCTTATTTCTCATTAAAACCATTGCTCAATAAATGATAACGTAGTGAAGTGTTTTGGGAAATAGTCTTCAAGTGTGCAACATGCATGTCCATCCTAAAAAATTAGTAAATAGATCAGTGAAGGAGAAAAGTCAATTCAGTGCTGTTTAATTTGTAGTTAAGCATACCTACATATACATGTAGCTTCTCTCTGTCACTTCACCTTTGTACTACTTAGACTGTTAAACTCTCAACAATAACAGTGATGTTAAAAGTTTCATCTGTTTTCACTTCTACCTCTCATGTGTCTGTACTCTCATTGCCACCTATCCCTGCTCATCTGGTTTCTAAACATCTGGCACACTCCGAGATCCTAGTTAATGATTTCAGTGAGTATTTACCTACCTGCCTTTATGTTACCTCAATTTTAATTATGGTTGCCATTAAGTCAAGCAGAAAGATTGGCATGGAGTACTTATTTCTACCTTACCCCACAGAGTAAAATACGTACTCTTGTGTTTAAAATGCAGTCAATTTTATAGTGTCCCTCCTATAACTAACTGACTGTGAATTACTTTATCATACCATAGGCCTCAGTGGAAATCCCTCCAATTTTATTTGTTTTTGTAGCTAACAGTTAGACACATAACATATTTTAAGGTTACATCAGTGTCTGCTGATGAGACAGAAACTGGACCACAGGGTTGGTTAATTTGGCTTAGATCATTAAAATGGGGCCGGAGTAGAAAAGATAGAAATCAATAACAGGAGAAAGATATGTCTTTGGAAAGTGGCACATAGGGAACTCCAAAAATCTCTTCTCTCATTTAACACCCTGGATTTCCTGAAATACACATCTGTTAAGTTGTACTGAAATAATAGCCATGCTTGCACCATTATGAATAGGATTTAAAAACAAATTGTGCATAGAGGAAGTACACAGAAAGACATTGTGATCAAAACCTGATTAAGACCAGAGAACAAAGGACGATGTAAAGAAGGAAACCAAGAACTGCCAAGGTGCAAGGATAGGCCGATAGAGGTGAGTGCTTTTTACTGTACTTACCCATAGCATACAGCAGTATCTCATAAACCATCTTCTCAATGTCAATGTCATAAACACAGAATAGTTTTGGAAATTTTTCTCTCATTTCTATTTTCCTGATAGTAAAGTTGAGAATAGAACATTTGATTTCAACAACTATTCTACACAGGCTCTGCCAGTGCCTGTAAGTCCACACTCCAGAGTTGGGTAAAATGTACATTTATTTCCCTTTTTTTTTTTCTGAGTCAGGGTTTCTCTGTGTAGCCCTGGCTGTCCTGGAACACACTCTGTAGACCAGACTGGCCTCGAACTCAGAAATCCACCTGCCTCTGCCTCCCGAGTGCTGGGATTAAAGGCGTGTGCCACCACTGCCTGGCTTTTTTTTTTTTGCCAATCTCATTTAGACCTAGTTCCACACTCCACACTCAATCACACCACTGTTTTCTACTCTTAGGCTGTGAACACTGTCATTGTTAATGTCATTAGTACAGTGCAAATGTAAATGTTCTTGAACAACTGAGTTTATGCCATAGAGGGGTTATCTTAAAATCATGGAAAACACTGAGAATGTGAAGCCACATGACCTTGAAATATGAAAATCACTTACAGTTATGAGTTTGGAAGCAGTTGTGTGCCTTTGGTGTCAGGGATGAGAATGCTCTGTGTCTGTGTTGTGTAAGCTGCCATGGAGAATCTCCACGGTATTAGCTCCCTCTTTTTTGATAGTTAAACATCATGGTTTTCATGGAGCTGCCAGTTACTTCTTTTTCTTTTTATTGTCCAGTGAGTGTTCACAGACTGCTTACCTACAACTGAATTTTCAGCATACACTTTGAGTTCTCATTTCCTCACCCTGTAAACAGATGTGATTTTTATTCCTTTCCTTCTCATTGAACACCTCATTTGAGATTTTCACTTGATTTAATTTAACTTTTTAATGGTAGGTCCATCTGTTGCTGTCTATATCTGGTTGTCATTTTAATGGTTTGCCTAGAAGCTGAAACCGTGATACAAATATATTTTCTTACTATTCCCTTTCCTTTGTTCTAGATTTATCCATGTTTAAGAAATTGAATTGGTTTATTATCACAGATTTGATTTTGCCTTTCCAATTTGTTCATCTATATTCATTTCTACATATACCATTAGAAATTCTTTTGATTAACTAATGTGTAAAATATCAGACTTCCATTAAAAGTTTTTTAGTATTTCCCAGATGAGTATTGGTAGCGATCCCTAGTGGTTACTACAAGATAGGCTTCACAACACTAAGGGTTATTATGTAAGGAGAATTCCCCTTTCAAAGCTTAGATTGATAAACTTGCCTTTAAATGTACAAAATTAATATATTTTCATTCAAATTTAAGAAGACCATGTACTCAACAGCTACTATATAGCCCTCAAACCCCAAGATAATATGTTACCCTATTTAATTGCAGGATAACTGTGTAGGTCAAGACTGGAATGGTACTCTGTCAACTGAACTACATCTCTGCCTAGCTGGATTTTACATGAAGTCTCATTGACAAGAAATAAAGTCTTCAGTCGTTACTTTAGATTGACAGTTATCTCACAGGTCTTTAAAGCTCAACACATCAACAGTTCTTTCCTCAGAAGCCTGGTCTCCCTCTGAGTTTCCTGTGTCTGTTTTAGGTACCACCACCAGACAATCATTTGGACTTAGGGTATTTGAAATGTTCAAGTTTTGTCAAATTATATTTTCCATGTATGTGATATTTTTGGAAATCCATGTAGAATTTAAGAAGCATGAATCAGCAGTGTATGGCCCTATTTCATATTGTATTAGTCATATTTGTGCCTGAAATACTTTGGGGCAGGAGAGTAACTTCAATAAACATGGTTTCAATTCTTAAAATCTATTTAGCTGTGTTAAATTCTAAAATGGAAGAAAATTATACTGCATATATAAAATTTAAAACCCTTTATTTCAGGAAAAATATGACTTAAACAATATGAACAACATCTGTTTTCTTAAAGTCATTTTCTCAGAACTTCCATACATCAAATTACCAGAAATTCTTCATCAACAGAATTAAATATAAATATATTGTGGTGTTTTTTTCAGGTTTCTTACAATAGGTGCCTAGACAGTTATGGCTATTTTCTTATGTTTCTTACTGCCTCTGTGTCATCTGCTTAGTTAACTTGGCAGCGTTCAATTTGTATAATTTCTCTCTTTTCTTCCTATTCCATTTTCATGTTCAATCTTTGTACTTTTATTCAGTTTTCCATCTTTCAAGAACCCTGATAAGTCCCCTTCTTCAGTATTTTGAAAATGTGACAACTCCCTGTTTTTTTCATAATGAAGCATTTAGTACTCTTTCCATAGGTTAGAGGTTTACATGTTATTTTATTTAAGCATGCCATTAATCCACAGAAGAAAAATTAAATACACTCACTATTAAGGTTAAAAAGTACTGAGACATGAAGAGCAGCTACCTTGTGAGCTGTAGCTGGAAGGTAAGGTTATTGTGCTTTAAACCTGGGACTATTATCACTAACACTGTCTTCTGGGTCTCACATTCTGTCACACAACTCTTCATTTTTATTTCCTTTATAGTACTCAAGGTGTTCTACAGTACCATAGTGCTGTTGTTTTCTTCTATTTCATATTGTCCTGTTTTGTCCTTCTGAGGCATGTTTTCTCTGATCGGTGCTCTGTACTCAAATGACCTCCAACTTGAATCTTCCTGTTTCCACCTGTGGATACTAGAATTGCAGCATTGCCATGCCTTGTGTTCTTACAGAGATGTGTAATCAGGAGCCACACCCACTGGCATGCAAGCCCTGTGTGGTCAGATGCTGAGTCACAACTGCTAGATAGCTATTGTAGTAATTACCACGTATTGCTGAAAAAGCATGTTCATTTGAATTGGATTAAATCTAGTTATATCAGGTAGTTTTGCAGTACTGATAGGTTTCTATGTGGTGCCTTATAGTTTGTCTCTCTTCAAAATCACCTTAGAATAACTCTGGAACATACTGGTGGGTAACAAATTATAGGTGGTACTCCAGATGCATGCCTTATCACTTGAGAGCCTCCCCCTAAATCCAAAGCTTTAAGACTGAACAGTTAGAAGAAAATTTACTTTCTGCTGTGACTGTAAACATTCAGACTCTAGAAACATACACAAAGATTAAGATTTTTAGTGATTCTACCAATATGAGGAAACACAAAGTTAGAACAAAAGGTCAACAGGGACCCAGAGGCAGGATATTTTAAACAGCTAATTGAAAGCATGTTTCACGGGTGTCATGCTCCAGGAGCAGAAGTTAAGTGCTTTTATAAAAGAGCTAAGTATGGAGCAAGTCTCACACATACTTTTCTCTAGTAAGCCCTGGCAGTTGGCTAAATTATTGTTTGTGAATAACATTTGCTCTCAAACACATTATTTAATAGTATTCTGTGACTGGAGTTGGTTGCCTGACATCACTGGGAATAATAATGCTTCATTTTAATGTTAAAAACTGGTTGTCTTCTAAGGTCAATCTTGAGATTTAAGTTTCAAGGCCAACCGAGACATCTTTACTACTGGGCAAGCAAAGCTGATTATTGGTCTATAAATAATAAGGGTTTCCTCATAATGATTTAGATTATTAAATAATGCATTTTTATTCTGGTCATTTACTAGCCAAAGTGAAGAAAGATGGACAAGAATCACCGTATTCTTTCCAAAGGCAAATGGAACCCAAATGGTCCTCATTCTGTCAAATCTCAAGCATTTTACCTCACTTCAAGCTATGAGAGCAGTACTCACACCCAACAAGAATGAGCAGAGGATATCTCTTCTATCATGCTCTTATCTGCAGAAAAGTTGTGACGAATCCAGAAAAATAAATCACTTAATTAAAAATCTGTTATTTTTAATTTTCTGTGTTGCAATGATCTGTTGCCTCTGAAGAATACTTTATTCTTGGGTTATATATTCCATATGAATGCAAACTTCCAGAATAATGCTGTTCTGGTTTACTGGCATTGTCTCAAGCCAAAACAAAAGACTTTCTTGTAATTCTTCAAAGTAGATGGATTTAATGCTGGATCCCAACATGGATATCACTTTCCCTACAGTTCAGCTACACCCACAGAATGCTTCATTCCAAAGCTGGAAAATATTTTCTCTCACTTCAATCTAAGGACACTTTATTCTACGACTATAAAAATCGCACAAACACATTTCAGCACCAGACAACCAGATTTACATTATCCGTTAGTACGTGTTTACTTCTCCATCACAAACCATTTTATTTCTTAATTGGTAATTTACCGTTTTGTATTCTAAATATTCACTGGTGTGTTTTTCTACAAATAAAGAAATAGACACTCATCTGCCCACCAGGTGCATCCGTTCATTCCAGAAACACAAATTAATTGAGAATTATTGGGATATGCGCTCTTCAAAATCAAAAGGAGAGAAAACCCAGGTGTGGTCCTTTTCTATCCTGAAGCTTAGAAAAGATGGGATTAATTAGATGATAATATGTGCAGTTAGTTTGGTTTTATAATATGAAAGAAAAGTATAATGAACTGCAAAAATAAAACTTGTATGGAAGTTATCCTGATATCTAAAAGATAATTAAACATCTAAAAGACAATAGATATGTGATTTAAAAATATGACAGAGCCATAGCCACAAAGAGAGAAGGAGAGACTAGGTACTTGTATTAATATGTGAGAGAAATTTACAACATGAGGGAAGTGTGACCAAGTGGAGAAGAATGGAGGTAGTGGGTCGAGTCCCCGAGAAAAGAAAAGAGTGCCTTGTAATTGAGAATGCTTTGATATTCACTGAAGAACAAAAGTTCATACAAAATATTTTAAGTTATCACACTTTTTAGATGACTTGTTCAAACAGCATAGTACAATTGCAGTAAGTGGAATAGATTGAATGGAGACTGAATGAATATAGACGGATGATTTGAGGAATTGTACTAAGAAATTCATGATAGCAGTGTAGATTAGGAAGAAAGTAATATCTGGATGTGTGAGTTGTTTAAAAGGTCACTATGGCACAATGGTTAGCTGGATCTAATGAGAGCAGAATATGGTGGCACTATGGTTTGAATGTTTTTGAATGCCTCCCCCCACCAAATCTCAAATATTTAAATGTTAGATTTTTAAATGGTAGTATTTTAATACAAACCTTAGCATCAAGATTAGGCTACAAGACCTGAGTACTCATGATTAGAATGAAAATCTTTGTAAAAGGAAACCCAAGACTGAAATAGTGTCCCCCAGGCCATTTCTGACAGCAGTTATGACTCAGGAATGTGACCCTCTTCAGACATCTACCACACTGGCTCTTTTGACTTATATTTCTCCACTTCCAGCCTTGAGAGGAAGGAATGATTTTTGGTTGTAAACCACATTGACTGGAGAATTTGGTTGTAAAACATGGAACAATCATAACAAGTAAACTGATAATGGAATTCCCACAGTGGAATTCCAGCAGCAGATGAGATTTCATCCACAGGATGGAATGTAAGATATGAGAAGTATCAATGCCAAGTATAAAATGGACTTTGCAGGCTTAGACTCAAATGATCAGTCAGAATAGAAATATAAACATCAGAAACATGTATCCAAAGACGAAAAATTTCTAGCATATAATGTATCTAGTTCACGGAGGAGGATTTAGAGAGAAGCAAATGGAAATAGCAAATGTTCAGAAGACTTTCAGATATTCATCTTTAGAAAAATGTCTGTTTTATCCACCCTTGTACCCTTTGAACAAATGCTTAGATTTTGTATACAATGTTCTAGTTAGTACTTTAAGTATGTTATAAGCCACTCACTTATTTTAAAATTAGCATTTTGCCTATTTGCTACTCATATCTCCTGTTCCATATTCCTAACATACTTTTATCAAGGTATAAATGTTGTACCATAATGATTTTATTAACTTGGATAAACAAACTACTGTTAATAAATCACTGCCTTTATTATATTCCTCTGATCATCTCTGCCTTCTAATAAAGGCAGATCCTAGAGGTCCTGAAAGGCCCTTCAGGGACCAAAACATTTCCTATTATGTAAACATTTATTTAGTCCTCTCCTATTTGTGACAGTTGAGTACTTGTTGAGCTAAATCAGAACATTTTAATTGGCTCATCTTGGAGTACTAGAACACTTTCTGCACATTTTCAATGCAAATTTACAACATATATATATATATATATATATATATATATATATATATATATATATCCGCAAAACGTATTGGAAAACATGTTCTCATGGATGCAAAGAAGGAAAAGGAACCAGTATTTGATGATCGCTAAGCATTTGTTTGTCCAGAAATCTAGGTTACGTTCAAGAGCCTTGTAACAATGTATGGTTGTTTGTTATGTCTTATAGTCATATCACAATAGAATCTCCTGGAACACAGACTATGTTGCAACCTAGTATGCTAGTATGCCCCCTTTTCTAAGGAAATTATAAAGCAAAGATTCATCTCATCACTCTAGTAGTTTTGTTATGGTATCTTAAATAATACCATAGATACTTGTATTGAAGCTAGCTTAGGGTCATACAAAATAGGTAGGTGGGAAGACATGTAAGCTGAGGAATCCGTTTATTTGAAAGTCCATGCTTTCCTGATAACCACCTGAGGACAAACACCCTTGAGGATTTTCAAATTTTCTCACATGGTGGAAATTTTTCTCTGCCTACAGCCAGAGCTTTCTGAACCATGCTAATCAAATCATTTCAAGGCAGGTTTCTCTAAGTGTGATGGGTGCCCAGCTGTACCGCAGTGTTTAGCTAAGTAAAAGAGAGAACATTCTAACACATTTGTTGCACTGCCTTTGTCTAGATGCACCCACCCACAGCAGAACAAACACAAATTTTCTTGCCTTCCCTATCTAAAATTACATATTTTTACCATAACAGCATTTCTGCACCCATCATGATGTTTCCATATCTATTATACTTAGCAAATGCAGATGATTCAGTCAACAACCATATAAGAACCAATAACATAAATGTGTCTTCTTGTATTGTTAGACTCTCTTTACTTATGTTCATTTAAATTCTCTTTCTTTGACCAACACTAATTTTTCAACATCTTAAAAAACAAAAGCATAGTTTTGTATTCTTGGTATATACTTTATTCTTCAAGTTGTTTCTGTGAAACAGCAAGTTGGAGACCAGAATATGAGCCAGCAAGTTGAAAATCTATGGCACAATGTTGAAATCTCCACAGGTAAATGCCTTAATATTGATCTTTCATATGGCTGGAGGAGCTGTCACAATGATCTATTGACTTATGTGCCTAGAGATGAAGGTTACAGATTCTTTCTCCAGATTGTATTTCCCCACACACAATTTTATAAAACTATAGCTAGACTTAGTTTGAAAGGCACATTAAGAGAGAGAATATATTTTCTGCAATTTGATATACAGATACACTAGATTCCATTTTTTTACTTCATTTCCGATTGTGTATGGGTTTATTGAAAGTGATAAAGACAAACAAATGTTAGAGAAAATTAGAAAGATAAACCTCCAGTTGGAAAAAGCCATGATTTGAAGGAGCGCCAGTGCTATATCACACTGAATGACACAATATAAGCACGTGTAATTTTTCTGCAGGAGGAGAGAATGACAACCTTGTAAGAAGTACATGAAATCTACCCATGCTATATTGGTCAGAGATATGCTCTGAATTTGAGGGTTATTTTATGAACTGTGCATTCTTGGGATACTTTGGTATACACTGAAAGTCTATGGAGACTTTTGAAGCAAGTAGAGTTTACTACAGCCTAAGCATGGGATTTCCTTTAAGACTGGTTCCTTCCAGCTTATAGCTTTAATGATATTGTGATATACTGCTGCTTTACAGAATAGAGGCCAAAGCTACTTACAATATTTAAGAATCTTCCTACCTCAAGAAAAGTTAGGGTTACAGAGTAGCACTGTAAATAGCTTCCTTTTTAAATTCTAGAGTGCTTATTTCTTTCATAGTATATTTTACCTATCCATATGATGTTTGACTACTATTTTAGTAGTCAAATGAAATTTATAGTTACAGTCATAGTATAGTACACAGATAAAATTGAAATGTTTGTGCATTTTATTACATTGAATAAAATAAGGAAGATTGTTAAACATATGCAAAATACTATTGCCATGAAACTCCATTTCCCTAATAGTTGTAGCAGATAATATGTTTACTGATTCCAGTTCTTATAAATCATAATACTGCAGATTCTGTGGCATCTGACACTTCTGATTACTATTAACTATGATGATTTTTATGATATAGTGTTAAGAATTTACCAAAAATATCACTATCAATCGCTATTACAAAACCTTTACCTTTACTTTTTGCTTTTATGACAGTATCTAGCGATGCATACCTGTGTGTTTATTTTATAATTAGTAAGAGTCAGATTAAAAATGTAAATAGCAGTATTGGTATGTCATCATGCACAAGATAAATTTATTTGTACTCAGTTTGCACAAACTCACTAGATTTGAGATTCTATCTTTATATCTTTTACTATTGATTTAGCTGCAAATTTCTTTAATGACAGTATTGATGAAATGCAGCTTCTTCATAAAAATCATCTGCTTATCTCTCTAGCATACAAAGACACCAAGACTCAGAGCTCTCTAACCTGCTCTGAAAGTATTGGTTACTATATTTTTATTTTTTATTATTTATTTATTATTTATTTGGTATGTGTGTGTGTATGTGTGTGTGTGTGAGTGTGTGTGTGTGTTGTGTGCATGTTTGTATGTAGCTGCCATGACACATTTGTAGAAGTCAGACAAGTAGTGGAAGTCGGTTCTTCCCTTCACCCATGTAGGTTCCCACGATCAAATTCAGGTGATCAAGCATGGCAGCAGGCACCTTTTTGGGTGAGCTTTTTACATCTCTGAATATTTCTTACTTTAATACATGGCCAAGAAAGTCTAGAGCATAACTCTAGGTTTAATCTCTTTTATCGTATGTAGAACCAAGGAGGGTGAATTTTATTTTATTTATTTTTTTGCTGGTTACTGGATTAAATCTCATCATTCTTAAAATGATTCCTTAAATGGGATGTTTATAGCTGTGCTTATGATAGAGTTCATGTTTTCATATTTATTTATTTGATGAATGTATGTTTGTAGGGTTTTGTGTGCGCATGAACAGGAGGTGATTACACTTGGGTGTTTATATACATATGAAATACAGAGGTTGATATCAAGAATTCTTTAATTGCTCTCCATCTAATTTTGATATGTGGTCTCTCACAGATCCTGAAATTCCTTGACTTGCTAGGCTGATTGGTCAGCTGGCTGCAGGGATTCTTCTAGCTCTGCCTTTACAATGCTGAGATACAAGCTCCAACTGCTATAAGATCAGTAGTTTGGATCAAATTTAGGTCTTGCATGGAAAGCACTGTACCAACTAATCTGTGTCCCCATGTTCCTTGGTATTTTAAATACAGACTTAAGCAGGCAAATTATTTTATTAAATTTATTAGTTAAAACATTTTCTCTGAAATTGCAAAGATGAAGTAATATTGGAGAAAGACTATTAGTAATTCAACAAAGTGAGTACTGAGATAGGATGTGGGCACAAACTATGGCTTTGGTACTAGGATGACGAAAAGTCTAAAGGATCCAAGGCTGCTGCACTGAACTAGTGACTTTTAGGTCATGCTAAATGAGCAAGCCAGAATACAACATATCAGTCTACTACATCATGAATCCCACCTTTCTAACCACTTTTTTAGCTCTGTCACATGTTCTAACCACATCCCAATTTGGGTCCCAATTAGAACAACTCTACCTCAGTGTGAATAAGGCCCTGTGTTTTCCTCTGGCTTAGATACTGTGACCTGTCACTTATGAGTTTCAGGAGTTTCTTGACTATTATCTGTCATTTCACTATCTAGAAAATACTATCTACATTTGTAAAGTAACACTGGGCTGCTAGGAAATCTTGAAAAAAAGTATGGTAGTGTGCACTGTTACAAGTGTGCTCCATGTGCGCTCCCCATGCAATATAAAAGTATACTCCATGTGAGCTCCATGTACCATGTTACAAGTGTGCTCCATTTGAGCTCCATATACCTTGTTACAAGTGTGCTCCATGTGAGTTCCCCATGCAATATAAAAGTATGTTCCATGTGAGCTCCCTATGCAGTGTTACAAGTGTGTTCCATGTGAGCTCCCTATGCAGTGTTACAAGTGTGTTCATGTGAGCTCCCTATGGCATTGTTACAAGTGTGTTCCATGTGAGCGCCTTATGCAGTGTTACTAGTATGTTCCATGTGAGCTCCCCTGAGCCCTGTCTTCCTTTTATTTCTCATGGTATGATCCCTTCCTCTTGTCTGAAGTAGCTCATGTAGTTCTTCACGGATGTTTCTTCTGCAACGTTCTGTTTATGTGGCAAACTATCGAAGCTTTCAATACATCCTTTCATCAACTATTTTCCTGTATTCATTATTTCCCTGTATCTTGGATGGTGGAAAGACTGTTGAATCTTCATGGTTGTGTTAATATCTCTCAGAAGCAGGTCCAGGTCTGACCATTTCAGGGTTCAGATTTTCTGGACAGTATTACATGACTTGCTGCATCACAAGTGGCCCGAAGATCTTATTGCTGCTGTTGCTGAGGATCCTGAGTTTTATGGTGTGACCATAGAGACTGTCATTATAGTACATAGAAAGGAATTAGGTTTTATTTAGCACAACATGGAGCTTCCAGGACCTTGTGCTATCTGGGTCCTTAAAACATTTCCTGAATCACTTAAACAAGGAAATGAATAAATGTCAGTGTCAAAATTCTAGCTATAGTGTGTAATTTGGTTGACAATTTAGGCAATTTATAGGTATATTTTCTGAAACCTCTATTCTTTCCAGGACGACAAACTTAAATTAAGATCCCTATTTCTTCCTTTGTTGAGTCAAAATATAAATATAGGAATTGTGGGTATGTAAGTCTTTGACTTGAGGTATGTAAGCTACCTCTTGTTAGATAATTGTACACTGTGAAGCAATCAGCAAACTCATGCTAATTAAGATCTTTATCATAGAATACTTAGTATTAAATACCCACATACATATTTGGTGATATGAACACTGAATATATATCTTCTGAGTCAATTTCAAGTCTTCAATATAGTACATTACATCGTCAGTGTATCATGTTCTTAATATTTCTTATATAAATTTTGTCTAATCATTTTCTATAAGGATTAAGCATTTTCCTGACTAAAATTGTAGAGTTTCTTCTGAGAATCCTGTGATGTGAAATTCAGTCTCTACCTTTAATTTGAGAATAGACTTAATTCTCCTACAGCTTTATTTACTACCTCTCAAATTCTAGTCATTTTTATCATTCAAGCTGGTAAGGCAGTCCATCAGGTCTCTAACAAGAGAACAATGACACAAAAAAGGGAAATCTATACTATGAACAGGTCTTATATCAGCCCTTCAGATTAATTCTCTCTCTGTTCTCAATGCCTGACCCATCTTGACCAAATCAATCAAAAAGCTATTACTTTCATACTTGGAAGTGTTGCTTTGTAAAATCAATAAAAACACAGCTCATTTTTAATATGCAATATATTAGAAGGGTAAAAATTCCCATTGACTTGAGGTGGAAATTTAACAAAAAGAGACTTCAGTATTTGGGAAAAACATGTGTGTGTGTGTGTATTTACATAATATTACATGTAAATTTTATCACATGCTTTATATTTTATCTCATGATGGAAATCATGATTATTATACAAGTGTATAGACTGTGTATGTAGAAAAATAATTTAAGGAATATAATGAATTGTTACTGCATAGAGAATTATCGCTCATATCATACATCTGAATCTTACACAATGAAAAGTTAGTATCTTTCTTTGTTTTTTGTTTTGTTTTGTTTGTTTTTTGGGGGGGGGTGTGGAGACAAGGTTTCTCTGTGTAGCCCTGGCTGTCCTGGAACTCACTCTGTAGACCAGGTTGGCCTTGATCTCAGAAATCCGCCTGTCTCTGCTTCCCAAGTGCTGGGATTAAAGGTATATGTCACCACCGCCCAGCTGGTATCTTTCTTAATGTTCTAACTGCAGTTGATAATTCTATATCAAAAATCACACTCTCCATCTAAGAATCTCTAGAATAAAAATGTGTTTAAGCTCTTCATAGAAACAGTTAAAAATATCAAGCTATATAACTGTCAAAAATCATATATCAAAGAGAATAAGTAGAAGCTATATTTCCTATTAGCAGATGATTAGTTGGACTGAACATCTGCTTAGAGAAATACTTGTTTTCTGTTATGTCTTCATCACTGTTCACTTTCACTTCTACTGCAGTTAGTTATACTTGGTTCTAAATGTGAAACATGAAAAAAATGGTTACGGTCACGTTTGTGTAAGATATTCTTATACATTTCTTTTTATCTAAAAATATGTAATGAAGGTGCAAAAAAAAAAAGGTTCAACAGATAAAGCACCTATCAGGCAAACCAGCACTGTAATTTGTAATTAGTATTCCTAGAACCCAGTTAACAATCATACTAGTATGGGCACTGCCTGTGTCCCAGCACTTAGGAAGCACAGACAGGGCATTCTGGAACAAACTAGACTAGCTGGAATTCCTAAGGTCCAGGATAGGTGAATGCCCCATCCCCAATGAAAACAAAGTAGAGAATGATCTGGACAGTTTCAAAAGTCAATTTTGGTCCATTGCATGCTTGCACTCATGTTAGGCCTCCAGATCACGTTCTCTCCACACTCTGGGGCAGCACTGCTGCTCATGCTTAGGGGCAGTGCCTTCCCTATCAATTGCTGAGCATCTTATTTGGCTGACCAGCCTGAGCCTAGGGCTGGGGCCCTCTCCATGGTGACAGCCTTGGCACAGATCCCCTTTGACTGCCCAGTCTGAGCCTGGGGCCATGGCTGTCTCCATGGTGATGGCCCTCAACACTGTGTCTGGGGATGGCAAGGCCTGAGACAACCTGTCTGAGGCCCCTGGTTTTGAGCACAGTGTTGGCACAGGGAGAAGAGAGCTCCTCATCCTCTCTTGAGAGGCCCCTGCTCTGCAGGCGATGCTGACAGTCATGGGGCACATCTCCCTGGCACATGGAGGGGGACCACTACACACAGCCTGGGGCAGCCCCAGCCATAGGGATGGGATGCAAGGGCCCCAGCAAGAGCAGCGTCCTGATTACTTGCTGACTTGCCCATCTGCCCTCCTGCACTGGGTGCCATGCTCAGTAATTTCTGTATAGAAGTGACTCAGAAAGACCTAGTTGGCCCTCCCTCTACCCTGCCGTTGCTGACATGGAGCTTTTCTACTAGCCCTGTCAGTCACCCCTTCCTCTTGCCCACCTCCTACTTCATCTCTCCCCATACCCGAGTGACTACCCACTTTGCCTTCTCTATACAAGTGAGAGGTTGATACAATAAAGTTGAGTTCCTGCTTTGACAAGACTCCCTGCCTGGTGTGTTTCTTTTGGCCATCAACTCTCGCTATCCAACTCAGCCCTGAACAGACTCGGCTGGACTGGGTTCTCTCCTCTAGCCCGGACCTGCCAGCTAGGAGCCAACAAACTCATGTGACAATGACTCTTCTCACATACATTGCATCAAAAAACATGTGCATATGCATACAATATATATTCCTGCATGTCACATTCATGAACAAATGAAAAAAAGGAAAATCAATGTTGCTAATATGAGATGTGTATAATCATGCATGAAATAAGGTATTCTCTTGGCAGGAAGCCTTAGCATCATGTTCTGACAGTCAAATGAGTGTTGTATTGGGAATCTTACAATCTTGGCTAAGGTTTACAGTGTCACTGGAGTCCTTTTTTCAGATCATCCGTGTACTTTCCCTATTGTTTCTTTGAACGTTGTCATGGGGTCATGGAGAAGTTTTAGATGATTTGAAGTTGGCAGTGGAGTATGTGTGCTTCACTGTAAGGTAGAATTGTGTTTGGTTCATGGGTGATAGATGAACTTTGACTATGTGATGGATAGTTGCTCGGTCTGCTAATGGCATTTCATCTATCAAGTGTTTTTGATGTGGTTGATCACAGGATGTTGCCAACTCAATTTGGGAGCATTATCAAAGGTGAAAGTGACATGAGTTTGGAATTTCACTAATACATATTTCCCCTCTTGAGAGTAGGATGAATTGTGTTATTTGTCCAGACACCATTCCACCTGAGCACTTAACTGCCAACTCTTTTGTCCTGTCAACCACATCTCGTCAGTATTAGCTGAAATAGAGACTTAGCTTCTTAGGTGATTTTTCCACGTCAGGGAAAATTTATGACTATAACTCTCCATTTCTACTGGAAAGTTACAAGTATCAAATAACTTTGTTAAGAAGGTTACATGGACTTCTGGTCCTCTGTTGCCTATCTGTCACTCTGATGTAATTAATAACTTAACAATTGCAAGAAAAAAAAATCACTAAGTAACCAAGGAAACTGAGAATAAACAAGAGTAACAAGATATTGAAGGGTAGTCAGGAAGTGGAAAGACAATCTTACTGCTCTGAGTGTCTGTTGATTTTTTTTTCCAGCCAAAATATCACAACAACAAAACAAAACCTATAATCATATAACTCTCCAGAAAATTTGCCACAAGGGCAAAGTTAGAATCAGGTGGTTAGGATTATCCTAAAAGCAGAATAAAATAAATATTTTTAAAATATTGTGATAAAAATTGAGGTGAAATATGAAAACATAAGCAAATAAAATCACATTAAAATACCCTGATAACTAACTCACTATGACTCTGTCGGCATGGTGTTTTTAAAGATCTGAATGCATTTGATTTTAATACATTTTTTCTCTGTAGATATGTATATGTAATATTTCCTAATATTATTAGAAAATATATTGGTAAATTGACTATATTTTAATTCATGGAGCTAATCTATACTTATCATTGCCATTTTTATAGATTAATCCACTCTTAAACCTCCTTGCATTTAGATATTTAAGATTGGTGGGACCTGCAATTAAATGAGGCTATGTGAGATTTATAATTTCTTCACTCCTTTTTGTGCTATTTGATTTTGTAATAGGATATTTCTTAATATTTTTTTAGGCACTGGTTAATGTATTTGTGAGTTCTAATTATAACCTGCCATTTTCCCCTTTTACAGACCTGGCAATCAGGAAGCTAATTCCTTCTTACTTTCTTTAGGTGTCTTTCCTTCAAATGCTTATGGTTGGATTATTTGCACTTTATGAGGCTTGTAAGTACAAAGGGTTTTACATATTCTATGATATACTTTTGTTAGGTCTACAGGCAAATCTATTCAATATCTTTTGGTTTACTTCAAATATGGTGCCTCTTGAGCAGTAGGCTGATGTGATGGTTAGTGTTTGATGTCATCTTGATAGGTTCTGGAGTGCCCTGGAGGGCTGAGTAGCCTTATGAATGCCCATAAGATGATATCTTAAATATATAATTTAGTAAGGGACTTGCTACTGTGGGTGGCACTATTCTTTCGCAAGGATCCTGGACCATATAAATGGGAAGATAGAATTGAGCAACAGCATGTATTAATTGCTACCTGAGCATGATGTGGATGTAATGTCAGGTTCCCCCTCAGGAACTTGATGCTCTAAATTTCCTGCCATGATGGATGTTACCCTTGAATCTTGACCCCATGTCAACCCTTTCTTCCTTAGATTGCTTCTGTCATAGTATTTTATCAAAGCAACAGGAAAAGAAACTAAGAAAACTGACTGAGATTTGTTCTGTCTAGATTCCTCAAGAAGTTCTTATTCTAAGTGTTTTCTGAATTTATAGTTGGTTGTAGCTATAGGTCTTAAAGGTGATAAATATAAGAAGTGAAAAAGATAAATCTTGGACTTCTCATTTCTTTTCTCCACTAGCTTATAGGTATTTTCCTCTTCTTGTCTGTACTTTTACTGTGGAAAGCAGATGCCAATTTGATTTTCATGCTTGTAAGTAAATTGTCCTCTTTGATTAAGCTCTGAAACGATCCTTTTTTAATTTGATTTACTTTTTAAAGTATAGTTATTATAAAGCACAATTATTATACAAAGATATCCCTTTCAGGAGAACATTTTAATCATATGCATATATCATTAAGATATATAAAAATATATAGTTATTTTGGCATCTTGTAGACAAAACCATTCAGCAACTACTTCTATTTTATCTTTTAGATTAGATTTGTTTGTTTGTTTGTTTGAGACAGATCTCACTGTGTATAGAAGGCTGCTCTCTGACTTGCAATCATCTGCTTCTGTCCCTGAGTGCTGGGATTACAAGCATGTCAAGTATTCTTCTTTTTCTCCTCCTCTTCCTCCTTCTCTTCTTCCTCCTTTCCCTTTTTTCTCCTCCTCTTCCTACCTCATCATCTTTCTTCTGGGAGAGAATTATTTTTCTTCCCTCATTTATCTTTGTGATGGCCTTTCTTCTTCTTCTTCTTCTTCTTCTTCTTCTTCTTCTTCTTCTTCTTCTTCTTCTTCTTC
>JADRCH010000004.1:8469730-8493244 GCA_019843965.1 Rhynchomys soricoides | reverse complement strand
TCTTCTTCTTCTTCTTCTTCTTCTTCTTCTTCTTCTTCTTCTTCTTCCTCCTCCTCCTCCTCTTCCTCCTCCTCCTCCTCCTCCTCCTCTTCCTCCTCCTCTTCCTCCTCTTCCTCCTTCTCTCTCTATTAAAAAATTGTGATCATCTGGTGTATGTGTACTAAAGCACATAAAATAGTGTAGCTGAGAAGGTCAGAGGTCAATTTTTGGGAGACGCTTCTCAGGTTCCCCTTTTTGCTGGTGGATTTGTCTTGTCTCTGATGCTTTACTATGTACTTCATGCTATCTGGTGGGAAGGCTTCTGGGAAATTTTCCTGTCTCCATCCCTCCTCTTGATCTAAGAATGCTCTCTGGGTATTGTTTGGGTTTCAGAGTTCAGGCTTGAGTCTTTAAGCTTGCATTCGCTCTGCTTTTACCTGATGAGCCATTTCTCCAGTCCTGTTCTCTTTATTATTTGTTACTTGGGGAAATAAATTTTCTCCTAGAATTTTATTTTCTTTATGAATTCCACCATTATTTTTTAAATTTCATATTCTCTCTTCTCCATCATCTTATATGTTGCTTCAAGGTACATTTGTATTTTATTGTATTTTTAAATTTTATGGTAAAATGTACAAAATTTCTCATCTGTTTTATAACAGTGTATTTCTGCTGTTTAGGAGTTAATATATCTTTTTTTTTTTTAAATGTTTTACATTCATGTTTATACGGCTGCTAAGCAAATTCCTTCACGCCTGTCAGCTGTAATCAGTGGCTATTCTTACCAACTGGAACTTGTGAGTTTTCTCTTTGAAGTAAGAAAACAGTCAGATCTAGAGGGAATGCCCAGAATTTGCTATCATGAGATTGTTGTATGATTTATTGAACACTGGTACTTTCTAGTTCTCTAGTCCTGCTTCCCAAAAACCCCTTTCTAGTTAGGAGAATTGGATCTGATGTATTTTATTCTCCTTACCACCAAACTATCTTCCCTAGATTTTAGAATACCTGTTTTATAGATATGTTCTTTAGGTTTTCCAGTTTGGGGGTTATCCTCAATTACCCTACTTCTCATTGTCCTTCACTCTGAGTTCGCATTTCTGACTCTATGTGGGGACTTGTGCTTTGTCCACAGATTTGTTTGTAAGTGTCCAAGGTTTATAATGACTTGGCCCCCTTCTAATATTTGTTGCTGCCAAGACAAAACTTCTCTGTTATTCCCAGCTCAGTCCAATACTTTCTGTGGCAGAATGTCACGTAAGTTTATATTATCTTTTTTGCTGGTTTCCATGAAAACAATGTTTGTCCTTCAGAGGGGATGTTTTGTTTGTTTGTTTTGTTTTTTGTTTCAAGCTGCTGCCATGGAAATATACAAATCTTTGCAGAGATTTGAAGATGCAGTATTGAAATTTACCAAAAAAATTCCATGTTTGTATATCTACTACTATTCAGAAAATTTAGTTTACTATTTCCTTTGGTGTTAACCATGGTGCCAATAATAATAAAATAGTCTAGAAATTTTTACAGGAAGAGTATCAAAACTTAACAACTTTGAAACCTCATTTTGTGTTCCATATTTCTGAGTGTTTCTGACTAAGGTCAATGAAAAGATAACCCCTTGTACCTGTTACTCAGGGAATAGGCTGCTTGGCAGCCTCCTCTGTAAACCTCCTAAGTGAACAGCAGATGTCACTGTTGGATGAAATGAGCCTCCCTGTTAACGCCATCTTCTCTATTCTCAAAGTTTCATTTCCAGAATCCAAAGTTTAGTGATGGTGGTCTGGGCGTGGGGACTAATACTAAACTCAAAACCTTAAACCTTTAAATCAAATTCCGGACTTGACCTGGTACCTTAGAACATAGATATAAACCAGCTCTGCTATTATCTGGACCTTTCATCTCAAATCAAATCATCTTTTCCATTTACTCTGTATAATGATATGCCAGACTTTAGGACTGGAGACACTACTGCTTAGTTGCGTGACTTAAACACAGTGGGTTTAATAGGACCCTGAAGTAGCAGAACCAGGTAGCAGTACTGAGGCATAATCATAGTTATTATAATGGGCAGCATGGCAAAGCAATGCCCACAATGGCTAGACCCATGATTAGAAGCACAAAGTGAATATTATGGTGACAATACTCGTATGATCTTTTGGTGATGGATAATCAATCATAGTGTTTCCAGGCATGAAATGGATAAGAAGCATGCTGCATTTTTGTCTGATCAGCATAAGTAGAAAAATTCTCAAACAAACAAAAGAAAGCCTTCTTTGGATAATGGCAAAAGGGAATGTTGGCCTGTGAACCAATTTCCAGACTTGAGCCATTTTGCAGTCCCAAAACCCTTTGAATTAAGGGAAGGTCAAGTCTCCTTGAGGAAGGATTTTGCTAAACTACCTAAGAGATTTTACTCTTAGCCTTTCTCCTTGAGTGCAAATAGGGTTACTTTTGACATGATGAAACACCATGCCCGAAGACAAGTTGGGAGGAAAGGGTTCATTTAGCTGACACTTCCACTCTGCTTTGCAGTCCATCACTGAAGGAAGCCAGGACAGGAACTCAAAGGGAGTAGGGACCTGGAGGCAGGGAAAGATGCAGAGGCCATAGAGGAGTGCTGCTTACTGGCTTGCTCCTCACAGTTTGTTCAGTTCACTAATTATACATCCTAGAATCCACAAATGGGCTGGGTCCTCTCCCCAATTGAGAAAATGCACTGTATCTGGATCTTATGGAGGCATCATCTCAGTTGAATTTCCCTCCCTTCAGATGATTCGAGCTTGGGTCAAGTGGACATAAAACTCTCCAGCACAGAAAGGAATAAGAATCTGGGTTCTCCTGTCTTATTTGTGTTAGTTTTTCTATCTTTCAAGCACTTACTCGGTGGTTAGTTCTAGAAACACTCCACCTGGTTTTACCCTTGCAGCTTATTCAACAATGATTCCACTGCTCAAGAACGATCCAGTTAATATTAAAATGCAGATGTGAACAAGTTCACAATGTTTTATTTTACATAACCATAACTAAATTATCATTTGCCAATATACTTTTACTATATATTGTTTACTATATAGTGATCATAGCTCAGTCCCTATTCATATCAAGGATTCAAATCTGTAAGCTTAAAAATTTCAGACAGCCTTGCCTCCATTTACTAAAGAGACACTGTAAAACCATTTCCTGAGTGTTACTATGCTACTTAGAACCTCATTAGGTTCATAACCTCCTGCTATTTATCTCTGGTGAATTTTCAAGTAATTTTGAATTTTCTGGATCTAAAAATCTTTTAATATAGCTTCCTTCTAGTTGTTTCCAGATGCTATGCCATGATTGGTCAGTTATTTCCAGCTGGTATTTCATGACTGGTCAGTTGTTCCTAGCTGCTATGTCATTACTAGTCAGTCATGTTTTATTTTTGTTTTCAATTTTTTACTCCATAATTTACTAGTATTCAACTATTTTAGCTTTACTTCACAACCCTTTTAAAAGAAGCTCTGACTGATGTAGTACAGCATGTCAACCTTCATCTCTCATGTCTGCATAGACAAACTCTTGCTCTATAATTACCAATGTTGCTGTCATGAGAACGAGAAAAATGACAGACTAAAAACTTGGAATATTCAGCTAAAATTATGTTGATGTTTTGTTTTATTAAAATAAAATTCAACTAATTCCTGTCACAATTTTTATCCCAATTATGCATTTACATTTTGATGTTCAGGAGGGACATGAGTGGAGTTTTGTTTTTCTTAACATTGCAGAGCTGAGCACTGTGCTGGGCCTGGAGTCAGCATCAGAAGATCTTGACTACATGAAAAGCCAATTGAATTGCTCTAGGATAATTGTAATTTCATTTCTGACATTATTAATTTAAGATGACATGTAGTATGTTAAAGTAGAATTTAAAAAGGATATTGGCATTAATTGAGATACCTGGGTAAGTGGCCACTCATTCAGTAAATGAATCTTCACTGAACATCTTCTCAACTTTAGGCATTTCTTCAGGATGGTGCTACATCAGTGACTCATGATGAATTTACAAACCTTTGGTTTTAACTTTGTTTTTATAAAACAAAAAAAAAAAATCAACTGACTAAATATTTCTCCATGATACTTATTTGTAATAATAAGAAAATAACTCTAATTTTATAAAAAAATATGTGTTATGGAAAATACATAGTATTTTAATAATAGAGAATCAATTATTTAACTTGATAATAAGTCACTCTTAGTTAGACTTTGGTCAAGATTATTAGACTACATTGGTGAGTAGATAATATAACAGAAGAGGATAATATTGTAGGTCCAAATATGCATTAAGTGACAGGAAGAAAATGAAGTTTCAGATTCAATGAAAATTATCCATGCCATGGTATAGAGGCAATCTGAGTGTATCTTGTTAGTACATATGTCAGCTATGGTTTGATTATTTCTTTTAATGAGTTAGTCCTATCTAAGGGAGACATATGGCATGTCACTAGTACTGCTTATTAAGGTGTTTGAGGAAGAAATATTAAGAAGTTGTACCAGATGGCATTTAGCTCCATAAGAGCATAAATGATTGCCAGATACTTGCTACTGCATTTTATTCTTAGTATTCATTCACCTGACACATAGCATATAAGCTTTGAGTTCTACAAGCAAAGAGAATTTTAAAGATCTATTTTACTTTTCATTTACCTTTAATTAGTTTTATTTCTATACATGTGTGTATCTCTATGAATATGCTATGTGTATGCGAGTGCGCACAGAGGCCAGAGGAGGTTGGTAGATACCCTGGATCTGAAGTAGCAGGCTATTGTGAGGCACCTAATGTGAATGCTAGAAAATATGCATGTCTTATTGAAAGAGCTGAGCTATCTCTACAGCCCATGTTATATTTGCTTTTGAAAATTATATATATGTGTCTGTATGCATGGCAAAGGTGGGAGGCTATATGCATGTGTGAATACAGATGCCCTCCGATTCAAGAAAGAATGCCTGATATCCTCGAGTTAAGTCTTCCAATATGGGTACACAGAACCAAATGAAATTTCTGGAGGAATGGTCTCACTGTTAGACACTGAGCTACATCTTCAAGCCCTTCAAAACCATTTAGATACTAGCATCCTAGCTTTAAAATTTTAACATATTTTATTGATCGTTATTCCGATATTGATTGCTTTATTTTACCCCCAGCACCTTTAATTGTAAAATTGAAAGAAAACTCATCTTCTTGTGTTTTAAGAATTGAAATAATAAAAAATGTCACCTATGAGTTTAAAACTATGACTATCATATAATATTACTATAAATATAATTGAATTAAGCTGTAAATATTAACAGTCTAGTTTTCAAAGATGAAAACGCTCTGAAATACAAGTCAGCTTCTAAAATGTTATGAAAGAGTGAAGCTAAACACATTTTAAAAGGAAAATATAAAATTTTGTTCATGATGCTCCTTCAAAAGCACCAAAAAAAAATATGAAGAGAAGCTGCAAGAAGTAGCTTATCATGGATTGTATGGAAGCTAACAGAAATACATAATCAAAATTGTCCCATTTTATAGCCTGGACAGCCAAAGACTAACAGAAAGCCAGTGTAGAATTCAATATAATCACTCAAATACAGCTTCGAAAAATGGGAAAGAAATACAACTTCAGGCAAACCTTAGAAACAAAAGCAATAAGTCAGCCTAATGCTATTTTGAGTATAAAGTTAAATGTGACATCATACTAAGAAATATATATTTATTTCAGTATGGAAAGAAACATCTACTTTTTAGTGTAATGCTCCATTTTCAATACCACTCCCACTCATCAGGCACAAGGGAGCTGTTTTGCTGTTCTGATTTGAATGTGGAATGCCACCATAGGTTCACATGTTTATACATCTGTTCCTAGCTACTGGCACTATTTGGGAATGGTGTGGGATTGTTAGAAAGTGTAGTCTTACTTGAGAAACCTGGTCACTGGGCTTTGGCCTTTAGGCTTAATAACCAAGCTCTACTTCTTGTGAGAACCCTGCTTCCAAATGTGGATGCAGTAAACAGCTACTGTTCTATCCCTGCCAGCAGACTTCCACTGGATCCTGTCAGGTCTTCTCTGACTACATAGACCATTTCCCTCTGGATATGTCATCCAAACTCAACTCATTACTAAGAGTATTTTATAACAACAATCACAATAGCAGGACATTGGTCTTTCAAAATTTTGATACCACATAGGAGATATAAATTAAATGAACCATTGTAAGGGTTATATTGTTATAGTGGCTTCAAATATATACACCAAATATATACTTCAAATATAAAATATATGCATTTTAATACTAACTGGATCGTTCTTGAGCAGTGGAATCATTGTTGAATAAGCTGCAAGGGTAAAACCAGGTATGCTCCTGGTTGGTGGCTCAGTCTCTCAAAGCTCCCTAGGGTCTGGGTTAGTTGATATTGCTGGTCGCTCTCCCCTTCAGCTACTTTAATCCTTCCCCTAATTAAAATGTAGGGGAACCCAACTTCAGTCAAATGGTTGGGTATAAGTATCTGTTTCTGTATCTCTGAAGACTACCATGCCAGGTTCCCATCTGTAAGCACACCATAGCATCCATAATAATGTCAAGTCCTGGTGCCTCCCTCCATGAGATAGATCCCAAGTTGGACTGGTCATTGGACCATCTTTCTTTCAGTTTCTTCTCCATTATTGTCCCTGCAGTTCTTTTAGACAGGAACAGTTCTGGGTCAGAAATTTTGACTATGGATCACACAATAGCTCATGTCCTCTACTAAGGAGTACCAATGGATTTACCTCTTATTCTATACATTATTGCTATTTTAATAAATTTGTCTTTGTGATCTTTCTCTCTATCTCTATCTCTGTCTCTGTCTCTGTCTCTCTCTGTCTCCCTCTCTCTGTTTCTCTCTCCCCCTCTCTGTGTGTGTGTGTGCATACATGTAATATCAATGCTGTGATGAGCAAATTACATAGCTTCTTTTCATTCATTATAACAAATATTAGTCAAATTCTAATGCCATTTCAAAGATAAAAATCTGAGGAACAATGATGTTAAAAAATGTACTTTAATGACTAAGGAGATGAATGACCAGTTGCCAATGTGTCTTCCATGCAAGACTGAGGACCTGATTTGGTATTCACAGCACCAACATACAAAAATATGGGTGAATTGTCAGTTTGTCAGAGACAGATATATCCTTGAACCTTGTAGGACAGCAACAGGTTCAGTGATGAAAGATACTCAGAAGTATAGGCCTGCCTCCCCATCACTGTGGACTCTTAGTGGAGGTCTGTGAGGCAGTACAAATTACAAAGATTAATGTGAACAGTCAATGTTAAGGAGGACATGATAAAAACAAGTCACTTCCTATTTACACATGTCTATCTTCCGAATCAACAGAATCCTGATAAGGACCTCAGCTTAGCATAGCTCAAAAGTGTTGCTAACAGATGAGAACAGCTATTTATTTCCCAATTGTTATCTCTAAACTTTTCCATTCATGTGTCAAACTAGTTGGTTAAGTATTCTTTTGGTGGTAAATTCTCTTTTAGGACTGAATATTTTATCCTTGCTCTAATTCTCCATATTCAGGGTATGAAACTGGAGGACTTTTGTAGTTAACTCCTAGAAGGGTGATTATGAGGGATGGAGACCAAACCTACATGAGAAAGAGGAAGTGACTTTCCTCCCATTTCTTGGACAATGCTGATCAGCCTGCAGAAGAGTTACACACTGTTTACTCTAGTGGTTATAGTTTCTCTCTGAAACCAAATTATCCAATGGTACCTGAGGTTTCCCTTCAACTCCCATGAAGCTATCTTGCACTGGATGAATATTACCCAATAAGTTGAGTTTTCACTTGTTGACCATGAATTTGTGGCTTAATCTAACATTTCAAAACTTGATGATTCTAAAACCACTGCCAGAGGCATTTGTCTTTCTTCTAATTCCATGCTGCATATTTTTCTTGGATGAAGTATTTTTCCCTAGACCTACAAGTAGGCTAATTCTTTGGATTCTTTTATTGCAGATAAGAATCAAGATGTACTGAACACTCTTCGGTACAAAGCTTTCAGCCAGTAGTAGATTTACTCAGTGGACAAACTCCTTAGATCTTAGCCTTACCTCACAGAGAGTAAGTAATAGGTTTATGGTGCTTACACAGCCAAAAGAGCCTCTTGGCTGATTAGATGGAACCAGCAAGGCCAGTTGCCCCAATTGCTAGTATCCCAGTGGGAGACTTAAAATTCTCAGATTTTACTTAGAGTGGAAGGACCAGTCACTTGCCATATTCAATAGAAAAATCACAAGTACCAAATTATTCTCTTTGCATTATGCATACACTGCATAATGTATATACATTTGGGTTAGGGTCAGTGCTTTGAAAGATCTCTGTGCCAAACATGAATTACTGATGCATTACTAATTTTGCATAGTCAAAAATAATACTTGAAATAAATTATATTATAAACTGCCTTCCTGTGGGATTTTTTTTTTTGGTTGAGATTTAGTTCATAATGTCTTTTAATTATAGAATGGTTAACATGGGATTAGGTACACCAAAGAATAGATTTGTAAGAACAAAATGATCTGGGAGGCTTTAAACCATAACATGAACCTTTGAGTTAGTTCTAAGGGAATAAAGGCAAGGACAGATCAGTGTGTAGTCCAGCCAACAGGAACAGATACAGTATTCAAGAAATGATGTGTTTCCTTCACTGTTCTGTATGGACCAATGAGCTGAACTTGTACTCTTTGAACAAATACCAAATCATGCTACTGCAGTGTCTAGCCACATTTGATGATCTCTACTTTGTAAAACTGAATGAGCAAGGTACAGAAACTAGCCATCTAATTTAGGGAAGCCAGCTGACACAGAATTACATACATTACCACAGACAAACTGACAAGGTGATGCAAATTTGATATTTTTTCAACCTCAATTATACGGAGTGATTGGTAAAAACAATACTCATTTTTGAAAGTGCTAGCACAGTGCTAATCACATACTGAGTGACTCCACAGTATTATTTGTTAGATTTTAGTCAGCATTGAAACTGACTGACAATTGATACAGCAAATTAAATCTTGTTGTCTTGAATTTTGCATCTACAATATTAGTAGAAGATTCTGGGTACAAATACTTTAAATGTTTATATTTCCTTTTAAAAATTTCTTAATTATTTTTTACATTAAGTTGTATGTATATCACCTTCACCTTCCCTGTCTTCCCTCCAACAATTGTCATGCTTTCTTCTTTTCAAATTCATGATCTCTTTTTGTTACTGTTCTCTATCTTTCTCTGTCTCTGTCTCTCCCTCTGTTACTGTCTCTTTCTCTCTCACGTACACAAATGCACACACATGTATCAAATTAAATGAAAATGAATGCAGACAAATATTTTATATATATTTGCAAAATATACATCTGTATGAATATAACTTTCTGCATCTGATTACTCTTGATTTTACTGACATTTACACACACACACACACACACACACACACACACTATTTAAGAGCTTACCACTTGGTACATGTACCAATATTCAAGAATGAGCACTCGGTACTAGTAACCATTTATGATGCTCTTGTCTTTGGTTTTGACACTGGATTGTCATATCTCTTTATCAAGTGTAATATTTGTGGAATATGAAACTACATCCAAATCATAAGACTCCCTCAGTACTTGTCCAGGGCTTTCAAGAATTCTTTGGTTGGAGTTCACTGTGTGTAGTAGCCATTAAGACTTTAGAAATCAAATGTTATACATATCTTCTTTAAAGTAAGTACAACAATTTTAGTCAGGTGCCTATGAATACTGTCACAGAGAATACTAAACTTAAATGCTGCTATATTCCATACAATCATTTCTTCAAATGCATTTCATCCATTTTTGGATACCATAATTTGACATAGTTAATTCATGTTAGTTTGTTAGAATTGTTTATTATGAGTCAAATGTAAAATTTTAATGTTCTATAAGTACCATTTTACTATTAATGTCTTGAAAACATATAAGAAAACCTCACCGACATTAAATAAGAATGCATGCCATTTATTATAACATTTAAGAATTCTAGAGAACTAAATAACAAAGTTTCACATATATATGTTTATAGTATATATTTAGTAAATGAAAAAAATACAACATCAACACTTGGACTTCACATGAAACCATATGTATGTGGATGACCACACACATACACATACAACCAAATTAGTATATAAAACACACATATAAACAGAATAATAATATATTTAAAAATATATTGTGTACATAAGTATAATCACATTCTTTAAAAATATCTTTAAAAACTCTAAGGATATCTATGATTACTGACTCTGGCTACTACATTCAATCTAATCATTTTTTTCTTAAATCCTTTGAAAGAGATAGTATATTTTCTAAATTAAGACAGTCATAATAGCAAAAGCAACAAACTGATTATATTTGTGGTTGGTATGAGCTCTGAGATAGACTAAGAAAAAAGAATGTTAAATACATTTGAAATGGGTCTACTACATATGTCTTTAGTGGTTAATATGTGATCCTTGCTATTATTCACTATTCTGTACTTATAATTTTTTATCTTCAAAAGTGTAATTGCATTACTTTGTAAATATTAGGGACAATCATAAGGCCAGTGAATGGTGCAGAGTTCAATTTTGCCTATGAATGGAGAAATATGACGATAAAGATGCCTAAAAGCTTTGCTGGTGGGAGCATAAAATTTATATATCCCATCTAGAAAGCATGGTGTCACATGCTTTCTCTAGAAAGCATGACTCCAGTTGAGTCCTGCTGCCAAGCTCCCCTTCATCATGGTTATTATGGACTGTAAACCTCTGGAACCAACTTAAACACTTTCTTTTATACGTGGCATTGGTCATGGTATTTTATCACAGCTAGTGTAACTAACACAGTAAGAATTAAACACAAATACTTTTAAAAACACCTGAACTCTTCCAAGCATTTAAAAACACAATAATGCTGAAATATTTATTCTCTTATGTATTTTGCTTAGCTCCAGCGGATTTTGTAGATTTGTGTACTCATTTTGAAAAATAGTTTAGCCTCAAATTACTTGTTCATCTGTTTTACTGTGGTATCAATAAATGAATGATTAAACACTGATAACATTCCTCTTTTTCTAATGTTCTTATTTAACCGTCTTCTTTCATAGGAGTGACAAAATATTCAGAATTTCACATATAATTATATACATAGTCCAATGCATTTCAAGAAGAAAATGTCACAAGTGCCATGTGCAGAATGGATTTTAGCCAAAGTTAATGAATGAATGGGTTTTAATTCACAAGGGTTCATATTCATTTAGGCCTGTCATATCCTACAAAGCAAAATCATCAACCAGAACGGGGTAGCCAGGCATGATATTAAACAGCTGAGCATGTCAGAATAATCAGTCTGTGCTTATTGAGCTCCATTCACAATATTTCTGCTTGAGCTGTTGGCACTATGTCAGATTCTTACCCTTCCTGATAAATTGATTTGTTTTTCCTAATGTAATTATCATAAAGTTTTCTCTGAAATGCAAATTTGAATTGAATAACTCCATGGAGTTATAATTCTTTGAATATTTGAGTTAAACACTAAGTAAATTTAATTTGTAAAGTAGCTTCCAGATGGGAGAAACACTATTTTTTTGTTATTTATTTGCACAGTATTGGATTGGATGTACTTAGTACAAAATAGCAGTTTTCTTCATAACTTCCTGAATTTCTAAATAGAAACAGTGAGAGAACGAAAAGATACTTTACTGAATACACACATAAGAGCCACTGTTTATGTACTTATTTTTAAAGGTGAGAACTATGGTGCCAGAGAGGTTCATTTTTTCAGGCTATACAGCAACTTGGTACTTGAAAAGTCTGCTAAATTATTAACAAGAAGAAACTTACATAAATGTTTCCCTTTAGAGTCAGACTGTAGAAAAAAACAGAGAAAGTCTATAAAATATATCCTATAATCAACAATATGAAGTTAAGAAAGAGGCTGTATTTCATGAGACACATTTTATCAAGTGATTGAAAAGTATTTTGTTTTAGTCAGTAAGAGGCTATTTAGGCAACAAGTAGCCTATTACTGAACTCTTACAGTCTCAGTATTAAAAAAGATACAGACAGGCATGGAAAAAGGTAAATATATTCACTAACAATGTTTGTTTTGTATAAAGCACACCTTTTCCTTGATGTTCTCTTGCACCTTACATATATTTATTGTTTGTTTACTGATACTTACAATCAAGATATTAAGTTTATTACCTAGGTAGTGTGTGCATTCATAAGCTTAGCTATCTTAAGCAGATGTTTATGGTCACTGGGTGAGCTACTGTGCACAAAGGATGTTGCGATAAAAGGCTTGGTTTATGCAAAAATTGATACTTATATTTTAAGGGGGAAGGAAAATACAAAAATGCACAAGGGCTCCATCTACACATGAGACATTAAATGCAGACCACATTTACAGTGTGATTATATGGGAAGTGATGGATTCCATAAATTGCTGTAGATAGCAATGAAATATTTGAAAACAAAACCTGTTACCTTCACATGAAAGGCACTCTGAGGTAGAGAAATGGCCCAGTGCATCAAGTACTTGTCATATAAACATAAGGACCCAGATTCAATTCCCAGCCCTCATGTAAACCAACTAGACATTGCCATGCACATGTTTAAGCACAGCGCTGGAGCGGAGAAGAAAGGCCTGATATCCAGCCAATATGGCTGAATGTATGTGCTGTGGGTATAATGAGAGACCCTGTCTCACAAAGTGGAGTGTGACCAAAAAGGACACCCAGTGTTTATCCCTGGCTTTAGAGGAATGCACGCATACTAACTGTGAGTTTATATGTACAGCTTCCCTGCTGGGTCCAACAGTCCAGAAGGCTTTATCTCCTTGTAGACATTCACTGGCCCTTTCCAACCCTTCTACAATGATATCTGAGCCTTCAGAGAATGATATATGATACACATAATATGTATACCTATATATGTACATGTACAATGTATATATAGTTTATAGCTGAGCATTCTATAGTCTTTTATTTACTGTATCATTGACAGTTTGGGATCTTATGTTAAATAATATCTACTGCAATTTGAATCTTCTAATATGATAGTTGAGAGATGCACTGATCTCTCAGTACAATAAGACAGTTTAATACTTTGTCCATTTAGCAGAATGGTTACAATAGGTTCTTCCACACAGTCTACGTGCTGTCTAGTGACAGGTTCATGTCCTGATCCTTTCGCAGGTCTTATTTGGGGGAATGGGTTCCTATCAGTAAGTAATTGTCCTCTTGATTTTCATACCACTATTGTACCACTGGGCATGTCTTGTCAACCAGCTGTCACTGTAAATCACAGGATTTACTTCTGAGTAAGACTAGTGATTACCTTACTCTACTGGTGATATGTTTACTGGATTCTAGCACTATGAAAGCTAGCTAGTTGTGATGAAGATTCTAGGTCAGTAAAAGCTTAGTAACTCCAAATTCTATGATTCAGGTATGTAGTCTTTTTAGCAATGAGGTCTTATTCTCATATTTTGAAAAGTAATCCAGAGCATTGCAAATAACAGGCTTGTTATATGTGGGGGTCTACAGAAGCTCACTGGCCAATAACTCCAAAATGGAAACACATTCCTGGAACTGGGCTTTTAATTATTAATCTATGGCTCTAATGGAACTTTATTGCTTTATTTATTTGTATTAGGAAGCTTCTATACTAGTAAGAACATTTCCACATGACATTTGAAAAGTCATGCCTTCCTCTAGCCTGACCTCTCATCTGTGCAATTTAGATTTTCTCTTCTATTATTCCTGCTTAAACCCATACCACTGGATTCTGTCTTCTTCCCCTTGAAAGGATGTTACTGTAGCATGTTGACAATTTCATGACCACTATGGGTATTTCACATAGAAAACACAAATATGAAGATTCAAATCTAGCTGAGAGAAAACAATCTTTGTCTTCTAGGTCAAGATTGTATAACTGAGAAAGATCTTTTTTTTCAAGCTTCACCCATTTAGCTTCCAATTTCATATTTTAAATAGTTGAATAATATCACATTATGTTAATACACCACATTTTCAACATTGCCCCATCCATTGATGGATGTCTAGACTGTTGACATTTCCTGTCTATTGAGAATAAAACAGCAAGGATCATATATGAGCAGGTCGCTATGTAGTAAGATGGAGAGTCATTTGGGTACATACTCAGGAGTGGTATAGGAGGATCATGTGGAAAAATAATAGTAGCCTGGTGGAAACCATTCCTACCTGATTCTTGTCATGACTGTAGCAGGTTTCACTCTCTCTGACAAAGAATGAATGTACCACATTCCCCTCTTCCATGCCAGCTCTTTTCATCATTTTTTTTTTTATCTTAGTCACTCTAGTTGGTGTAAGATAAAACCTCAGTGTTGAAGGTCCCCCCCCCCGGGGGAGTTAGTATGCCCATTTTACTGTTTAATAACTATTGGTGCTTTCTACCCCACTTCCTCTTTGTACATTCCTGAGTAAATGACACAGAAACACCGTAATTTATTAAAAAGCTGTTGGCTCTGAGCTCTACTAATCCCTGCACCTGATAAAGATCACACAGTGCCAGTCACATGCCAATAGGATGTCTTGCAGGCTGCTTTTGCCCCATCAGTCTGTCCTCAGGGTGCACATCTCTCAGCCACATGCTCCAGGTCTGCCGATCTAATGCTGATCTTCTGTTTTCTCTGTCTCCTTTTTTCTTCTCCTCCTCATGGCCTCTCTCACCATCCCCCCACCCCATTCCGCTCAATTCTAAGGTCCATTTTCCTATTCCTCTGCCTAGACATAAGCCTCATCCATTTATTGACCAGTCAGGAATCAAACTGGGAGCAAGGTTTATAAAAAAATACAAAATCAAAAACAAAACAAAACAAAAACTCTGGTGTAAGTGAGAATTCACTCATCTAGTCGCTAAACAGATCTTGGGATCCAAAGTACCTAGCACCAGACCTCAAAATATTTTTAATTCACATTTTCATTATTGATAAGGATGTTGCATACTAAGAAAAAAACGTTTCTCAGGAATTTGTAAATATTCATTGTTTAGTTTCATGCCATGCTTTTTATTTGTGTTGTTTGTTTTCTTGGTGTTTATTTTTTAATTTACTTTTATGTTATAGATGCTAAATCTCTGTCCTATGAATACTTTTATTTCTCTTTTTGCAGGCTGCTTTTCACTGTAGCAGTGATTTTCTTGTTGCACAGAAGATTTTTGCTTTCATGATGTCTGATGTAATGCTTGTTTGTCTTAATGCCTATGTTGATGGGGTCCTGTTGAGAAAGTCTTTTACTGTGCCATTGCACTCAAACACTTGCTCAATTTTCTCTTCCATAATATTAAGTATGGGTCTTGATTGATTTGGAATTGAGAATTGTGCAGAGTTAGAGATAAGTATCAGGGTCCATTCTTCTGTATTTTAAAGATAGATCGTCCAATTTCTAAGTCATCTCTTTGTTGGGCAAATGATTAATATGTTATATTTTTAAATGTCCTATGTTTAATATGAGGATGTCTTTAAATATAATATTTTAGCATGAAGATTATTTTGAACTGTAAACTAAACAAGCCAGAGATTAGAAAGTATCTATTTCTGTTTCTTCAGGAAATAAGGAGAAAAAACAAAACAAAAATAAGAACATCAACAAGAGTAACAAAAACATTTTTGAAAGATTCTTTCATCATAAAATGAGAAAAATAAACATTCTGGGCCATGGGGCATGGCCATATGCTCAAACAAATATTTTTAACCTCACTAGTGCTGTCCTTTATCTTTCCTACAGCGCTCACTTTCTAATCCACTGTTGACTTTTGCTACACCATAATATAAAAATATGCTTTACTATTTCTTAGTGTCAGCCTTAGAAGACTCTTGTGTCATATGAGCTTATTTAATCTAATGATGGCTTTGCAATCATTTTATCAAATTTGGATTCTTCATTCCTATTGGTCTGTTTTATGCAAAATTAATTCCCATAGCTACATGAAAACTCCGAGAAGGTAAAGGGAAAGTTTTGTTTTCTCTATAAGAGTATACTCTATTACTCGGTATTTTTGCAAATTTCCATATCATACACACATTTATACTTTGAATATTCTGACCCCTCTTATTTATTTGTTCATTGTATTTGTAGTTGTCTAATGTCTCCTACATACCTGGAATATTTTTAGTTATAGGAATAGTAGGCTACATTGATCTCGATGAGATCACTGCTACTTCTACCAAGCATTATGCTAGAAGTTATGAAGATAGGTGGGGTATTTGTGTGTGTGTATGTGTGTGTGTGTGTGTGTGTGTGTGTGTGTGTGTGTGTGTGTTTTACTCAGTTGTGAAAGTAAGACTACTGTCGATAAGATGAGGGAAAACTTTTCTAAGTAGCGTTTAGTTTGTGACCATAAGACTACAGGCAAATGCCTGATTTCTCTGAAGCAGAGACTTCAACTAGAGCCTTGTGGCTCATAGACTGGTGGTTGGTTTGACTTTTTAATGTACTAAAAACTTCTCAAAGTGGGTTAAAAAGAGGAAATCCATCACTTAAGGAAAAAATGTTTTCCTATGTCAGGAAAAAGTGGAATAATATAGGTGAAGATGATTTATTCCAGGAACATATAACAAAGGAAATAATGAAAATAGATTATGACTAGATATGGGGAGTTCTAGGGAGACATATGATCTATTTTGACAGAACAGGTGGATATAATTAATCCAAAAAGTGAAAGAAGTATGTAAAGTATATTCTCCTTGCTTGCTTTGCTTGCTTTGGATGATATTCCAATAATCGAGAAGGGCAAAAGGTGAGCTTGAGTAAGGGTAGATGTCTACTTCTGGTCTTGTTATAGAATGGTTAAAGATCTGTCCACAGAAAGGTATAAGCAGGGAGTTGCATACTATGTCGACTCAAAAGAATGACAGAGACAAAGAAAATGGAAGCACAATCATAATTTTAAAAAATAGCTTCCACTGTTTCATTAAGTAGCTTCCAAAGTCATGTGCCTGCATTTTTTTTTAAAACATAGAAGTAGAAATGATAGGAACTAAAATAATGGCTCACTACAAGAGTAATATCTTTGTTATCTGGGTTATATATAGTTTATATTAAAGCACTCCCCCCCCATTTACTGAATGTCTTGGAAGTATACATATGTACCTATATATATATATTTATTATTTTTTTGCTATGTTGTTACTTTTTTGTGTATACGGCTTAGACATAAACAATGTGCTATATCAACCTATTTCATAAGTCAACAATTTTTGAAGAAAATGGATTCCAGTGGCTAATATGAGTGTAATTTTTCTGTTATTGTTAATAATATATGGTAACCTTTCAATAAACTCTATGATAAATTTATATCTCAGGCTTAGAAAAATTCAGACCTGAATATGATTATGTTTACTATAATTAAGTAACCATAATCATAATGTTTTAAGTGTTTGTCTCTTTCAATAAATAGTTTAATATTTTATGTTACCTGACAGCAGGAATTTCAGTGCCAAACAGCTGAAGGTAAACAAGATCAGTAAAGGCTCTGAGCCCCCTACTTATTAATGTAGCATGATTGGGTTCTAAACTTTAGAACAAATCTTTAGAGATAAAACACTGTCAACAAGGAAGTATAAAGAGAAAGAATATGCATTTTTGAAAGGTATACAATAATAGGTATACTAATGAGAAAGGATTATAAAATAAGGAATGGTAAATATGCTCCTCAGGCCTGCTTTAAAAATATTGTCTTGTCTTTGAAGTAGATACAATGTACCAGACACATCATGACAAGGTGACAGGGTAATGATGGTAGCTAGCATAGAAGACAAATTGACAACAAACAATTGCTGTTGTAAAGTGGAAATTTCTGTTTTCATTGAAGATTCAGTAGTGTCACATGATGTTTTTCTCGAAACTGTCTTGTGAGAGGATGTTTTACTGAAGCAGACATGTGAGAGGGCATGTGATGTTTTGCTGTGGCAGACACTTGAGAAATGTGTGATATCTAGAAAGAGAATAAATGAAGCCTCATAAAGAGTGGGAGGTTGCTGTTGCATTGACACTGTACAACTCCTCCTTGTTGTTCGCTGGTCTTTGTTGGTCTTCACTGGTCTTCACTGGTATTTGGTGGTCTTCACTGGTCTTCAGTGCATGTCACTGTTCTTGCTTCTTCACTGGTTTTCCCTGGTCTTCACTTTGTAAAGAGAAATGCTCCAAAGAACTTCAGGTGCTGTTCCAGATTATTCTGACTGTTTCTGCTGACTTGTGCTTATTCAGTGGAGCCTTGCAGTTTCTGTTGAGTCACATCATCACTACTAATTTGTGTTTCATATTTGCTATTGAACTGGACTGCTGACGTCTTGACAACAAACAGTGGAATCCCCTCAAAGAACTACTACTAAACATGTTCACAACCCCCTTTCCCTATTAAACTTCTTTACTCCCCCAGTCTTTGGTCAGTGGGCTATAAGGGAGGGAGGTTGAAGCATTTAAAAACCCTAAGTAAAGGAGGTTTAGAGAAAAATCTAAGCCTATACTGTTGGCTGTTTAAAAGACATGTACAATGATATGGTGCCTCAGAGTTGGGGCATGCAATCTTGCTTCACTTATTCCTTCATTTGTTTAAATGTGGTGTGGGTATTTTCATTTCTGATGTTGGCAAGATGCTGGAAATGAACAGTGAATAATGAACAAGAGTCAGCTGAGGAAACTGGAAATGATTATGGCCCAGAACAGGGCTATGTTAGTTCCACGAAGAATCTGGTGAAAACCAGATGGCAAGAGTTGAACTGGACTATACAAGAGCCCCCTGTTACTAGAGATACTAAGTTATAAAATCCATGGAAAGCTGGAAAGAAAGGCAAAAGAGGCCTGTATGGTCAGGCCCCTGAATTAAATAATTGCCCTCGCAGCAAAGTCAGTCAGATTAGAGGAGCCAGAAGGAAAGCTACTTCTCAGGAGAATGTCATGAAAGATTACTGACCCAAGGTCTTTGGAGAGCACTGACAGTTTCCATTAACAGTAGAAAATACTCATTATCTTAGAATGAATTCATTTCTGTTTCAGAATGCAGTCTCCAAATATATTAAAAAGTTTCAGAAGTGTCATACTATTTCAAATAATTATATTATAATTTGGTGCTATTTTAAGGATTAAATACATGCATAAATATCTATATTATATGGGTATGAAAATACGATTGTACATTAATGTATAGTAAAAAGAGATTTTAAGAGGTCCCACTAACATCTCAATATACCCATAAGATTTGCTGGGGCAGGGGTAGTTGGACTGATAATAACCCAGGAAGGATCCTATGGAAACAAAACGCACCAGGCAACATTTAAGTAACTAAATAATAGTTTTCTTGGTAAATAAGATACCTCAGAGAGAAGAGGCTTGACCTGATCCTGATTTTCCACTGAGCTAACTTGAACACAACCTGTTCTTTGCTAACATACTAAAATGGGAAAGAACTAACTTAACTCCATAGAATCCAGAGATGGTCTTCCAAAATTCACGTCTGTTCCTTGAAAGCTTCTTAAATAGAATTTTCTCCAAAATCTTGAAAGATTTTCAAATTGCAATAATTTCCCATTTTGCTTTTGTGCAGTATGAGAATATACTGTTAATTTCTATCAAGGGCATATTGGATGTTCTGGGCATCTGCTTTCTATCAGCACCACAATAGGAAAGCGATTACTCCTTGGTTCCATACCCTGATATCTGGGTCTATCCAACAAATGTTCCCTTTTTCAAACCACCTAAGAAATTTTCTACTTTGTAACTTGTCTTTTCTATCCCTCCAGTCTGCTGTGCTACTTTGAATTTTTTTTTTCCTTGTGAGAATTTGTTGTTGTTGTTGTTGTTGTTGTTGTTGTTAATTTCTTTTTTTGGATATTTTCTTTATTTACATTTCAAATGTTATTCTCTTTCTCAATATCCTCTGAGAAACCCCCAAAGTTTTGAATATACTCTAAGCAGTAGCTTCAAACTAGCAAGTGTCCTCTCTCAGCTTCCAGAGTGCTGGGATTGCAGGTATATGCTATAACATGTATATCTATCTTTGAAAGTTTTATTACTTGCTGCTTGTGCCAAGGACAAGCCTTGGCTTGAGAGGAGTTCTGAGGAAGAGGAGTTTGGGAGTGCAAAAGAAAGACTTAAAGTCAATCCTGGGTACAAGTTGACAGCCTTGCGTTCTGCTAAGCGCTCTCTAGAGAACCTCCAGAGCAAAAGAGCATTATTTTATTTACATATCAGTTCAATCATTCCCATAGGTTCCCTTTTGATTATCCCATGAATCAGCATTTTATGACCTTCACCCCTTGATTCTTAGAAAACGACACCAAGTACAGTTTTTTAGCATGGCAATGAATTCAGAGATCTGCCTGCCATTGTAAGCATAGTCAATAAGCTAGCTGGAAGGGGTTCAGATCTGAGATCACCATTCTCACCAACCCCAGCCCCACCCCGGGCCTAAACTAGCTCTGTCCCAGCTGATCTTGAACTCAGGAATTTGCCTGCCTTTATAAGCATAAACAATAAACTTAGCTGGATGGTATCTTGCCATATGAGAGCCACTCCCCAAATCTCTTTATTTCCTGCCTTAATATTTTTTTGACAAACTGGCTCATAGTGCAGCTGCCTTTGTTCTTTTAAGTCTATAGTTTTTCATATGATTCATATTGCATCCTTATGGTTTGGATAGTTGAGAAATTATATATTCTTGAACTTGTGTTTTCAGAGTTCTTTCCCACAACCTTAAGGGCTTTGCTGAAGGTCACAGCATTTACCATTTTACTGAGATACACCCACACCTACTGAATTTCTTTTGCTTCTAATTAGATGGAGTCATTAACTTTGGCAGGAAGGAGAACATTCCTCAATAAGGTTGGTGGGCAGAAAATTTCCCAAAGGAGGAACATAAAGTCAATTATGCACATTATTAAACAAACAAACATTATGACTAGTAACCATCAGCACTCTTAGAGGATCACACCCTCTTGGTTCTGCTCCAGGGGCAGGAACTGTGTCACACTGTTCCTTTGGCTGTGGCCATTGCAGGATTTTACATTGCATGCACATTTACAGTTGCTTTATGTTATTAACTGTATTATTCTTGTTTTTAAATTTAAATTGATATTATATATTTTGTTTTTCTTTACTGTACCTTGACCAAATTTCATATGGTAGCTTTTCTTGTGCAATGCTTGCTGTATTTTTGTCATTGTTTCTTTGCTTCTTGTATGTGTAAATTAGATGTATACTATATTTGCTTATATAGTATAAATAACCTACTTTTAAAAATCAGTATGATAGCCAGACAGTGGTGGCACATGCCTTTAATCCCAGCACTTGGGAGGCAGAGGCAGGTGAATTTCCGAGTTCAAGGCCAGCCTGGTCTACAGAGTGAGTACCAGGACAGCCAGGGCTACACAGAGAAACCCTGTCTCAAAAAACCAAAAAAAAAAAAAAAAAAAATTCAGTGTGACAATTTTTCCCTTTAATTTAATTTTAATTTTTGAATTTACAATTTTTGTTTATCATGAGAGTGAAGTGGAACATGCCATAGCATAGTTATGAAGGTCAAAATGCAGCTTGCAGCAGTAGGAGCTCTTCTTTCATCATGTGGATCCAGGAAAATTATCTCAGGTCATAAGGCTTTGTAGCAAGTGATTTTACCTGTCTAACCTTCTTAATGACACAATCTTTGCCTTTTAAATCCTAATAGATAAGTTACATTTGAAGGTCTCACTCTTTTCTTAAAGTTTAAGTTTATTATTTTGTATTTGATTTGTTTATCCTTATCACTTTCTACTTTTTTGTGTTAATTATTATACTTTATTGTCTTCTTAATGGCTTTTTTTGTTACACATTTTCATTGTTAATTTGGTGGTTAGCTTTGTCTTAAGATACAACTGTGATTTATTATATCCAATTAAGAAAACAAATGAAACAGTATGTTTTCTACTTTTTAAACCCTCTAAGAAACTTTGCACTATGTAACTTTTCTTTTCTATCCCTGCAGCCTCTTGTACTACTTTGTCATATATTTCATGTCTACATATGTTATAATCCCTGCAGGGGAAGCACAGCTTGCAAGGACTAAAAAAAGCACATATTATAACTTCTTTAAGATAACTTAGGAAAGCTGCATCCTGAAAATTCATAGGAGATGCTTCCAAAAAGATGAAAACAAAAATACACATTGTCCCTTTCCAGTGTGTGCACTACTCAGGCATATGGAGTTCTATCTCTGGCAAATCCTTCAAATGTGTACAAGAAATGCACTGCCTTAGTCACCAAGTCCTTTAGCAGTGTGTTCTTCTAATGTAATTTCTCAAGTTTTAAAACTTTAAATGTTGTGATTGAGGGTAACTATGGCTATACTTTTGGATGAAATTTATTTATCTCCTTTTCTGCCCTTGTGTTTGGCTGCTTCCTGTTCCTAAGCTTATGTTTTCATATAGTTCAGTTGTAGTGTGACTTTACATCTCTGTTGTTCTAATCTCTCTTGCAAGTTTAGTCAGACTCTGAAGGTGGACCTGTGACAGTGGCCCTGTTTCCTTGTTTTCCTAGTCATTCCTCTACAAAACAGCTTTGTAGACACATACATAGTCTTACTCAGAAGACTTTGGTCCTAAGACTCCAAAAAGATGCTCTCTACGTTCTCAACATCATCCATCACAATGCCCTACACAGATGGAAATCACCGAACAATCAATTGATGTATCAACATTGTGTGTATATGACGACGTTCATGAGTTAAACATTAGTTTGGCGACAGCACTTTTTTGCCAAAGCTAATTCTCAAGACTGTCGTGTCAATGGATTCCTACACAGACACAAGGTGACTGTTGCTGAATGCTTCATTTAGCAATAGGGGTTGAGTGCCATGGGCAATATATCAGGGATTAATTGTCAGTTGGTAAGTAAATTAGGTAGCAATCAAGGTTACATAAACATTACACTGTCTTAAGGATAAACATGAGCTGGGAAGTCATAAATGAACAGATAATCGAGTGGGAAGAAATTGTGGCAAATGAATACGTTTTCTTAAACAACTTATATAACAAATACAATTTTATTAAGACATCACCCTGCTTACCAGTCAATAAAATTCCACTGAAGAGTAATGAAACCTGCAAACATGATTGTTGCAATTCTGCAGATGCAGACAGAGCCTCGGCGGGAGGCCTTCAATGCTTCTTACCTGCCTCATTTCCTATTTACAAACATAATTAAAATGAAAATGAATAGTCTGCTTGGCTGTGCTGCAACAGTACTGAGAGGAGAATATGGTTTGCGTGCTCAGGGTGACTTCTATGACTTACTGTTGTTAGAAGACCAGCCAGGGCAGACAGCAATCTCATGCTCTCAGGAAATAATATCACACAAGGTTGCTATCAACAGTCCTGAAAAACAGTGTTACCCTTTGATTTCTTCTTCTTCTTCTTCTTCTTCTTCTTCTTCTTCTTCTTCTTCTT
>JADRCH010000004.1:8453094-8469720 GCA_019843965.1 Rhynchomys soricoides | reverse complement strand
TTCTTCTTCTTCTTCTTCTTCTTCTTCTTCTTCTTCTTCTTCTTCTTCTTCTTCTTCTTCTTCTTCTTCTTCTTCCCCCCCTCCTTTGCTTTTCCTACTTTTAGGGGAGCAGGGGAGGTATTCTTTAGGTTTAAAAAGATTGTTGATTGCTCTATATGACAAATGATAAGTTCTCAGAAGATGTTGACTAAAACCCAGGTCCATTTATTGCTTACCTACTTCTTATGTGACCAGGAACCATCCATTTTGTTGTTTTCCTTCAACATACTAAGCATTAAAGCATTTAGATGCATATTACAATGTCACTGTTCAGCTAGCATTAGAAAGAGATGTGGAAGCCACCTTTCAACCCAGGAGGAACCATTAATTTATACTAAAACATCCTGTTTTCAAATATATATAACAAAAACACTGCTCAGATGTTATAATCATGTATTATGAGAAAGCTTGAAGTTCATGGGGTGATACTGAGAGACTGAAGCTCTTCACTATGTTTGCTTGGGTTTGTCCAAATATTTGTGTGTAAGGAAGCAGAAAAACCTCCAATCTGAATGTCTGTTTCAAAGACCCCAAGAGTTTCACACATGTACTCAAAAACCAATCTACTTCACAGGATTCTAAACAACAGGTAATCTCGTTCTTCAGACAAAAGCCTATTAGAACCAGACAGGGTGGCAGGCTGTCAGAGCAGACCAGACATTAAGCAAGAAAAATCACAACCCATGTTATAGTGCAGGTCAGATACTGATTATTTTAAGATCACAGTTATCACAGGAAACTCAAAATACATTCAGTAAGTCAGAGAAAAATAAAATGTAGACCCGTGACAGGAGTTAATTCAAGGATCAGAGACATGGTTCTAGCGTCCATTAGGCAGTCTGGTCTGATGAGGCTGAAAGTGTCCTATTTTTTTTTTTTTCTTTCCTTTATTGACTGCTTCATGGTGCAAACATCAATGCAGGACTTATTTTTACACTGTTGATGTAGACAGACATGTATAACCTCATTTGAGAACTGCGGTAATCATAGTTGACATCTTAGATATGTCTATAACCTTTATATAGTTGGGATAATTAACATTCAAAATAGAAAGGTACTTTCTTCATGTCATAAAACAGTAAGAGGAAAAGAAAAATGAAGTCAAGGCTACAGCTTTCTAAGCATCTTTCTACCCCCTCCCTTGGCTCATTATCTGCATTTGGAAGCTGAAACTGGAGAGTCTCACTGGCTGTATGCCTTCTTGTCTCCATAAGAATGCCCACTTCTACTAGGCAGCTTTAGAAAATGAGTTTCTAAATGGGTTCCTAAAACCTTTCTCATGCAAAGAAAAAAAAGAGTCTGTTAAAGAAATATTACAGAAATTAGGCAGTCTTTCCATTCTAGTGTTCTTCTCTGATGTCTTACATTTGATTTGCAGTATTCTAGACATGGAAGGTAACCATGACTGCACTTGACTTAGGTTACAATGCTGGAATCAGAAGAACAAAGGGAATTAATGACACCTGCATAAAAAGGGTATTAGTCTTATGTAAAAATAATGTAATTCTTATTAGTAAATGGTGACTTTGAGTGCTATAGATGGAGCATTCTGATGGCCTTTTAATTAACATATGGTTCTTTGGGAGAAATTTATGCATTCAAGAATTACTAGTAATTGAGTGTCTTTGAATACCTATTACCTGTCATGTACTAGAAATAGTCCAGATGTGATAAAAGGAATGTCATCTAGTCTCTCAATGCTTTAAACATCACATCCTGCCTCATTAATCTAGGGCTATTAGCCATTATCATTAACATATAATACCATGTAATTATCACTCTGCAAGAATCATATTATCTTCCAACATGCAGTCATTATTGTAAATACTGCATACTTGTTAATGCTTTATTTTATTAGTATAAAATTGCTGTTCATGCTGTCAAATATGAGTCTATTATCATAGCTTTCCTTACCTATGTAATGAACTAGAAAATGTACACCAAAAAAAAAAAAAAAAAAAAAAAGGATAAGCTGAAAAAAATGAAGAAAAGCAACTTGGGTAGCAAAAGGTTTATATAGATTATAAGTTATAATCATCATCAAGAGCAGCAAAGGTAGGAGCACAAGTTGGAACCTAGAGACAGGACGTGAACCATCAACCACAGAGGAATGCTACTTACTGGCTTGCTCAGCTCCTTTTGTATCCGGGATGGATCCACTTGCCAAAGGGAAACAGGCACATAGTGTGCTGGGCCATCTAATCTAAATTAGCAATAAAAATAGTAATTCCCTCAAAATATCCACAGGCCAGGCTAGTAGAGGCAACTCCTCAGTTGAGACTCCTTCCTATATGTGCCTATGTCTGTGACAAAAACTAATCAGTGTACTCAGGTATTTTTCCCATTCAAGTTTTTAATTTCCAAGGTCCATAACTATGAGTGTGACTGTGCATGATTCTCTTTTGCAGTCTCTCTGTCTCTCTATGTTTGTGGGATGGAGGACATGTGGATATATGTACATCTTCAGACACACTTTGGAATACTCGGCAATGCTGCCTTGGGATTTGCCTACTATGCATATGGAATTTTACTTTCATAAAAGTGAATTTTGTTTTATATAGGTGAAAACCTGGTTCCTTTATTTTTTATCTGATCTCAAAGCATCTCATATACTTGATAGGAAATCTTCAGTGCATTCGAAACTGTCAGTTACAGTGCAGGACCTCTGAAGTCTGGTCACCTTTACTCTTAGCTGAGATATAAGATGGCCCTGATGTCCTTAAAGATCACATATCAAGTGGGAGTTGATAGAAGATAATGTATAAAAGGAGAATGAGAAGGCAAAATGAGCAAATGTAATAAAAAGGAACAGGGGAATACAATTATATAAATCCCGAAAGTAATTCTATAGTCTGTGTGCTTTACACAGAGACCACAACCCCTACAACTGGGAATGAGGAATACTTTTCTGAAATTTTCAACAGTGTATATCACTTTGATTACATTGTGTAGATGGTACTCATGAATCAGTGGTTGGCCCAAAGTAATAAAAGTCAGCAATGGGGAAAACCACTGTGTCTAGAATGGAAAACTAAAACTACTATGTTTTATCACCTTAATGGATAAAAAAAACAAAACAAAAAAAACAAACAAAAAACAACAACAACAACAACAACAACAAAAACCAACCTTTCCACATAAATTTCCACTGAAATAATGTTATAGCACCCAATGCTTCTACTTTCTTTCCCCACTTCATGTATTCATAAAGAATTGGACACATTACTGATTAGTGATTTAGGTTATTCATGATACTTAGAGCAACCATTCAGAAATCCCACAGGTCATTATTGAATGCTCTAATAAACTGAGACAAAATAGAAAAACCAAAACTTTGAGAGCCTTCAATTATTGACTCTTAATTAAATTCCTAATACACTGTTTCTTTCAATCACATAATTCCAGCAAACATTCTGCTATTAAATTCACAATCTCACCTACTCCAAAATGTGTAATAAAAGGCCTCCGCTCACCCAAGACCTGATGCATATTCTAGATTCCTCTCAGACCCCATGAGATTGCCAGAGCAACGGAAATGAGTACTTAGCATACTTAGGCTCACTCATTCCATTTTTAATTGCACCAAAGTCATCTGTTTAAAAATCTGTTTCAGAATTTTGTCTGGAATCAACCTTGGTTTCTGTTTTAAGAACTGCCTTCCCTATATAAAAAATAATTCTAGTTTTATGTATTCTGGAGTTTCTTTCTGTCCATTAGATGTCCAGTTTTATGAACTCGTCCATTCAGGAATTTGCTTCTTTGATTAGTTGGGAGTGTTTTCGCTTGGATGCCTATTTGTCTATGAATGACTTACACAATGTTTTACAACTTCCTTATCAAACTTGACAATTTCCTCCTCCTCCCCCTTCCCCTCCTCCTCTTTGCCCTTCTCCTCCTCCTCCTCCTCCTCCTCCTCCTCTTCCTCTTCTTCTTCTTTTCTTCTTCTTCTTCTTCTTCTTCTTCTTCTTCTTCTTCTTCTTCTTCTTCTTTTCTTCCTCCTCCTCCTCCTATTCATAATCTTCAACAACAACAATTATCTGTCTATATTCGAAGTTTGAATATGGCTGCAGTAAGTCAGAAAACAATTGGAAAATACAAGATTTTGCTTTGGTTCTGGTGCCAAACTGAAAGCAGACCTCTAGTTCTCACAGACCATGAGACTCACAATCTAAGATCTGTATTCTTTTGTTCTCTGCTCCAAATAATGGGTTAAAACAATAAAATTTTTTGTGAAGTTTAATAAGTTGATTCTTGTGAAGAAATCAGTGGATGTATAAGATCTTAGGAGTCAGGAATGTAGGAAAGAGGATTCTGATTTCAAAGAGAGCCTACACTAAATAAAATGAAATATCTTTGTTATCAAGAGTACTGAGGTTACTTTATCTCCATCACAACTTAATTATAGATTATTATATTTGCACAGCTAGACCTACTTGAAGCTATAATTTTGTTCATTCTGGATAGTGCTATGCATTTTACAGGTATTAAGCAAAAAGTAAGTGCTACTCACACAGTACTGAGAACAGTAGATCACTCTCGGTTCTGACTGCAAGAAAGATGTAGAGCTCTGTGCTTAAAAGTTCAGGCTCTGAGTGAGATGGACCAGCCTCATCATGTACTCATGGAATGGTTTTGAACAAATTATTAATCTCTCTATGCATTGCTGCTGAGATTGCTCTGGGAACACACTTGCAACCCTGTGTCATGACACTTGAAAACCCCTGAATTCCATACAATCCCTTATGCTGACCCATATACAGATAATGAGACTTATACTGAATAGCAATTGCTATTCAATTCAACTGTACAGATTTCAGAGAATAGGTAATATGATTTGGACTTACATGAAATATATATTATCATATAATATATAATAACTAACTAAGGATAACTGAGGAGTCTTATACATTAAGGATTATTTTCACAAGATGTCAATTGGAAGCTTATATATTTCTGCCCTTAGATGTTGTTTCATTATCTTCTGACATCTATCATTCCTGTGAGAGGTCTTGCACACTCCTCTCTCTCTCTTCTGAGGGAGATCTATATTTTGTGTTCTCTATGTTATTGGATTTCATTTTTTATTATAAGAACCTAGAATATGTTTTTCTATCCATATAGAGTTTGTGAAATTTCATAACTCTTGAGCCTGATGCTTAAAGTGTTTTCTAAAGCTGAAAGTTTTGTCTTTCCAACATTTCTCTCTGCCAGATTTCCTCTTTTATCCTCTGAGCATTTAAGTGTACATACTTTCTCAGACGTCCCTGTATGACTTTTCACCAGTTTGTTCCAATTATTTCCCATTGCTGTACTTGTTTTTGCATGTTTCCTTCACACTTATCTACCAGGTCAATATTTTTTAATCCATTGGTGTCTCATGAAATTTCAAAGCAATTCATTGGTTTCTTTCTTCTAGCATTTTCCATGCTAGATTTATTTTATAATCAACATTTTATAGCTTTTTATAAAAATGTTTATTCTTTGAAAATTGTATACATTTATAACTGTATAGTGATTATTTTCTTTTTTGTTTTTATTTTATTTACTTTGTTTTTTATTGTTTTTTATTCATTTAATTTCAAATGTTGTCACCTTTCCTGGTTTCCCTTCTGCAAACCCACATCCTATCCTACCTTCCTTTTGCCTCTATGAAGATACCCCACCCACCCATTCCCACCTCACTCCTCTAGCACCCTCCTTCTCTGGGGCATCAAGCCTCCACAGGACCAAAAGCCTCCCCTCCCATTGCCAGATAAGACAATACTCTGCTACATATGTAACTGGAGCAATGGGTACCTCTATGTGTACACTTTGGTTGGTAGTTAGTCCCTGGGAACTCTGCGGTGTTTGGTTAGTTGATATTGTTGTTCTTCCTGTGAGGTTGCAAACCCTTCAGCTCATTTTTCTTTCCCCTAGCTCTTCCATTGTGGTCCCCATGCTTAATCCAATGGTTGGCTGTGCATATCTGCATCTGTATTATTCAGGTGCTGTTTTTTAATTAATTAATGTTACATTACAAAAGCATTTTCTGCTTCCTCCTCCTAATTCTTCCCTCTACCTCCAAAATTCTCCCCTCCAACCACTCCTCCTCCCTTTCTCTTCAGAAAAAAAGGAGGAACACTTCACGAATTTGCATGTCATCCTTGCTCAGGGGCCATGCTAATCTTCTCTGTATCATTCCAATTTTAGTGTATGTGCTGCCGAAGCTAGGTACAAAATTAACTCAAACAAATTAGTAGCCTTCCTATACTCGAAGGATAAACAGGCTGAGAAAGAAATTAGGGAAATGACACCCTTCAAAATTTTTACAAACAATATAAAATATCATGGTGTTAATCTAACCAAACAAATGAAAGATCTGTATGACAAGAACTTCAAGTCTCTGAAGAAAGAAATCAAAGAAGACCCCAGAAGATTCAACGATCTCCCATGCTCATGGATTGGCAGGATTACTATAGTTAAAGTGGCCATCTTGCTGAAAGTAATCTACAGATTCAATGCAATCCCCATCAAAATCCCAACTCAATTCTTCATAGACTTAGAAAGAGCAATTCTCAAATTCATATGGAATAACAAAAAACCCAGGATAGCAAAAACTATTCTCAACAATAAAAGGACTTCTGGGGAAATCAGCTTCCCTGACTTCAAGCTATATTACAGAGCAGTAGTGATAAAAACTGCATGGTATTGGTACAGTGACAGGCAGGTAGATCAATGGAATAGAATTGAAGACCCAGAAATGAACCCACACACTTATGGTCATTTGATCTTTGACAAAGGAGCTAAAACCATCCAGTGGAAAAAAGACAGCATTTTCAACAAATGGTGCTGGTTCAACTGGCGGTCTACATGTAGAAGATTGCGAATTGATCCATTCCTATCTCCCTGTACAAAGCTCAAGTCCAAGTGGATCAAGGACTTCCACATAAAACCAGATCACTGAATCTAATAGAAGAGAAAGTGGGGAAAAGTCTGGAACATATGGGCACAGGGGAAAAGTTCCTGAACAGAACACCAATGGCTTGTTTTCTAAGATCAAGAATTGACAGATGGGACCTCATATAATTACAAAGCTTCTGTAAGGCAAAGGACACTGTAAATAGGACAAAATGGCAACCTATAGATTGGGAAAAGATCTTTACCAATCCTACATCCGATAGAGGGCTAATATCCAATGTATACAAAGAACTCAAGACGCTAGACTCCAGAGATCCAAATAACCCTATTAAAAAATGGGTACAAGAGCTAAACAGAGAATTTTCAACTGAGGAAACTCAAATGGTCGAGAAGCACCTAAAGAAATGTTCAACATCCTTAGTCATCAGGGAAATGCAAACCAAAACAATCCTGAGATTTTACCTCATACCAGTCAGAATGGCTAAGATCAAAAACTCAGGTGACAGTAGATGTTGGTGAGGATGTGGAGAAAGAGGAACACTCCTCCATTTCTGGTGAGAATGCAAGCTGATACATCCTCTCTGGAAATCTGTTTGGCGGACCCTTAGAAAAATGAACATAATACTACCTGAGGATCCATCTATTCCACTCCTAGATATATACCCAGAAGATCTCCAATATGTAATAAAGACACATGTTCCACTATGTTCGTAGCAGCCATATTCATAATAGCCAGAAGCTGGAAACAACCCAGATGTCCCTCCACAGAGGAATGGATACAGAAAATGTGGTACATTTACACAATGGAATACTACTCAGCTATTTAAAACAATGACTTCATGAAGTTTGCAGACAAATGGATGGAACTTGAAAATATCATCCTGAGCGAGGTAATGTAGTCACAAAAGAATGAACATGGTATGTACTCACTGTTAAGTGGTTATTAGCCCAAAAGTTCGAAATACCCAAGAGTCACTTCACAGCAACAATAGGGCTGAATGTGAGGATCCAGATGGAGGATTTGGAGAAGGGACTAAAGGAGCTGAGGGAGTTTGCATCCCCAGGGAGGCAGCAACAGTGGTAACTGGGCTGACCCCCCAATACTCCTGGAGACTGATCTACCAACCAAGGAATACACATGGAGCGACCCATGGTGCTGGCCACATATGCGGCAGAGGAGGGTCTTGTTAGCCATCAGGGGGAGGAGAGGCCCTTGGACCTGAGTGTTAGATGCCCCAGTAGAGGAGAATGCCAAGGAGGGAAGACAAGAGTGGGTGGGTGGGTGGATGGGAGAATACCCCCATAGTGGCAGGGGGAGGAAATGGGGAGGTTCCAAAGGGGAGATCTGGAAAGGGGGAAACATTTGAAATGTAAATAAATTATGAAAAAAATTAAATTCAGATTATATATATATATATATATATATATATATATATATATCCTTCCAGGGACATCAAACAGACCTAGCATATCAAGTTACAGTAATACTAGTTATATCTCCTATTGAGACTAGACAAGGCAGCCCAGTAGGAGGAAAGAGTCCCAAAAGTGGCCTAGAATGTCAAAGACAGCCCCTTCTACTCTACTGCTGTTAGAAATCCCCCATGAGAGCCAAGCTTCACAAATTTTGCATGTGTGTAGGAGCCCTAGGTTTGTCTTGTAAATACTTTCTGGTTGGCAGTTCAGTCTTTGTGATCCCTTGTGAGCTGAGGTTTTCTTAATCCCTCTGGCTCATTCACTTCTTCTTTCTCCTCTTTCATAGGATTTCCCAAGCTCTGTCTAGTGTTTGGCTATGGGTCTCTGCATCTGATTCCATCCATTGCAGGGTAAAGCCTCTCTGATGACAGTTATTCTAGGCACCTGTCTGCAAGTACAGCAGAATATCATTAACTGTCAATGTTGGGCTCCATCTCATGGCTGGATCTCAAGTTGGACCAGTCACTGGTGGGATCCTCCCTCAATTTCTGCTCCATCTTTACCCTGACACAAGTTGTAGGCAGGAAAAACTTCAGATTGAAAGTTTTGTGGCTGGGTTGTTGTCCTAATCCCACCAATGGAATTTTTGCCTGGTTACAAGAGATGGCCATGACCAGTTCAGGCTCCATATCCACCATTGCTAGGAGTCTTAGCTAGGATAACTCTTAGAGATTTATGTGAGTTTCCATTGCTCAAGGTTTCCAGCTGTCCCAGGGATGCTTCCCTGCCATTGCATTTGTATGCTGATGTCAATTCTATTTTCCCTTCTAAGTGAGATTATCAAGTTCCCTATCAAGTCATCATTGTTACTTAGCTTCTATGGGTCAGTGGAATGTAGCATGGTTTTCATCCACTGCTAATATTCATTTAGAAGGGAGTACATATCATATTTATCTTTATGAGTCTAGGTTACCTCATTTAGAGTGATCTTTTCTAGATCCATCCATTTGTCTGCAAATTTTATGACACAACTTTTTTTTAAAGTTGAATTGTACAAATTTACCACATTTTCTCTATCAGTTCTTTGGTTAAGAACATCTAGGTTGTTTCCAGGTAGACTCCAGAAAACCAAATAACCCAATTAAAAAATGGGGTCCAGAGAGAGCTAAACAAAGAATTCTCAACTGAGGAATCTCAAATGGCCGAGAAGCACCTAAAGAAATGTTCATCATTATTAGTCCTCAGGGAAATGCAAATCAAAACAACCCTGAGATTCCATCTTCCACCAATCAGAATAGCTAAATCAAAAACTAAGATGACAGCAGATGCTGGTGAGGATGTGGAGAAAGAGGAACACTCGTCCATTGTTGGTGGGATTGCAAGCTGGTACAACCGCTTTGGAAATCAATCTGGTGGTTTCTCAGAAAATTGGAAATAGCTCTACCTGAATACCCAGCTATACCACAAACAGGGCATATACCCAAAAAATGCTCCAACACATAACAAGTATATTTGTTCCACTATGTTCATAGCAGTCACATTTATAATAGACAGAAACTGGAAACAACCCAGATATTTTGTCTTATTATTTGTTCTGATTTTTTGTTTATATTTTGCTCAAATATGCTGTTTACTTGATAATCTAGGGTGGTTTTTACTTTAAATACAGTAGCTATGGACTCAAAATTCTCCAAAGCAAAATGAAACATCAACCAAGTAATCAAACTAGTGAGTCCCCTATGTGTATATGTATAATCATAATTCTCAGAATCCACTTAGAACACAGTAACTAGATTTTACACACATTTATAAATGAAATGACATTCTCAGAGAAGAAAACTGTGGATTAACAACTGCCCTTCATTCTACTGTATCAACACTGAAATGCCTAAACATTTCTAAATCCAATTTTCTATATTTTAAGAACAGTCTAATAATTCAAGGAGTTATATTAAATCTTAAATGACCAGAATAACTGATTAGTGAAAGAAACTACAAAGTTCTGTACCTAATTCACGATATTTCTGTGCAACTAAAATCTGGCCTGTGATCTGTGTGAAGCAAGCTCAGTTCTTGAGAGTTTCTATTCTTCACGATAAAATTGGATCTAACATTTTCAAGAATCTAATCTTTAGTAAAACCTTTAAGGATAATAATAACTGCCATCTGTTTCAACCTACTGAAGTGCCTCACTCCTAAGTAGTCATTTTCATTTCTGTTATTCCCCACAGTAAATGCTTGTCAGCATGTGCTTCTGTGAAAGGTGAGGTTTTTTAGAGATACTGAACACAATTGCTGTGTGCATATATCAGTTTTTAAAAGCCAGCACCACATCTAAGTGCAGAAAACAGGCACTTGGAAAGGCTGAGAAATACTGTGAATTTATGAGATTCACTATTAGTCAAATGAATACATATGAAGTCTATAGGCCAAGAGAAAGTGAATCTACTATGCAAAACATATTAGAATGTATTATTGCTTTGTTTCCAAAAGATTGCAATTATCATTTGAAAGACTAGGAAACTCAGTGTTTTGTTGGCATTCTGCTCGATTATGCTTTAACTGCCTTTAGATGCAGATTATTTTCTTAAGGCATTAATTCACTGTTGTTGAGTCACTAACACACATGTCTGAGGGCCCTGTGGATGAACAGATTCTCTAGGAATTACATGGGTTGTAACCAAGGAAGACACGTCTTCAGGTACTGGTAGGTAACAGATGCCAGGTACTTGTGTTTACTGGTACTACCATCCTCTGGAATTCTAAGGAAGCATAAGGTTTATAATTTCAAACTTGAGCAAGAAACAGTAAACAACTATTTAAGGCCAGGCAATGGTACATTCTTGCCTTATCTGAAAGTTCTAAGGTTATTGGTGGTTTTCTCTGACCACTTACAGAACGTGAAGCCAGCTACACAGTAGGAGGCAAAGAATGAAATGGCCTCTGTCAGCACTGAAGAGTTCACCACACCCAGAATAGTGCCAGGCTCATATAATTTTATCAAATGTATCACCCTTGAATACCAAAGTAGAACTTTGATTTTATCATTTTCAGCCTCACCAAACTTCCAGTGGCTTAGTTTGTTTATTTTAGGAATTTGCAGGTGAACTTGTCAGTGTTGTTGCATGTTTGGGGTGTTGACCCAGTGAAATGTACCTTTACTACCTTCAGCTCAGTTTCACAGAAGAAATCAGTGCTGCTAAAATTAACTCTTATTGAAACGTATATTATGGCCCAAACTATTTTATTTTATCTTTAAAGACTCGTATTTATGTCCCGCGCTACCGTCTCGCCAGCAAGAACGACGCGGCACACATAGGATCCTTCTGAAGTAAAGTTTTAATGCATCTTGAGAGGGAGAGCATAAGCTTGCCACGAAACAAGAGACCCCGAACAATAGAACACCTGTCCCTTATATAGGCCACAGCGCTTGCCTGGGACACGGAGCTTCCCCAGTGGCTCCCCGCACGTCAGGCCAGATGCTGCCACGAGAGAGGCTGAGACTCTGAGGTGGAAAATTACCAGGTACATGCACACTAGCCTGTTTACAACTTGTCCTTGGCCGGGTGTAGGTGCCATCTTGTAATGGCGAATGTGGGTGCGACTCAGGCGGCTCCCCACAGTATTTAGGCTTGTTTCAACAGAATAACGATGTGAAGACTTATTTGAAGGATCACCTTGCTATCTCAGTGTGAGAGGGGTGGTATTTTGAAAGACTTATATTTCAGACTAAGTATCCCATCAAACATATTGAAAATCCCTAATATATATATATATATATATATATATATATATATATATATATATATGGATCTAAAAAAGCTCCACAAGAAGAAAATGTTTGAATACCAATAAAACAGAATATTCACATTATCTTGCATTTGAGACTTCATTTCATGGATAAAATAAAATTTGAAATGTGTGAAATTACCTTCAGACTATGTATATGTGAAACACTCATAAATTTTGTGTTTAGTCTTAGGTATACCCCTAAGACATTTTATTATATATATGGAAACATTTTAAAATTTTGAAAGTATTTGAGTACCATATTTTTGAAATTACTCTTCTTTAAAATAATATTTTATTGTAGTAATAATAAGCAGGTAGAAATAATATTTATATGGAAGTTTAGAAGCTGAATTTTTGATATCTTTTTCTTAATAAAGGTGTTTAGCTGAATGGCTTATGTTCAGGCTAAGTCATGAAAAGTGTGCATGGTCTGCATTATGATCCAAATTTGAAATATATATGCTGAAACTGAACAGCTTCCAGGAGTTGTGCTAGATAATGGCAGAATCAATTTGGAGAAAGTATCAGTAAGTAATTTCACCATTGTGCAAATATCATACTGTATATTTACAAGTTAGGAGTAGGAAATCATGGCTTTAGATATAGTCTTAAAGAAGCTTCTGCTCTACATACAGCTGAAATAGCACTACGTGGCAGCTGCCAACAACTTTTCTGTAACTACACACAATGTGTTCATACCTTGGGGCCTCTGCAGCTCAATATGCACAGGAAGATAACTGAATGATATATGATCCATTACTTGCAGGGAGTCAGAAGAGCACTGTGAATTATGAGCTTAACTCCCCAAAGAGTGTCTGTCTGGACATAGGAGAAAGAAAGGTTCGACTCAAAGAACATTTTATATGCAACCTCACCTGCAGAAACAAGCACCTTCCCAAGCATGCTCAGTTCAACATCTTACTTCTTATGCATTTCATATTCACATTGGCATATAGAGCTGACTTCTCAGTAGAGACGATAGCATCCTAGAACAGCCTTCATGAGGGAAGCGCTAGCTCATCTGCAGATTGACTTGGTGATGTGGGTTCTTACAGTTTTCTTTGGCAAGCTTTCTGAGAAGTTAACTGCATAAATAAAATAAAACAATTCTAAGAAATGTTCACAGCTTCTTAAAAGTCAGCAACTCCCTCTTCCAAAGATAGGATTGCTACCACCTGCCTAGCAGGTGACATTTCTACCATCAGTTAATGAGATGGGGGTTATCTTTTTATTCCAAGATTTAAGTTTTGGCATCTATTCTATATTTTTAAGAAATTTGGAACATGGTTCATAGATTTTTGCATAGCAGAAGACATTGTAGACTCTCCCAAAATTTCTGTAAAAATATAATAAGTCATTTTATTCTACTGTACCTGCTTTCTCCATAAATTCCTTGTACATATATCAAGAGCATTACACACCTTACGGCAACTGAAAAAATCACCAGTTCTGCTGCATTCAGCAATTTAGTGCTTTTTCACTTTGAATCCCAGAAAGAGATTGTAATCTGCCCTGAAAAGGAAATAAATGTCTTCTTTTCATACTTAACTAGGAGAAGAACACAGCATTTTTATTGAGTAACAATCAGTGAACCACAAAGTGAAAGTAAGACTTTACTGAATTAATAAGCCAAACAGACATTAAAAATAGTTTGCTAGATATTTTAAAAGATATTCTTCACAGCAGTGTCACAAAAGTGTAAACATAAAGATAAATCGAAATAGGCACAAAAAATAAGAGGGTAAGAATATATACAAAGAAAATGAACGTGTCTTCCAGGAGTCAAGTCTCCCTTTAAGGTAAACAAAACTGGTGGTAGACAGGAGGCATATAAATATGTATTAAAATTTATCTTCAAAGAGTGAAGACAAAGAATACCACCAACTGCTAGTTCTTTCCACCAACAAAAAGGGGGAGCAAAAAGCAAAAAGAAAAACAAAAAGAAAAACCTAAACAATACAAAACAGATCCATTCTCTCTTCAGTAAGTATAAGCTCAAAGTACCTGTGGAGTCGATCAGAGTCGATGCCTGTAAGGATACCTCCAAGCTGCTACACTCTGCTGCTTGGCTAATGCTTAAGAACAAAGAACAAAACATCGAAGAAAGCTGGGATCAGTGTGGGAAATCCTGAGGTGTTTAATACTATTTCAAAGTTGCAGAAATAAAATTGCTAAGTTGAATAAGATATGGAATGGAACAATGTCAGAAATTCACGATCTGATAGAGAGAATTTTTTCAGTGTAACTTGTTTGGTTTCTCAACTTAAAAATAAAATAAGTTATATTCCATGTGCTGTATATGTGTACATACTAACAATTGACCAGTTTTAGTTGGTCTCTGTATTGTAAGCTTACTAAGCTGAAACTGTATAGGAGTTAAGATGATCATGTAGAAAATCTTGTTAAACATTTAAGACTTGATTTTCACTTAAATAGTATGCATGAAATGTTTTTAATCACCCTTTGCAGTAATCCAATTGTATTCTTTCCTTAAAAAACAAGTAGGGAAATAAAGAAATAACAGATTGTTCATATTTACTACATACATGAGAGCAAGAGATAGTTTACCACCATCTTGATCCATATTGATGAAATGTTACACCTCAGCATTTAGTCAGTGGAACCACAGAAGAAGAGAAAATTAAACCACCGCCTGTGCTCTGTGAGAAGATTAAAAGAAGCCTCTTGTGATCCCTTTCCTGTTGGAAATGGATTAAAAAATTAAAAGGTCCTTTTTCTCTTCCTTCAGGAGTTTCCAGAAGTGCAACCCAGGATGATCTCTAGAATTTGATGCAACCTGCTGACAGAATAAATCTGTTTTCCACACAGAATATATGTGTCATATGTGTTTCAGAAGTTCCTTCATAGAAAAGCAATTTTGACTTCGTTTTCTCAAAACTTTCTTTGTTATGTCCTTAGTAATGACAACATTACTTCTCCAGATAGGAGGAGTCCCCTGAAGATGTTTGTCTCTGTTGACATGATGATTTAGTAATGGATATAAACAAGTACACATTAAAAGAGTCGTTTTCCACACACGCAGTGACACAAGGCTGAACTGGGGAAGTTTTCCTTCCTTACCTTCTGTGCCTGGTCTAGGAGAGTGAAGGGAAAACCCCAGGAACAGATTCTCAATACTTCAGCCTTAAAAATAATACTTGTGTTTTTGTATAGCAATGAAATATTTATATTAAATAATTCTACAATAGAGTGATTTTATATCATTTTTAGGATTAAAAAAAAAAAGCGCTCACAAAACTCTTTTCCCTAGAGCCGTTTTTACAAATGCTCACTCTTTCTAGGTGGGTCAGTTTGACAAATGTACCCCGTAATTCATTCATTATGTCTAATTCCTCCTGTACTAATGGTCAATGGAATTTAAAAAGTGATCATGACTTCCAAAATCAGAACCGTGAAGAATAACACATGTTGGGTTATTTTGGAGTGTAAAATAGTTCTTACTCCTTCAAGACATAGGAAGTTGAATTCACATGTCTAACCCATGTACATACCGCCACCAAAAATCTATGAAGAATTTGAAACTAGCAAACCTCTAGTCTTGTGTTCTCTTTCTTGACTCATATGTCCTTTTGTCTAAACTACCTGCTTTTTCATCATTTAACATTGCCCTATTCTAAATGTTTAGAATAGTGTTTATTCTAGAATGTTTAGTGTTACATGTATGCGATATATATATATATATCAATGCAGGATTCATATCCCAGGGAGAACATACTCGGAAACCCATGCAAAAAATGAATGGACAATGAGAATGTGACATCCATACAAAATAAAATAATATTCAGCTGCAAAAGAAAATGGCATAATTAAGTTTTCAGGAAAATGAATGTACCTAGAAAGTACCAAATTAACCATGGTGACCAGCAAACAGCAAGCAGTAACTTCATGTTCTCACTTAACGATTTTTAATGTTAAAATATAACTGAGTTCTGATTACAGTTCCCCTCCCTCTACTCTTCCCAGTTCCTACCTACCTCTCCTCCATCCAGACACGTTCCCTTTCTGTAGCTCTGTAAAACTTCTAAGACTTCTAAAGGCCAAGAACTAAAAATAACAAAATAAAATATACAAAGATAAAACAGAAACCATCACATTGATGTTGTACAAGGCAAACCAACAAGATCAAAGAACTCCAAGGGAAGCATAACAGAGACCCACTAATTCATATAATCAGTAGTACCATAAAAATGCTAAACTGCTACAGACTTGAGTAGGCCCTGTGCTTGCTGCTTCCGTCTTTGAGTTCATATGGGCTTTTCTTGGTTGATTTACAGGGTCTTGTATTTCTGGTATCCTCCAATACTTCCGGTTTTTACATTCTTTCTGTCTCCTTTTCTGCATGGTTCCCTGAGCCCCTAAGGGAGGAATTCACTAGAGACTAGAGGCATCCCATCCAAAACTGTATGTTCCAAGGTCTCTCTCTCTCTCTCTCTCTCTCTCTCTCTCTCTCTCTCTCTCTCT
>JADRCH010000004.1:8430877-8453084 GCA_019843965.1 Rhynchomys soricoides | reverse complement strand
TCTCTCTCTCTCTCTCTCTCTCTCTCTCTCTCTCTCTCTCTCTCTCTCCTCCCTTCTTCCCTTCCTCCCCTCCCCCTCCCTCTACCACCCCTCTCTGTGTATCTAAGCTCTGACTGTGTTTCATTTTTATTTGTTCTCATCTGCCACAGGAGGAAGCTTTCCTGATGTTCGCTGAATAAGGAACTGATCTGTGGGAACAGCAGAATATTGTTAGAATCTTACTTTATTATTACTTTTAAACAGCAGTAGTATTTGGCTTTATCAAATCTCTGGTTTGCGGTCACTCAAATAATATGGGTGTCATCTGGTGGAGTGGGTCTTAAGCCAAATCAGGCATTGGCTAGTTACTGCAACAGCTTTGTGCCACTATTGCCTTAGCATATTCTACAGGCAGGTCAGATTGTAGATCAATAATTTTGTGACTTGGTTGATGTTTATGATTGTCTTCGGGTAGCATGCAGAGTAACTTTCCATATCAAAGGCACTAGAACATAGTGGTGAAGGTTTTATGTAGGCACCAGATTAACCTTTCCATGTTCAATGAATTATATGTATGCTGTCTTTAGCAATAAAGTCTTACTGTCCATTTGTGAAGATAAACCTATCGTACTGTCAATAGCCTGGGTTGTTTAGGAATTCCCATGTGACCCTTTTGGCCAACAACTTATATTTAACCCGTTTCTCATACTGAAAGCTTCACTTGGTGACAAGAGGTGGCCAGTTGGGACTCTTATACCCTCATTATTTAGACACTATATTAGGATCATCTTCATATATTTTATTAAGTTTCCACTGCACTAGGTTTCCATACCATCCCTCAAATGCACTCCCTCTATACCTAACATCTCTGGGTCTACAAATTGTAACTTAGCTTACCTATCATTTATTTAATGGGTAATATCCACATATAAGCAAATATATACCAAAGTTATCTTTCTGGATTTGTGTTACTTTACTAGGGATGATTATTTTCTAGTTCAGTAATTATGCCTGCAAGTTTTATGATGTCATTTTAAAAAACAGCTGAGAATGGATGGAACTTGAAAATATCATTCTGAGTGAGGTAACTTAGTCACAAAAGAACAAACACTGTACGTTCTTACTAATAAGTGGATATTAGCACAAAAGTTTGGAATACCCAAGATTCAATTCATAGCAACCGTTGGACTGAGCATTGGGTCCCAGATGGAGGAGCTGGAGAAGGGACTGAAGGAGCTGAGGGATTTGCAGCCCCATGGAGGGAGCAACAGTGTCCACTGGCCTGACCCCCTGGTGATCCCGGAGACTGGACAACCAACCAAAGAACACACATGGAGGGACCCATGGTGCTGGCCTCATATGTGGCAGAGGAGGGCCTTGTTGGCCATCAGTGGGAGGAGAGGCCCTTGGGCCTAATGATGTTAGATGCCCCAGTGTAGGGGAATGCCAGGGAGGGAAGATGGGAGTGGGTGTGTGTGTGGGGGAGCACCCTCATAGAGGTAGGAGGAGGGGAGATAGGATAGGGAGTTTCCAAAGGGAATACCTGGAAAGGGGAAAACATTTGAAATGTAAATAAAGCATATTAAAAAAAAAACAGCTTGGAAATAGTCCATTATTTAAATGTACTGTATTTACTTATCAATTCTTCTGTTGAAGGACATCTAGATTGTTTCCATTTCTCGCTTTTTATAAATAGAGCAGCAATGAACATGGTTGAAAAAGGTTCCTTGAGGTAGAATGGAGTGTCCTATAGGTGTCTGGCCAAGAATAGTATTTCTAGATCCTGAGGTAGATCAATTCCCATCTTTCTCAGTAATAGACATACTGATTTATAGAATGGCCATACAAGTTTTCACTCTCACAAGGAGTGAATATACATTGCTTCTGTTCTGTGTCATCTCCAGCATGAAATGTCACCTGTTTTAAGATAGAAATTCAAAACTCATTCTTTCTCAAAAAGTTTGTCCCAGACCAGCTGTATTTCCATGTACATGTTCCAAGTACATGTTTCTTCTTGGTTTCATTGTGTGTGTGTGTGTGTGTGTGTGTGTGTGTGTGTGTATGTGTGTGTGTGTGTGAGTTTGTGTATGTGCATGGGCATGAGCTATGTGCTTCTAGGATTTTACACCAATATTGTATTTTCAGAGATGTTCGTGGTAGCTATTGTAGGTCAAATGGGATTCTTCCTCCTTCAAGGTACTACACACTCCTCCTGGATCTCAATTTGTCTACATCTATCGCTTTCAATATACGTACACATTGTTTATGGATAGACATCCTCATAAATGTATGTAATCTAATATCCTTTGTATAACTACTAGAATGTAATCTCAAAAAGAGGAGAATTGAGACTGTGTTTACTGCTGTGTCTTCCACACTTGGAATAGTGTCTAAATGGTAGTCAGTAATCTACAAACATCATTCCAGGAAGGACTGAATGAAGGTGCATGATGGTACATAAGTTTCCCTCACTCTCAGAAAAGAAAGAATCCCAAAAGCACTGAATCAGCGATCATTGCAGGAGAAACCTCCTTACCTGAGCCACATGCTTGTATTTTTAATTTTTGAGTGTCACTAGTAGCTTGATCAACAATTCTATAACTATGGAGGACAGTGAAGGCTCTTCTATGAGCACCTAGACAGTCATCTAATCACAGTTGTTTTCTTTTCTAGTATTTTCATAAGAAGAAATACTTAGTCCAGTGCAACCTGTTAATGAGCATACTCTGCCTAAGCACATGTGTATTACAAGAAAAACACGTTCAAGGCTTCTAAAGAAAAATTAACAATAAAATATGTATTCCCCATCTTCCAAAGCAGTCATAATAATGACATCAAAAATCATCAAAGAGGCTCTATGGCTAAACTAAACCATTTCTGTGAAAAATGAGAGTTATTTTCTCCTGCACAAACTCAGGTTATTTTATCTGGACACTGTGTACTTCTATAATAAGCAATTAACACTTACTGGGGCTGAGAAATTGTGTGTTCTTAAAAAGTAAATAAATATTGATTTCTGTCTGGCTTTAAGAGATTTTGAAATTCTGTCTAGCACAAGAGTGATTCATCCTTATTTTGTTTTACACTAGGTTTAAGTTCCTCTCCTAAGTAGATACATAACTAAGAAAACTCATGATCTTGGGTCAAATGTTTGGAAAACATTTTCATTTATTTCCAGAAAATATAACTCATAAGCTGCCAAAGTATTATTAGCAAGAATGGCTGTGTTAACAGGTATTTTGTTCTTCAAAGTATTACAGTGAAGAATGAAACACTCTCCACAAATATACATGCTCAGAAATTTTGGAGAGGCATATTCTTTAATTAACTTTGTAAGTTTCATAGATTATAGACTGGGAGAACAATCAAGTTGTCTGACTTTTCATGGTCTGCCCATTTGTTAATTAAATTTGTTTTATCACCTTCTCCATTTTTATAATATTGTAGCACATATAATTTTGAAGGTTATATATTGTACTTTGAAAAATGAATTTATTCATATTGCTTAATTAAGTATTTATAATTAAATGCCTTATAGATCATTTCCTTGTGATATTTAATATGATAAAGGTGTACCATAAAATATCATTTAGGCAATATCTATACATTTTATTCCAGCAAAAATAATGTTATCAAGGTTTTATGGTCTGACTATGAATATATAATATGATTTCTTTGTATTTATATTTACACATTCATAACGACCAGGACATGTATATTTTAAAGGGAAATCCTTGTTGACACTGTTCATGTATTTAAAACCATGTCTTCATTTGCCTCATAACTAATCATCATGATAAAATCTTTACAGATCTCTGATAGAATTTATCTTAAGAATGTTTTATAAATATTTTGAGAATTTTATATCATGAATTTTGATCATGTTCACACTCTAGTTACTCCCAAGTCCACTCTTTCCTTCTTACCCAACCTGCTTCTTCTTTGTTTTAGTTGAAAGCCATGCAGTCCTGTTTGTGTTACCCACCCACAATTAGGAGTAAAGATTTGCCCAGGAGTGTCCTAGAGCTACCAGGGTTCACACTATTAAAGCAAACTTACTAACCCAGCAGCAAAAATGCCACTAGGTACTCATCTAGTGGTGGGATTTAATTTATACCTCCCTCTGTCCTCCTGGCCCCACTGGGATTCTGTCTGGCTTGAGATTGTGCAGATGTTATGTATGCTGTTATAAGCACTGTCAGTCCTTATGTATAACACCCTCATGTGCTCCCAAAACACTGCTTCCTGAATTTATCTATGAACTTCTGGTCCATAGCGTCTTTCTCTCTGTCCTCATCCAAGGTCCATGGACTTGGCAGGAGGGCTTTAATGTGTACACCATATTTAGAGCAAAGCATTCCACAATTTCTTATTCTCTACAAGTTGATCGGTTATGTCACTCTCTGTTAATATCACTGTCTACTGCAAGATGAAGCTTCTTTTATTTTATTTTATTATTTTATTTTTTGGAGTGTGTGTGAGAGGATTTTTTGTTTGTTTCTTTTAATAAATTAAGTTTTTATTTTGCTGTTTCATGAAATCCTTAAAATGCTTTTGTTTGCTTGAACTTTTTAACATATCAAAGTTAATATGTTCTTATACATAATTTGGCTTATCAGCTATTTGTATTTTCTGGAATATCCTGGCTTTATGCTGTAATGGCTTTGAGAAACTCTAATGAATGTTGTGCCTTGCTCAGAGTGAAGCTAACATATCTTCAAGGGAGAAAATTGGAGGTATTTCAATTTTATATTCACATCAGGGAGGTGAGTCCTGTATATTTAGAAGACTAGTATTTATTTAGTCAAGAATTGTCAACTTACTTCTAGTTGAATGTGACAGAAGTAAGGTTTCTATGGTCAGTTGATAACAAGTACCATTAAACTTGTGATTTATGAGATTAAAAAATAAATAAATAAAAATAAATGAGGACTGTTTGATGGATAATGCTACATACTCGCTGCAAATATGCAACATCATGAGGCCAGGATATTCCAAGATAAAGCTTTTCTAATGAGCACTGATGCATGTATACAACAAGAAGTCATTGAGATTCCTTTTAATACTGAGTCTATTTATCAGAATAATAGCAATAGGTTCTCCTTTGTGGCCTATGACTATAGGTTCTTGTTATCATTAGTGGTAACAGGTATGGGTTCCATCAAATGGATAAGGCCTGAAGTGCAATCATAAAAGTAGTTAGTAACATCTGTACTACTCTTGGATCAGTGCAGAATATCTTGTCAGGCCAGCCATTGTTGTAGTTTTCAAGGTTCAAACCCTGGGTGAGATTGCTGATTTCTTTTCTCATTTGGGAGCATGCATAGCACCTTTCAGAACTATGAAATCTAGTATGAATGCAGGTTGCAGTTGAGTGACAGCAATATTTTTTTCTTGTTTTACAATTTAATAGTATGATATACTTACCAGTAGGGTCTCATAGAATGTGAGAATCTTTGGGACCTCATTGGACAACAACTCAGAAAGACATAATCCACTCCTATGACTAGGGTTTTAGCTTGACCACATATAAGACATCTATACCATAGTTCTAATGAAAATTATGTATGTAGTTGAAAATTGAGGTAAAATTAAATGATGACATTGCTATGGTATCAACATTTAGAAGGCATGTGAGGGATTGATGCAAGTTCAAAAACAGCCTGGACAACTTAGAAAGACCTTGTTTCAAGGAGAAAAAAAAAAAACACAAATAAATTTAAAGTGACAATAACTTCGGGTTAAAGAGCAGAGTCATATGTACTAAGTTGAGCTGTTTTCCTAAGAGCAAAATAAATAGTCTTAGTAAACTCGTAAGTTTTTAAAATACATCTAGAAAATATCAATCAATATTATATGGAGACAAATTAAACATGTTTGTCCCTTAAATATTATTTTGTATCTTTTCTCTATTTTAATAATGTTGCTTACGGCTGTAAATTGTCTTCTAGACTTTGTTTTGGCTCTGGTCCACATTTGATGTTACATTTTCATTTCTATTGATTTTAAGTGTTTTATTTTTAAATATTTATTAATATTTGTTAGAGATGTACTGTTTGATTTTAAATATTTGAGCAGGTCCTTGTAATATTTTTTACATTTAACTTGGTTTAAACGAAGATGTACTATACATTATTTGTGATGTCAATGAAATTGTTTTCCTGTTAGTGATATATGTTCTGCTAGTGTTGGGGAGAATGTTTATTAAATGTCTGTACAGCTGGGGATATTGGTAATATTTTATTTTTGTATACTAATAAACACTTTCGTATCAATTAAAGAGAGAAGAAATGTTGGCGTCTCCTTTTAGAATGATTGCTTAGTCTGTTCTTGGTTCTACCCATCAGTCTTATCCCACGCATTTAATTTATGAGTATTTGGTGACTATACATTTAGAAACATTATGTCTCCATCCTCTATTCTTCTTAAGACTCTCTATTCTTGCCTCGGGTTTTGATGAATGTTTTTCAGTAGAGTAACTCCACTACCTCTGTGATGAGGACGTCATGAACGGTTCACCACTGCCATCAGTACTAACTCTAAATTTGTTCACCCCAATCTTTGAGTACTTTGCTTTTTATCTAATATAAGATTCATTATTTCTAAAATAACATTTGCAACTCTCTGCTTTTTAGAGCTCTCAGTCTATTAACTTTCAAGAGATTATGATTCAGCTGTGTTTAGTCATAATCATATTTGAGAATTTTTTTTAAAGAAATGTTCCTTGTTTTCCCCTGCACTTTCTCTATTTGCCTAATATGGGCATAACTTTTTCATGTGGCTTCTCTAAAGGAGTGTTTTCGATTATTACAGACTACCATTAAGATCTTACTTCACAGCCTTGTATTTCTAATTACCTTTCCAGCCCTTCCTATTGCTCTTGCTATGCAATTTCTTTCTATCCATGGTATACATCTTGTAATATATTACTTTCCATTTTTCTATAAGTGGTGCATAATCTGTTAAAGAACAGAACAAGTAACAAAACGTTTTGTGGCTCCCTGTAGATTTGAGTGCTCTCATGATTTGTTCTCTTGTGTTGTTTGTTTCCTAACTCAACTCATTATAGCTCCTCATGAGGAAGCTTCCTCAGCTTTTCTCTGAACTTTTATGATGGAAAAGTTTGTATTTTTCAAACTGAATATGTGAGTAAATTTTGTGCTATTTTAAAATTCTATAGTTTCATTTTCCTCGTGCTTGCTTCTAAGAACCAATTCACTGGTAATTACTAATTTTGGTTGGGTTAGACTGAACTTCTTGAGTTTGTGAGAGTAGAGTTTTCAACAGTAAATCTATGAAATTTTCTGCTTTTCTCTCTCTCTCTTTCTTTAAAACTAGTGGGACACGTTTGTGTAACAATGACGCAAAGATTCTCTGTGTCTCTCTGCACATAGATTAATCATTTCTTCTGCTATTTTTTATATTATCCTGCTAAACACTGTTCAATTATTCTTCTATGTTTATATATCTTCTTTCTCTTAGATTAAAGTTAGTTGAACATATAGCTTTTGCCTTGAAATAGTTGTTATTTTCTGATACATTAACTTATCAATCATAGGTAACCTGTATTAAATAAATTTGAGTTATGAAGCAAAGAAAAAAATCAACACAATTGTTTAATTTTGTAGGACTTAATTGGGAAGAGTTGTTTGAATTGTGGCTCCATACCAATCTTCCAGAGCATATGGTGTCCCTGAAATCCACTCATTGACACATTGATCCCAAACCAACTTTAATAGGAGATGGAATGTAGTGTGGTAAGCAGGGTTTACAGACAGGTAAGAGAAAAAATGAATGTTTCCATATTTTAGAAGTTATATTTAGTAACTGCCATTTGCTTAGCATTTTCTATATGGAAAGCATGATGATTTCAGTTTTATTCATAACTCGTGAACAAATAACAGAAATTAGAAGCCCTTTATTGTGCAGATAAAAATGGAAAACCTTCTTCTGTAACAAAGCATTTTGTCTAGATAAACAACTAGAGCAGAATATATAGATCACACCTTTCCCAGTAGTAAGAAGCCTGAGACAGGAAGATGGTGAGCCAACTAGATAACCATATTAATACATTTTACCTTTATCTAAATCTCCTGTGTTTGTTAAAATTTTAATTTCAGGTGACAACCTATGGTTTAGCTATTGACTCTACAATTTTAGTTGAATTATCTTTTGTAATTTGTTTAATTTTGAAGCCCTCAGTTTTCCATCTGTAAATGGAAATAATACTGATAACGTAATGTGTAAACCTTTAGTACTTATTAAATACTCATGAAGCATATTAGACAAACAATATTCGCGTCTTGATTTTAATAGCTATTACTCTTAGTATTCAAAAACCCACTGAACTATGAAAATTATAGGATGACATTTGAAGTAAATCGCTGAATAAGTAGAAAATAGTCCTATATGAGACATAAGCATTCAACGTATATTAGCAATGGCACAGGAATAACATTAAGAATTACCTAGCACTTTTTCTGCAATTGTACCACTGCTCAATGCTCAAAGACATTGAAAGCTGAGTTAAAGATACAACTTTAACAAGGCTTTCATAAGCCTGATTAACTTACAGAAACCATTTTATTTGCCAAGATTACATAAATTGAATCAAATTAATTATTAAAGTAAATATATATATATATATATATATATATATATATATATATATATACAGAGAGAGAGAGAGAGATAATAAACTGTTTAGCTGTTGAGATAAGTATTATTGAAAAATAACATCTTGAATTTCAGTTTTCTGAAAGTAATTATTTGGTTCATTTTCTTTCAGTCGCCAGTTTTAAACACATACTCCCAGGGAAGTCATTTAGGACTTTCCTGGTATCTGTGTGATCAAATGTTAGCCTCTGTTTCACTCTTGATAATGGAAGCTACATATTCTCTCTGACTTTTAGTTAATATTGCTGTAAGTCAATCCCACTTTGTTGTTTGTTTGTTTTAATCTGTTTTACTCTTTGCTTTCTATTTCTCTCCGGTTTTCATTTCTCATCACCATGTCATCCCTCCACTCATGGGTTCCTTTTGCTTTGCTTTGCTGGGCGTCCCACTGGGTCCTAGTGGCGTTAACACTTTCCATCTCTGTGTGACATTTCATGGTACCACATCTCAGCACTAGCATGTTTGAATCTTACTGTGGATTCGTCTAGTATTTTACCATAGAAGATTTCCTTAGTGCATTTTTATTTTCACTTGAGACTTCTTTTTTAATATATAGTTCATAAAAAGTGGGTTGTGCACTGAGTAGTTTCTATACTTTTGAAGAGTCTCCTGATATATTTATTTCATCTATTAGATTCTAGCTTGGTTTTTATTGCGGTTGAAGAAAAGCATATTATGAATTCAATTATTTTAGATGTGTGTCTTGTTTATATCTCAGGACCTCATGTATCTTGAAATGTGTACCACAAGCACCTGGAAAACTGTGCTGCAGTAGTTGGATGTTGTTCATTCATGGAGCTGTTAAGTCGTATGGGCATACTGAGAACTCTGACTATAGCTAGAGATTTATTTAAAGATTTTGGTTATTTCAGTTCTTATTAATTTCTCATTTTCAATTTTGTCTGTGAATATGAGTGCTGTGCTCACAGAGGCCAGAAGCATCAAGTTTCAGTGAAGCTGGAGCTAATGTGGCTGTAAGATAACCAGTGTAGACCTGGGACAAAACTCAGGTCCTCTGCAAGAGCAGCCCTGCTCTCTTAGCTGCACTGACATGTCTTCATCTCCAGTTCTTTCTGTTTGCACTTACCATATTTGTATCTCTATTACTGGTTTTATTACTAAGAATCTAAATGTGAAATACACAGTCCAGCCTATGACATCAAATTAGTCCAGTAACATAGAGATAGCACAAGATATATGCCCAGCCATGAATGCAAACAGACTATCTCAAAATACCTGTACCTCTTTGGATTCATGTGGTATTTTTACCTATGTAAATGATATTGACTCAATTATTCAAACAGCCAGAATCAGTAGCTGAAATGCAAACCTTAGAGTAAGTTCATAGCAAAATTTAGGCATTTATCTATATTTTCTGAAAGAAAAATGTCGCTTAAAATTAACATTTTAATTCAACGTTTTTAATTGTGTGCTTTGCATTTTTATAATTTCTACATTTTTAAGAGGGAATGCTAAATGTAAAGTGTACATATTTTAAAGGAAAGATTAGTTTGGGAAGGTATATTAGATTAAGCTGAGAGAAAAAATGAGGAAATTTAGTATCATTTGCAACCCCTATGCCAGAATCAGACTTGACACAGGGCCGACTCCTCACATTATGCCGTATGTACTGGTAGCTTAGAATCTGTTTGGCTTTCAGCTTGATCCCTGTCAGTGTAATTGTGCCAAGTAGCAATAGGAAAAATGAAACAAGACAGGCTTATTTTATGTTTCTGATCATCTCCAAGCCTCGAGGTGGAGCAATTTATGTCACATATTTATATGGCACTTAAGGAAAAAAAATACCAGCATGTTGAAAATTGCACATGCACATTTGCATGTACAAACAAAACAAGATCAAAGCCACTTTTGTGAATCTCTTCTTTGGGGGCTGGTTTGAATCAAAATTAGTGCAAATCATAAGTAAAGTTACTCAATAAAATTCTGGTTACTGGACAAAAGTTATCAAATCCTAGAATATAAAGTAGGGTTTGCATAATATGGCAAAGAAGAACCATAGAAACCTTGTTTTTTGTTTGTTTTCATGCTTTTAGATGTGAAGTCATATAGCTTCATGAATTTAAAACAAAGATTCCTTTTGCTAGTACATTTAAAACTGGATTCCCCAAAGTTTTAGATAGGTAGTTGTCATTTGCTTGGATTCCAGGTACAGGAACACAGAGTAATTTTGAGAACTTTGTGACAGTGTACATAATTTGGGGTATCTATTGGAACTCTCTGTGCCTAGCTTGCCACTGTTCAGTGCTGGCTCTGACCATCCTAGTGACTTGAAACTAAACAAATTCAATTGATTTAAATTTGAGTGCAGGACTTTGTTGAATTCACAGAGGACCTGTGTAAAGACAGTTGAGTGTCTCTAATGCTAACATGTACAAAATATCTTTTTAGGCCAAAAGTAAAATAAAAGATTTATGGAGTTTTAAGTGAAGGAGAAAACTTTCTGGTTGCTAATGCTCTGTTTATCCCACTTTCCACATGGTGAGTAGGCTGTGTGTTTTTCTTCAGACATTGATGACAGCACAGTAGTATTACATATTGAACCATGGTTGAAACATGAGATGACTTCCCAGGAATTTTACTGATTTTATCAAATTTTATTTTCAAAATATTTCTGTAATGCTGGATGGGAATTTTTTTTTAAACAAACATCAACTTTATTGATTCAGTCAATAAAGCAATTTCAGATATAAATACACACGCAACACACAATATTGTTTGCTTTTCAAGAGCAGAATCCAGTGATTTTTAGTGTCTTCACTGATATGAAATCATCATCAGCATCTAATTAATTTAGAGCATATATTGTCTCAGAAAAAAAACCGCACACCCACTGACACCTCATCTGTGTGTTTTGTCCCAATCCCGGGAAGCCTCTAATCTTTAAGATCCTAGTTATTTCTTCTCTAACTATGACTCCACAATTTCCCATAACCTTCTGAAAGGAGTTTGCACAATATCTTATGGTCTTGAACCAAATAGTCCCAATTGTTCAGCAACCTAGCAAATGAATGAATGGAGCCTTTGAATGATCCCTCTGGATAAACAGAGGCAGTAGGAAGTCTTAATCCAGATCCATGACTATCTCCACACCAGAGAAAAGGCTACTTTTTCTTGATCTTCTAAAACACTAATATTAGTGTGTCATCTCACATAAATTACTGGTACAGAAAGCACTTTTCAACAAGATGATTAAAGTCAGTAAAACTAGCATGTACGAACTGTACCAACTAATTTTCAATGTAGACATGATTTTTAAAAAATGTCAACATGAGAGATATTGATGTAGAATGAGAAACAATTACTGCCGGCAACTTCATAATGAGAACTTCTAATGATGGCTTGGCTTTGTATCATCAACAGGTTCAAGTCTGAATGGAACACACAATGATTAACACTTTGAAAATACTGCATACCTGCTCCACTGTGAGGCATGATCTCCCTGGGGGTTGGGGGAAAAACTGCTTAGAACTCATTAAATCAATGGCACTACAATAAATCATAAGCCTGTTAAAAGGAAGTAGGTTAATATAGGCAGACCAGGTCCAGCTGTTTCAATATCATATAGCATATGGAGCTTAGTAATTGGACTGAAATGATAGCCGTTAAATCATTTACACCAGTGTGCAGCATTAGACTTCTATAGGAAAGGACAAAATAGTTCTTATGTTTTTACTAAGGTGAAGAATATGCTTTAAACTACAGGCAAATACCTCCCAAATTAACATCTACTTGTTGGTTTCCACAGAATTCCTTCAAAGTAGAACCTAAAGCATATTTATTCTGGGTCATTTAATGGCATCATTTACTTTATGATTTTTTCAGTTTCACAATAACACTTTCTTCATGATTTTGTTGTTTATATTTTGCTTGCTTGTTATTTTAAAAGTGGAAGGATTTCTACTTTAAAACAAAGTTCACTGAAAAATACAACTGTGCTGCCCTATGCGTATCTGTCGTAAGGACAAGATAAGGGAGAAACAGTGCAAAATGATTTAGTTTTAATATCCGTATAATAAAGATCCTGAGTTAGCCACTAAGCTAACTTCTTTACTGTCAGTGGGGATGTGAGATGTACATTAACTACACAGAGGGATACTCACAGTCTTATGGCACACAGTTATGTATCATGTAAAGCAGAATCTATTCTACTGTGAACAGACATGTTCTCTGAGTATGGATTTCCAACCACAACTGTTCATTGGATGAATTCCTTGTTCTAATGTCAACTTTATTTTAAGTGAGACCTATAAGCCTTAATCTATACTTTCATGTTTGCAGTGTGGGGTGGGATGAGGCAAGTCATCTGTAAGATTTGGATCCATGCTCCTTTGGGAAAGAAGCAGAGAGAACAGCCTGTTTGCCTACACTGCTCTGGTTCTATGGTTGCAAGATCAGCTGCCTACCTATAGCATATAAAATTGAGAAGCCCTGGAAACTACTTTTTTGTCTTGCTATTGTTTCTTCAGTTCATAGGGAGCACCCTTTCTTTGTCTTTCATCTCTAGGCTGAGTCATTCTTTGCTCTCCAGTTTCTTAGTTTTTCTTTCACCTGTTTAACCAATTCCCTTGGCTGAGTTCCCTTCACTTTAAACACTTGGATAGTTTCTGTTGCTGTAGATGGATCCTGACTTGTACAATCTCAAGCATCAATGTGATGTTTCCAGAGAGATGTGGTAAAGCACATGAGGCATGTCCATTTCCCTCACATTAGATATCAAATGTGACAGTATAGATACTCTAATTAAGCTTACTGAAAATTAACCATGAATCCATTGCTAGCTGAAAGAAACTGAATGAAAAAGTACCAGGGAAATTGTTTGGAATCATAATGATTACAAGATCCATGACAAAGCAGGAAATGAAGCACAGCTCCTGAGAATTTGCTCTGAAATGGGAACCCCTATATTTAAACTCTGTGGTGAGCATGCAGCACATCTCAGCTGTCAATGTAAAGCAAAAGAAAGAAGAGGAACAGAGAGAGAAGAGGAAAGTGTGCCTCTTTAGATGTGTGTTTGTTCTTTTGTTTCGTTTCTCTGAGAAAGGGACTCTGTATTTCAGTCTGGTTTCAAATTTATGGCAATCTTCCTGTTTCAGCCTCCCAAGTTCTAAGATTATCTATGAGCCACCACACCATCTACTGAAGAATGATAAGGACAGTTTTAAGGCTTTGACTCAGATGATAAAGATGTTTTGGAACTTTCTGTCTGTTGCTTAAGACTAGAAAATGAAGTCTTCAAGTCTTCCTGTTGCAGTGGTGAAGTTCTCCACTGTAATTTCCTCCTTTCTGCCCTAGTTGGTGCAATTTATCCTTAGTTTTCAAGCCCATTTCTTTGCCCCATTTAGATTATGCCAACATCTTAAAAATCTTACCATATTTCCAAATTGTAAAAGTATTTTCTCCCTCTGTTGTACCCTGGTCTAGCTATAGCCATGTCAGTCCTCCCAGCTAACGCTTCTAAAACGTTAGTTTCTTCTTCTCTTCTACTCCTTCAAAGTAACCCAAACTAACCAGATTTCCTATTCAATCACTACACAAAACCATTCGATCATTACACTAAGCCATTCTTAATCAGGTTACTTACTTGTGCCTAAGTTCAGTGGACACATTCAGCTAGCATTGTGTTCATGACTTCTCAACAGCTTTTGATTTCCTTTTTAATTTTTTAAAAGCTTGAGATTATAATTTAGTGATAGAGTTTTACCACCAACTCTTTCCTCCCTTCAAACCCCACCCCATTTGCCTTCCCTTTCTTAAATTCATGACCTAATTTTTAAAAATTCTTCTCTAATATATTACATCCAGACTGGAGTTTTTCCTTTTCTCCCTCTTTCCCTCCCTCCTTGCCTCCCTGCTTCCTTGAGTATCTTACCCTTTGTACCCTTGCTTCCATATCCACTCTGTTTTGCCTCCTCTCAGAAAAGAGAAGGCCTCCCAGGAATATCAACTAAACCCTGCATACCAAGCTACAATAAGACCAGGTACATAACATTGTTGGAACAAACCTGGCACAGTGGAAAGAAGCCCCACATGTCCATCCCGGGCGCTGCGGCTCTGGGTGGGACAGGAGACATGCAGGAAATGGCTGTGAGCTCTTCTACAGTCCAACAGGCTAGCCAGGCTGTGTGAGAGACCTCTGCAGAGACACAGCCCATGGGTAGAAGAGGGAACTGTCCTGGGGGTAACACCACAGAGGTCTCTGGAGTTCCCATGGTTGGACATCTCAGAGGCCGCCAGATGCCATGGTACCTGGGAACAGACTGGCCCACAGAGCGCAGCTGGCATCCTGTTGTGGGACCCAGTTTGTGGTGGCTTGGGGCACCTGGCTAGCTGCTTACGCTTGGGTGAATGGGTACCATCTGGGAACTCTGGGAAGCCCTTGGTGAGAGAGTAGACGAGGATCCTTAATCAAGGGCCAGATACCTCTCTTCCCACGGCGGGTTCAGATGAAGAGACACTCCATAATTCTAAGACATTTATTTTCATTGTGGAGAGTGATGTGGATGGAATTGTGCCCCTTGGCCTCTGGGAGATGAGAGGCAGAAATAGTAACTGGGAAGGGGCGTGGCTAAGACTCAAGGTGTCTCATTAACATGGGAATGGCTTGGGGCTGTGTGGCCATGCCTCTACCTGAGGAGAGTTGGTATGTACCGTGACCAGGCCAAAAGCCTCCCGGGAGCATTGGCATAACATTTCCAGGTCCCTTTCGGATTCCGCTGGGTTGCCCAGAGTTTACACCTATGCTAGACCAGGTGCTAGACTGCCTGTTACAGATCACTGCCCCACATAACATCATATCAAGTCTGTACAAGGGGACCAAGAAGGATCCCACAAGCAGACAAGAGTCAGAAACAGTCGCCTCTTCCTACTCCTCCCACATTTGCAATCCCAAAAGAACACCAAGCTATTCACACATAACATTATGAAGAGGTGGTATACTCCAGTATGTTTTGCTGAAGGATATATATATATATGTACAAAAAGATGTTCCGTATTGTAGTGAGGCCATATAGACAAATAGATGATTTGTTAATTCTTTATGATGATCCTATTAGAATTCTTGAAATTAGTTATTATTAGGCTCTTTGATACTAGGACTGCTAGTAAATACTTTCTGATGTCAAAACTGCATTGAGAAATATTCCAGTCTTCATGTGTCACCAGTTAATTGCTTTTCAGATAGCAAGCATGTATCTGCAATTAAGAGCACATTCCAAGAGGTTGTAAAACAACCAAAGGTCATAAAAAGGGAATTAATGATTTACTATAGGTGCAAGGATAGAAGATAAAATATTGACTGGGTTTATCTATATGAAACTTCTATGATAACTTAGTTATGATCTTTACTATAGGTGCAAGGACAGAAGATAAAATACTGACTGGGTTTATCTATGCAAAACCCAGTTATGGTTTTTAAATCTCTATGAACCTATAGAGCTAGTGACAGATGATGAATGTTAAGACAGATAATTACTCTTAATGGTTATGCATATAAATAATCTCTGTTGTAAACATCTTATTCAATTTATGATTTAAATTTGTGTTTGAGATTCTTGTGAACTTTTGTAAAAAAAAAAAAAGGATGCTTAGAAAAATCATGTGATCTATTCTCCTAGTAAAGGTACAAATGACTAGGAATGATTACATTGGGGGCATTTTACCATTGGGAGTAAGGCATTGGGAGCAATGGCGTTGTTACATCAGAGCAGGAGGAAACAGCAAGATTTGAAGAAGAATGCAAAGTGGAATAACTTAGAAAATATAAGGCAACTTAAAAAATTAAAGAGCAATGTACAGAATGCAGAGGGAAAGAGTAGAAAGGAGAAACTGCAGAGAGAGCAGAAGGAGCAGGCAGGCTTCTTGCCATGGGACAGAACAGGTCTTTTCTTAATAACAAGGCAGGGAGAACACAGCTTTTTTCCTTACAGACTTGGGTTTAATTCATTTAGCAATAAAAGGATAGGAGCTTTTTATTTCTCTGTGCAATAAAGATTAGAGCTCATTTTTCATCCAGAATGAATGAGTTCTTTCTGCACTGGTGCTTGGTCTTTGCTCCATATACATATGTAAGAGTGTGTGTGTGTGTGTAAGTATGTAATTATGAGATAAGTATGTAACCTGGGCCCAACTGGTTTAAATGGAGATGTATGTGTAAGCATGAATTTATATATAAATTTATGTGAATTTATCCATATTTACTTGTGTAAAAGTTTTTCCTTCTGTGAATGTGTCTCTCTTCTCCTGGTTCAATAAAAGTTTATTGCTCCAAACTTCCCCCTAGCCAGACATGAGAGGGGCATCTAGACAAGAGGGAAAAGGCTCTAGCTGTTAATCCTTTACTTACTTAATCCCCTGACATTTGATGAGGTGCTAAACAACAGTGACTGCTGCTTCTGGCCTCAGTGGAACTCAGACAAGTCAGCTACAGCAGTAAAATGACTTAGACTTGAGATAGGTAAACATTGTATTATGAAACAGCAACCCTAAATATCTTGTAACACCAAGTCTTGCCCCTGTCTACACTCTTTCCTATCTGCTGCTTCAAGAGGAAACAAACAGAAAGAAATGCAGGCGCTGGCTCCCAGCAGCCACACATGCAGCTCAGTCACATTGCCACCCCCCCATTCCCCCATGCTTTAAAGACTCCCTTCTTTTCAGCTAGATGCTTTTTTCCTTGAGGAATTTTGGGCTTAGTAGTAATCTGTAGCCTCCTCCTCCTTTTTAATTTCTGATAACACCTCTGGCTTTGAGCTCAAACTTCAAGATCATGAACATATCGGAGCCAAACCATAAGCTTCACCTCATCTCTTTAAGTCTTACCTGCTCCAAATCGGTTTAATAATTCTTTCCTTCACATAGTTAAACCTAAAGAAATAGGTATGCCTGCATCTGATCAGATATGCAGCACAGCATCTGAATCTGCTTAACCCCCAAATCATGGCCTTAGTATGAATCTAAAAATTGTGTACATGTGAAGAATACTATAACACAAATAAAGATGTCAGTTATATATGTTTATTATTCTGTGGCCATTTTTGCCTAATCCAGATGGCTCTTGAAAAACATGAAAGTGGTCCTATCTGGTGCTCTTAAGGTTCAGTAGCTGTACTCTCCTCTTCATTCACTGGCGTTTGTAAGGTCAGTCATCAATTCCTTGATCATGAAGAGTAGTGCATATGCGTGAGACTGTTTCTCGCTCCACTAGCCATTGTTTCTTTCCAATGCTTAAATCAAATCATGAGTTGACTTAACCCAACACCATCTTTTTGGGGCCCTGTATAATGGTTTGAGCCTTATTAGTTTCCTGTAGATACATATTAGAAGCTATATATTCCTTAATATTTAAAGTATTTCTAACTCAAAACTTGTCAATTTTATGAAAACAATTTTTTTGTCTTGTTCAACATCATAATATGGCATATTATGGAGTACCTTGTTTATAATAGATTCTGGGTAATTATTTGCAAAATAGAGGATAAACTTTAGAGATATAAAAATACTAGTCAAGACATTAATGTCAATGTCCTGAGGGTCAGTAAACATGGAAGTATGATCAAATCTGGTAAAATGCTTCCATCATACACAACCTTAAACTAAGAAAATGACCACAGATTTTTTTGTTCAATAAAATAGACAGATGTACCCTGGTCATTCTCAAAGAACACTTGAACAATTTCATATTTGTAGTTTAATATTGTATCTATATATTACATTCCACCTCATTTTCTGATATGTATATGTGTATACATATATATGATATATGGTATTAACAGATACCTACAGATATTAGTTTTTGACACATTTTATGTTTTCTGCCCTCTCCCATAGAATTTTTATATCACTATAAACAAAATATTCTGAATACTAAATTTACTAACATTTAAAAGAAATATCTTCTAATTGGCCAGTCTTTAAACTGAAAGAGACTTTCTACCTTACTTTGTTGATCTTTATAATGTTCTGCTGAGGTTATTTGCTGTCACAAACATTACAAGTAAAGTTAATCATATTGGTAGAAACCACCTTAACTCTGCAGACTTGTAATAAGGGGATTTATCTCAACGTTGCTACGAATGTTTGTAAACTCTGCTCTCAATCTGCTCATTTGAAAAATGAGGGACCTATTTTGTGAAGCCACAAATTTTATTCAGTATATTTTTTATTTATTGATAAATAAATAAACAAGTTTAGTTTTATTAAATAGATTTCTACATGATGAACAATACAAGGAAAGTAAAATATAAACATTGATAATTATACTATTCATAATGTTAAATTAAAAACAAATTAAGTAAAGGGACCTGGAAAATTAGCTCAGTCATGGAGAACACTTAACTGTTCTTGCAAAGGATCTGATTTCCATTGCTGGCATCTTTGTTAAGCAGTTCCCAATGTCTAAAGTTCAGTTTCCAGGATGTATTGAATTGCTTAATATCAACTTGACAACAAGCTAGTGTTATCAGAGAGAAGGGAGCCAGAACTGAGAAAATGTTTCTATAAGACTGTAGGTCATTTTCTTAATTAATGATTGATGGTAGAGGGCCCAGCCCATGACTGGTGGTGACATCCCTAGGCTGGTAGTGCTGTGTTCTATCAAAGAGCAAGCTGACCAAGCTGTGAGGAACAAGCCAGTAAGCAGTACTCCTTCATGGCTTCTGCATCATTTTCTACCTCCAGGTTACTGTTCTGTTTCAGTTACCATCCTGACATCCTGGAAGTATAAGCCAAACAAGTTCTCTCCTTCCCAACCTACTTTTTTGGTCACAGTGTTTCATCTCAACAGTAGGAAACCTAACTAAAAAATAAGATACCAGAAGCCCTCTGTTGGTTGCCAAGGACACATGTGCATATTTGTGCATACATAACACAGACACATACAAAAAATAGAAATAAATAAAGTGAAAATAATTAAGATCAAGAAAGAAAATATCTTGTATAATATGAACTGCATATAGCAATGCAGCATTCTTAAATATGCACATGTATATCAAAAATTAATTGAATGGAAATAAATTTTAACTAAAATTATGATGTAATTAAAGACTATTAAATAAGGAATTAAAAAAAAACAAATGTGGGTCCAAGAAAGTAATTTGCTCTTGATTTTGGGGCTGAGGACTTTTCCTGAAATGCTCATCTTACTCTTTATACTATATACTTTTGTCTTTTGCTCTCTCCCAGATACATATTTTATTAACAGTCGAGGACTTTCAGCTTTCTCTGGTTCAGTCCTTGTGCGTTTGTTAAATGCTTTGGACCAGAAGACATTTACTAGGCTGTACTTTCATTTGGGTCAATCTATCTTTTCTATTAATTGATATTATTATTTTGTTTTACTTTTTGAGAACACCATCTATCTATACTTTTGCATAAACCATGTCATGTGGGAAATATGATTAGTTATCTTAAAACTTAAAAATAACCCATTTTTTTAGATTTGTCTTTTCAACATGGAGCAAACAGTAAAAGCCAGAGGATTAAGCAGCGTTCAAAATATTTCTAAATTTATCTTTATCATGGCAGATGTTGCTTTCTAAAAATTTTTGAATGCAATATTCTCTGAAGCTACCTGATTTAGAAGGGAGCTTTTGTCTTCCCTGCAGAGATCTGAGCTAAAACCCTTCATTCAATTTTTAATCTTGCAGCATTTATTCTCTTTCAAGCCTTTCCAATTTGCCAATTCATTGGATTTTGTTTATCACCTTTCTACAAAAGCTCACTTGTTCATTGACAGTTGCATTCTAAGTTAAATCCAAAGTAGGGCAAATTAATGAATATTCAAACTGTCTGCAAGGGTTGTTGTTAGCTTGATAGCTCTATTACATCAACCATATGTAAAAATCTATCTTCCAGTTAAACGTGGCTGTTTTTGCTTTGTCAGACTATTTATTACTCTGTCTTTTATTAGCTATGATTAATGGCTAATAACATCTCATAAAGGAAGGTCTTCTCATTCCCCAAACTTATACATCAAATAATCTGCTATCAATTTGATATATTAAAGGTTTTATAGCATTGTTATTTATTTACTTTACTTTTATATCATTCAGTACAAAATAAGAGAGACATAGCTAAGCAAATTTGAGATAGCATTACAAGTTTTTTTCTCCATGTACAGGGAGTGCTTTAATGCTCAGACATTGGCCAAAATGTATAATGTGCTCCAGTCTTCTTATGGGAAATAAAGAAGCTTATTCCTTCTTCTTCTACCTCCACTGTAGAATCATCTGTCATGAAAGCAGAAACTGAGTTCCTGCTATTTCAATCAAGGCATGAGAAGAAAATCAAGCCAAGTTTAGTCATGCTGAGAAAAGGATTGTTCCTAACTTCCACGTTCCAGTCTCCACATGTAGTATTTAGCAGTCTTTCTGCTGTGGTTCTCCTTAATGTGGTAGCTCTCAGTCATCTCAACCATGATTCCTCACAGTCTCCTGTGTTTGCCAGCATTGCGCTCTTAGAAAGAGTAGATTTTCATAGATTTCCTAGAAGCACCAATATTTAAGACTCAGAGGAACAATCAAACTTTATTATAATTTTAAAATTTTACAAATGTTTACATAAGGACATGACAATGGTAGATTATTGCTTCTAATCTTTAAATGGGAAAGCCAACCCTTGTTTTTAAGATTCATATGCATTAGATCATATATTATTGAAAAAATACCAGCTTATCATTATTCAAATACATAGGTAATGCATATCTTTGATGGTTCATCTTGAATGCCAACCAGATTATATTAGGAATATGTATAAGTTAGTGACTGTGAGGACCCTTACATAGTGTGACTATTAAGAGTTGGCTTTATTGATGGATGTAACATTTAAACAGATTACTGAAAGTCTGTAGACCTTTGAAATGGTCTGGTTGGAAGAAGCAACTGACAGGGAACATGATTTTGTCCTGTATGACGTGCTTTGTATGTAAATAGCTTTGCTCCACCATTGCCATTTTCTTTGTCAAGTCTCCACTTTGCCACTGGCTTAAAAAGAAAGCAACTGAATCCTCCATGACTATGAGCCAACAGAAGTCTTTCTACCTTTGAAATGTTTCTCTCCGTGTATCCACCACTATGACAAAATTTCTCACATACCTCTATATATTAACCCTGAACTGCTCTGATGTCTAAATCTGAGGTACAGTCTCTAATATTTCTAGGTAGGGTATAAATATTTTCATAATATTTTGCCTTCCTGGGTCTTACTCTCAAGAGGTCCACACTCTGAAGTAACAGATTACAGAATGATGAAAATTTTCTTTTCATTTGTGAAGAAAGAAAAGAGATTTTTTTAAAGGTGGTAGAAAAGAAGAAATCATAAAACACAACTGCATTATTAAATCAATTTTTGGAAGGCATGCATATACAGAAGAGGACCTGGAAGCTTGTATTCCTGTATGTAGAACATCTGCTTGGGCCTGCTTTTCCTTCTGGTAACCTAGTACAGAACACTCAACTGCAGTAACTGAAACACTGAAAATCAGTAACTATAATCAATCTCTCTCTCTCTCTCTCTCTCTCTCTCTCTCTCTTTCTCT
>JADRCH010000004.1:8334547-8422003 GCA_019843965.1 Rhynchomys soricoides | reverse complement strand
AAAATATGATATATGTTCATGAAATTTTCTTTAAAATAATAATTCTGCCAAGTAAGGTAGAAAAGCATAGCTGATCAAGTATTAAAATTAACTAATGGTGGAGTGCTTACCCCTAATTGGGACAATTACATCACACCCTACTATGGCAAGGGGACATCATGAAAAAGGCAGCAGAGTGAATCTAAGGGGATAGGAGGATGTGCAGAACAAAAACTTCTCCTGGACATACCATAGTGGTCTTAGTCCTGAAGTCAGGCAGCTTGGGTTCTGTGCACAGAATTTGACCCTTGAACATCTTGTCATGCATAAGAGAGGGGTACGTGAGGATGACCCCATTTTGCTGCATCCTATCAAACACTCGAGAAGAATTAAAGCAAAGCATGTTGGAGGAGCCTATCCACAGATGGACAACGGATGGCTGCAGCTAGTCTTCAGCTGGAAGAACTTCTGCTTGAGGTGATGACTTTTCCATACTTACAATAACATATTATGACCTCTGCCATACCGAATTTTTAAGACCTTAATTCCATATTTTACACTGTCCATGAGCAGATAAATAAACATGCTTAAAAGCAGCTTATTGTATTTTGCTATGTGAGATCAAGTAGCTCATGATTTTGACTTAAATTTTATCATCACATTGTCCAATATTCTAGTCATAACATAGATAAAAATATCTAATAAAATTATTCATATTTTATCTGTCCCTTACCTGACATCACATCTGTTTATTTTTAACCTTTTAAACCCTTTAACTTTGAACACAGAATGTGGATGCATTGGGTGAATCTTCTGTAATAAATAGCAATAAAAGGAGAGTTGCTTGAGTCTCTGAGCTCCAAATAAAAAGGAGGAGGGGAAACAAGAATGACAAGTATTCATGCACTGGTGAGCCCCTTTGCATGGTCTGCTTAGTTGTTCCCATGGAGAATCATGCATGATGATGCTCAATGATGCTTCTCTGGGGAGAAGGCAAGAGAAAAGCTGCAATAGAAGTCTCTGTGGATAGACAACTTCTCAGGCTGCAGAACTATCAAAGGTCATTAAATAAACCCTAAGGTCACACAGAGCACTTGATGAAGATATGAGCGTGGAAGGAAATGTGAGAGAGCTTATTCTTATTCTCAGTTCCTATGATTTCTTCACCAAACTCTGGCAAAGGCCTGCCAGAGTTCCATCTAAAGACATCTGAGGTGCCTGTTACACACAGCATACCAAAACAGGAGGGCCATATATAATCAATTTGTTCTTAAATGCAGCATTTGAAGTCCAGAATCTCTCTACTTATAAACAGGAACAAGAACTGGCCTGCCCTGCAGTACCCTACTTTTATGTACACGCTTTCTGAAGGTGGTTCTAACAGAGTGTTCTCGGTGGGGGACTATACCATAGAGAGAGAGAAGGATGACTCCTCTTTGATAAGGAACAAAAGGGGAAACCGAGTCTGAACATAACAAGGGATGCTTGGTTTCTACTGAGTTTCCAGGGCCTCTCCCCACAGTCAGGATGAGCTGTATGAGGCAGAAGTGGGAGAGAACATGAAAACATCCTCCCTTTTCTCACTTTAATTCTGAAAGATTAACATTTTACTTCACACAAATATTTTCCCAACATACGACTTCAACCCTCAAACCTGTTTTCCTTGGATGTTTCAAGAAAAGTTACTGAATGAATCATCTCTCTAAAGGTTTAGGCAGCACTTTCCAATCTACTGTTTACTGTCCCCAATTTCCATGAGATGTAAGTTTATTGCCCAAAGAAAACACAGCTTCAAGGAAGGTCCAATAGCTTGGAGAAATGTTGAATAGGCCTTTTATTGTCTTGGAGTATTACAATACTTCATTGGACTCAGTAATCCCAAGGAAGGAAGTTGGCATGACTCCCCTTTTATAAAATGCATTTGGTTATGAAACCTATTTATCATGCAATCTAGTTTTGTTCATATATATTTTATAGTGAGCATGATTTGGGAAATGATTTTAAGGTCATAATTATTTTTATACCCCAGTTTCAGTGTTCCTCCACCATCAATATCATGAGATATGCCCAGGAAACTTATTGAAACAGAAGCCAATGCACTGTCTGAGCCCTGGGTTTCTGGTGATGCCCAGGATGCTGAACTGGAACCCACATCAGTAAGTAGCTGCACAGTGCTGCGACTCTAGAACTCTGCAGTAACATATTCAGATAGAGACTGACAAATCCTTTTGCCTCAGCACCTTCAGGCTTAGGTTGATGAACAGAAACAACAAATCGTTACAGTGGAGTCTTTCTCTGTCAACCTCACTGACATGGGAATTATAAAATGCAAGTTAAGATGAAAGAAAAAAATCCTTCTCATTTACAATTAACAAAATCACTAATTTACAAGAAATGTTCCACAAGTCCAAACCCCTATATAAGGTAGATCAATGAAAACTGGTCAGATGTGGAATGAGATTGCAGCTGGGGCCCTTTGGAGAGAGCATTACTCTGTAGTTATTTTGGAGGAAGAAACGGGAAAATGTCTTCATAGCCTCGAGCTCACTGACTGGGTCCAAAATAGAAGTAATTAATTTTGAATTGAATTACCTGAAGTCAGAGAGCACCAAAGGCTCAGTACCACATTCACTTTGGGGAATACTAAAAGAAAATGAAAGTATGTGGAACCCATACTGGAATCTACATCTAAATGATTACCTATTAAAATGCCCCACGATTCCAGAATTTGTTGGCGTTCGTGGTACATATTTCCCTCTCACTATCATGAAATCCACGGGGAAAATGTCAAACCAGATAGCTTTGGTTCAAGTCCGTTAGGAGTGCCATAATTACATGACAAAAAGCCCCAGCAGCTTGTAAGGGTTATAGATTAGCTCTTGAGGGAAAGTCAGAAGCTAGGACAGAACTGCCTCAGGTGAGCGGACATGGCAGCATTGGAGGCAAGCAAAAGAGAGCACCTGTAGGATGCTTTCCGAGTCTGGCAAGGTCCAGGTATCAGCACACCCTCAACAACAGACTTTTGAGTTAGGTATTTAAAGAATGGGGACTCACACTTACTCCGTACATCATGTTTCATCTTTTCAACCTTGAGCTGAACCACTAGTTTCTCAGTCTAACTAAAAACATGTATTCAAATTTTAACCTGCCACTGTAATGATTGTAGGGTTCTCTCTATTCTAAGTATAGACAAAATCCCGTAGTCCTGTCAGAGTCCTGTCAGAACGCTGGAAAAAGCCTGCTGAGTACCCCTTAAGCCAGTGACTGGGGACACAGCATTGACTGCATTGGTTAACTCTGGGAGTTAGAAACGTCTATGTCTTCACGGAGGATAAACACAAACTCATTCTCCCCTGCTGATGTCTGCAGTCACTTGTCTCTGCACTCAGAGCAGGTTCTCACCTCTAACGGGCACAGTATAATCAACGATCAAGTCCGTCAGAGAGGCGCAGCAAGTGTCAGAAGGGCTCTGTTTGTAAAATTACGTTTTCCAAGGAGAGATCTCTAAGCAGACAATTCACTTCTGTCCACAAATTTTGTTTTTTCCCATTATTTCCTTTTTAAATTTGTTGTACCATCATTATTATTATTAGTAGTAGTAGTAGTAGTAGTATCAGTATTATTAGTATTAGTAGTATTAGTAGTAGTAGTATTTGTCCTGTTTTTGAGATATTAAATTAAATGTTAGAAACATGATTTGTAAGAAAGACTACACATACATGAACAGACATACAAAATACAATATATGAAAGAATATATCAGTGAAATTTGTGTGTAGTCCCAATTCTTCATGCTCTATGGAACTGCTGAGTGTGAGGGTTAACTTACAGAAAGAAGAGTGGCATCAGCACAGTGACAATCACGTGGTTTGCAGCTGATTTGAACCTGTGTGTTCGTCATTAAATGTTAACTAAACCCTGTTTATTAAGCACACAGAAGAAGAGTGGCAAAGGAAGACTGAAGGCATACCGTTGCCTCTTCTAGCATCATACCCTGTTTATTTAGTGAACTATTTCTGACACCATCACTGTCCTTGCTCATGAACTGAAATAACATCCATTTTGTCTGATTGCTTGAAACATCACCATCACCCACTGGTAATTTATTGTGAATCAGCAATTGTGGGGATGTTCTACGCATGTATAAAAGCTTGTACTTTTAATTGCTATTCATATGTGTAAAATTTCATCCTCAGGATGTCAGTGAGTCCGTGACAGAGGCCAGCTCATACATAGTGAAGGGCAAACAGACTCTGACCCAGCAAACTTCATTACCAGCCCTGCACATTCAGACACATGACAAAGTAGAATATAAACTTTTGATATCTGCATGGAGTCCACTGTGAAATATAAATTCTGGGATGGTTTTTCTCTATTTACAATGCTATTACAAAGATTATATTATTATTTTTTATCTTTTGCCAGTTATTTACAATAAATGAAATTTAATATCTCGAGAGGTATCTTTAAACTGTACAGACTCCACAAGATTAAAAGAAAATATGTTGTGATTTTATTTCTAATTCTTTTTAGGGGAATGAGAATTTGAACTACCTTGAGGTTTATGGGCCTCCCATATATGTACATAAAATTAATTCTCTGTCCCAAGAGTAATACAGGCATAAAAAGGCCAATTACAATTTTATGAATAGGAAATATAAGATCTGGGGTTTTGATTTCTCTATCGCTGTGTTCTAAATAACAGCATGATTTCCAGGGAACACTTTCATCCTTCCTGACACAGAATAGCTAGTGAATTTCGATAGAAAAAAACCAAGCCAGGAACACTGTGAGGCCTGATGTAGTGCAAGAAACATTACGATAGGTTCCAAACTGGGGCTTTGTTTTGATGAAAACTCAGAAGACAAATTGAAGGCAGCTTTCGAGACTCTAGAGACAGAGGGGCAGATGGAGCTTTCAATTAAGTGTTGGTGTATTCTGAGATTTGAAATGAGACCTAGTCCCAGTTGTATGTTTTCAGTGACTATGGACTAATTGGCTATGGTAATTGATTATTAAAGAACTTGTATGCTTAAAGTTCTTAAATTATCATTTAAACATTGCCAATATCATTCAAGGCATGAACTCCACTTCCTGAACATTGCAAGTAGATCAGTCTACATAAAACACATTTTTCCTTTTTAGATAAGAAAATCCTTTGGACTAATAAATGTTCTATGAGGCGTGAGAAAAAGCCTTGAAATGTTAAAGACTCAGATAGTTTAAGGTCTGTGAAGAGTAAACTAACAAAACTTACTGCTTACTTTCTTTCTTCTTACATTGGACAAGGTGTGAACTAAATGCCTGCTTTCTTCCTCGCTCAGGTGCTTCAGTTAAATTATTTAGAACAGAAAATATTCACAACCCTTCTCCCTCTCTCTCTCTCTGTGTGTGTGGGTGTGTGTGTAAACGCTATAGAACTTGATAACTCACACACACACATATATACCTATACCTATGGCATTACATTTTCTCAAGAATATACTACTTGCCTTCAAACAAACTTATTACTTAAAAAATAAGTGTTTATTAAACCCTTAATGTAAATAGTAATAGTCTAGTGTCCTATTATATTGTGAGTTTAATTTTCCTATATGATTTACTGATTTTATATTAGCTGCCGTTAAATGTAACTAATGGCACATTCATTTTTAAAATGTTTAATAGATTTTGTTTTTATTTGGCTCCTATAGAAAATTGCTACAAATTTAGCATTGTAATATATGATCATAAAGAGCTGCAGATCAGAAGTCTGAAGTGGGTGTTTTGGGGCTAAGGTCAGACAGTGTATTTACTGGAGGTTCCAGGAGATACACTGCCCTGTTTTTTGCAGATGCTGTTGGCCCTCCTGCATTCTTTCACTTGTGGCCAGAGGAAGGTGGGTAAGGCCTTTCATCCTGAATTTGGTTTAACTTTGCGAAGGATGTTTAAAAGTGCTCTAGATTTAAATGATTCCGAATTATCTAAAGTCCAGGAGTCTGCCTTTCAAAAATTTTGTGACTTCCATCTTTTTTCTTCTTGGATCACTCTGTCTTGGAAACTGTCCACCATGTAAAAGTCCAAGTTTCTTGAGAGCTCCACATAAAGGAAGAGCAGGATGGCCAAATTGAGAGAATTGATGTGAAGTAAATGAATAGTAGCAAGAGATTTTGCAAAGTCCACAGCTGTTGTAAGCACACACCTGCCTGGCAGCTGACTGGTGACAGCACCTGACTCTAATGGAACCAGGATGGCAGACCAGCTGAGCCTGATCCACATTTCTAACTAGCAGCATCAGATGCAAATTAAACAGTGTTGCTAAGGCCATAGAGTTAGGTTGTTGCTTATTCAGTAGCAACTAAGTAAATATTAGAACTTTTTAATGTATTTCAATAATCTGTTACTATGTTAAGAAATAGATTGCATGGTTTTTATTTTCATAGCTGTTTTTACCTATCTATTTTAGTTAGCATCTCCCAGCAGCAAAAAGGCTTTTTCTGTCTGAATATCTATATCCATATATATATAGTTGTCAGTTGAAAGCTGTGTGCTTGGTTAATACAGAGTTAAGATTCTGGTATAGTAGTTTAGGAAACAAGACTCTCATTCTCCAATAACGAATTCAAGATTCTACTGAAAGCAAAGCAGTCTTTATTGTAGAACTCTGTAGGAAGGAACACCAGCATAGACAAGAGGCCAAAATGACCATTGTTCTCATTTAGCACAATATCGTGCTTCTTAAAGTTTTGATCACAAATAACTCTTATTTTCTTTTCCCCACAGAATGGTACTTTATAGAGTTACAACCATTGTGATGTTCTACCATAGTCCCCACAGATACAGCCACATCCCATTGGTTCAGAATGCCAAGCCTTCTCTAGTGACTAGTCTGGGGCTTCACAATGCCCCTTTCTGATCACAGAGCCATCTATGATGCTTTGATGTCATCCTAGCCCACCTCTGAAAATGGATCATAATGAATGACTTATTTCTCATAGCCTAGTTTTACTTTTAATTACATAATAATAACAATAGATCTGAAATGAATAGAGATCCTTTATATCGCTTAACAATATTTTTATATCTGACATATATTTTATTGGGCTAAAGAAAGAAGTTTTTTATAAAAGATAATAATATAGTTTTGTTGTTCCTTTCTCTACCCTCTGCAGCATCAACTTAGTCATGACCACACAGGAACATGAACACAGTCCATAGTTTTATAAATTAGAAACATGGCAATTCATTCACATGGGATTTTTGTTGACAGTAAATTGTAAACAGCCATGATGGGAGAGCTCATTCCCAGTTGGTTTTTTTCTGCTGTCCAGAAGACTTACCGTGTGATTATATCAACTTTGCTGAAGGTATTTGCCTATTTTAAGTTAATAAACTTTATTATTTAAAGGAATTTTATTTTCAGAAAATAACTGAGCCACAGGAACTGAGGGTCTCTTTCCACACACACACACCAAGCTTCCCCTTTATAAACACCAGACTCATGAGTATTGCATCTGTAACCATAGCTGAGCCCTTATTGGCTCATCATCATCATCCAATACGGACCGATGTCTGTGCTTCTGCACATTACAAATTCAGTGATTCTGGAAGTTTGTAATAGTTCTGTATATTATCATGTATTTTTAAAAACTTATTTCAACTCCCTCTGTGTTGCTTTAGAAAATTGGACTTTTTTTTTTCTCCTAAAACGATCTGGTGTGTGTAAGAATGCTTGGCCTTTAACATGTGTTTAATATCAAATTGCACTCTGCTGCTTTCTTAATGCAGCTTTAAGGAAAACTCACAAGAGTTTTACTTATTATATGGATATAACTTCCTTGCTATATTTTTATTTGTTCTATTAAAATGATTCAATGTGGGTGGGCACAGAGAGTTTTACAGTAAAAGAATACCCAAAGGTTAAGCCTGCTCATTGCAAAAAGACCATTAGTGTTATTAATAATTTAGCTAACATCTTTGTTAACATTCTATTGCTAAGATAAAAAGAAACATGTGAAAGAAAGGGTTTATTTGATCTTAAACCTTTTAGTTTATCCTCAAGGGAAGTCAGAGCAGAAACCTGGAAGCCGGAACTGATAGAGAGGTCAGAAGTACTGCTTATAGGGCTGCGCTCCATGGCTTGGCCTTCGTGCCTTCTTATGGCATCTAATGCCACCAGTCCAGGAGTGGCACTGTCCACAGTGAGATGGGCCCTCCCACATCAATCATCAACTAAGAAAACAGCCTATGGATTTGCCTACAATTCAATCCCATGAAGTCATTTATTCAACTAAGATTCCTTCTTGCCATATGACCCTAGCTTGTGCCAAGGTAACATAAAACTACCTATCACAGATAACATGCACACGCACATATGCACACACACACACACACTCACACACACACACACACACACACACATACCATATACAAACACATTTCTATCTATATGCTATAATGACTTGCTACATAAAGATATATAAAGGGAATATTTGATGTGATTTTTTGCATGCATTTTTCTTTATTGATTATAATGAATACTGAGACTTTGTTCTGAGATAGATTAAAGGGGATCTACCTCTGCCTATGTACTGAGCTGCACTGGCAAGCACTGTTAAAATCTGGACAAATGGGAGGTAATAAGTTAAGTTGATATTAAAATCATTCCTTTTTAGATCCATTTTACTGAAAATAAGCAAAAATGTTGGTGGTAAAGATAAAGATCTTCTGATAAAGAGCTAGGCAAGGAATGGCTATGTAATAGGCTAAAGATTGCCAAAGAGAAAAACAATCCAGCCCCTAATTCGGCTCTGTTGTCCCAGCTACCTCGAGCAGAATGACTGCCAGGCCAAGAGTCAGCTTTCCAAAGCTACCTAAGGGTCATGGCAGCTCTTGGTGGTACAGCCTCAGCTAAGTCTACTCAAAATGTTAGGTCCAAAGTTTTTATTAAGTTGTTTCAATGGATAGTAAATGGCAAGGAAGAAAACCAGTCTTCCAGAGAAGAAATAAATGACATGGTTTATTCTGAAGCAAAATATGATTCACAGTGGCCTGGACACATGGTTAAGGTCTTCTCAGATATCATGTTTCAATGATATACCAATCTTAAAGCTTTTATAGTAACTGAACCAAGGTCCATAAATCAAGATACTGTTTACATAAATTGTAATTACAGCAATAAGACAGTGAGAATTCTGCTCTAGGCCTTGGATGCTATCTGACATTCTTAGTCCTCTGACTGGTAAAAAACTAGGGTTCTGTTAAGTTAGTAAGTACATCTCAGAAGGGTTTTAGCAGTCTATCGGGACTTAGATCTGACTGGTGGCAGGATGTTAGTTCTGATAAAGAGCTAGGCAAGGAATGGCTATATAATAGGCTAAAGATTACCAAAGAGAAATTGTAAGTAGGCTCTGGAACTGCAATGTTCCTATTGCTCCACATTGTGAAGTTTTAATCAATCAGCAATCGCAGACAGAGCATCTTTCTAGGAATGCTCATGCACAGGGATGGCTCTATGGTTTGGTTTGGATGGGCCAGATGGTTCTGGAGAATCTTTGAGATTTTACTGGGCACGGAAGAGCTTCTTTTTTCTTTTCTGTTTCTTTTTCATTTGTTTTTATTGGATATTTTCTTTATTTACATTTCAAATGTTATCCCCTTTCCCAGCCCACCCTGGGAAACACCTTTTCCCACCCCCTGGCTTCTATGAAGGTGCTCCCCCATCCACCCACACACTCCTGCCTCCTCGCCCTGGCATTCCCCTACACTGGGGCATCCTGCCTTCAAAGGACCAAGGGCCTCTTTTCCCATAGACTCCCGACAAGGCCATCCTCTGCTATGTATGCTGCTGGACCATGAGACCCTCCATGTGTACTCTTTGGTTGGTTGTTTAGTCCCTGGGAGCTCTGAGGTGTCTGGTTGGTTGATATTATTGTTCTTCCTATGGGGCTGCAAACTCCTTCAGCTCCTTCAGTCTTTAACTCCTCCATTGGGGACCCAGTGCTCAGCCTGATGGTTGCCTGAGAGTATCCACCTCAGTATTTGTCAGGCTCTAGCAGAGCCTCTCAGGAGACAGCAAAATCAGGCTCCTGTCAGCAAGCATTTCTTGGCATTCACAATAGTGTCTTGGTTTGTTGACTGTATAAGGGGTGAATCCCCAGGTGGGGCAGTCTCTGGATGGCCTTTCCTTCAGTCTCTGCTCCAAACTTTGTCCCTGTATTTGCTCCCACGAGTATTTTGTTCCCCTTTCTAAGAAGGACCGAAGCACCCACTCTTTGTTCTTCCTTCTTTTTGAGTTTCATGTCGTCTGTGAATTGTATCTTGGGTATTCCGAAGCTTTGAGCTAATATCCACTTACATGAGTACATACCATGTGTGTTCTTTTGTGATTGGGTTACCTCACTCAGAGTGATATTTTCTAGTTCCATCCATGTGCCTAAGAATATCATCAATTTGTTGTTTGTAATAGCTGAGTGGTACTCCATTGTGTAAAAGCACCACATTTTCTGTATCCATTCCTCTGTTGAAGGACATCTGGGTTGTTTCCAGCTTCTGGCTATTATAAATAAGGCTGCTATGGACATAGTGGAGCATGTGTCCTTATCATATGTTGGAGCATCTTCTGAATATATGCCCAGGTGTAGTTAGAAGAGGTATTCATATTCATGATATGTACTTATATAGAGAGAAGCAACAGCTGTCAAAGAGTCAGAGGCCAGTGCAGGTCACAGCACCAGAGAGAAACAGCAAGGCCAAGGTGAATTCTCTGAAGAGAAACAGAACATAGATAGAAATGGAGAGGACTCAATTTTGATAGCCTTTGAGAATGGATGGACTGTCTTATCAACAGCCTACAGTCAGGCTCTCTGGTTCCCAAGCAGGAGGCAGGGAAGGAGTTAGGCAACGGCTGTGGGCTCCTAGGAGAGATACTCTCATACTCACAAGTCCGGTGGTTAGGTTCTCACAGTGTCCCAGAAGAACTCCTGTCACTGTGTGAGGGAAGGTCTGAGAATCGGCTGAATTCTAATGGCATACTCACACTAAGGAGCTAGTGGAAATCCTGCCCAACCCTTGCCAGAGACTCAAGTTTGGACTGGTGTGAACACAACCATTTATGTGCATGTTAGACATGCTGAGATTGTGAGCTCACACTCTCCTTGGCTATGTTAGTCATCTGCTCAGACTCAGTTAGTAAACTGGCCAGAGGAGGCTCCAGTGCCACCCTCACTGAGGTTGCATCACTAAGCCAAATCGACCCTTTTTTCATGTGATCTTTACTCACCTGTGTTTAGTAGAATGGGTGGATCTAGTTAATAGGAAGAAAGAAGGCATAGAGACAGCAGAACAGTGGCTGTGGGGAAGAGTCCAGTTTCCAGCAGGGAGAGTACAGTGAAGCGGTTCACCAGATGAACTGTGAGCATAGCAAAAATAGCCAGATGTAGACAACTGAAGTTTTGAATTATACTCATAAGAAAAAAACAAACCAACCAAAAAACCCCCAAAACAACAAATAACAAACAAACAAAAAAACAAGACAAGCAAACAAAAAACACGGTGAGCAGGATTAGAGCACCCAGGCAAGAGGAAGAAGGAAAGAAACACACACACACACACACACACACACACACACACACACACAGACACAGAGAGAGAGAGACAGAGACAGAGACAGCGACACAGAGACACAGACACAGAGAGACAGAGACAGCAGATACTGAAGAGAGACAGAGGCAACATAAAGTCAGAAAACAGAAGGTACAGACCCTGGTTGCATGCCGACTTCTTGTGTGGTTCTAAGGGCCAAGGAGCCCCCAAGTCCCTGGTGCTATGTAGGAGCTGTAACATTTTGAGAGCTAAGAAGTCTGGTAAGTGAGGCCTGCACAGAACCGTAACTGCAGAGGCTGCAGAGGCTGCAAAAGTTGCTGCAGCCTTCACCCTCCCGAGGTTGCTGCTCAGCTCTGTTAACCACCGAGGGATAGGAAAGCTGCTTTCAGGTACACAAAAGCTTCTCCAGTTTCTCTGGGAACCGAAGGACCTCAGTGGGCTATTGGTTAGCATCCGTCACATGTAACCGAAAGTTTAGTTCTCCTTTGCAGCCGTATACCTTCCCTTACTTAACCACACTGGCTTAAATAATACGGAATGTAAACTTTTCCATTTATATTACATACATCTGCACTTTAAAATCAGGTTTCTAATAAAAATTTGATTTTCAGTGCAATACAGTTATTTCCACTTTTGAAAAAGCTATGGCTGTTAAGATGTTTCTACCTTTTATTGTTGTAACTAATATTTAGATGATCATCTTCTATTTGTGATTTTCTCTACTACTGACATATATAAGATACATTTCTCTAACCATGAGACTGTTATGCGTACAGCCACAGAGACATTTATAGTTCATATGAATGGCTCATTTCACAGAAATGGGTTTTCCTATTTATAGAACATTCTATCAATTTACTAATATTATAAATGCATTTAATATAAATAAACAAAATTATCCTATGACTTTTTGCCACCTAAATTTAGACTCCTTAATTTATTTGTTTATTTTTTTAGTGAACAAAATCCTATACAAAGACATTAGCAATAACATGTATATATATATATAGTCTGGTATAATTTATGTAAATTTAAGTGCATGTTGAGGCTGATCTATACCTCATTGTTTGCCTTTCTTATGTATGAATCTAATCATCAATATCCCCAAAAAGTACATAAAAATTAAATATTTGAAGCATAACTACTCTAGTTATATCAGATGACTTGTAAAATTGGAAATAAATCCTCAGATTTTATTTTTCTGAAATTTCATTTCTCTGTCTTTATAGACAACCTAAAACTGATGCTTTTAACGCAACTACCAAATACTTTATTTTTGTGATTTTTCTAATATGAAGGAAAATACCATTTTAGTGATATTTTAAAAGTTTCTTAATTAACACAACTCAAATAACCATGAATGATAAAACAGCAAACAATGATCAGACCTCTCTTTCACTGACAATAACAGTTACTAGAAAGCAGATGTACCAGAACACAATTCTCCTACGGTTAGAGTAATGCAATAGGACTGTAGGGCTGAGCAGTTTTACTGCCACTTGGTAGTCATTGCACACTGACTACAGATGTGAAGTGCAAATGCATATGGTACTGGCTAAACTGTCCGACTCTGTATTCAAAATTAGATTGAATTTTATGAATGGACAATATTAAAAATGCCCTTTAATATTCTTATTCTCTTAAAACATTGCATATGATAACCAACTCTTCTTAAGGATTCATCATGTTCTTGAAGCTACGTCTATCATACCCCACCAGTTGTTCCAGATGTTCATCGTCACTGGGGGTCTACCACAGTCTGGTTTAATTATGTTTAAAATTCTAAGACAGTGGCCATAATATCTAAAAATCATAATAGATACATTTATTTATATCCACTATTCTGAGTTAGAATTCTTGACTATATCTATTCTTATAATAGGGTTTCTATTCAGGCAATGTGCAGAACTCTAGTCAATAGAAAATAACAGAACCTTTTTTACCTTGGGAATATGACTTCTCCAGAAAGGAGATGATAAATCACAATTATATAAACTGGGAGAGGACATAATGCACCTATAGCCTTTGCAATAATAACCAGAGCAAAAGGAGTCCATTGCATTTGCATGATTAGAGCTAATCGCTTTTTTTTTTGCAGGGAGTGCAATAAATCAATTTTGAAAATGTCAAGTCAAATCAGGTGTGCTAGGCTATTAACTAGTATGTGGTTTACAACAAAACTAGAAATTGAGTTATAGAATTTATTTCAGACACCTTTATTTGGAGAACACATAAGTAATGCATAAGCCCCATTTACATAAACAACCATCTCATACAATGATAGGAAAGTAATTCAAAGTAAAATGCAACGTAATCCTATTCCTACTTTATAGGAATTGAATCAATTCATGAAATTAAGACTTGAATGTTAATCATCACACCTTTATGGGATTGTGTCATTAATAGAATCTAGAAAGATTAGGTAAAAATAGTTTCATCTTGAGCATGTTTGCACAGTTTTTATAAAAGAAATAGATTTTATTTGCTTCTGCTTTGGGCCTCATCCAGCTTCACACTGAGTGTGCCAAGTCTTGCTGCATCTTGTTATGCCCTGTTTGTTTTCTGTCATGGAGCCTTGATCTTCTCTGAAGGAAAACAGAGGAGTAGATTTGGGAGAGAGAGGAGGTGGGGGAGGAGATTTGGAGGAGTGAAAGGTGGAGAGGCTGCACTAGGGATGTGTTGCAGGAAATATTTAAAAAAAATAAAGATATGTGCATTGCTCGTTCCCGCGCTATGCTCTGTTTCTCTCAGCCCCATTGGGCTGGCCAGCCAGGCCATGGGTGCAATGGGTGAGCTGCTTTTGTCTCTGGGAGCTCTGACTCAAAGATCCATGATCTCTCCACCCAGCTCACTAGGTTCCCACTGGCAGTGGCTACCTCGCCAGCCCCGTGCTTAATACCCCCATGGCCTCTGTGGTGCACATCAGGCAAACCCACACGTTGCCACTGTATCTTTCTCTCTGGAACTCAGATGAGCCGCCACGTGAAGTAGAACACAAGACAAACTCAGCTCAGAAACAATAGTAACTCAATCTCCCGGCACACAAACTAAACTTAATCTTGTAAACCTTATCAAAGTCTGATTCCTCTGGTGGTGAATCCTTGTGGATCCGCCAAACCAGGAGACTCTAGTAACTACATCTTACTTACATGCTGGTCCCATTTGAAAAAGCCCCACCCCCTCTCTCTCTCCACTTCCTCTCTTCTCCTCTCCAACCTCGAAGTCCCCTCTACATGCCCAGTGATTGGCTCCTTTATTTTAGGGGATTGGTTCACAAGAAGTCACAGGTGTAACTCACTCCTTGTCTGAAGCCCCTCCCAGGAGGGCAGAATTAGCAGAATACAAACAGCCCCAGGGCTATCCACAACAGGGATGTATTGTGTGAGAAAACAATAATTAAAAAGAAAAGAGAAAAAGAAAGAAACAAATTCTTAGAAAATTATCTCAGAGACTTTTGCAAGTTAACTCTGTAGCCAAGTTTAAATGAATTGGTAAATAACGTAAAGGTAGATTTAAAGAGAAAATCAAAATCAAACTACTGATTCTATGTGAGAGAAATAATGTCCTGTCACAAGAACTTCCCCTCTAGATTTCCTGACACAAGAATCTAACCCCTTAACGGTATGGTATGAAGGTCTTTCCAGTAACATAGAGAGAAAGAAAACAAAGTGTAATACTCAAATTCATGAGAGTAAATTCTTAGTTAACAAATCACTCTGCATAAATTACATTCCTATTTACCCAAAGGTTACTTTTTTTTTCGTTCTTTAGCATGATTGTTTTGTTCAGTGTTTCATGTTTAGCTGTGAATTTGACAGAGAACTGCCATGTTTAAATCACTAAAAAGCACATAGTAGCATTGAAATAAATATATTAAAAATGCTTTATCACAGGTTGGTGGTTCAAATTTCAGTTACCAAGAGAGAGATACAGAAGTTTTATACATAGTATTGTGTCGGGCAGTGATATGTGACAGGCAGCCTGGCACTCGGTTGAGCACAGGCAAAAACTCTGGGAGACCCAGCAAAATCGGCAAGGGACCGGAAACGTTATGCCAATGCTTCCAGGAGGCTTTTGGCTCTGGTCACAGTCATGTACCACCCCTCCTCAGGTAGAGGCATGGCCATTCCCCAGGTAGAGGTGTGGCCACACAGCCCCAAGCCATCACCATGTTAATGAGACACCTAGAGGCTTACCCACACCCCTTCCCAGTTACCACAGAGACCTTGTCCCAGCTTGAATGCCAGCTGCATTCTGGCTAGCCTGTCTGCAGCACCCTGTGACTACTGAGGTGCCCAGAGCTAGAGAAACCACCCAGAAGGCTGCAGCACATTCCCTGAAAATGGCCTCCTCCTCCACCCATGGGCAGGGCCTGCAAAGGCTTCCCATAGCACCCACCTGCCTGTCGGACTGTGTGGGAAGATGTGTGGCCACTTCCTGCGTGTCTCCTGTCCCACCCAGAGCCACAGCACCCAGGACAGACACGTGGGGCTTCTTTCCACTGCGCCAGGTTTGTTCCCACAGTATTGGAAATCTATCTCTATTTTACCCCTACATATTCTTCAGAAATGTCATTTTGCCATTTGTCCTATGTTAGGCTATTAATAGGGACATTGTAAAAAAGTGTGAGGTTATTTCTCACTGTGAATAATATTTTTCATCCATGAGCGAACCTTGGAACTGCTTGAGAGTTTAGAAATTACTGGTGTCTGGCTTCCACCCCCAGAGTGCTGCTATAATTGATCTGAGGTCCAGGCTGGACATGAGGACTCTGTAGCTAGGTTGAGAATCACTGCTCCAGAGAAACTTGAGATACGAATTTGAAAACAGACGCCAGACACAAATGATTGCAGATATGACAAAGTCCTTAGTCAGTGTTAGTTTAAATATAACACATCAGACAGGTAAGACAACTAGGGAATCATTTCTCTTAACATAAGAAAATATTTGCAATGGACTTAAGACTTTTTTTTTAATTGAGAGAGCATGAAAACAATAGTCTAATTAATTTAAATGAAAATGATACATTCAATAAGAATAGTCCTCAACAAAATTGATTGTGCCAATGATGAATTTGTTTATGAAACTATAATAGTAAAAAAAGTTCCTCAAATTAGTGCTTCTCAGAGACAAAATAACATTAGGAGGGGCCCAGATACCCAATTAAATTAGACCAAATTATTTTTGGTATGTACTTGGTATTATAATTTTAGGTTTGTTAGATTTTTTTGGAAAAATAAATTACTCTAATAATTATGTCAACCAATCAAGTGTCCACATTATTTTACATATAATATTTAATCTCAAAAATATAAATGGTAGAACAAATGTACCACTCAAGATTTTATGGAAATCAGTTTGTTTTTATGACCTAGTTAAATGGAAATGTTTCCTTAACTCCAGGGTTGGGGATTGGAGATTTGTCTTTTCTGAGTTATAATAAGACTGAATGTGGATATAAAAATAGTAAAGAAATAATTAGTTTTTTTAAAAACGATCTAACTCCATATTTAGCAAAGTTAATGAGAGTCCTTAAGGTCCTCAAGCTTACTACAGTATGTAAATGAGAACTCCAATCCAACAGAGAATAATGTTAGTATTCAAGAGTTTAGCTAAAAATGTCATCTTTCTTCTGGATCAGTCTGTATCCTGTAGTTTTATTTCAGACAGATGGTTTTGCCCCTAAAAGACTTAAAACAAATTTCACTTCATTTCAGGTTTACAGTTTTCAGAGATAATTATTAGAAAAAGTGTACATTTTAAATATTATTGTGAATCAACTGACTTTATCTTGCATGTTCAATGTTAGAGTAATGTAACTCAGCGTTATCTAGTAGATAATCAAAAATATTTGTTAACACCACCAATTTCATCAACAGTTTTTGAGGCAATGACATCTTGGATATTCAAGTTGTCATTGCAATGTAAATAATATGAAGTATTTGACTCTATGATAACTTGACAGAAAGGTAAGTTAACATACAGGTGTTAAAAAGAAAAAGATTTTCTTGTGAGCCAAAAATTTCAAATTGAAGTTACCAGGGAGAACGAAAAAAAACCCAAACCGTCTTAAACTATTACGCTTTTTCTCAGAATTTTAAAGAAGCGGAGATGCTTATGTGAAACCATTAGATAAACTTCGATAGTTCTAACTCTGTAGTGTCAGTCCTCAAGTCCTTGATTGAAAGTGGGCCTGTAACTTTGAAGGGCAGTGGCTTCCTGTGTGAATTTCTGTGGCTGATCAGATTTTATGAAATAATCTTATCAAGTTTATGATTCAGACAGAGAATGGGTTTGTGAAATACCTTAAAATCAAGGCCAAGTGTTTGAACTAGGCATTATGGAGGGAGAGAAGGTGAAATGAGGAATTTCAGGAAGGAAGTTGATCATTTAATCAGATTTCCATACTGTCAGTTTTAATGGTCAACTCTGAAAAGACAGGGTGTGTCAAAGGCTCTCAGCACATCTGTCTGCCAGCCTTGGTCACTCAGAGGCTCCTCAGTATCACATGTGGACAGCTTGTTCCTACAGGATCAATGACCCAGGTGAGAGGCTCAATGTTCTCCTCTCCATTTTATTAACCAACAGTCCAGAGAGATGAGAGGGAACAGTTCTCTGATCCGGAGGAAATGGGCAGGCTAACCCTGTAAACAATAGTCTTCTTTAAAACAAACAAACATACAAAAAAAACCCAACAACCCCCCCCCCAAAAAAATAAAATCAAACAAAACAACAGGTTTTAATTACACATTTTCACAAGTGTTGACTTTGATCAAATTGAGGTGGTAAAGAAGAAATAGACTGACTCAGTTTGCACAGCACACTGTGTACATAGTTTCAGCAGGTGTGTGGACTCTAGTGGCCAAGCATGCGCTTTCTTTAGAACAAAACAAGCAAGATGTATTTCTGGTAAGGAGAAATCTGTTTATCAAAGAGGAACCTGGCAGCTACTATGCATTCCATCCTCCTTATTGCATGCATTATTCCTGCCTGAATGTAAGAGAGTTGAATGTCAGCCTTCTTAAATGTATTTTGTGTCAACTTCTGTGTACGGATTTATCTTGAGGCGAGAGGAGAAGGGAGAACACATTAATTCCAGATGGCTTTAAGCAAATAATAGAAAGGTGAGCTTTCACAGGCTTCCTAATATCTTTTGGCTAGTTGGCATTTACAAACCCTGAGCTGGGTAAGCTTTCTCCCTTAGCAATGTTAAGGCTTGAGCATGTGTACAGGATGTGTGAAATGAAATGCACCACTTGAGAATACTGTAGACAAGAGAAGACTGAAGCCACAGTGGGTAGGGATCACTGGACTACATTTTCCATTATATGAAACATCTTATTAAAATATTACAGAGTGTGATGAGGCTGTCTTATTTCTAAAATTTTGGAAATGTTACATGCTTTTCACCCTCCTACTTTTAGCTTCACTTTTTTTTCTTTTCTTTTTTTTTTTTTTTTTTTTTTTGAGTAGCAAATTACCTTCTTCCATGAAAGAACACTGTTTGCATTTCGTGAGCATCTCCTGTGAAACTTTTGAAAACGGTAGGTAGGCACTGTTGCGGATGTAAGGTGGGGACTCTCTCTCTCTCTCTCTCTCCCATTGAAACAAAAACATGGTGTGTATGTGCAAGCTGTTAGTGTTAGAAAGAGACTATTTTTAAAAAGAGAAAATAATTAATCTCAAAACCGTACGCAAACAATTGTCAGTCATTTGATTCTTTGCACATCAGCTGGAGGAAAGAGGCACAGGCAGCATATACAGGTAACACCAATCAATGCTATGTGCACGTAGGAAAATATTATATCAGACATAGGGGAATAATTCTGGAGCTTTTTCAAGGTTTAAATTTTTATTTTCAAATTTTTATTGTAGTAAAAATATAGAGCAGATAAATGTTACTTTCTTAGTCATTTTTAACTCTACAACTCGGTGTTAAATCCACTCACTTTCTTATGCAAACCATCTTCATTTTTAACTCTACAACTCGGTGTTAAATCCACTCACTTTCTTATGCAAACCATCTTCATTTTTAACTCTACAACTCGGTGTTAAATCCACTCACTTTCTTATGCAAACCATCTCTTTCCACAATACATTTCCTATTTCAAAATTAAAACTATTTGAATTAAAAGCTCCCTTTTCCGTTTTCTAAGCAGAGCCTGCCAACCATCCTCCCCATTAAATAATCTTATTCATTAATTCCTGACTTCTATACACATTCAGAAAGAAGCTCAACTCAGTGGTGTAAACACGTTATAACCATTTCATTAAGTCAGACTTTCTTAGCTTAACTCCCTGCACGTCCCTCTGCCTCTTTTGTTAATTTCCGAGATGGCCCTGTAACTGCAACCTTCCTTCTTTCCTTTCCCTCCTAGCTACCTTCTCATACACACGTTCTTGCTCTCCTTCAAATTTATGGCTTTTTTAAAAAAGTAATTGTTATTGCATACATTCACGAAAAACACACATGCATGTATTCATGAACATAACTGTTCAGTCCATATGATCCTCCTTGTATGTATATTACAGGCAGTTGGCGTTCTCTTCCCTGCGGAAGACTGCCTCTTCCCTTCCCAGATTTCCTTAGTTCACTGTGGCTCTTTGGGTAGGGCTGAGTTCCCTTAGGTTTTTCTCAACCACCTTGGCGTGCCCACTGGTGTCATCCTTGTTCTCTCCATCGTTAGGTTGTTGAGAATTTAAAGGCACAGCTTTTCAACGTTCTTACAGCAAGCCCCTTCTCTCTCTTCCCTCCCTCTCATCCCCCTCTCTCTTTCATAGTTTCCTTCCTCTATCTAGTCTCTCACTTATAATTGTGCATATGTTTAAATATCATTATAAACACTTGCATCATAATGTAAATGAACTGAGTAATAACCAAGGCACTTACAACAAATAATATCAGTAGAAATTTAAAAATGTATAAACCCAACACGTAGGAAAACAAACTCCTCCTCCGAGGTGATGAGTTGTATGTAAAATGGACATCAATTATGTGATACCCTTGATACACATTAGATGCACAGAGTTACATGCATTGCACGCTTTAGGGCTTTTCATGGCTAGAATGTTTATCATGCTTCAACTTACTTCATAATATCTTGTAACTTGTATTTGGGCTCCTCTGTGGTTTCTTCTTCCCCTTTATTCTTCCCCTTTACCTCTTCCTTCTCAGTATCCTAACATATGTGGGAGAAAGAGAAACAAAGAAGGGAAAGGGGTGGGGGTGTCAACAACATTGTTAGACTACGTGCTACTGATGACGGAATCAGTTTTCCTGGGGGCAAGTTTGATCTTTACCATCTGGATATATAATTTCTTCTTTTTGTGTCTTCACAAACAACTGCTTGACAAACGACAGCTAACAGTAAACAACAGCATCCAACCAGGCACCTGGTCAACGAGCCCTGTCTATCAGGGCTCTAGTATCTACATACCCTCTGGAAGTCCCCAGAATTACAAATGTTGCAGAAGCAGAAACTATCTGCAGCTGACACAAACCATGTCCCTGTTAAAGCATGAGGCAAATCATAATCATAATGTGACGCATCCACTTATCCCACACCTGGGATTAAAATAAAAATGTATTCCCATAAACATGTTTTCTAAAGAAATCAAAATTCTCACTTCAATATCTCTCTTGTTTCCAGAAAACTTTGTCTAGAAAAAATTCAACATTTACTCTAAAGTTAACAAAATACTGGTCTTTAGTACATCAGTAAATTATTTGATACTTAGTTATGTATGACATTAAAGTAGACATTGTATGTTGTATATCAGTGATTTCTCTAACTAGAATTGCTACTTTTAATATTTTCAACTTTTAGATTTCAACATGTACATTAATATAATGCAAATAAAGTGTTTGAATGTTTTCATCTTAGTCCTGATAGTTCTGTAAGATTTTTGATGACTTTTTCAAAGACTTTCAGGATTCCATTCTATTTTTAGCTTGTATGTATTCAAAATATATTTTTCTTCATTCATAGTTATAAGATATTGTCTCCCATTTATGCTGCTCCTGTGCTAAATGTAAGGATTGATTTTATTATATTAATATTTTTTGAATACTGAAAAAAGTTCTCTCTTATTTTTTTCATTATTGAGATGTAATTTAAGTGCTCATATATATTTTTAGAAATAAGCAAATAATATGCAAAAATATACAAATAGAAAAACAACAAAAATTCCCCAAAGATCTGTCTGCTTGTAAACAGAGAAACAAGAAACAAACAAAACTAATGCATTTTTTTATTATCTAGTTCATGTTTGATCTCACCTTGAACCTGTGGCAATAATTCCTTTAGAGTCTGCCTGTGTTGAACTGCCATTTTATGTAGGTAGATGTCCCGCATTACGGTCTCGCCAGCAAGAACGACGCGGCACACATAGGATCCTTCTGCAGTAAAGCTTTAATGCATCTTGAGAGGGAGAGCATAAGCTTGCCATGAGTGGAGACCCAGAACAATAGAACACCCTCCCTTTATATGGGTCACAGCGCTTGCCTGGGACATGGAGCTTCCCCATTGGCTCCCGCACACCAGGCCAGATGACGCCACGAGAGAGGCTGAGACTCTGAGGTGGAAAATTACCAGGTGCATGTGCACTAGCCTGTTTACAACTTGTCCTCGGCCAGATGTAGGCACCATCTTGTAATGGCGGATGTGGGTGCGACTCAGGCGGCTCCCTACATCTCCCCCTTTTTATTTCTGTAAGCAAAGTAGGACACTCTTAAGAGGGCGGAGACAGAGGTCAAATCCCCTGACCAAAAGGTTGGGCCTTGTACAGGAGAAGACCCCTAAGCTCATGCGTGCCCGAGGTCTTCCTGACCCACCCAGTGCCGTTTTTTAGAGGGAGGGAAACTAGGGCACTCAACCCTCATGCAGATGACATATCTCCCAAGGTGGCCCACAATGATGGCCGCCTTGTGCGATGCTTTGCTCGACATCCCTCAAGAGCTGCTCAGACCAAACATTCTACCCAGTGCAATGAGACTAGACTCGCGGGTGTGCAAGAACTGTCTGGCTGGCGACCTACTGCTATTGTTTAAGCATGGACAGCCAAACACCGGCCGGGGCTCTTTGTTCTAAGGCAACAAACCACCTTGTCTCTTTTAGTCTGGGCCCTGAGTTTGCAGATGAGCCATAGGAGGAACACCAACCCACAGCAAAGCACTGCTCCAAACAATCCCACCCCCACCCATTCCTTGAAATAAGAAATTGCCGAGGAAATCCAGGAAGAGAGGCCCTTGGGTCAAGGACAGGTCAAGACGGGTGGAGTTGATCTGAATAATTGCTGTCGGCAGTTCCCGCAGGGTTTCATCAAATTTAAGGGTCCAATTCTGTAACATATACTGTGAAAGACTTTTAGACAGGTTAGCTGCTTTTGTAAATCTATCATATTGTATGGAAGTAACACAGAGTCCTGGCAACTTTTGTTCACAGCCCAATTGGGCTAGCTGTCAAAGGACATCCAGTTGTTCTTGAATAAGATCAATGTGCTGGTTAACCAGCATTAGGCCCCTCTGGACTTGAGTATTGGCGGATACCTGTCTGTCTAGAGCTAAGGTGGCAGCTGCAGACAACTCATTAATGGTATTGGCGGTCTGCATCGTTCCAGAGAGCGCAAGGGCCGAAGCAGTGACGGCCCCTGTAACCGCAGCCGCTGCCACCACACCTATGATAATGGCAGAGATACCAAAGTCTCTTTTCTGCCTGAATATGGTCTGATCCGCAGCAAAAGGACCTTGGCCAGTTAACATATCAAAGGTCCAATCTCTCTGTGCAGGGGTCGGTGCCGTAGCATTGGCTCTGGCTTGAGCTTGTGCAGCTTCATGCCATAAAGCCTTCCACTCCATATATTGGCCCATTGTAGGGAGAGCAGCCTTGGCCAGCATCTGCCAATCGGCGGGAGTCATGGACGCCCCGGCAAATCTCTCTAACATTACTATAGTAAAATTAGCATTTACCCCATACTTTCGGACCGCTTCAGCCAGGTCTTTAATTTGGCTGTACTCTACTTTGTCTTTAATCTCTCCCTCGTCTTTCGACTTACCAGGAGGTCCATTTCCCTTGCTAAGATTTTGGGTACCCATCCTCTCACTCCGTCCGGTTTCTGACATGGTGTCCTGGACCCTATCAGGGGTGATTTGCCCCTCCCTTACAGCATCTACACAGGCCCTACCTTGTTCGCCGCAATACAAAGACAGTAAAACCAAAATGAGGGCACTTAACACAATTAGCAAAACTTCAAATCCCAAATCAAGATCCAGGGTCAACATGCCTATCCGAACCTACCTCCCTACAGTTCTGAATCCTCCCTGTTTCCAGGGGGTCTCCAAAGGTGCTTGATGATGACAAAGTTTCCCGGGTTTCGGCACCAGATGCCCCGCGCTACGGTCTCGCCAGCAAGAACGACGCGGCACACATAGGATCCTTCTGCAGTAAAGCTTTAATGCATCTTGAGAGGGAGAGCATAAGCTTGCCACGAGTGGAGACCCAGAACAATAGAACACCCGCCCTTTATATGGGTCACAGCGCTTGCCTGGGACATGGAGCTTCCCCATTGGCTCCCGCACACCAGGCCAGATGACGCCACGAGAGAGGCTGAGACTCTGAGGTGGAAAATTACCAGGTGCATGCGCACTAGCCTGTTTACAACTTGTCCTCGGCCAGATGTAGGCGCCATCTTGTAATGGCGGATGTGGGTGCGACTCAGGCAGCTCCCTACAGGTAGAGTTATGTAACACATTACATTGTTGGCCTAGACATCTTCAGTTAACAGAATGTTTTCGTAATACACACATGCAACACATACTAGATGTTTGTTGCTTTTAATGAGTAAATAATATTCCATTTCTTGCATATACCATATTGTTTATTTGCATGTCATTTAAAAACTTAGTATTGCTTTTTCATTTTCTTCTTTTTTTAAGTATCTGTATATGCACTTGCCTAAAGAGCTTTGTAAATATTTGATTTAAATTTCATTGGCTAGGACATAGGAGTGGAATTGTATGGTTGTTTGGTAAACCCATGCATTTTTTTAGGAACTATAAACTGATTTACAAAGTCGCTGCATCATTTTACACTCAGGCATGCAATTTGTGTGGGCTGGTTTGCACACTGTGATTTAATGCTGGCTCTTGTCTTTTTGACAATAGCTTTCCTAGTGACTGTATGGTAGTATTTCTTTGTGGTCTTGATCTGCATTTTCTTTTCACTGTCCTGGTAATGTCTTTGGAAGCATGTAAAATTTAAGTAGAATTTATCTCTTTCTTGCCCCTGTAATTAGGTATCACTTTTAAAGAGCCACTATCTAAATCAAGACCAAGCTACTAAACCAGTTTCCTTCTATAGGGTTTGCACTTTGACATTTTCCATTTGTCCACCCCCCTCCCGCCCTTTTAGTTAAAATTTGGATTTGTTGTTCAGAATTAAACTTCATTCATCAGCATTAGTTCTATTATTAGTTTTTCCTGTTTTCCTTTCACTGTTACTTTAGATGAAGTCACTGTGCTTATTATGATTTTACATCAAGTCTTTGCTAGGTAAAAGTAAAATTTACTGTTTGTTGTTAACCTTGATTAATGTATTCACTAGTTTTTGTTTCTTTCTCTGCTCCAGCTTCTGTGTATATCTGTGTGTTTTTGTCTTCATTTTTCTCTCTGTGTCTCCCTATCTCTGTTTCTCTGTGTCTCTGTGTCTCTGTGTCTGTCTCTCTGTCTCTCTCTCTCTCTCTCTCTGTGTGTGTATGTTTGCGTGTGTGTGTGAATGCACTTCCTTGGATCTTTTATTTTTTTTAAATATAGCTGAATCTATTTCTTGATTACATGCTCATTATATTTTATCTTCTCTCCATATAGGGATAGTTTTATGTCTTCCTTTACAATCTGGAAAAATATTATTTACTTTTGTAAATGGGCTTTAAGAATTTAAGCTACAAAAATAATGGACAAGAAAGAGATGAAAGTGTTAATTCATATGTTTGTAAGATAAGCGACAGATTCACTCAAGACGATTGAAAATATTTAAATTGACAGAGATGTATATGTCCATGTAGTTGAAGTGACAAATACTAGAAACATTCACACAGTCACAGTCACATTCACAAGGGCCATTGCAAGTTGAGAACCTGACAATATTTAATTTTAATTGATAACTTATTTGGACAGTAATGGAACAGACTCTAGTCCACTGAATGACAATTTTGTCAGCTATATGTTTAGTAAAAGAAATTTGGTTTTCATATCACTATATCTTGTACTGTTCTTTTGCTGAAAATTGTGAGAGATAACCTCACAATTTAGTTGAAATGATGTTCTATTAGGTGATAAATTAGTACAATTAAAATCTGTAAATTTCTCATGATCTGATTTGACCAATACTGCTTTATAGTACTCACAGGAATGACAACATTCAGTGTTCCATATGTACTAAGAGAGTTTGTTTGTTTATTTGTTTGTTTTAATCAAATACCTCTTAAAAAATAAGATTATTTTAATACAATGTATAATAAAGCAGTAATGAGTAAGCAGACACAGAAAGATTAAACAAAACACAGGGAATACCACAAAAATACATGAGAGATATTGAAAAAATATAATACACACACAAATGTAATCCCAAATGAAAGGAGTAGAGAAAATGAGAAGCAATGTTTAAAGATGTTAGCTGAGAAATTTCCCAATCTAATCAGTGACATAGCTCCAAAGATTCAAAGAGGTCTATTATCCTGAATATATGTATATATATGTGTGTGTGTGTATAATTAAAATGTACTATGGAAATGGCTAGAAATCAAAGACAAACACAAAATAGGAAGAAAGCAATGAGGACATATTATTCTCAAAGGTGCTACTACATGTCTTACATCTGACTTCTTAATCGAAAGATGAAAGCCAGAAGACACTGGGGCAAAAATATTTCAAGGGCTGAAAGAAAATTACCAACACCAAATGCTATGACCTCTCAAATTATTCCTCAAATTTTTGGTTATGTGTGTGTGTGTCTGTGTGTGTCTCTGTGTGTGTATGTCTGTGTGTATGGCAGAACTTGTCATCAGCCAAACAATGCTAAAGAAATACCACAGAGTTTCTGAAGCAATAGAAAATTTGTTCTAAATGAATGTAGATACTTTAGGAAGGGTGAGAGAAACTTGACCTGTGCCTGGTTTATGAATCGATACAAATTCAGTTATAAGAGATAAGAGTGAAGATGAAAGTTGAATGGTAAAACAACAAGTGAAATCACGTTTTCAAAGCAAATAAAATTGAGAATAATTTTAATGGTAATTATTGTACTACAAAGCAAAAGAAGAAGAGAATAAAAGAATAAAAAATAAACTAGAAAATAATAGAAGTCACTATTTTCAAACCCCATTATATCTGTAGTTGCTCTAATAAAATATGGAATATATTTCAATTTAAAACTTGTTTAACTTTTTTGTCAGAGGGAATAGATAAAAGTAAATGCATTAAATTATATATATGCATCTTTGAAAACACTAAGTTTTAGCAGAATTTATAAGAAGTACTGTGAACCTAAATGTTTATACACCTAAGAGCATAAGGTCAAAAGAGAGAAATGTATAATCATATACCTGTTTTGTGTAAGTATGTGACACCAAGCTAGCCATTACTCACACTGGGCTCACACAGGGCTGGCCCAGTCTGCCAGTAATCTGTCATGAAAGCAAAGGATCTTAGGAGGATGTGTCTCTTAGTACTGTAAGAAGGGGAATCATGGCCTTCTGTTGTTTCCCACTGCTGAACCTACCAGTATCCAGTGAATAACCTCCTGCCCGTGGTTATACAGATGAGCATGAATACATTCAGTGGGCCTCAGGACAGAGTGAATTGGCCATGGACATTTGAAGAGAAGAGATCGGCTGGGAGTGTAGAAGTGAGGGCACTTGCAATACATCATGTATATTTGTGACATTATTAAAGTACAAATTTCATTGGGACATTCGTAAGTGGAAATTGTTTCTTAAGCAATCCATATTTTAATGATCCAATATTAAAATTAATAAGGAGCCAATATTCTGCTATGAACTACTGGCAATGATTTTATAAAAGACCCATAATTCAGCATGGCTGTCCTCTGAGAGGCTCTACTAGCAGCTGACTGAGACAAATGCAGATACAGCCAACTATTGGACCGAGGTCAGGGACTCCTATGAAAGAGATAAGGGAAGGCTTGAAAGAGCTGAAGGAGTTACCAACCCCATTGGAAGACCAACAGTGTCAACTAATCTGGACCGCTGGGCTCCCAGAGACTAAGCCACCAAGCAAAGAGTATATTCAAGCTGGTGGGAGGCTCCCCATGCAGAGGGCTGCCTTGTCTGGCCTTGGTGGGAAAGGATGTACCTAATCCTGTAGAGACTTGATGTCCCATGGAAGGTGGATTCCTGGGGTGAAGTGGGTAGAGCACCATCTCAGAGATGAAGGGGAGGGGAGATGGTGTGAAGAACTCTGTGAGGGGGGAGCAGAAGGAGAGCAACATTTTGGTATGTAAATAAATAAAATTATTAATTAAAAAAAAGACCCATAATTTCATTTTGAGGAAAAAGAATAAAAGCTATTCTTCTATATATTTACTATATGTTTATTCTGGAGCCTGGTTATTTTACAGATTTTATGTCACTACATGTTGGAATTAAATTTGTATAGATATAAATCAAAGCTGGCTAAAGGTAGACATTTCATTTTGTAGACTTATTGAAATCCAATATAGAGATATGTCTACATAAGATCATGGAATCAAATATTCAGGAGAAATATTTTTCCACAGTGTTCTGAAGTCAATGGCTAAAACCACAAGAAATAAGTGAACTGAATTTAAAAATTGATTTGTCAAGTTTATTCCCTTAGGTAGATATTATGGATATGCTTAGAATATATAAGCTCCATGGAGTTATATTTAAAGTACTGCTCTATATAAGCATAACGCAATTCATTTTTTAGAGATTTTTCCTTTGGGGGATAAAAAGTATTAATGTAGCTCTCAGGAATTCCTTCTCTGTATTTGCTAATCTGGCTTCTGGCTCTGCCTGCTCAGTCTCCCATTTGCTGTTCTCTGAAAGGGCACTGCTCTTGGCTGACAAGTGATTGGCTCTTCAGTATTTTCTAAATAGTAAAAAGATAAGAAAAAAATCATGAATAGAAAGGTACGAGGAGCTGGGAGGTGGATCGAAATGATGCATTTCAGTCACTTATGGAGTTTTCTTTTTAAAAGAATATGAATAGTTAGTGACTGGTAATAAAGTTGACTAGGCAACCTTAAACCAGGAGGAACTGGGTGAAAGGCAGAGGATACAGAACAACTGGTTTCTTTGGACTATTTCCCCTCTGCAGTGAAGGAATACAAATAAACTCCAGACATTTTAAATTTACATTTCCATTTTCACGAAGGCTACATCTTTATCAGATATTTATCTTAATATGAAGATATGGGTTTACATTAACTAGACAGATGATGATAATGAAGAGTCTCCAAGAGTCAATTTAGAATCTGACTTTAACTTGATATTCAATTGGAGCTAAATGTCTGAATGACTTCTCTACTGTTGAGATAAGCAGTATGACCAATGCAATTTATAACAGAATGAGTTAATTTGGGGATTTCAGCTCCAATTTTGGGATTAGAGTCCATGATGCTAGAATGGAGGTAGCAGGCAGCAAGCAGCTAAAGCAACATCTGAGAGCACACAGGTGGAATTACAAGCAGGAGGCAGAGAACTAAGAGAAAGCACAAAGCTCTTGAAACTTTAATGGCACCCACTAGTGACACCCCTTATCCCGAAACGACACAACTCCTAATCCTTTGCAAACACTTCCACCAACTGGAGACTAAATATTCAGATGTAAGAGGTTATTTGGCCAGTTCTTATTCACACCAGAATGATAAGTGTATTCACGATATAACTGATGGAGAAGTTACAGTGTTCATACTGACAAGGTCATAAACTCACTGTTGCCAGTTATTAATATAAGATGATCTAGGAAGATTTGGCCACCTAAAACTCATTTCCTCATAACTGTAAATACAGAAAGAATTAACCAGTGTGTTAGGTTGGTGTCAGCATCATTTGATGTAATTTAGAGAAAGTTGTTCGTAAGTAGCATATATTTTTACCAAATCAGCACCATTATAAAAGTAAGATTTTCGAGTAAATCATTATTTTGAAGTCCCTAGTGCCAATTTATCTTAGTATGTCAACCAAAATGCCTTAGACTGATCATTTATAAACAGGAGACTGTTATTGCTCAGAGCTATGCAATGTTGCAGTCAAAGATCATAAAACCGTCCCTAGAACTGCAGTCTGCTGAGAGAATGCTTTCTTCTTCAGAGCTGGTGCCCGTGTAGTTGTTCATGCAAGAGTATTAAGCTTTCTAAACTCTCTTTCATAGAGGAATTTCTCTCTCCTTGGAAGTGATCTAAATACCTTCTGACGACCTTACCTCCTAATACTATTGCAATGTATATTGTGTAAATACATGAATCCTGTGAGTACAAGCATTCATACTATGACACAAAGTCTTAGGTAAGCTACAAAATAATACATATTTATAGATGCATATCCATAGAAAATATAGACATAAATAAATACAGAAAAAGTATTCTGCTTTTGTAAAGTATAAATTTAGGCATATTGTAGAAAAACAAATATTGCACATTTTTAGCAAAATATAATATGAATTTCACAGATAATTCCTGAAATTACAATTGTAATAAAATCACATTCTTTTAACTGGCAATCTTCATCCAATGTTAATCATGGGCTGGGGGTGGGAGGAGAGCAAAACCTAAGGTAGTGAAGAGAAGCTGATAATGTCTAACATAGCTTTTAAATGAGTGGATTATTTCCTTCCAGCATCTGGAGTATAAAAGGTAAATGTTCCCTTTGGAATTCACACTGTGTCACCATCCTCAAGAAAAGGGCATTCGGCTAATCATCAGTATTACCTGGAGCTTCAGCTGCAGGTGCCACACAAGGCTGGCCTTCTTCCAAAGGCACAGGTGCTTGACATCCGTCCTGCCCAACCTCCATGTGCATCATGCACTGGGACTTTAAGTTCCTCTGGTTTCAGAATGGCTCATCAGTAACTTCAACATAATTTTAAAGACAAATTACAGTTACAAGCTCTCAGACTTTTATCCTTGTCACTTAGTCTTACTGAGTTCCATGCTCATTCTAACTAGACATGACATCCTGACTTTACAGCTCTTGAGTTCATAATTTTCATTGGCACAGTTCTTCACTGTAACATTGTCACTCATACCCATTGTGTTCTCACACTCTCAGGACCTTCAGTAGCTGTTCACATTGCATTTTTAAATTCATAGCTCTTCTGTCCTTTTGCATTCATTCCTTATTCTTCCAATTCTCTGATTTTTTTTTAAAATCTGTTCCCATATTTCTGATTCTCATACACAATAATATAATTTTATCTGTTTGTATTTTTCTTAAACTTATCTACTTTATAGTCTTGGATCTTTATCAAAAACAGTCATAAATATTTCTGATGCTTTAGAGTATTGAATTCTTGAATCCCATTTAAAATGGTCCATTGCCAAGCCAAAGCAGCATGACTATCACAGACATAGAAACAAAACATTTTACATTGTTCTTCCTCTGAGCTGTATGTCATTGTGATATTTTGTCAACAAAGATTGAACATGAATGGCCAAAAGATTGATAAGATTCAGGATGTGTACTGAAATGTCTCTAGAGGTAGAGATGAATAAATCTCATTCAGATTGATTCATGATATACACTGATTTAACTTTCTAGAACACTATACACTGTAGATGACACATTTTAATGTACTATCAATTTCTTATGTAATTTTCTTCAATTTACCCATGAGGTAAATAACTATTTGGTCTATATCATAGTTCAATCACTATTCAAAATGAAGATATTTTGTGGTAAGTAAGACTGACTGAGACTTTTTACATGATTTTATATGGAAAATACTGTTAATTTCTGAAAAACAATAAGATAATCTAATTTCCCACAAAAAAGAATTGAGATTTTTTAAAGCATTCAATATTTATTTTTACTTTTTTTCCGAAAGTTAAATTTATTATTGTTGGTATTCAATTTATATATTATAGATGTCAAATTTGTCCTCAAAAGTTGATCCAGAAATAAAATATAAAAACACATATAAGTAATTTCAAAGTGCCATAGAATGAATTTATTTTGGCATCATTTATTATCAAACAGTATAGTGATATTTGAACATAGGGACCCAGAGGGTCATTAGATTTCTAGGTCACAACTGTCATGAATGAAACTAGCACTTTAATTACCACCACCCCCTTATCTAAAAACAAAAGTAACAAAACAAAACCCTCTCCTGTTTACTTAACTTCTCGATTCTCAAACATATTGGAAGAAACATCAAGAGAACTATGAGAACCAGATGCCTCTGCCCATATGGGATTTGGGATTTTCGCTGTTTTCCTCGAACCACATTCAAAATGCACATCCCTAATCTCCGCATCAGCTTTCTAAGAGGTTTCACAAGCCCCTAGCTTACTTTCACTGAGGAGTTCCTTTAAAATGGGGAAATGTTCTAGGCAAATAGAAGGTATCAAAGCATTGACTGACCAAGGAAGTTCAAATATCCTCTCTAACTCAAAGGTGGGGCAGAGGGGACCAAATATACAACCTCTTTTGTCTTGTGAAGATCAGATCACCTGCTCTTAATTAGATCCCTCACTTTACCCTCACTGAAAGGCTCAAACTAGAGCTGATTAATGACACCCTGAGTGCATAAAGTTACAATTCCCATAGCCTAATTCTTGGCTGCTTGATGAAGGACCTCTTCATGTACACACAGCACTTAAGAATAGACATGTTCAATGACTTCTGACCGACAAATATTTTAGTATCAACTCTCCGAAATCACTTCTAAAGGTCAACATCCCTCAGTGTAGGGTCCCAGCTGAACTCAGCATATTGGCTTCTTGCAAAAACTTTGTAGCAGCTGTAGAAGAATGTCTATATACAAAATCTCTTCTGTACAGAAAGAATGAAATAAAGCATCTACAGGACATGGCACTGCTTGGTAATCCTATCAAGACAAACCTTCGTTGTCAGAAGGAATAAAACCAACCAACAATGTCTGTAGAAAACTCTTTATAAATGTTTTCCGAATCGGGGTGGAAGTAGAAGCAAGCTTCAAATGCAAAAGTAGAATCCTTGAATTTGAGATCATAATAAGGATCCTGTCCCATGAGGACCTGAGGATCATAATAACATGCACATCTCTCATATTCTGAATTTCATTCCTATGAAGACTGTGTACAGGATTAGGTTATTATTATGTTTTCTTTTGTAGCAAATCTGATTCACTTTATTAGATAATTTCTTGAACTCCTTGATGGGGTTCTTATAATTCTCAACAAAGCCCATTAGCATGTTTCAGACTGAGTCTAAGGAGAGCACAGCTTTGCTCTTTTAAATTCAGATACTTGCTTAGGACTTGCCCACAAAAATGGAGGCATGCCTGTCTTGTTTATCTGTCTGACCACTAAATCATGTTCAGTTGGAAGAGTTAAGGTCCTATCACTTCCTGGAACTAAGTTATGCTTTATAATAGCTGAAAATGAACTTCAGAGAATCAAAAAATATTTAGATTTATGTATTGTCAATTATGAGGGTGAGTGTCTAGCATGGAGTCTGAATCTGAAGAAGACTAGAAATTGGGAGATGAGAGATGACTCCACAGTTATCTTGTAAAGGGATATGATTTCAGTTTCCAGAACCTATATGGTAGCTCCAGTTCTAAGTAATCTGACACAGTCTTCTGCCTCTGTGGGATCCTGTATGTATGTATGTAATATGAATTCATATAGGCATACAATCCCAGAGAAAAATAATATAATAATTTTAATAAAGAACATATGCTACAATTCTCTGGCCCTCTTTCTGTCCAATGAGAAGGTAATCAGAGGGCCTGTTTAAGTTAGCAAGTAAGCTTTCCTCAGGAGATGGACTACATTGATGAGGACATCAGGAGATGGATTACATTCAATCACGACACAAAACCATATAAAGGCAGTAATAAGTTTACAATAAATTGACTACATTGAACTATAGAATTGTAAATTCTATCCCTCATACTGTTATTTATATTTCTCCTTAAACCATGCAGCATTTTGAACATTAAGATTGCATTTGGTAAATTAACAATTCATGTATTATTTCATTCTAATTTAAATGTCTAGATACATATTAACATTCATTAAAATGTGTGTACATGTAATATTTGAAGGCTGTTACTTAATGTTTAGAAATTATTCTTGTGCCTTTGTATAAGATTTATAAACCTTTAATAATTTCAATATTTTTTATTTCTGAAGTATAATATACCATTTTTCATAATGTCCCTCATATATTTTAAAATTTGTTTTTCACTTTACAATTTAACATCAGCCCTTCCTTTCCTCCCAGTACCCCCTCACACAAGTCCCTCCCTGTACATCAACTCACTGCAGGACTGGGTATATCCTCTCCCACTGAGGCAAGACAGGCAGTCCATTTAGGGGCAAGGGATCCACAGGCAAGCAACAGGCTCAGGGACAGCCCCTGCTCCAGTTGTTGAATACTCAAAAGCTGCTCATCTGCTACATATGTGCAGAACAACTAGGTCAATAGCCCACCTTTATAGTATTTAGTCACCTGCTTGTGTATTAATAGAATAGAGTGATATTTTTAATAGTATTTAAAAAATCTAAATGGCCTTTAATGTTTGAACTCCCCCATTGTTGCATGTAATAATAAAGATTTTAATAATATATATAATAAGAGAATACAACACACCTATTTTAAACATTATCCTTATAAATATTGTAATCAGAAAATTAAATAAGCAATAATATTTTGTGTAAATACCAAATTTCAGGCTTAAACATTGCTTTAAAAACATGCTTTTTCCTTAAGAACCAAGTTCCCATTGCCTTATTAAAATGTAGATGAGATATTTAGCTAGTGAATTTTTAAATTAAAATCATGAAATTATGCCCACATTTCTGTGTTACCTATAGGGCCTGTAAAATACCTTGCCTGTTACATTCTTCACGTTGATGGTAGCCATGGCAGGAATAGGTAGGTTATCGGTTTTGTTGGCTTTTGTAGCTGCTTGGGTTAAATATATTACACGATATCAGTCCCTGTTGCCTTTCAACTACTTGGAGTTTTAAGAAGTTGAGTAGAAGTGTGATAACACAATGTTATCAGTAAGACAAGTTTGATAAATATACTACCATGAATAGCACAAAATATTTCCTGCAAAGCCATATAAGAAGTCATTCTGCATTTTGTCAATTTCTTGAATAAATACAAAAGTTCCCAACTCATGAATCAGTCAAGTATTCTGACTCCCACAGTGGAAGCAGAGATTATGACAACAGCTAGCTTCCTATTCACTGTAAATCAGGGCTCTGATTCCATTCTGCTCAGAAAAAGCTATTTAGTTTGCTTCTATTCCAAATATGTGCACGAGGGCATGAGCTAATGAGTGTCTGTCCTTTTAAGATACCAGCTGATTTGCTTTTGCTTTCATTAATAGCCAATAGCCCGCATGATTAAATGTACCTAAGCAAATGCACTTGAAGTCTATATCTAAATATCTAAATATCTGAACACAACCATAGGTAAATGCTGTCTGACTTTTATAAGAATTTGCCAGCATTGCTGCTATTTATCTTTTAAATGGTGGTCAATGAACCACATCTCTTCCCCAAAAGTCAATTATGGAGTGAGGAAAGGATGCAATGTGCTCTCTGCACGCCTCCCAGGTACTGATGTTTACTTATCCTCTTGCCTGATGACATATAGTGCTAGCTTTCTAAAATTAAACAGATCATGAATTGTGTCCTAGAGAAATTGATGAACCTTTTATATGTGGTAACAAATTAAAATAGTAGTTACATCTTCATCATTTCCTAGGTTTATGTGTATACTATGCATCAAATATCAGATTATGAGAATGGGGATTGTTACATGTCAACTTACTTATATAAAATTATTCATTTGGATAATTTTACCATATTTCTTATATTTTACTAAGAAATGTATAGATATTATTTGTTGTGAATATTAAGGCAACTTTTGGTTTAAAAATTAATATAATTAATTTTTGTCTTTAGTCATAGACTTTTGATGAGGTTCACAGCACAAGGTTTGAAATCTTTCTTATGGAGCAGGTCTTATATACAACCAGAAAGCAGTTGGGTACCCCATAATTTCTATACTGATATAACGCCAACAGATAAAGTTAATACTATAGCATGTAGGGTCGAGTACTAAGAAAAACCATTGATATTTTTTCTTCTCCAGAAGCTTCCATATCATCTATGGCCCACACAGAGAGGGGTCTCTGGCCACTTTGATGTTGATTTCCCTATGTCCTGCATTCACAGTGAGTGCTGTCTATAATAATAGGGTCTTACTAGCTAATTATGTTTGTCAAGCAAAAGCAATGGCAAAGGCAATGGCAAAGCCCCGTGTTATTTTGAATCAGTGATGCCATCTGTGCTGTACTATTTTCTCCAAATATCTATTTTTCTTCAGGTGATGAACAAAGGTTTTCATAGATATGTTCATGTAAACATTGTTTCGATCAAACTTTCCACTAACACCTCATTTTCCTATCCCCACACCTATCTCTACCAATGTCCTTTTTCTTAAGTCATCCAGACTCAGTAGCTCCTTTAGTTTCCTGGCATGCATGTATTTTAAACATATAACAATTTTGAAGTTAGAATTCATGTATCAGAGTGAAAATGTGGTGTTTTCTTTCTTGAGTCTAGGTATTCTCATTCAGTAATATCCTACATCTAGACCATTTCATGTTCTTTATAGTTTACTAATATCCTACTGTATAGATGTACTCATTTTTGTTCATCAGTTGATTGTGAATCTTATTGGTTTCATTTATTAGGTACTATGAATACAACCACAATAAACATGGATGTGTAAATATGTCTGCAATAGATTATAGAGCCCTTGGAGTGAATGTCTGAGAGTGGTATAGCTGGATCATATCTAGTTCTATCTAGTTTTTGTTTTGTTTTGTTTTGTTTTTTCAAAACCTTCTGACTGACTGATTTCCAAAGTGCCTGGCTTCATTTACATCTCTGCCCATAGCATATATGGTTTCTCTTTTGCTACATCCATGCTGTTGTTTGTGTCCCTGATCATGACCTCATCTCTGGTGTAATGAAATCTTGAAGTAGTTTTAATCTACATTTCCCTGATAGGTAAGATAATTAAACATTTAAATTGTTTCCTAACCATTGACATATCTTATATTGAGAAGTTTTTGTGCAGCTTTATTATATCCAAGAAACGTATTTTTGCAGTAGATGTTATTTAACTCTGAGACTTATAAATGGTCAAAGGGCCAAGCAGAGACAACTGCGGTACTCACCTGTGAATGAGTCAACTACCCTACTCTCTCCTCAGCCTATATCCAAGGAACACTGTAGAATAGTAGGTAGGAGGAAGGGAAGATCTGCCAGGTTGGGAGGAAGCATTGAAAGGCTGTCCTCTGCATATGAGCTGACTACTGTACACCTTAACTCATACCAGCTGTGATTACCTGAGAATGATCAGCCAACCAAAACTCCAGTACTGATAGAAGAGGGATTTCTTAGATGCATTCTTACTGGAAGATCTATTGGCAGTTGATGGATCCTTAAGGAGAGAGAATTACTATGCTTTGGAAATATGCAGCTGGTAGATTGTCCATGCTCTATTGGTTGGCTACACAACCATGCACATATGGGCAGTAGTGACTGGCCAAAGGAGATTATTAATAATAATGAGTATGACAGACATAAAGTTGGGAAGAATGTGAGAAGGGAAAACCTAGAGAGATTATGAGAAAGTGAGGTAGTGAAGAATGGATAAAATAAAGTATATTTGATAGATGTGTGACATTTGCAAAGAATAAATAAAAGTAATTTTAAAAGTTATTATAGGTACTCCAGACACAGGGACTGAGGAAAAACCGGGAGGTAAGAGCCTGCCTGCTTCCACCTGTGGTGGGAGAACCCGGCCTGGGCCACCAGGCCTCCATAAACAAACAGCAAAGGGAGAAAGAGAGCCACCCACTTGTGTGGAGGAGCCAGAGGAAGGAGGGATCAATACGCAGGGTCAGAAGAACAGCCGGGAGAGGGAACTGGTCTCCCAGGAATATTGACATCTGGGCTTGAAGGAAAAACAAGCCAGAGTCAGAGAGAAAGACCAGCTAACACCAGAGATAACCAGATGGCAAAAGGCAAGGGCAAGAACACAAGGAACAGTAATCAAGACTACTTGGTTTCATCAGAACCCAGCTTTCCCACCACAGCCAGCCCTGGATACCCCAACAACCAGAAAAGGAAGACTCAGAAGTAAAATCACTTATCAAGAGGATGATAGAAGATTTTAAGAAGGAAATAAATGACTCCCTTAAAGAAATACAAGAGAACACAGGTAAACAACTGGAAACCCTTAAAGAGGACACACAAAAATCTCTTGAAGAATTACAGGAAAACACAATCAAACAAATGAACAAAACCATTCAGGATTTAAAAACAGAAATAGAAACAATAAAGAAATCACAAAGGGAGACAACCCTGGAGCTAGAGAACATAGGAAAGAAATCAGGAGTCATAGATGCAAGCATCACCAACAGAATACAAGAGATGGAAGAGAGAATCTCAGGTACGGAAGATACCATAGAAAACATGGACACAACAATCAGAGAAAACACAAAATCCAAAAAGCTCCTAACCCAAAACATCCAAGATATCCAGGATGCAATGAGAAGACAGAACCTGAGGATAATAGGTATACAAGAGAGTGAAGACTCCCAAATTAAAGGACCAGTAAATATCTTCAACAAAATTATAGAAGAAAACTTTCCTAACCTAAAGAAAGAGATGAACATAAATATACAAGAAGCCTACAGAACGCCAAATAGACTGGACCGGAAGGAAGAGAAATTCCTCCTGTCACATTATACTCAAAACACCAAATACACAAAACAAGGAAAGAATGTTAAAAGCAGTAAGGGAAAAAAGGCAAGTAACATATAAAGGCAGACCTATCAGAATTACACCAGACTTCTCACCAAAGACTATGAAAGCTAGAAGATCCTGGGCAGATCTCATACAGACTCTAAAAGAACACAACTGCCAGCCCAGGCTGCTATACCCAGCAAAACTCTCAATCATACATGGTGAAACCAAAATATTCTATGACAAATCCAAATTTGCACAGTATGCTTACACAAACCCAGCCCTACAAAGAATAATACATGGAAAACGCCAACTCAAGGAGGGAAACTACACTCAAGAAACTAATCTTTCAATAAACTCAAAAGAAGATAGCTACACAAACATATAAACAACATCAAAAATAACAGGAAACAACAATCACTATTCTTTAATATCTCTTAACATCAATAGTCTCAACTCCCCAATAAAAAGACATAGACTGACAGACTGGATCCATAAACAAGACCCATCATTTTGCTGCATCCAGGAAACGTACCTGCATGTTAAAGACAAACACTACCTCAGAATAAAGGGCTGGAAAGCAGTTTTCCAGGCAAATGGCCCCAAGAAACAGGCTGAAGTAGCCACTCTAATATCGGATAAAATTGACTTTCAACCAAAATTCATCAAAAAAGATGAGGAAGGACACTTCTTACTCATCAAAGTAAAAATCTATCAAGAAGATCTCTCAATTCTGAACATCTATGCCCCGAATGCAAGAGCTCCCACATTCATAAAAGAAACTCTACTAAAGCTCAAAGCACACATTGCACCTCACACAATAATAGTGGGAGACTTCAACACCCCACTATCAACAATGGACAGATCTTGGAAACATAAACTAAACAGAGACACAGTGAAACTAACAGATGCTATGAACAAAATGGGTTTAACAGACATCTATAGAACATTTCATCCTACATCAAAAGAATATACCTTCTTCTCAGCACCTCATGGTACCTTCTCTAAAATTGACCATATAATTGGTCACAAAACAAACCTCAACAGATATAAGAAGATTGAAATAATCCCATGCCTCCTATCAGATCACTACGGATTAAGGCTGGTCTTCAATGGCCACAACAACAACAGAAAGCCCACATACACATGGAAGCTGAACAATGCTCTGCTCAATGATAACTTGGTCAAGGAAGAAATAAAGAAGGAAATTAAAGACTTCTTAGAATTTAATGAAAATGAAAGTACAACTTACCCAAACTTATGGGGCACAATGAAAGCAGTGTTAGGAAGAAAACTCATAGCTCTGAATGCCTCCAAAAAGAAATTGGAGAGAGCATACACTAACAGCTTAACAGCACACCTGAAAATCCTAGAACAAAAAGAAGCTTATACTCCCAAAAGGAGTAGAAGGCAGGAAATAATCAAATTAAGGGCTGAAATCAACCAAGTAGAAACTAAAAGAACTATACAAAGTATCAACAAAACCAAGAGCTGGTTCTTTGAGAAAATCAACAAGATAGATAAACCCTTAGCCAGACTAACCAGTATCACACAGAGACACATACAAATTACTGCACAGAGACAGTATCCAAATTAACAAAATTAGAAATGAAAAGGAAGATATAACAACAGACTCTGAGGAAATTAAAAAAAAATCATCAGATCCAACTACAAAAGCCTATACGCAACCAAATTGGAAAATCTGGAGGAAATGGACAAGTTTCTAGACAGGTACCAATTACCGAAGTTAAATCAGGATCAGATAAACCATCTAAACAGTCCCATAACCCCCAAAGAAATGGAAGCAGTCATTAAAAGTCTCCCAAACAAAAAGAAAGCCCAGGACCAGATGGGTTCAGTGCAGAATTCTATCAGACCTTCAAGGAAGACCTAACACCAATACTCTTCAATCTATTCCACAAAATAGAAACGGAAGGAACACTATCCAATTCAATCTTTGAGGCCACAGTTACACTGATACCAAAGCCCCACAAAGACCCAACAATAAAAGAAAACTTCAGACCAATTTCCCTTATGAATATCAATGCAAAAATACTCAATAAAATTCTTGCAAACCGAATCCAAGAACACATCACAATGATCATTCACCATGATCAAGTAGGCTTCATCCCAGGGATGCAGGGATGGTTGAATACCTGGAAATCCATCAATGTAACACTCTACATAAAAAAAACTTTAAGAAAAAAACCACATGGTCATATCGTTAGATTCTGAGAAAGCATTTGACAAAGTTCAACATCCTTTCGTGATAAAAGTCTTGGAAAGATCTGGAATTCAAGAAGCATACTTAAGCATAGTAAAAGAAATATACAGCAAACCAGTAGCCAACATTTAACTTAATGGATGGAAACTTGAAGCAATCCCACCAAAATCAGGGACTAGACAAGGCTGACCTTTCTCTCCCTACCTATTCAATATAGTACTTGAAGTTCTAGCTAGAACAATCAGGCAACAAAAGGAAATCAAAGGGATACAAATTGGAAAGGAAGAAATCCAAATATCACTATTTGCAGATGATACGATGGTATACTTAAGTGACCTGAAAAACTCCACCAGAGATCTGCTACAGCTGATAAACAACTTCAGCAAGGTGGCTGGATACAAAATTAACTCAAGCAAACCAGTAGCCTTCCTATACTCGAAGGATAAACAGTCTGAGAAAGAAATTAGGGAAATAACATCCTTCACAATTGTCACAAAAAATATAAAATATCTTGGTGTGACTCTAACCAAACAAGTGAAAGATCTGTATGACAAGAACTTCAACTCTCTGAAGAAAGAAATTGAAGAAGACCTCAGAAGATGGAAAAATCTCCCATGCTCTTGGATCGGCAGGATTAATATAGTTAAAATGGCCATCCTGCTGAAAGCAATCTACAGATTCAATGCAATCCCCATCAAAAATCCAACTCAATTCTTCATAGACCTAGAAAGAGCAATTCTCAAATTCATATGGAATAACAAAAAACCCAGAATAGCAAAAACTATTCTCAACAATAAATGGATTCCTGGAGGAATAAGCCTCCCTGACTTTAAGCTGTAGTACAGAGCAGTAGTGATAAAAACTGCATGGTATTGGTACAGTGACAGGCAGGTAGATCAATGGAATAGAATCGAAGACCCAGAAATGAGCCCACACACTTATGGTCACTTGATATTTGATGAAGGAGCTAAAACCATCCAGTGGAAAAAAGACAGCATCTTCAACAAATGGTGCTGGTTTAACTGGCAATCTACATGTAGATCAATGTGAATTGATCCATTCCTATCTCCCTGTACAAAGCTCAAGTCCAAGTGGATCAAGGACATCCACATAAAACCAGATGCACTGAATCTAATAGAAGAGAAAGGGTGGGGAAGAATCTCGAACACATGGGCACAGGGGAATTGTTCTTGAACAGAACACCAATGGCTTGTGCTCTAAGATCAAGAATTGACAGATGGGACCTCATAAAATTACAAAGCTTCTGTAAGGCCAAGGACACTGTGAATAGTGCAAAACGGCAACCTACAGATTGGGAAAATATCTTTACCAATCCTACATCTGATAGATGGCTAATATCCAAAGTATACAAAGAACTCAAGAAGCTAGACGCCAGAGATCCAAATAACCCTATCAAAAAATGGGGAAGTGAGCTAAACAGAGAATTCTCAACTGAGGAAACTCGAATGGCCGATAAGCACCTAAAGAAATGTTCAGCATCCTTATTCATTGGGGAAATGCAAATCAAAACAACCCTGAGATTTCACCTCACACCAGTCAGAATGGCTAAGATCAAAAACTCAGGTGATAGCAGATGTTGGCGAGGATGTGGAGAAAGTGGAACACTCCTACTTTGCTGGTGGGAATGCAAGATGATACAACCTCTCTGGAAATCAGTTTGGCGGACCCTCAGAAAAATGAACATAATACTACCTGAGGACCCAGCTATTCCACTCCTGGGCATATACCCAGAAGATGCTCCAGCATGTAATAAAGACACATGTTCCACTATGTTCATAACAGCCATATTTATAATAGCCAGAAGCTGGAAACAACCCAGATGTCCCTCCACAGAGGAATGGATACAGAAAATGTGGTACATGTACACAGTGGAATACTACTCAGCTATTAACAACAATGACTTCATGAAATTATCAGACAAATGGATGGTTCTTGAAAATATCATCCTGAGCGAGGTAATGCAGTCACAAAAGAATTAACATGGTATGTACTCACTTTTAAGTGGTTATTAGCCCAAAAGTTTGAAATGCCCAAGAGTCACTTTGCAGCAATAGTAGGGCTGAGTGTGAGGTCCCAGAGGGAGGAGTTGGAGAAATGACTGAGGGAGCTGAGGGAGTTTGAATCCCCAGGGAGGCAGCAATAGTGTCAACTGGCCTGACCCCTGATACTCCTGGAGACTGATCCATCAACCAAAGAATACACATGGAGGGACCCATGGTGCTGGCCACATGTGGGGCAGAGAAGGGTCTTGCTATCCATCAGGGGGAGGAGAGGCCCTTGGGCCTGAGGGTGTTAGATTCCCCAGTATAGGAGAATGTCAAGGAGGGAAGATGAGAGTGAGTGGGTGGGAGAATACCCCATAGTGTCAGGGGGAGGGGGTAGGAAATGGGGAGGTTCCAAAGGGGAGATCCGGAAAGGGGAAAACATGTGAAATGTAAATAAAATATGAAAAAAAAAGGAAAAAAATGTTATTATAGGTAAATGTTTATGAAATGAAACAACCTTAAAATAATCACAAAGTTTACCAATTAAATAAATAAATTCCCAAAGAAGATGACATTAAGTAAATGTTTTCCTAAAATAGAAATTATTCAATATCTGATTTTCCTATATTTTTGTTTACAAATATAGGGAAATATATGAATGCACATGTGACCACATGCAGCTCACAAAATGATCTACTTTAAAGATCTATTATGTAAATTGTGGAGCTCTTCAATAATGAAGCCTGGCTGTCACTTGATTCCTTTTATGTGTGATAAACAACTCTAGAATTCACATTGATCATGGCTCTTTATGGTCATGAGCATTTCCTTTTCAGACTCATGGTGAACTCTCATAGATATAATGACAGTAAAGTCATATCAGCCCAATTCTACTTTATTATTATTTATTTTGCGTGAACACAAAGTATTAAGATATAAAACATGACAATTACAGAATGCACTAGACAATGTAAAAATGAATATAGCCTGGGATACAGCTATGAATTTTAGAAAATGAATTGATAAGTTCAAAGCTGTTAAAAAAAAAAAAGTGATTACATTTTTCAAGTTGATTTAATTTGTTAGGTGATATTAAGATATAAACAATGAATGATTCTTTATTCTCCTCTTCTTCTTCATGTATGTATCAATGATAATAAACATTCTTTTATGAACATTAATAGTTTACTATTGAATAATACACCACTAAAATAAATATTGTTCTTACAGTGTTACTTTTTGAATATAATCATTATTAAAGTCAATCAATTGGTTTCATAAATATTTTATTATAATAATATTTTAAAACATTCACTTATTTTCTTAGATTATGTGTTTGATTTATAACTCTAGGCATCCAGGGAACATTACAATTTTCTTAAAAATTATCATAACTAAACCAATTATCAGAACTTTTTCAATATGTAAAAACTTCAGCTCTAAATTCTTCTGAAACATTTATATAATTTTACAAAAAAAATTTAAGTGACATGTTGATCAAAGAAATAGCTTGAAAAAATTTTATATATATAATTATTTCCTATTATCATGCTTTAAAGTTACTGTTTATGTTAAATACATGATTAATATTATAAGCAATAATTTCTGAAATATTCTAACTTATGTTATGTTTTACCAGATTACACTCTTTAAATTTCTGTTAGTTTTTTTCTCCAGTTCGCTTATATAAATATGACTGTTAGATCTTTTTGTGATAAAAATTAAAATATTAAGTTAGATTATATTTTTCCCATTTTAGTAGTTCTATAAGCTTTAGTTTACTTTCCATTCCATGTTCCTATTTGTAGATACAATTTTCAAAGGTTTCTTTTTTATTTGTATAGAGTTGAGACTTTAGATCCAAAATATTCTGAATATAATGGAAGTCAAAGCTCAAACATTCCTTGAAAATGAGATTTTTCTCAGTTGGGAATCAGAGACATCTATTGCTTGATGCAATTTGAGAGCAGGACTTGTTACGACTCTCCATGCATTCACAACATAATGAAGAAATAGGATAAAGTAGAGGCAAAGAACATACTTTCATAGAGCAAGAGAAACCCCGAGGAACTAACAGAAATTCACTTTCTTATAATAAATTTACCAAAGGATAGAACACATTCTCTTTCATTCCATTCACAGAGGACTTCTTATTGCTTCTAATGCTTTATATCTTCTCAACATGCATTTTTTTTAATTCACACATATATTTTGTATTTGCAAAGCCTCCATATTTTATATTATTTTAGTCTCTCAACTTTATATGCCAAACATACATGTATTTGTGATAGGGAAATTAAATTCCTAATAATGACAACGACCTTCTCAATGTCCTAAGGCTGCTAGCTAATATTTTCATTACTGTAGCCCAGCTGCCAAGATTCTCTATGTAGTTTTCTATTTCAATATAAAATACCACCATTGAGGCCTCAACTCAGCTACTGAATAGCAGACAGGCAATAACACTGTATAGAAAATCATTACTTTATGATTTATTAAAATTTATGTCAGTTGAATGCACCTTTGGGGAGCTGTTTTATGGTGGTGAAGCCCTAGACCTCATGTACACTGAGCCTCAACTCTACCAGGAATAACATACATCCAATAACATACATCCTCCATACCGTATGGTTTGGAGTATATCGCACATATTTTTGGCTTTTTTTCTCCATCATTGGCTCAAGACCTTGGCTCCACTAGCGTCTTTCTAGGGCTGTTCTATAATTATATATTAAAACAATGACAACAACAACAGTGACAACAAATGAAAACAAAAACCAAACAGCGGCACCCAGACATTACTGCATGTCTTCTTGGCACGTGACCAGACTAGTTATTGTGATGCCCACTGAACAGATCTATTTAGAATTTACCATCTAACTCTTATTCAACATAATAATTGAACTAAATTGAACTAATTCTTTTTTTCTGAAGCTACTTTTGTAGACAAAACAATGACCCTTGCCTCTTTATCTACGTCTTTACCACCTTAAACTGTGAATATGTTGGCTATAGATTGCCATGATCTGAATGAGTCCAAAAATGTATATTCCAAATGTAATCCCTAATTTAAAGACATTAAGTAGGTGGGGCCTTGAAAGCAATGACTGAAGGTAAAAAGGCTCCAATCACGTGACAAGATTAATATCTTATAAAATGTTGGAGTGAACTACTTTGTTTTGTTATACTTTCTACATTGTTCTGTTTAAGACATCCTGTTCTCCATTTCTACCCTATAGTGACACAACAAGAAAGCTCTCACTAGAAACCTGCATCTTGTACTTTCCGACTTTCAGTATTAGAAAAGACAGTCTTGGTTTTATAAATTACCCTACTATATTAATGGTAATGGATTAACATGCATGATAAAAAGAATTGTTGACTACATGAATTAGAATTGTTAATGAGCTTCAAAATTGAAGTATTTTCATTGGTTAACCCTAAAATAGAAAGATTAACTTAGATGTACTAATTTGGCCCATTGTAACTACAACTATTCTTAGACATGGAACAAGAGAGAGGAGTAACCTCTGTGACCTTTAGATTTGGCTCTTTAATAGCGGTCAGAGAGATCCTACACAATACCACCACTGAGCTTCACATGTTCAATGTATGGATGGAAAAGAGTGTGCAGAAGGCTATGCATGTTAAAAAGGCTTTCAGATTGCATCATAAGCCTAGAAGACATCGGAAGAGTGGAATTATAAGCTTGATTGTCTTGAACAATGCCAGTCATAATGTGGAGACCAATGTCTCTCCAAAGGAAGCGAGAAGCATGGTGGAGAATATATCCTGTGATCCGTGGAGATGCCAAGGTGATCATGAGTCAATGGAAGGCTGCAGGGTAAATGGTGGCCTGCTGAGGGATAAAATGGAAAAACAGCAGACTATTACAAGTCAGAAAGAGAAAAAATACTTTTGTATATTGACAAAAAGTTTAGGTGAATTGTTAAATAAAAGGAAAGAAAAATGAATTATACATAAAGTTGAGGAAATTTCTTGGAAATTTGTTGGGACTTCAGGCTTATCACTGATTGATACCTCTGCATAATTAATGAAGAAAGGAGATAATGAGATAATTATTTTTAAAATAAGAACAAATCTGGATTTCTTGGGAAATATTCACATTACCTGCATTTAAAAACCATTATTAAATTCAAAGATTTGCTTTTGGAACTGTCTTTAAAAGTTAAAGCCATGGATGGAAAACAGAAAACATTGCTAAAACTGAGAAAGATCAAGAAGTCAATGAATTGTGTCTCAAAACAGGCATGTAACTGGGATGGCTCATTGGGCAAATTATTCTATGCAAGCCAGAAAACCTGAGGTCCATTCTTGGAATGTACAGGAAGTGAAAGAGAAAGCTGATCTCACAGAGTTATCCTCTGACCTCTGTACACTGTGTGTCCACCCCATTGCATAGACATAGACACAAATAGAAATAAAATTAAATTAAAAATTTTTAAAAATTATGGGAAGTGATTGAATAACTCACAACTTTTCTCATATCAGCAGAAGATAAAAGTAAAAATGAGATTAGGGAGCCTCTGTTAGCAATCTGTTACAACAGAAAACCCCACAATATAGAATAGACTCATAGAGGCCTCTTTCTGCAAATCTTTTGCCAGCCAAAATGCTGCTGTGCATAGATGCCTCTTTCTTCAAATCTTTTGCCAGCCAAAAATGCTGCTGTGCTGTACTAAGAACAAAAATGATATAAAATTTAAAAATAACATCTGATACCAAAATTATCCAAGAAGAAAGGCTGATGTGCATACTTGCTCTTTCGGCTAAAATGGCATGATGATCCAGAAGATAGCCTCTCAAGCCCACACAGGGTTGACGCGAACTAACACATCACAGAGTATTACTCTTTTAAGTTATTGTTTCAATTTAGTATATTTAGTTGGCCTTTGTGTATGTTTAGGTGAGGGTTTGTGTATATGTGCATGATGTGCTCATGAAATGTCATGTGTATATGTATGATAGTCAAAGAACAACTTTGTGGAGTCTATTTTTTCCTTTTCTGGGTTTTTTCCTTTCCTTTCCTTTATATAGGTTGTCAGGATTAAGCACATATTGTCTGACCTGGATGGGAAGCACTTTACCCACAGAGCCACCTGGCTCTCACACAGGATTATCTGGAGGCATTGAAACTGAATGGAGTTTGCCTATTTAAATTGTAAAACTGCTTGACACCTGCAGATCTCATTACCCTTCCATTTGTACCCACTTTGAACAAGATTATCTATAACTACTATCTCATGCTTGTCTTAATTTGTATTCTGTGAATGCTTTTTGAAGTTTTGAACTTTTGCATAGGATGAAATTGAATGTGATACCTTTCAGGGAATGGAGTGAAAATTCAGATATTTGATAAGTTAGAGAGATGAGTGGCTTTCCCTGAAGATTGAGGAAGACAACAGAGAGCAAAAAATTTTGCTACATCTGAATGTTTTATTTGCTGTAATATGTGGATATGCCAAGTAGCAAAGGGAATTAATATGCAGTTAAACCAAATCTGCTGAACCATTTACCTAAGGTAGGGTTATTGTCTGGATTAGCCACATAGATCCAGTATAACCACCAAGTCTTGCAGGTAGAATGAGAGATATTATGGTGCTTCTCTCTAACCTCTAGAAATGAAACCCTGATGTTAGCCCGGCAGACATGCTTGATGTGGATTCTTGAGAACAAAAAGATAGTATACTTGTGCTGAGTTTAACAGACTTTCATGGTGACAATTGGAAACTGATAATGTATTCTCCTTCTTTCTGGTACTAGATTCCAGTTTGCTGGATTCCCCTTGTGTTCTAGAGATCACCCTGCTTTCCCATCTCTGCTAAATGCTAATCTAATTCATTACAAGGTATAGTTTAACAAGCTCCCAAATGTTTCCAGAATAAATTCTCTCTTCACAACAATCATCAAATCCTTTGATATGTTGCATATTTTTAACAAGAATTTTTTAGTATTTTTAAAATGTCTTTATGTTAGGATATTAAACCTCTTGATAATGTGCAAGGGCATATCATAATCTATCCTAATTTATATATAAAACTTAAACTTTCCATATTTGTCTCTTGCCAACTTCTCTGCTATCATCACTTCCTAGTGAATGAGAATGCCGAACTCACCAGGTTGCCCTAGGCATACAAATGCCTCAACCCTCTTCTCATCTCTATAGTGTTCAAAAGGCCTGTGAAATACTTTCATGCTTTGACAATTACATCAGTTGCACAGGCTGCCCTATATTCCTCCCTTGTGCTTTATTCTCTTTTAAAACATAACCTATCTTGATACTTAATATAAGCTTCATTGTTTATTTTTAGTAAACTTCAGAGTGCTTGTTTCATAGTGGCTGATGAAACTACTACTCAATTAATTGAACTGTTCTCCCACTGTGTTAGACTCACCCTAAAATGATGTCACACATCAACCTGGCCACAAGTCATACACTTCTACAAAATTCTCTTTCCATAAGTTCAGGCAGACCTTGTGGCTTCTTTCAAGTATTATCATGCCAATGTGAAGGAATTTTCAGCCAAAATTGGGATCTCAATTTATTTTATTGAGAGTGACTCAATGTAAAATTAATCTGTACTTGTCTGGATTTAGGTGAACTCCTTCACCATGGGCTGCTGAGTTATCACTTGACTTATGGAGATTCTTATGCTTTACTTAAAGTAGGTTGCTAATGTTGTGCCAGGGAAATGTTAGTGATCCTCCAATGGACAGACTGATCTGATGCAACTCACAGCAGGGTCTTTATTCTATTCGAGCTAGCTTGGGCCCCTCCAACACACCGCTGTCATGCGGGACGGTTTTGGTGGTGGGGAAGCCCTGAATGTCTATCTGGGCAAGGCTTTCACCTTTCATCTGGTAATAAAGTACATCCTGTTTAACACTACTATGACAAGATACCTGAATGGACAATGTAAGAGAGAAAGGGTGTATTTGTGCTCATGGTTTCACAAGGATTTATTGTACTATTGCATCAGCCTCATGTATTTCAGCAGAATGTTATGGAAATGAGACAGTCTTAATTTAATGACAGACAGGGTCAAACAAAAGCAAATGTAAGAATCTCAAAGTAGGGTATAGACTTTCACAGACATGCAATAATGTAACAAAGCTGTAAATGCATCAATGGATTAATCAGTCACTATGTGAAAGACTTCAATCCTAATTGGCTCTAGACCCCATCAAAGTCTTGCACAGAGACCAGTTTTACCAACCCTGTCCCCCAGGTGACTTTCAATCTCACCAATGGAGATCACCATATAGCATTAACATTACCAGTAAAATGACTTAATGATATCAAATATTCTTAATATTAAGCATTGAGAATGGAACATCATTACAGCAATGAAAATAAATAATGTGCAATCTCTAATCACATGCAGATGCCAGGAGAACCTAAGCTGAGAGACTTGGAGCACTGTCTGTCCTTTTAATACAAATCAGGTAAACTCTGGGTAATTCTAATGGAGAGTCAGAGAAATTCCGCATCTAAAGACCATGCAAGAAAAAGTTTGATGAGATTTGTAGACATGTTTCTATGGCTTCAACCTTATTAACAACAACAATAACAATGTAATCATATTTAGAGTAACACAGTTTTCAAGATACAATCTATTCAATGGATCTGAGTGGCCACTGATTGATAAAGATACAGTGAGGGTGAGAGTCCCAATGCCCCAAAGCCCTGTCCTGAGTTCATGCTGTTATTCAACACACCAGTTCTATAATAGACTCTATCTGTAGTTGAGTTGATTAATAATTTCCTAGAGGCCTTTCTGCCAAGGCATTTGCCAAAATAACCAAGGATAGTGCTTGACTATTTAGTATGTCATCCTAAACTGATGTCAATGTTGACAGTAAGCAAGAAGTTGCCTGTGATCAAACAAACAACATATCTTATTAAAACAAAATTGTTAGTAAAACTCTGTAACTTGTCAGTTAATTCTGAAAATGAAACTATTCAAATAATATTTTGACCTACATTACCCATTATTTTCTTTTTCTTAATTTATATTAATTATGGACCTGGTGGGAAATAAATTTTAAATATGTGATATGTACAGCTATTAATATGTTACTTCCCTTTGAAATATTTTCGGTTAGTTTTCAATAAAAGGTGACAAATACAGAACTTAGCATCTCATTCCTTGGGGGTATAATTAGCTAGCTTGTTTACAGGAGCCCTGTTGAGCTTGTAAATGTCAGATACACAGATTGTGTTGGTTACCCTGGACTGGCATGTCCAGAGTGGAGTCCCAATGTATTATTATGTATATATGCAGCCTTTCCAACCTATCATTTAATTAAATTGCAAGCAAACTGAAGGAAATGAACTTAAATTAGATATTTTCTGTAATTAGCGTGAAAATATTTAAATGTGGGTAACTTAAAATTTATAACATCTAGTTAATTTATGCTTACTACCTCAAATCATTTGCATCAGGAATATTCCAAATTGATAATTACAGCCTCTGATTATCTCCTTGTAACTTAGGAAATATAATGATGTGTTTCCAAATGATTTTTTAAAATAATTTTTGATTCAATATTTAATAGAAATTTCCCACTTTGGAGTAAGTTCTGCCTTGCTTTAGTTGTGTCTATGGCATTAAATTATAAATGATTTTAATGGTAAAAAATAAACCTAAATCAACAGCTTGAAATTCAGAGAAATTTTCCAGTGCCAACCTTAGGTGCACATGAGCCCTCTGATGGGTCCTGCTTGGTCATAGTAGGGACTGCATGACATGATTCCCACACCTGGGACAGAGTCAGCAGGGCAAGGGACTTCATGAGTGTTGATGGTTACCGTGGGCATAAAGCTTGTTTGTATAATATTGGACATATTTTCATGTTCTTTCTTCAGGGAATGTTCTCCCTGTTTACATTAATGACTGTATAATAACTGGAAACTGCAAGAGTATAGAAGTTGAGGGTGTTTTGAGGTTGTGCCTATGTTCTTAGCAAAAATGGTAAACACTGATTGCTTCAGGGCAGCCTTTAAGGCAATGAGAAAGAAGTCTGAAAAGATGAGTTCAAAAATATATAATTTCTCAATTATGCAAAATATAAGGATGCAATATGAATTGTATGAGGAACTTTGCAAACCTAAATGAATAGAGGCACCTGCACTATGAGCCAGTTTGTCAGAAAAATCCAAAGGTAGGTAGATACATAGGCAGGCAGATTCCTAAATTCATGGTCAGTCTGAGACAGAACTAGTTTGGGCCCAGGCTTGGTGGAAATAGGTAATCTCAGAGCAGGATCCTACCCAACCAGTTCATTGTCTGTGAATACAAAGGCAGGCAGATCTCTGAATTCATTTGCATTGTTTTAAAAACAAAAGTGCTTGCTGTCTTTCTATGAATCACCAGGGCAGAAGTCATGGAATGTTGATTTAAGGGATAATCAAAAGGGAATTTGGGATAGATGACTGAATTGATATGTAAATAAAAGACTAGGCTTTTGCTCTGCAAGAGATGAGCTATCCAGAGAATCTTCTTTTCTTTTCATTTATTGGATATTTTCTTATTTACATTTCAAATGTTATCTCCTTTCCCAGTTAACCATCCAAAAGCCCCTATCCCATCCTGCCTTTTCCTGCTTCTATGAGAATGTTACCCCACCCACCCACTTCCCTGTCCCTGCCCTGGCATTCCCCTATGCTGGGGCATCTACCCTCCACAGGACCAATGACCTTTCCTCCCACTGATGCCCAACAAGGCCATCCTCTGCTACATATGCAGCAGGAGCCATGGGTCACTCTATGTGTTCTCTTTGGTTGGTGGATTAGTCCCTGGGAGCTCTGGAGGTCTGGTTGGTTGATATTGTTTTTCCTATGGGGCTGCAAACCCCTTCAACTCCTTCAGTTCCTTCTCTAACTCCATTGGGGACCTCATGCTCAGTACAATGGTTGACTGCGAGCTTCCTCCTCTGTATTTGTCAGGCTCTGGCAGAGCCTCTCAGGAGCCAGCTATATCAGGCTGCTGTCAGCAAGCAATTTCTTGGCATCCACAATAGTGTCTGGGTTTGGTGACTGTATTTGAGATGGGTCCCCAGGTGGGGCAGTTTCTGGATGGCCTTTCTGTCAGTCTCTGCTCTAGACTCTCTTCCCAAATTTCCTCCTGTGAGTATTTTGGTCCCTCTTCTAAAAGGGACTGAAGCATCCACACTTTGGTCTTCCTTCTTGACCTTCATGTGGTCTGTGAATTGTATCTTGGGTTGTCTGAGCTTTTGGGTTAATATCCACTTATCAGTGAGTGAATACCATGAATGGTCTTTTGTGATTGGGTTACCTGACTCAGGATGATATTTTCTAGTTCCATCCATTTGCCTAAAAATTTCATGAATTTGTTGTTTTTAATAGCTGAGTAGTACTCCGTTGTGTAAATGTATCACATTTTCTTTATCCATTCCTCTGTTGAAGGATATCTTGGTTCTTTCCAGCTTTTTTCTATTATAAATAAGATTGCTATGAACATAGTGGAATATGTATTCTTGTTATATGTTGGAGCATCTTTTGGGTATATGCCCAGGAATGGTATAACTTGGTCCTTAGGTCCAATTTTCTGAGGAACTTCCAGACTGATATCCAGAGTGGTTGTACCAGCTTGCATTCCCACCAGCAATGGAGGATTGTTTGTCTTTCTCCGTATCCTCACCAGCATCTGCTGTCACCTGAGTTTTAGATCTTAGCCCTTCTGACTGGTGTGAGGTTGAATCTCAGGGTTGTTTTGATTTGCATTTCCATGATGACTAAGGATGTTGAACATTTCTTTAGGTGCTTCTCTGACATTCAATATTCCTCAGTTGAGAATTCTTTGTTTAGCTCTGTACCCCCTTTTAAAAATAGGATTATTTGATTCTCTGTAGTCTAACTTCTTGAATTCACTGTATATATTGGATATTAGCCCTCTATGGGTTGTAGGATCAGTAAAGATCTTTTATCAATCTGTTGGTTGCTGTTTTGTCCTATTGACAGTTCCCTTTGCCTTACAGAAGCTTTGCGATTTTATGAGGTACCATTTGTCTATTTTTGATCTTAGAGCATAAGGCATTGGTCTTCTGTTCAGGAAATTTTCCCCTGTGACCATGTGTTCGAAGACTGCAAAAGAGAGCTATGTTCTGGAGCAGAACATAGGCTGTTAGCTTGTAATCCAGATTTGACTTCCAGTCCTTTGTTTCACAGTTCTCAAGCACCTCTTTCTCAGAACTCCTTTCCAAGCCTTGACAGCCCTCTGGATACTGACAATAGCTAGTCTTATGGAACATTGTGACTACACTATTTACAAGTTGAAAATAAGGGAAATGGTAAATGGTCTAAATACCTTATGGGCTTGACTTTCATAGGCGTGCAGTCAGTGATTAACACCATCTAAAACTCTGTTTCATGTTTGGCTGTGGGAATCTGCATCTGCTTCAATCTACTGCTAGATTGAGCCTCTCAGATACAGTTTTGCTAGGCTCCTGTCAGGGACACTTATGGAAGAGATAAGGAAGGAGTAAATGTCCTGAAGGGGATTGGAACCCCACAGGAAGACCAACAGAGTCAACAAACCTATACCCCTGGGAGTTCTCAGAATTTATGCCATCAATGAAAGAACATACAGGAGCTGGAACTAGGCTCCCAGCAAACATATAGCAGACAGGCAGCTCAGTCTTCATGGCTACTTTGGCCTCAGTGGGAATGGATATGCCTAATCTGGCAGAGATTTGATGTGTCAAGGTAGAGGGATATTGGGGGGGAGGGGGTTAACCTTCTCACAGGAAAAGGGGAGGGACATAGAGAGGAGAAACTCTGTGAGGGAGTGACCAGGAGGGTGAGGAAGATTTGGGATGTAATTAATTAATTAACTAATTAATTAAATATAATCCAAACTCTTATACCTTCCTTAAGAAAGCAAACTGTTGGAGATGGACATGGGCAAACTCAGAAAAACATCAGCTTTGATGAAGAGTCAGGGTAAGAACTGGAAGTAAAAGAGATCAGAATTAACAAGAGAAATATGTTACTAGGAAAGCAAAGGTATAGAGTTTTTAAAAGGACCGAAGGTTGTCAAAATCAACCCTGGAAATTACTACTTAATGAACTGCATCTATATGGGTCAGCATAATTTTCATTTTCTTTTTATTATGCAATCACATAGACCTATATTTGTAAATATGACAGACTTAGTAGTTTCCTTAGTTTCCTAAATAGAAATACATATTTGCAATGTGACTTAATCTAAAATCTACTACCTTTCCTAAACTGTCAACATGGCACAGAAATCTTCATTATTTTCAGCAACTACTTTTGAACAACACAAGAACCAGGACACTCATATGGGATACCAGAACAAAATCTAAAGTTACCTTCATATTTCTTTATTTATTCAAAAATATGTGTGTGTCAGACAGACTCGTAAGTATATTGCAACTGTATCTCATTAGCCAGTTCTGTGTGTTTGAAGGGGCATGCTTAACATACTGATGTACTTTTATAGGGAGAGTCTAGGAGTTCCTATTGTAACAGAGTATCAAGGCCAGGCAGCTGAGAAGAACTTCTATACAACACAGCACTGATGACTCCTGGACTCAGAGGAATGAGTTGAAAATTTTATATCCACATGTTGAGACCTCACTCCTCACTCTCCAGAGTTTATTGAAGTTTATTTGTTTTTTTTGGGGGGGGGGGGAGGAGTAAGATGCAAATTCTTGCTTACTCTCAACATTGGCATCAGTTTAGGATGACATGCCAAATAGTCAATCACTATCCTTGATTATTTTAGCAAATACCATGAGGAAAGGCCTCCAGGGAACTATTAGCCAAATCAGTTAATGATGGAGTCTATACATCATAATTATGTCTTTACAACATAAACTCAGGACAGGGCTTGAGGCATTGTCACACCTGCTCTGGCTGTATCTTTGTCAATCGGTAACTGCTAAGCTCTTGTTAGTCTGGGAGTTGAGAGCTGCTCATTTTTAAGCTTACTGCAGAGCTAGGGAGACAGGCATGAGGATAAAGCATATAAAAATATTACAAAGATTAGAGAGGTCCAGGACTACATGAGGAAAGGCTCCTGATTTTTCCTAGATCTGCAAAAGTAACTTTTGATGGTTTTTCCAGAGTTGCTCATGATCTTTGAAGTAGATATGGAAATGTCTGTACCATTCTTGAAATGAGGATAGCTTTCATGTTTTAACACATCCTCACCAGAATACTGTGGAAATTGGTCAGTATAGTCCCCATTCATCAAAAGCCAATCTAGAGAGAACTCCCAATACTCTTATTGTAGAAGTCAGCCAAGAACATAGGGCCTTAGTGACAATCATTCCTTCGCTGAAAGTGGCTGTGAAGTTCCAAGTGAAAAAAGTCAAAAGTTGGGAATATTCTTCAATGTATCTGATGAGGGTCCTTCTAAAAAGACATAGGTGCTACACAGAGGTCACTATTCAAGTGGTTAATTCAAATGATTGATAAATCTGACAGGACATCTATAACATTGTGTGAAATCCAGAACATTTTGTATTCTATGAAATCCTTTATAGTGACATTGCAGATGACAACAGCACCATTTCATAAAAATATGGACACTACAAAAATTTCTGAATTAGCTTAAGCACTAAGCTGACCTACATATTTTACTCATATTATTTAAAGAACTCATTAGGATTAAGGAACAAAAATCAACAGAATGGAGTTTTGCACAGTTTTGTGTTTATTTTCAAACAGTTTAGTATATCCCTAAGTTATTAATATACTTTATTTTGGCTCGTGCCAATGACAGTCATTAAAAAAATTTACTTTGATGCAACAAACAACTCCTCTTAGGGCACTTGTGAGGGGAATTCATAACTATTGATCATTTTAATTGGACTTTATCCTCAAAGCTTTAGGTGTGGGTTCTGAATTCACAATTTGTAATTTGCAAGTAATCAATTAAATTCTTCTAAATGCACTTGCCTAAAAGAAACCTGAGGAGAGGAAGCTGCATTCAGCCTGAAGCAGTACAATTAGCAGACTCCTAGGTAACTGCAGTTTAACTGTGGGAAATGTAAGACCATTTCTCCTGCTGTGAGTTTTTTTAGATTTACCGAATACTTAAAAATAATTTAATTTATTTTTGATTCAAATATTGTTAAAGTATGGATGTGAACTTTCAATACATTCCTCAATCATTTACATATATGATGTTATGAACATTTGTCATCTGGGATTCCACTCATAAAAAGTGATGACTGTGGATAAAATACAGCTTTCTCTAGCTCTTTCTACCAAAACTGGTGAGGTTTTTTTGTTTGTTTTGTGTTGTTTATTGGTTTGTTCCACTTAGATTTACAATACACCTGGAAACACCAAAGACAAATTATTCCTGGACTCTTGTACATTTTCTTGAGAAATTTTATATAATGTTTTTAGTTTTATAATATTTTAATAGGTTTTTTTTTTTTCAGCATCATGTCAGTTGAATGAATTCAAAATAATTATGTATCCTTACTTTTGGATCAGCACAAGAAAACATTTGTTGATGTTGTTGTTGCTGTTTTGTTTTTGTTGTTTTTACTGGATTATCATAAAAATGAACATTCTTTTATTCAAAATTGTTTAGTTTTAAAATTGATAGTTATGATTTCCAAGAATTGGACACAGAATATTCTGAAACAAAAGTTTTATGTTTCTTTATAATAATTTTGTTTCTCTTTGTTTTTATTCTCTTATAGAATAAAATAATGAAAAGCATATGTAGAGTACAGTACAGCTCTATGTAAACACAAAACACTACAAATTAAGGCAACGTATACAGTAATGTAACACAATTACTAACTACAATAATTTAGTTGATTCCATTGCCTAGTCCATGTCATTTCTCTTCATCTTGATCTAAGCCACTTTCCCTTTATTTTTTAACCCTGCCTATCTTGGTTCGAATTATGCATAAGCAGATTTCTTCCTGAAATGATCAAATCCACCAAACCCAATTCTTCCAAATTACGTAATTTTGCTATGACCACGTTTTAACTTATCAACCAATCCTCCATTTTTCCATCCAGTTTTGGTGTAAGAGAGTATCTGCTTCCCGAGAGTATCTGCTTCCCGAGAGTATCTGCTTCCCCAAACTATTTTCTGTGTCTGATATAAGCACTGGGCCAGCGACCCGACTGGGTCATCATCCCTTTCTTTGTTACACCTACTTTGGAACACTCTATTGGGTCTTTACATTTTTAATAGAACTTCCTCCATTCCAAAATTTCATCAGTCTTGGCAATAATTACATACAAGAACAGATCATATACACTCTTATGTTTGCTGTTTGCTGGAGGATATGAATAATAATAAATTATACTGAAAACAGATGTATTTCTGATTAGTTCTTATGAATTACAGATGTATTTCCCAGTTTTACGTAAGTCAACAATAATGTAAGCATTACAACTACATTTCAAGTATTAAAGTCTCTATAGGGAATTATAGAAACCACTTTGAAGTCAATGTGTCAGCTAAATCAAATATAAATAGCATGTTCCCATGCTTCAATTTCTCCTGGTTCTTTTTCGAATCCTTGTTCTTTTTCTTACTTGTTCATCTAGCTATGAGATGCTTCAAGGATTCTATGTTCACTATCTTTGCTCTAGCGCAGATTTTCTTCCCCTTGTCACTCAATATGATTTGCCTTAAATATGGTCCTATTATTAGTATGACCCTCATCAGAACTATTCTAGTATTTTTCCCTATACAGATGCTCTGTAACCAAATCTAAGTGTAGACGCTTCATTTTCTTTTGTGACTTTCAGCAATTCTCTCACCTCTTGAACTTTCTTCTCTTGGTCAACTCTTATCCTTGGTTCATTGGTTTCAATTGTTCTTTAAGATCACTACCCTGTTCCTTTAAGTGTTTGTTTTCATAGCTAGTATGTTTTTAGACACATAGACACTCTCACATTAACTTTAATGCTCAAAGGTTTACTAACTCCATCTCTGCAAATTATTTCTAAGGTATAAGCGTCTCTCCACTGAAATATAAAATCCCCTCTCCTCTCTTTATTATTTCCATAAACTAGCTCTACCCGACCCTCTTCTTCACGATAACCAAATCCTCTAGATCTTTGTACCTGCTTGTTTTCTTTCTATGTTTAGATGTTTACCAAACCTTCATAGTTTCTCATTAGGACTTGTCTAACTGATGCTTGGCATTATTCTGTCCAAATCATTTTTTTCAATTGCCATTTTGTCCAACCACTGTCATGTATAATTTATTTCTTTTGTACCTTTCATTGACTAGTTAGAATATCTTTTCCTTTTGAGTTGTAGGTACTAAAACTAAACTCAATAAGGTACTGAACTACGGGTGCCATCCTTTTAGAATAGTGGGCTACTAACTTAGTAGAAAGCATTAATTTAATGTACTTCTCTGGTTTTGATCGTATTTAAGTCAGTGTGTATTTTCTTCAGTACTGAAGTGTTCTATTACTACAAATAGAATGACCCATTGAAATTTATAGTGTACTAATCTGCCAATCATTAATTTGATGTTTAGTGATAAAATTTCATTTAAGTTAAATCACTTCGTTCATTAATAAAATAGTGTGTAATAGTCTACTTCATATATTCTGAGCACACATGAATTAATTTGACTTAACCCCCATAACTAGAAAACTTACAAAAATATTGGCAATATCTTATATTTAAGAGGACAAGTAACAAATATTATGCAATATAATGTATCTAGTAGAAATGAAAAAAATACATTAGTTTCCTAGAATGTTATTTAAAATATATAATTCCTAGAGTAAGGTCTTAAAAAAAAAAAAAAAAGATTATTTTAGTTATGCAGACTGTGAAAGCCATTTATAGACTGGAGACTTTTGATGATTTCAGATATTCGATAGAAAGAAAAGAAAAAACCTACAGGATTAATTTGATTCTGCATTATATGCACTTACATCATCACTAACACGCTGGGCAGTGGTGGCACACTCCTTTAATCCCAGCACTTGGGAAGGAGAGGCACGTGGATTTCTGAGTTCGAGGCCAGCCTGGTCTACAGAGTGAGTTCCAGGACAGCCAGGGCTACATAGAGAAACCCTGTCTCAAAAAAAAAAAAAAAAGAAAGAAAGAAAGAAAGAAAGAAAGAAAGAAAGAAAGAAAAACAAACAAGTGACAACAAAAGCAAAAAACAAAAGGAGCATCATCACTAACTCCAAATATAGACAAATAGGAACAGTCAGCAGGGGGTAAAAGGGCGTTACCATTCGCTTTAATCTTTTACATCTGCTTATCCCTTCCTAGTCTTCTCGAACTTGAATGTATGGGCTTAGTAGAAGTCAGGTGAGCCATGTTGGCTAAAAGTCTGCCGTGGTTCTTCCTTGTCATCTGTGGGTTATTCTGTCTATCATAGTGTTTTTAATGGTATTCCATCACTGACAGGTAAGTTGTTTTCTTCTCACCAGAAATGAGTAAATGAGAGTGTATTTGAAGGAAAAAGGGCCATGTATATCATTCAAACCATCATAATATAAAAAGAAAATTGGTACTTGCCTTTCTGTAGTTTTTAATACAAATGACAAGGCACTCATTTAGCTGTGTTAATTGGAACTAAGCAATCGCAGTCTTAGTGAGTTTCTCTCAGGCTAGAGGGATAATTGAAGGGTTATTCCGATATTGTAGACTTGACCCCAGTATTCTAACTGATAATTTATCACTCTCTCTTCTTAGTTGTAAAGTTAATTTTATCCAAATAAGGAGATGGGTGATTTTTAGACTGCTGATAACTTTTGTTGTCACATACCCATTATTGTACAGATTTTAACCTTTTTTCTTTAACAACTTGATTTTAGGAGAGGAAACTTGCCTACAGATTGTCATGTTGAATTCATTCATTCATTGAATCACAAAAATCCTGTCAGGCATAGAACTGAGTAGGATTCAGTTCTTGCCTTCTACTGGCAAACCCTTTCACTGTCAATTATACTCAGCCATGACCTATAATACACTTCCACCCTCACAGGCTTTCTTAAGACAGTGAGCTGGATTGACAGCTAGTTTCACTGCTGCCCTTCCTCCTCTTCACATTGTGGCCGCCTTTCTGGTGTCAGCAAATGGTAGCTTCTATGATGCAAAGAAGGAAGAGTGTGGAGAATCCTGGATGTGAATGGCACAGGGCAGCTAGATGGTTCTTTTATTCATAGCCATGCCCAGTAGACTTCTAGCAATATCTCAGCAGCACATGTCTGTCTAATTTCATGAGCCACTCTAGAGACTGAGAAGCCAAGGGAATCATGACTTCAGCCAGGCATACTCATCATTATCCAAAATAAAACAAGTTTCTGACAAAAAGGAAATAAAGACAAAATGTATATAATTTGGTATGTTTATATTTCTACTTTGACAGACTTTAACTTTCTACCCAAGAAAGAAGAAGTAACAGTGCTATGAAATATGCCACACATGGCAGTGGCCTATAGCTTTTGGAAGGATGACTGATGTGCACTTTGGTTATAGCAGCAAATAATCTGTATGAGGAAATATCAAGGTGTTAAAAAATATAATACTCACTAAAAACAAGAACTGCAAAACCAAACCAAATCAACCAACCAAACAAAACAACCAAGAGCTTAGCGTGGTGGCACATGTCTGCAATCCCTGTTCTTGGGATGTTCAAATAGGAGGAAGTGGATTCAAGGCCAGCCTGGCCTGTGCAGTGAGTTCAGATGGAGCATGGCCTGCATAGGGAAATTTTGTCTCAATAAATAAATAAATAAATAAATAAATAAATAAATTCCCAAATAAACAAAGAGATCTACAAAACAAGCAAAACTGCACAAAAACTAGTGAGATCAAAGGACACTTATTGTGGGGAAAGACTAGAGTTGGTGGTTCCTATACATACAATGCTAATGACTCAAGGTTATTTAAAACATGGCAGTTGATGTTCAAGAGTAAGATCCCCCAAACATTCATGAACCCTTGGATCAAAAATAGTGAGAATCAAGTTCTTAGCATTAACTAAGAAGACAAATGATGAGGCCCACAGCCACAGCTTTAAATTGGACAAGCTTCCATATCTTCCATAGGGCAGAGAAACAGTGTGGGTTACAAGAGCAGAGTTTGAATGGACTGTGCGTGATTGCTTACAGAACCAAGGTTTTTCTAAAGAGCTGCCAGAAGAATTTGTTGGTTGAGTAGTGGTCTCAGAAATAACAGGAAGACTTTTACCTTGAAATGCCAAAAGTGGACACATCACCTTACAAGTTACGTTGTACATCAAGACAATCACAATACGTGGTACATACAGACAGAAAGAGAATTGATTGTCACTGGGGAGAGATAACAGCATGGAAATTGCAATAGGAAGTGATACTCAAATACAGGGAAATTCTAAATAAGGTCATTCTCCTGAACTTATGTGGAAAAATACCCTTTTTCTTGGTTTTAATTTTGTTTGGTTTCCTTTAAAATTGTTTTATTTTGCTTTTAGTGTAAGTGTTAGTATGTTTGGTATATGCTACACATACATGTGCTTATTTGTTCACATTATTCCTTCAAGAAAAAGCCACTCATTGAGCCTGAAGTTCATAAGTGGTCAGCAAGCATCAGTGGTCCTCCCGTCCCTCAGCCCAGATCACTGCAGTTACAGGGCTGCACAGCCACACCTTACATTTTATGTGGGTACTGTAAACTCAAACTTAGGTTCTCTGGAGAGTGCAGCAAGTGCTTTTAACCATTAAGACATCCTGACAGCCCCTTAGATCTTAGTTTCTTGTAGCTTCACATATTTCATGTGTAGCTGAACGGGACCTTGAATTCCCAGTGTTCGTGATTCAACCTCTCATGTATTAGGATTATAAGCCTGCACCACCATGCTCAATGCAAAGGTAATCCTGGAAAAACAAGAAGAGAGTGTTCAAGAGTCAACTGCTATATCCAGAAAGACCTGAATAACACCTGTTCTTCAAGTGTCACTCTTATATTGTCCTTAGTAAGCAAAGGATATTAAGCTCAGTAAAGCTATTTACTTCTGCAACTTCCTCCAAGTCTGTGTTCTCTTCCATTTCTTTTAGCTTTACAGAGCCTGGCCGCCTTTGCTGACTAATGATCATACGATAGAGATATTTTAAAGAACTGGGGTGGTTCAAAACAGAGGGTAGGTAGAAGTTGATTGTTCTAGGGTTATTCCCATGTGAGCGCTTTGGAAAGCATATGAACAAATCTGTACAATGAAGACGTCAGGACAGTGTTTATAGAGAAGAAAGGCAGCAAAGGCAGGTGTTACAAGGAAGTTTTAAAGACAAGAACAAAAAATATTTACAGATTTTAGATCAAATAGTGGTAAACACGGGGGTTCTGTATCCATAGAAAAACGTGTATGCCTATTTCTATGACAGGCATTTCATCAGTGGCGTTTTTAGTAAATATGAACTTACTTCTACCCGTTGTCTCCCTAGCATCAAGTGCTAAGGTCCAAGACCATCATTTCAAAGTCTCTGGATAGAACTGGATTAATTCATGAGGTACACAATGAGCACTTTGAGAATCAACAATAGCATTTCCACTTTTTTCTTCATGGACACCTTCACTTTTCCCAGATGTAAAGTTGGGTATATGACAAATAAGAAATTTTTTGTTATGGCTCAATTTTATATCATGGTCATCTTCTGTTTCAATGCTTTTTTGACATTTCTATAATCTTATAGTCATAAAGTTTTATGGAATATTCTTGACCAGTGGTTGCCATAACTTAAACTCTCATCCCTATTTTGAGTTATCAAACAAAAAAATTAAGTATATGTGAATTTCATAAAACCATTGAAAGTAGCAGTATTACCTGAGTAATAATGTCTGTTTATTATTATTGGATAAAGAGTACTAAACAGAATGTCTCCTTGTTAATAATTTTGCTTCAGATATGACTTTTCTCTCAGTCAATTAGTGTGGCTAATGTTCAGTGTTAAGCCTGAACATGGCTTTCCACAAGCCAAAGCAATTTAATACATAGCAATAAAGTTAAAAATGTATTTTTATCTTGTGACCTGAGAAGTCTTTGAACCTATATGTCCAAGTGTGAAATGTGAGGGGCATAGTAAGATATAGTCTGTAAATGTCACATGTAAGTAATGACAAGAAGAATCTCAGTAAGAGTGCTGTGCATCGAAAGTATAACTCATGGACATGGATCCATTTTCATTACTGTTTTTGGCAAGAGAAATATGGTTATCTTTGAGAATATAAGACCATTTGGTAAGAGTCTTTGAATGCACGCTCTGAGCAGGGAACATTAAGAAATTGTTGTCAAAGGAAAGGTACATTCCATCAATATAGGAAGACAATGGCAATCTGTAGGATGGCATTTAGCACAAAATAGTTTTATATATCAGAAAAGTGAATAAAAAAATAAGGATAAACGTTTCATCCTTCAAAGTATCTACTGTTGGCCTCTGGACTGGTTGCCTAAATTATCATGGACACATGGAGAATTCATAAACTATAGCTATGGGTGCCATTGATATGTGGGGACTTTGTTGTTGAAGGGTTTTCCCTGTCCAATTACATTAGTGCAGAGGAGGCCTGTGATTGGACATGGAAAAGAGAGGTGGAGCTAAGAGTGGTAGAGACAGAGAGCGAGAGACGGGGAGAGAGGAGGAAAAAAGATGGCTGCAGACAGGAGTCAGTATGGCTATGACTAGCCACTGGTTGCTATGGTTTTGTCTAATCTAGGTGGTCAGCTTTTATCATTATCAACTGGCTCTGAAAGTATTGTATTGGCATCTTATAAATTGTGATTTTATTGATACATAAATCTAATTGGTTAACTATATGCTTAAGAGTTTTAATTATTCTACTGGGTAATTGGGTGTTGAGATGGCTGACCACAGGGTGTGTGGAGCATTTCGCTGTAGCAAGAAGAACTTGTCCGTCCCCCCACCCCCCCTCAGTCCACCAGAGAGATGGCGGACATAGGGACCTCACAATGAGATTACCCGGAGGGAGCTCTGTGGCAGCACTAGCACGAGACCATGCCGGATCTCTTTCATATTTTCCACAACACTCTGTGGTTTTAAACATAGATCCTAACTCTCCTCGTTTACTCAGCCAGCTTTTTACCGGGAATATTAATGGTTGAAAATAGCATTAAGATTTAACAGTACCATACAACATACAACATGAGCAATAATGTAAATGAAGTCACCTCCTTCAAGCTATATTTTTCCTGATTAACTCAGTACACAGCAGTAAGTGAGGAACCCTCCACTGCAGAGTCTCAGCCCTCACCTTGATGAATACCCAAGGACTAAACATATCAGCACTTGCATGCATGTATATACATATACACATACATGAGCACACATACATCTATACACAAAGCCTTTCTTCAGACCTTCATTGGATGTCCCGCTGGTCCCCAGAGCTTTGCCCTCTACACCCAGACTGAAATAATTACTTTGTCAGACCATCTTCCCTTAGTCTTCCCTGACTGACCAATATTTTGCCAGGACACAGAAAAAGTTCATGCCAGCAAGTAAATTGTGTACCATTAGAGGACTAAAGACTGAAAATCTGGCAGGATGTGAACAGCCTGTTGTGATAAAGAAGAGAGAACAGGAAGGCTGTTACTGAAAAGTTAGTTTTAATTTTTACCTCATTCCTGGTCCTCATATATCTTGCCACACATATGCATGCATCCAGTTTTTAGTTTATTTTAGTTATTGTTCTCTGTCTTGATGAGTTATAAAGTAGAAAAGGCTGAACACACAAGATAACTTCACATTAGGAAATAACTTTCTTTTTAATAATTTTATTTCTTTTCCTTGTATTGAAAATAGTTATTTTCTTCCATAATGTATCTAATTATGTTTCTTCTCCTCTACAGTTTCAAGTTTCTACCCACAATCCCTCCTGTGCAGACTACCCCTTTTTTGTCTTTCATTGGAATATAAACAGGTTCCTAAGATATAGTAATAAAATAAAGTAAAATAAGCTTAAACCAAAGCTAACATATTAGAATTGGAGAAAGCTAACAAACAGAAGGAAAAGAGGGCAAGAAAAGTAACAAACAGATACAGATGCAGAGAAACAGATACAGATGCAGACCCCTATTCACACAGTCAGAAATCCCATAAAAACCACTTCCTGGAAGGAAGAGCATATAAAAGACTTATAAGGTAGAAAGATAGAAGAAAAGGTATATCAATAAAATGAAAACAAAAATAAGATAATTTTTTAAATGTAAAAGCCATGACAGGACATTCTGAGAGATGGAGATGCTTCTGAGTTTGTCTTCTAGGATGGGATATGTAGCCTAGGTTTAAGAATATTTTGTTTTCGCCGAGCAGTGGTGGCGCATGCCTTTAACCCCAGCGCTTGGGAGGCAGAGGCAGGCGGATTTCTGAGTTCGAGGCAAGCCTGGTCTACCGAGTGAGTTCCAGGACAGCCAGGGCTATACAGAGAAATGCTGTCTCGAAAACAAAACAAAAGAAAACAAAAACAAAACAACAACAAAACAAAATAAAGCAGAACAAAAGAATATTTTGTTTTCCCAGTAAGACTTTCTTGGAAAAAGCTAATTTTTTATTTGCAAGTTATTATCAACTGGAGATGGCCTCTGAGTGGGTGGGAGCATGTGTCCAATTCTCCTTTCAGCTCTAAGACCTCATCTGGTTCCGACCCAAGCAGGACTTGTGCAACTGCCTCAGCTTCTGTGTGTTCTTATGTGTGTTCATCCTGTTTCTTTAGAGGGTCTGGTTTTCTTAATGTCCTCTATCCTATCTGGTTATTATACATTTTGTTTTATGCTTTCTTGTCTACAGGGTTCTCTGAACCTAAAGAGGAGGAATTTGATAGAGAAATCCCTTTTAGGACTTAGTGTTCCAAGGTCTCCAACTCGCTACATTTTTGTTTGCATGTGGTGCTCTGTATTTGTTCCATTATGCTACAGGAAGACGCTTCTCTGATAACGGATGAGCAAAACACTGATCTATAAGTATATCAGAATGTCATTAGGAGTCATTTTATGTGGGGCAGTGGACCGTGGACTGTGCCAGCAAACTTGGTAAGGTTGAGTGGGTTGGAAGCCGGGGAATGTCATACCACAGGACTGTAAAAACTTAACCTGCTTCTGACCAGACCCTGCCACATGACCACAGCACCCCATGGAGTGGATCCTGACCATCAGTCACATAGGGGCAGTGCCCTAAGGCCCTATACATGCAGATGAGGCAGCCCTAACATCTCAGACGAAGCCAATAGAAGGCATCTGCTGACAGAACCCCACCCCACCCCACCCCAAAATGTGTATAAAATTCTATCCAGAATGAATAAAGGTATGAGAATTACTCCATTCACATATCGCCTGAAAGCTTCTGTCACATAAGAGCTGTAACACTTCCTGGGGAAGAGGGCTCTCCTCTGAAGCTTTCCCTGCTGGAAGCTTCTCTTGCCCATTGCGGTCACTTCCCACCCAGTGACCCTGACATGGGTTCCTGGCTAATGTACCCCTCACTTGCCAGCCAAGTGCCCCCTGCTGGCTCTGCACAGCACAGCATCTCGCCAACTTCAGAGCAGCAGAGGAGACTGGAGCAACTGAGGCAATGACACTTCCCTCTCCCTGCTCACGCTGCCAGCCTGCCTGGCATGGTGTTTTGCCTGAATATATGTCTGTGTGACAGTGTCAGATTCCCTAGAACTGGAGTTACAGACAGCTGTGTGCTGGGTGCTGAGAATTGAACCAAGCTTCTCTGAAAGAACAGCCAGTGCTTTTAATTACTGAACCATATCATATGCCACCAAAAATAAAATCTCAAAGTAGTTTTAATTTGCATTTTCCTGATGCCTTGAACATTTCTTAGTATTTCTCAGCCACTTTAGTTTCTTCTATTGATAATTTTCTAATTATATACATAACCTGCTTTTTTTTAAAAAAAATAAGGTTATTTGTTTTCTTGATAACTACTTCCTTGATTTATTTATATAATTTGGATCTTTACTCTCTTTGGATGTGGAGTTGGCAAAATTATTTTCCCATTCTGTAGACAACTACTTTGTCTGAACGATGATGTCCTTTGGTGAACAGAATTTGCTCCATTTCATGAGGGCCATTTTTATATTGTTGATCTTAGTTTCTGTTCTTTCCAAATTGCTATATTTGGAAAGTCTTTTTTTTGGGGGGGGGGAGGACATGTTCAAGCCAATTCCCCATTTTCTCTTCTATCAGGTTCAGTGTATCTGGATTTACATTGATGTCTTTGATCCTTTGGAGCTGAGTTTTGTTCAGGGTGATAAGTATGGCTATGTTTGCATTGTTCCATATCTACCCATCTAATTTGGATGACCAGCATTATTTGTTGAAGAAGTTGTCGTGTGTGTGTGTGTGTGTGTGTGTGTGTGTGTATGTGTGTGTTTCTGACATCTACATAAGAAATCAGGCATCCATACATGTATAGATTTATGACTGAGTCATCAATTTGATTCCATTGATCAACATGCTTATCCAATACCATCCTCTTTTTATCTCTAGAGCTCTGTAGTACCAGTTGAGCCCAGGTAGGGTGCTACCTTCCGCAGTACTTTTATTATTCAAGATTGTTTTAGCTATCTCCTCTTTTCTTAATGTTTTTATGTACAGCTGAAAATTTTCCTTTCGAAATCTATACAGAGTTGTGTTGGAATTTTGATGGAGAATGCATTGAATATGTATGTTGGTTTTGGTACAATGTTCATTTTTACTATATTAATCCTACCATTCCACAAACATGTGCTTTTCAACTTTCTATCTTCTGATATCTTCTTCATTTCCTTTCTTCAATGTCTTAAGGTTCTTAGCATCCAAGACTTTCATTTGCTTTGTCAGAGTTACCCAAGGATGTTTTGTATAATTTTAGGCTACTGTAAAAGGTGTTTGTTTCATTTCTTTCTCCAGCCGATTGTCATTTGTATATAGGAGGGTTTCTGATATTTATGCTTAGATTTTGTTTTTTGCTGAAAGTGTTTATTAGCTATAGGAGTTTCCCTGTGGAATTTTTATGGTCACTGAAGTATATCTGAATATAAAGATATCTTGTTTTTTTCCTTTCCATTTTGTATCCCTTGTTCTCATTTAGTTGTCTTATTGCTCCAGATAAGACTCCATTTACTCTAGTGAATAGGGTTGGCAAAAGTGGACAACCTAGTCTTGTTCCTGATTTTAGTGCAATTATTTTGCATTTTTCTCCACTTAAGTTGATGTAGGCTATGGGTGTGGGGAAACCTTGCTAATTAAGGTCATGGTATATACCTTTGAACACAGCACAAAATGGAAACTTTCCCTTACCAGCAGGAAGCTGCGGGCAGTTCTCTTGCTCCTTTCTGACCTTGTCTGGGGATCCTGACCCCTCATATTCTCTACCTGGGCAAACCTACAATAACTTGTCCAGCCTAGGATTCCTGGAACCTTCTCCAAACAAATTAGGCATTCCTCGTACTTTAAACTCCAATCAATGAAACTTGACTCTAAGAAGAATCTCTTCCCACTTTCCAAGGTTCACAAATATATAGTCCTGGTTCACTCCCTAATAAAGTGTATGTCTACAAGCCCACCTTGAATAAAAATATGTGCACAAGCTATGATTGCCTAAGAGAGTCGTTTCACTGAAAACAGTCAGAAAAAGACCTTCGTTTAAAAGAGCTATACCACTAAGATCCTTAGTGAAGGCCTCGCCCACCCCCTATCCTGTCCCTGGGTTCTGTAGACACCTCGCCCACCCCCTACCCTGTCCCTGGGTTCTGTAGACACCACCTGCTCTGGACTCTGCTTTATCCTTTCAGCCTGGTGTACAGTGGCATCTGGACACCCTGAGAGGGCTAAAGCACAGGGCATGGAGCCAGAGCTGCATGGACCTCAACACACATACCCCAGTGGACTAGATGTAAATTATCTTTGGTATGTTGTATCCATAGTCTGTCCAGGACTCATATCATGAAGGGGTCTTTGAGATTTTAAAGGCATTTTCTATATTTAATAGAGTCATTCTCAAACTTCTTAACATTGTGGCATTTTAATACAGTTCCTTATGCTGTGGTGTCACCCCACTCAACTAGGAAATAGTTTTTGTTGATATTTCATATCTGTAATTTACTATTATTATGCCTCATAATGTAAATATACTTTTGATAGTCTGAGTGACTCCTGAGGAAGGATCATCCTACCCTTAAGATCTAGACCTACAGATTGAGGACCTCTCATCTAAGAACACGGTTATGTGGTTTCCTTCTTTAAGATTATTTATAAGTCAGATTACATTCATCAATTTATATCTGTTGAACCATCCCTGCATCTCTGGGAAAAAGTCTCCTTGATCATAGTTTTGATGTATTTTTGCATTCAGTTTGTAAGTATTTTATCAAGAACTTTCACATCTCTGTTCATAACTTAAATCAGTCTGCAATTGTTAGGTCTTTGTATGATTTAGCCATCTGAGTAACTGTAAGCTAATAGCGCAAATTGGTAAATTTACTTCTTTTTCTATTCTGTGGAATAATGTGAAAACTATTGACAGTAAGTCTTTGAAACTTTGGGGGTTTTGGTTGGTTGACTTTTAATTAATGGTTCCATTTCACTTACAGCTATAGGTCTCTTTAAATTTCTTTCTGATTTCAATTTAACTTTGGTAAGTGCCATATATTGAGAAAAACATCCATTTCTTTCTTTTTCTTTTTTTTCTAATTTGATGGCATAATGTTTTTTAAGTATGTCCTTATGATTCTCTGGATTTCCTGTGTATGATGTCATACCCCTCCTTTTATATCTGATGCTGTTAATTCAGAGGACCTTCTTTCTCTGCTTTTGACTTTGCACAGCAGTTTGTCAATCTTACTGATTTTCTCAAATTAAAAACTATTTCATTTATTCTCTGTATTGTTTTTGTTCATATTTTATTAATTTCAGCCCTATTTTTTTATGTTTTGACGTCCACTACTCTGGATGTGATCTGTTCTCCTTTCTATAGCTTTCAGATACGTTGTTAAGTTGCTAGTATGCGATCACTCTATTTTTTATGTAAGAATGTAATTGTATGGATTTGCACTTTTGAACTACTTTCATTATGTCCCATGAATTTGGTTATGTTTCTATTCATTTTCACTCAATTCTTGAATTTAACTTAATTCTTGAAATTAAGTTTTTAATTTCTTTCTTAATTTCTGTTGACCTATTTCTCATTCAGTAGAGAGTTGTTCAGTTTCCATGAGATTGTAAGCTGTTACTTCTGTTGATGCTGATATTCAGCTTTACTTTGTGGTTTTCAGGTAGGATTCAAGGAGTTACTTCAGTTTCCTGGTATCTGCTTAGACTAGCTTTGTGTCCAAGTATATAGCCAGTTTTAGATAAAATTCCATGAGGTGCTGAGAAAAAGGCATATTCTTCTGTTTGCGGGGAAGATGTTCTGTAAATCTTTGTTAGGTCCATTTGAGATATAATGTCAGTTAGGTCCAGCATTGTCTGGAAGTCCTGTCTATTGACAATGGGGTATTTGAAGTCTCCTATTATCAGTGTGTTAAGGTCCATATGTGATTTAAACTGTGGTAGAATTTCTTTTACATACTTTGGTGCAACTGTGTTTGCTGCATAGATACTAAGAATTGCAATGCCCACTTGGTGGACGTTTCCTTTGATGAGTATAGAGAGTATCCTTTCCTACCTCTTCTGACTAGTTTTGTTTGAAGTCTATTTTGTCATATATCAAAGTTTTACACTGGCTTGCTTCTTAGGTACATTTGGTTAAATATTTTTTATCATCATTTACCCAGAGGAAATGACTATCCTTGAAGCTAAGATGTCTTTCTTTCATGCAGCAGATAGATGTACCCTGTTTTCACATTCATTCTGATAATCTGTGTCTTTTTATTGAAAATTGAGACCATCGATGCTGAGAGATATCTGTAAGCAATGTTTGTTGATTTATATTATTTTGTTGTGTGAGTGTGTATGTGTGTGTGTGTGTGTGTGTTTCCTATTATTTGATTGGCTGGTCTATTATTTATTCATTGTGTTTATCTAGATGTTGTTAACCTCTTTAGATTGTAGTTGTTCTTCTAGAACTTCCTGTTGATGTGGATTTTTTAGATATCTATTGTTTAAATTTAATTTTTAGCATGGAATGTCTTAATTTTCCATCTAGTGTGATTTAATGTTTTAAAGAATATAGTATTCTGGGCTCAAATTCATGGTCTCTTTGAGTCTGTAGAACATCATACTCATCTGGCTTTTAGAATCTCCACTTGGAATCAGGTGTTATTCTATTATGTTTGCATGTATACGTTACTATTTTTCCCCCTGTAGCTTTAAATATTTTTTCTTTCATCTTTATGTTTCATGTTTTGATTGTCATGTGCCAAGAGTAATTTGTGTTTTGGTCCAATCTACTTTGTGTTCTGTATTTTCCTTGTATCTTGATAGGCATCTCCTTTAGGTTACAGTAATTTTTCTTATGGGATTTTGTTGGAAATATTTCTATGTTTTTGGGCTCTTCTCTTTTCTCTCTTTCTATTATGTTTTAGATTTGGCCTTTTCATGTCGTCTTATATTTTCTAAATATTTTATGCTAGGAATTTTAGATTCAACATTTGCTTTGGATGAACTATCACTTTCTCCTATTGTATCTTCAGTGCCTGAGTTTCTCGTTTTCATCTCTTGCATTCTGTTGGTGAGGCTTGCCTCTGAGGTTCCTGTTTGAGTTTCTAAAAAATGTTTTCGTCTCCAGATTTCCTGCAGTTGAGGTTTTCCTCATTGATTCTGCTTCCATTTTCAGGTTGTGAACACTTTTATTCCATTCTGTCGAATGCTAATTTGCATTCGCATAGATTTCTTTCAGAGATTTATTTAATTCCTTTTTAAAGTACCTCTATCATATTCACATTCAATATTTTAAGTTTTTTTTTTTTTTTTTACACTGGTATCTAAGAATCTGCAATTAAGAAATATATAATTTTAGCTGCTGGTATCTGGTCTAGTTCTTATTTATAATTAATAATAATAATAATAATAATAATAATAATAATAATAATAATTAGTAGTAGTAGTAGTTGTTGTTGTTTTTGTTGTTGTTGTTCCTTGCCTCTGTTGCCCTCTCTGGTTCTTAGGTGTATGTTGGCTATGTGTTACCAGTTAAGGAATCCTGCGACTCAGCTTTGTGCAGCGTCTGCTGGATTTAGGGACTAAGATAAACCAATGAGTGGGAAATAACTTTCAAAATGAAAAACAAAACAATCAAACAAGCCAAAACAACAAGAACAACAAAAAATTAACCTTCCACATCTGTCACTATGTTTTTAGAAATTAAATTAGTGATAAATAAATCATTTAAGCCTGGGCTCTATGAGATAAGAAGCTACTTTGTTCTTTTCAATGGATTTCTTTTGTAAGCAAATTTATTCATATTTACTTCTGTTGTCTGCTAATGTTAATTTGTATGCATTTTCATAGAATTTAACAGTTATATTTTTTGTTTTTATCTACAAAAGAAATTTAATTATATACATTGTTAAAGGCTAATTGCTTATTGATTTATTTCTTTTATTTTGTGTATGAGTGGTTTCCTCCATGTATGTCTGTATACCATTTGTGCACAGAGTCTTGCAGGCCTGAGACTGGAGTTACAGAAGTTTGTGAGCACCACATGGTTGCTCATGTTCAAACCCTGGTTCTTAGGAAGAGAAGCCAGTGCTCTTAGTTTCTGGGCTATCAATTCAGGCCCTGGTATATACTTTCATTTCAACACATGAGACTGAGTGGCAAGTCTTCCATATGCTAAGGAAGAACTCTAACACTGGGCTTCATTCTTAGCCCTTTTCTTTTTTATGTAATATTTTAATTATCTTTATTAATAGTTTTAGAATGGTGTCATTTACTGTTGAATGTTTTAAAGTTCACTCAAAGAAATCCATTTAATATATAATTTATGCACAATAGAACCCAAAATTTTATTGTATAGTTCTGCATGGTAGAACTATAATCATTGTACATAATAATGTAACCATTGCTAGTATCTAAATGAAAGCAATTCCTCCACCCCATCTTCTACATAATATTGTTTCATCAAATCACTTTGTATGGTGCCACTCACACATACATGTATGTTATCATATGATACCATACATGACATTCTTTACATGATGACATTCTTTACAATGTCAACATAATGCTAATGTGGAGCAGTATGGTTTATAGAAATGGTAAGTAATGGTAAAGAAGGTCCTACTGGCAGGCCCTAACCCAGTATGACATGATCTTATGATCATTAATACTGGCTTAATTAAAAGTCCATGATCTCTTCAATCTTTTACTCATTTATTATTGGATTGCTTTCCTAGTTGTTATGTATTGAGAGTGTTATATGTTCAAAAAATAATTTTATCACATGAGAGACTTGCTGACACCCCTCTTCACTGTGGCTTTTCTCATTATTTTATATCTGTATTTATATTAGGATAAACATACAGTTCAGTGGGTCATTTTCCTTTATGGATTGCTTTTTAGTTAAGAATGTATAGACTAGCATCAGGTTTGCAATGGTAATTCTCCTATGTTTCTATATATGTTGATAGTTGCCATTAAAGTAACATTTTGGTGATATGCACAGAGATGTCTGAGGTCCATTGCTTAAAAGACAAATATCTGGTAGTCTAGGACTGTCTCTCAGATATTGTCTTTATCTCCAGGAAAACTGGTTCCTTAAATTTGGCCACTTTAAACAAATAGTCATGGTTACATTAATGTTTCTACCTTCCTCTATATATTTTAAAAGCAATTTGTTCATGTTTACAATTGTGTTGGACATTTAAATAATTATGGATTTGCTTAAGACTGAGAAGTGTGAATATTGAGCTTTCCAAACTATGAACACCAGGAATCTTTTTATTTATTAAGGTATTTATGTCTTACAACATTGTTTTCCAGCTATTAAAATAGCAATTCTGAATATTTAGGTAATTTATACATAGCATTGAAGAGTTCTTTAATAGAATAATCAGGACATATTTATGTCTATTGTTGTTATCAGAAAATCATTTTCTCTCAAATGTAGGTATTGTTTTTCCTGCATTGTCGATGTAGCTTCAAGTTTCAGAATAAACTTATGCAAAGATTTAGCCTTCATTTTCTGTACTAATTCAGTATTAAAGAAAATCAATCAGAATATCAAATATATATATGTGTATATATATATATATATATGTATATATATATTAGTTTTGTTGTTTATTTTTATATGTCATTGTTCAGGTTAACAAAATTCTCAGTTTTATTTGCTTGCTAGGAATTTTTGAGTAGAATGGTTGCTAAAATATGTCATTTATTTGATGAAACTACTTAAATGATAATTCTTAATTTATGTATCTATTTTGTGAAGTACATTTATTTGACTTTGAATTCTTCTTTCTTTTTATATTGATTTTATGTATTGTCATGAATGGAATTCACAAGTCATCTATTGACATTATTTTTATCCTATCTTACCCTCTCTAACTCCTCCCATTCCTCCAAGTACTTTAATTCATGACCTCTTATTATTGTCACATGAAACACATATGTATACGTATATGTAAATATAATGTTCTCAATCCATTTCATGTTGCTCATATGTATGGTTCTAATAACTTGGGATTGCATAAACTATAAGGGCCACATCACTAGAAAAGACCGATTGTCCTTTTCTTAGTAGCTATTAATTGCTGATATCTCTTCATTAAAGATGTAACTTTGTGAGATCTCCCCCTCCCTGCATCTGTGTTGGCATATCAACAAATAGTGTCATTGTGCAAATCTTGTTTAGGCAGTCATATTATTGAGATATTTGGAGTATAATGTCACTGTCAAATATATAAGACACTAACATGCAGCAGATGTCCTTGCACTTACACCCTCCGATCACGCCCATGCTCCACAATATACCATGATCCTCGATTGTAGGGATTGTATTATGTATTTATCATTTGAAACTGAGCATTCCACAATCAGTTGTTCTATGCATTTTGACAAGTTAAATATTTCTGTAATGGTCTCTGTCTGTTTCAAAAAGAGACTTATTTGATAAAATGTAAGAGCTAAACTTATCTATGTAAAAGGATAATTGTTTAGAATACACTTACAAACTACAATTTTTTAAGAAAGTAGAAATATGTAGATTCCTTAATCTTGTCAATCACTGGTAGCTGGTTAGGTTTACAGGCATGAAACTACTACATGCCTACTATTTGGTGTTCTTGAAACCCAATGGACAACTGTTGGTTCCCCTCATTATATAATTAATTACCATCATTATCCTATTATATAATAACCATCATTGTCCTGTTCGCATAACTGGCTATGCAGGTTATTGTTTTGGTTCACAGGCTTTACAGCTGGGTAGGGTTGTATTAATTTATTTTCTTCCTTGGGATCTACCATAATGCCTTCAGATACTATGAATGCTAGTCCACAGAGAGGAAAACTTCCAGTCAGTTCCAGATTGATACCTACAAGAATTGAGCCTACAGTGGATGGAATCTTTAGCAATAAGATCAAACCTTCTAGTTCTAGAAGGCAACCGAGGATAGTGACAATAGCCTATATTGTTTTGGAGCCTCTTAAACTTCTAACCAACAACTCAGAAGGAACTTTCTCATGTCTGGTACCATGAAGGGTTGTTAAAGAGTCTACAGTTTTTGAGGAGTATACTGTTACTCCAGATGTCATAGTTTCATGTAAAATATTGATATATGTATGCATATATACACATGAGTGTACACAATATATATTATAATTAAAAATAAACTATTAGATTTCTTTATGTCTGTTAGTCTTAGAAATGATTCTGTTGCTATGATGAGGCATCATGACCAAGGTAACTCTTAAGAAAAAGAAGCATTTAACTGGGGGCTTGCTTGCAATTTCAGAGGGTTATTAGGGTGGAAAGCAGACAGGTATGGTGGTAGAACAGGAACTAAGATCTTTTCATCCTCATTCACAGTCAGTTCATTGACTTATGACTTATGACTCTTTAAAACCAAGAATTAGGCTTGTGGTAAATGCTTCAGTTGGTGACCATTGTACAGCTGTCCTCAGATATACTGCTTTTCTTTTTTTGAGTGATTACTTTGAACTGAGAAGCCTAGTCCTGTTTTCTGTCACTTTTCTGTGTAGGATGCTACATTGTAATATTGATATAATTCTAGTTTCAATGGTCCATCCCTTCTTTTCACGTAAGTGATACATCTTTACTACATATTACATATAGTTATCTTGTTAAAATTATAGTTTAAATGATCTTACTAATCAAGAAAACATTGTAACTGGAAAACAGATTTGGCATTTCTCGTAGTTGATGCGTGATTGGTATTTCTTGTAGTTGATCTGTAACCCTGTTCCCTATGGTGTCTAGCTGTGGTTTCATGTTATTAGTGAAGTTATCTCTTCTCAAATTATATGAATATAAACTCACAGTGGATTTTAAGTTATATTTTAACATGTTGTTAAAACAAATGATTTTTCTACTGAGACAAGATCTATAATTTTTTGGTCCTTAGGACAGAACCAGGGCCCTTTGCCTATTAGATACGCTATCTTCTACCAAGATAAATACCAGCATAGCCAGTATAACAAATAAACACTTGGAAGTAATTATTTTTAAAGACTGCCTATCTCTTTTATTAATCACACTCCAATACCTTGCTATAAAAGATGGTTGGGATGGTCTGTCTTCACTATTTAAAGTTATTGCACATTGATCTAATTATTTTGAAAAATATAGGCATACTTGTTTTCCATACCACTGGATGAATTTCTACTGATTTCCAATTTACTCTAAGGAGAATGCCTTGATCTGCTTTATTCCTGTGACTTTAGCAATCCATTGTCGCTTTCCTGGAGGTTGGACCTGAGCCAGTAGTTTGGTTTTTTGGTGGACCAACATACTCACAGAGACTAGAGAATACAGAACAGGAAATATGTTCTGAATCTACATCTCTCCTTCCTGCCATTTATGCCTCTGACCTAGTTTCTTCTAATCTTCAGTCAAAGAGGTCGTGATCACTGATTTAACCTGTCAAGTCTAACTCTCAGTGAGGCATGTCTCACAAAAGCAGGGAATTCACAAGACTTTGTCTGCTGCTCTTCCCTATGTGCAAAGGCCCTAAGGAAAAGGGATGAAAACACATGTGGAAAATCGCCCCCTCAGCTGCTTCCACTGGAGACAGGTTCAACCTTCTTCATTTCTGTCTGTGCTTCCTCGTGGTTCTTATCATTTGTAGAGATCAGACATTGGAAATTACTTTAATTCTTGAACAGTGTGCTCTTGAACTGTGAGCCCCCTGCTTAACCTGAGCTATTCCTAAGAAGTCTCATATCTGTCCCAGCTCAGATTCCCAGTAATTCATCAGACCACAAAGTGAAGACTACTGTGTGTTTCTTCATGAGGTTATTTATGGCTACTTTTCCATTCAATGGTGACTAATGGGAGAACATTTTTTCCTGAATAGATTTCTAAAATGTGACGAACAAGCCAAGTCAGTTTGTTTATACATTTATAATACACAATAAAAATTTTAAATTGCATTAAAAGAAAGTTTTCATCAAACTGTCACATTCATTCGTGAAATCAAGGTCAGAGAAAAGTCAACTTCACTTCCATCTACATTACCAGTATGCAGTAAGTCATTCCCTAGACAGCTGGCTATGTCAGTCAGCAATGTTCCCAGTCCACAGCACCTGTAAGAAATACAACTAGGAAAACAGCTTCACAAGCAGACAGGGCAACAATTGTTTCTCTTTGTAAAAAAAAAAGTGTACTTGTGAATAGGAATCTCTGGCATTTATTGCTGTCCCTTGTCCTCATGGCAACAGCAGCAATCTGGGGTCTCATCAAACAACTTTGGTTTTAGCAATATTACATCGTGATCCGCTGACCACATTTTTTTTTTTTTTTTTTTAACATTTTAATAGCTACAAAATATCTTGGCTTCGTAGTGCCTGGAAGCCCAACATGTCCTTCCTCTAGCTCCTTCTGGGTGGCAGAAAGGTGTGAAAACAGTCCCACCCCCGCTTCCTCTGCCTTCTGGTGCCTAATTGGGTGCTTAGGTGCTTATCCTCACACCTTAGGACATACTGTCTGTATATGATATAATTCCAAAACATAGTTTCTACAATTTCTCAAAAGTTTTCCCTAAGTAAGGCCATGTAATCATCCCTGTCAGTATGAACATAACTGGGCTTACTATCTGGTCAGAAAAGAAACAAACCTCTATTGGTTTTGTAAGGTTTAGTATTTTTCCAGGACATTGACAGACTGTGCTCATGGTATTTGCCTAATTGTTAATCTATTTTTACTTCATGATTTTAGTCATTCTAATTGTATTTCTTTGCATATGTTCTGAAAACGTTTGTGCGATAGGAAGGTGAAAGATTACCCCATAGGCTCACATAACTAAACACTTCGTTTGGATCCTAGTTAATGGGACTGCTTGGTGAGTTGCAAAAGCTTTTGAAGATCAAATTGAAAGGAGGAAGTGGACTGCTGACAGGAGAGGGAAGGTTGATATAAGCATATTTGTGGTTCTATCTCTCTGTGCTCTCAGATCCCTGAGTCATGATCACACTGTAGTGAAAGAAATCCCCTGCTGCCAGCACAGTGCTAAGTCTCTAGCTTGCATCCCTGACCTACAGGGGTGGACTATATATCCTGAGCCTTGAGCCAATCTAAACCTTCCCTTCCTTTGGCTAGTTCACTTAGCCATTCGGTCACAGTGACAAGAAAAATTATACAAAAAATTGTACCTGGGCAGGGGTCATTGTTTTGGTAAATCTGTCTGTTTTATAGTCCTTCAGAACTAGTTACTAAGAGCAACCAGAGAGATTTTTAGAATTATAAAGAAAGCTAAAGAAGGCCATCAGCCGAGTTTGATTCAATTCAGCATAATCCCCAGCATGTGGAATGGTCACTGCTAACTACCATTAGCCAGATTTACAGTGCCAGATTACCCAGCATGTGGAATGGTCACTGCTAACTACCGGTAGCCAGGTTTACATTGCCAGATCATGGAGTGCAATAGAAAGATATGAAGAGTGTAAAATTTGGAGAAAATGAGTGGGCAGTTCTGTTCAGAGTTCAAAAGTTTAGAGTGTTGCGTTAAATGTAAACAATGAAAGCAAAACCCTGGAGAATGGAGAAAGCAACAAAAACTCTATTAGGAACTGCTCTAGGAGCCATTCATGTTATACTCTGCCCAAAAATATGGCTATATTCTGCTTGTGTCCTGAAATATTTAATGAAAGTGAAGTCAATCATACTTCACTATTAATTACTGGAGGATATTTCAATTCAGCATAAAACCCAGCATATGGTATGGTTACTGCTAGCCACCTTTAGCCAGATTTATAGTGCGAGATCACGGAGTACAGCAGAAAGATATGAAAAGTGTAAAGTTTGGGCAAAATGGGTGCTTTTCACTTGATTAAAGTTGCAAATAAGACCAGTGAGGACAAAGTAGCAGTAATATCATGGTATTAACACAGTCAAAGCAACACTATCATTAAAGGACAATATAAAGGTGCCTGACTGTAAACTTCGCACACTCATACATCCATGGCATAAAACTGAAAATTTGAAAGAGGAATCTTTGAAAAGATACCGCCGCCAGGGCATTGCATTCAAGCACAACCACTATGAAGGAGTTTTACTTCATGATGAACTATGAAGGGACTCAGGAAGTGTCAAGGGCCAAGAGGCCCGAGCTTCATTTCAGTATAGCAGAAGAATTTGCCACATGATGCTGTTATTTTTTAGGCATGTATAAAGCAAGTTACATTGGTTGAAAATCTTGATCAGATTTAAAATAAAATCGGTTGTGCACAGGAAATGTAGTGTGCTGGGATCTTCTGAAAAGAGATAATGAGAGACTGGTGGCTGAAGCAGTGGTGATGGCTCTTGGCTGCAATGAAGGCCCCAAAGTGGAAGTAATTACAACAGTGTGGGACACTTGCCAAAATAAGCTATATGTACTGAATAACTATGATCACATGGATATGTCATATATGCTACAAAGCAGATTTTTAGAAACATAAAAAGCCAAGGATACAGCAGAACAAATGGTGCTACTGTGGTACTCAGATATTGAAAATAAAAATTTGAGAATCAATCCACTTTGGTTTAGATCTTGCTTTGGCCTAGTCTTTTGTTCTGTCCAATTCTTTAGCTGTAATGGAAATGTTTACTCTGTGTCATTATAAATTGGAAATATGCCACTTGGTTTTAATTTTTCAGTGTCTAAAATTGTTAGCTTCAAGTATATAGAAAATATATTGGAATTTTGAATAGTGCTGGGACAGTTAAAAATAATGGGGATGTTTTGAAATAAACTGGGAGCATTTTGCCTTATGAGATGGCTGGGTCACAAAGTTATGGTTTGAATGAGAAGTTCCACACAGGCTCATGTATTTGATCAGTTAGTACACAGCAGGAACACAGTTTTTGAAAATTGTGAAGCCTTTCAGCAGTGGCTAGCTATCTATAGGAAATGAGTCACTGACTGGTAGATCTTAAGCAGCATTGCTTGGAATTGCTCCTGTTCTGAAGTCCTCCTGATCCATCAAGATCCTAAACAATTTCACTGCATGCTTAAATGACCACCACAGAAAAAGCTGCTTCAGCCATCATGACTCCCTTCACATCACAGAAAATTTGTCTCCTGAACTGTGAGCCCACATTTGTCTCTCCTTCCTTAGAAATTTTCTGTCACATTTTTCCCACAGTTAGAACAAAATATGTTCTACCACCAAGGCCAACTTTCCGTTAACCCTCCATTTAGAAAGATAAGTTCTGTATTTGTAAAAACAGAAATTAAAGCTCAGAAATATCTGTGCTCCAGTCTTATATAGACTAAAAATGAAAATATTCTTAAAGCTATGTGTCATTAATAGCTGTCTACATGACAAACCTTGCTCACAGAATGGAGAACAGCTAAATTAATTTCCTCCAAGCACTATAATATAACAGAGATGTCCATTCTCATCCCTATTGTCTGCTATCATGCTGACAGTCCTAGTAAGAACAATCTGTTCAAAGCATGAACTAGGAAGACATGCTCATCACATTTTCTCCCTCAGACAAGTACTTGATGCAGCTTCTGCAAGGACAGGTTTTCCTTGACTCACGGGTTCGGAGGGTTTCGCTGATGGTCATTTGGCTCCACAGTTTTGTTAAAGTCATGGAACGTGCTGGGGTAAAACTACTGCCTCTGACAGGGACAAGCAGTGACAGTATGAAAGGAAGAAATGACAGAGAGGGAAGGAGCTGGAGGGTTTCCGGGCAGGCAGTGTAGGAGAAAGGTAAGAGAACCAGTGGAGAGGACCAGATACTTTCCTCCATCTAGACTAGTCATTTCTCCAGGATGTTCGCCATTTCTCAAGATACTTTCCTCCATCTAGACTAGTCATTTCTCCAACATGTTCGCCATTTCCCAAATGTGCTACCAGTTCTGGAAGACGTCTTCAACAAGCAAGCCTATAGGAAGCATTCCAGATTGAAACCAAAACGGTAAAGAAGCAAGTCATCACTCTTCGGATTGTATGAGCCAAGGGCACCATAAAACAGCTATTGGGACTCACATGTCTGTTAAACTTGTAGATAATATCAACATGAAAAAATAGTGATTTTAGACAACAATAACTAACATGTAAATAAAGAAATCATGAATGTAATCCCATAAATTTTAACTTTAGAAACAACAAATTCTAGAAAACAGAGGACTAAGTTTAACTGGACAGGGATGGAAACAATACAATGGGAACCAGCTTGTCCTGAAGAACAAACTGAAGAACAATTGCACACTGTAGATTTTTCATATTGTATATTAAAATATTTTTTACAGTTAAAATACACATACTACCCCAAACAATTATGATTCACTGCACTTTCAATGGAATTATCAGTGGCATTCTCTACAGAAATAGAAAATACCAACCTAAAATTTTATGAACAGACACAAAGCTCCCATGTAGCTAAAGTAATCCTAAACAGAATGAACAAACCTAAAGATGAAAAAATTAATAATTTTAAAACATTCTATAAAACTACAACCAAAAATCAGTGGTGCTTTTGTGAGAGAGAAGTGGGGCAGAATAGAGATCTCCTGTGTTAGATTATATTAGTACAATTTTGAAATGTGTTTGGAATTTTGGAAAATGTTATCAGAGTGACTTACCTGATCTTCATTTAAAAAATCCAAATCTTTAAATTGATTCTAAATATGTCTTCCACATTACACTACATATTATGTGAAGTTGTAATTTTAGCAATAATTATAAAATCAGACTTTCCATTACCTCTAAAAAATATTTATGTTCCTCTACATCTGCAAGGTCAAATATTCAGCCAAGACTTAATTCTTCGTGTGAAAATAAACAAGCACATTCATATCATTAGCCTGCAAATCTTACCTCATATTTAATATGCTATAACTTATATATATCAAAGAATTGTTTTTTAAATAAATGTATGATTTATTGTCAGTAAACATTAGAATTGGAGGCCTATTTTACAATCCTATATAAGCAAAAGTGTCATAAAAATGGGAGGGGCAAAAAACCTGACATTGTAAATAATTTAAGAAATGTTACCTATATTACCTAAAGAAATAAAAATTTCGTGAAAAAGTTTCAGTTCCAATTGGAAAGACAAGAGTCAGAAACGGTGGTGCACATTTCCAATACCATTATTTAGGAGACATAAATCTTAAGAATCCCAAGTTTGAAACCAGTCTGAACTGCATGACAAAACTGTGCTGCATAAACACCATGCAAAACACAATAAAGCAAAACAAAAGTCAAATGAGAAAATAATATTTCTGGTAAAAATAGATACAAGTAAGCAAGAAATATATGGAAACTGGCTTAATGTTATCAGCTATGAATTAAATTCACATCAAAACCAGTAAGCCCAACTCTTAATCAAAATATAATAATAAATGTTATGAAGCTATTGACAGAGACTCCTTCTTCTTCTTCTTCTTCTTCTTCTTCTTCTTCTTCTTCTTATTATTATTATTATTATTATTTATTGTTTTTTCGAGACAGAGTTTCTCTGTGTAGCCCTGGCTGTCCTGGAACTCACTCTGTAGACCAGGCTGGCCTCGAACTCAGAAATCCACCTGCCTCCTCCTCCCAAATGCTGGGATTAAAGGCATGTGCCACCACTGCCTGGCTCCTTACCTAATATTAAAGGAATTGTAAGTTAATATAACCATGCTGAAGAAATAAACCTTGCTTAAAAATCCTAAATCCTGATCTACAGAGTCTCTGTAGACCTCTCCACCCTGTCTCGAAAAACCAAAAATAAAAAAATTAAAAATTAAAAATCCTAAATGTAAGTCTGATATTTTCTCAAGCTATTCTTCTGGCTGTGTGCCAGTCAGTTGATGAGTATACAGTAACATGTATTGTATGTTCATAGTGGATGCTCCTCAGCCACACAGAGGGTGAAATCCTATCATCCTGTTATTTGTAGAAAGAGGCATGCAAGAGGCATGCTATATATTATGTGAACTAAGCCAGACAGAGAGATCAAACATACAAACAAATTTTGTTTTATATGAGAACCTTAAGCCTACAATATGAATATATGCTAGTAATTACCCTAATTGGGCCAATAAACGCAAGAGGGAGTCAAGAGAGATGGATTAGTAGGTGCTAAAACTCAGAAGAAAATTATAAACTCTAGCCTTCTCCAGCCATGTGGAGTGAGTTCAGTGTCCCATGACTTACTTTATGTTGTGTGAAGTACTAGAAGGTAAGAGCCCCAAGGTTCCAGATGGGAAGAAATGATGTGGAGAAGTGATGCTCAGGCGAATAGAAGTACATCAACACTAGAGAGTCACAGTTGGGGAGAATGGAAGATGTATCCAGGTGGTGAATATCATGGTGTTTCCCATAAACATGAGAGATCACTACATGCTATTCTCACATGATAATTAAAGTACCTCTGGAGACAAATGGATATGTATGTGCTCATCAAATTTATCCAGAAGAAAGAAATATGTATCCTCTGATCTAGTTTTGTTTTGATCACACATTGAAAGAATTAATCGAGGAAATCAAGATGTATCATCATGGACTTATTGGCCATTTATAAGTAAGAGATAAATAAAACAAATAGCTACCAGAACATAAATTATAAATATTTTTGAGTACTTCCAAAATATGTACATAGACTAATTTATAAATGTGCACAAATTGGATGTTTGAAGCTTTATACTTGAAAATATTTCCAAGAATATCATGTTTTATGACATACAAGACAGACATGTCTCCTGTTTCTAGTTTGCTGGAACTTTGGCAACTGGCTTTAAAATATTAAAATAGAAAGGACAGGTAGTTGGGCTTTTTGACTATGTTTGTCACACATTTTATGTGGAGTCAGAGACTCATTTATGTCACCATAGATTTATTTTACATGTTCAGACTTGCAAGTATGTGCCAGGATTTGAATGCCTTGCACATTTTTTGTTTTTTTCTGGAAAGCAGCCATTATAAAGCATACAATGACCTTTCGGTGTTTATTTTCATTGGTTAATGGCAACACCTTTACTGCACAGTCAAATTGTAAACACGGAGAGGAAAGTGAATACATAAAGGTCAGCAAACTTCAGAGACACAATTTATGAAACACCATACCTGTACTGTGAACAAAAAGAACAAAATGACATTTTTGTTTTTTAAATATGTGTGTGAAGTTGGAAATCCTTGTAAATAACCCAAAACATAAACCATTGAATATTTTAATTTGTTGCAAATACAGTACGTATAATATTTCATAGAAAGTTACATTTCTTCAGTGAATAGCTTTCAAGTTATTACTTTAAAGGTTAATAGCACTGGATTTAGATATAGCTGTGATATGGTACTAGGAAACTTGTGTGATTTGGGGATTTGTCTTTTTTTACCATTATTATTCCTGGTACAGTCATGGGCTAAGAAATAGCAAATAGTAAATAGTAAATATTTGTGTAACTCAACTGGCATCTCAAAGGTACACTGGAATAAATAATATAAATAAACTTTCGAGAAAAGTAGTTGTATAATATATAAAATAGTTTGCTAGAATTAAAGGCTCTTACATGACATTATGAGAAACTGGAGAAGTTCTTGGTTTAAAATTATACTTTAAGATCCAACTTGGGAAAAATAACTGAAAAATGGATATCACAACTAAACATGAACAATTGGTCATAATACTCAGTTGCATCTCATAGTGCAAGCTCTTTAGGAAAGGCATTTCCTACTGGAAATTTCAATGCATAAAATGCTTTACAAAAAAATTACATTGTAAAAAGGAGATAAAAGAAAAACTAAGCTAGAATTTCTTCATTAATGGAAGTCCAGGGATTAAGATGGAATAGAGACTACAAAGAAGTCACCGTGTTTACCAACTATAAATGTGATGAAGACTGCATGACTCAATGTGTCATAACATAGAATCAGAGTCACTGACCCTTCCTGCTGTAAAATGTAGAAGCTGACATGGCTAACCAGGAGTACATCATTTTTCTGCTGTACTAGTCATGACAGGTTGGTGGTAAGATAGAAGCAAACTTCTGTATTTACACATTCAGCTTTGTAGCGGAAGATAAGGTTTTAAAAATAGAGACCACTGCTCCATCCATTAAGATGGAAAACATCCTAGCACAAGAAGACAAGAGACATTATCATGGATGTATTGTGAGTAGTGCAGACAAGTCTCAGGGATTTGGCTCTACCTCATTATCACCACAGCTGTATGATAGCCTCCCCTACCGGACAGAATTCACTGGAGCGACACAATGTTCCATTCCTGGTTAGGATGCCACTTGTAGCAGTGAGAAATGTCACTGTGGTGGGGAAAGTATGTGGGGGTCTCTTAGGGTGGTAGGTGTTGAGATTAAATCCCACTGTGGCATATTAAGGGGGCAATGACGAAACCGACTTGGTATTAATAGGTGGATCTTTGGAAATATGCTCTGGATTAAACTTATCTGAGTGGAGTTTCTATGACTGAACATCAGAGGTTTTATAACAAGAGATAGGCCAGAAGATACACAGGAGTAATCCTTGTTCTTGTTAAGGCCTAGGTAAAATGTTTCAGCCTAGGTAACTGTCACCTGGCTAGTTTGCTATTTTGTGCTGTTACTAATATTACAGAGAAACATTCTCCTCGGCTGTTACTGCTGTTACTGGGATGTTCTGGGCTTTGGGGTACTTGCAAACCAATCACAACAGAAGTCAGTTAGAACTGCTTTGCATAGTTAGCCACAGCAAGCTTGGACCCGAACCAACCACCCAGCATCATTTCCAACACCTGTGTACGAATGTTTTATGGTATTTACTTTAATAAGCTACCCCTTGGATGGATTCCCAACATAAGAGAGACACCTGCACCAATGTAAGAAACTATTTGGAAGAAGATTTCCATTTTGAGTAGGGGTCAAGTAAAGTTTAAGTTTCCAAGACCTCCTTGGGAACTGACATCCTATTTGGCAAGTTAAGACATGAATGTTAGACAAGGCTCATCCTGGTTGATGAGTTAAGACATGAATGTTAGACAAGGCCCATCCTGGTTGAGGAGTTAAGACATGAATGTTAGACAAGGCCCATCCTGGTTGA
>JADRCH010000004.1:8290947-8334537 GCA_019843965.1 Rhynchomys soricoides | reverse complement strand
TGAATGTTAGACAAGGCCCATCCTGGTTGACGAGTTAAGACATGAATATTAGACAAGGCCCGTTCTGGTTGAGGAGTTAAGACATGAATGTTAGACAAGGCCCGTCCTGGTTGACGAGTTAAGACATGAATGTTAGACAAGGCCCATCCTGATTGAGGAGTTAAGACATGAATGTTAGACAAGGCCCATCCTGGTTGATGAGTTAAGACATGAATGTTAGACAAGGCCCATCCTGGTTGACGAGTTAAGACGTGAATGTTAGACAAGGCGAGTTAAATACCCAACCACTGGGAGTGGGATAAGTGTACAACTAAGACATGTTCCTAAGCAAGTCCCATATCCTTAAATGCTGATTGGTGGAATAACTTGGCACTGATATTTGTGGATCTCAGGCTTAAAAAGCCCTATTCGATCTTGACTTAATGTCAGCTCCCAAGACTGACCTGTGGACATGATCGCTCAATCTTTGAGTGGTGTTCAATAAACCATCCCTATTTGACTGAGGTTGGTATCTGAATGGTTTGTGTTGCGATACCCAGATCCCAAGCAGTTCTTGCTTCGTGATGCTCTGTACTGATCCAGACTGTGCTAGCATAGTTAAGGCTGTCTTAGTTAATTTCTGGAGTTGTGATAAAACACCATGGCCAAGGGCAGCTTAAGGAAGAGAGAATTATTTTGGTTTATTATTCGGTGAGATAAGGATCCATCACAGCAGGGTGGATTCAAGGGGGTAGATATACTGTCAAGAACAGCAAGAGATCACTTCAGTAACCTGAAACATGATACAGAAACTGAACTGGAAGTAGGGCAAGATTATATATTGTCAAAGCTGTCCCTCAGTGAAGTGCTTTCTCCATCAAGGACAGAGCTTCTGAACTGCCCCAAATCTTGACCTCCAGGACACTGAGCCAAAAGAAGCACTCCATATTGTTATGTGTTGGTAGCTCAACTCTAGGAAAGCAAGAGTGAGCTCCTAAACATAAACGTGCCACTGAATACTGGGAGGAGAGAAGGCAGGCTGAGATGAAGCCTGATGTGGGCCAAAAGTAAATAGTCTTCAGCTGCCCTGACACTGTTTTAAAACTAAAATCTTACCTAGACAGAGTTGCTCATGCATGTACTCAGCACTTAGACGGTAGAGGCCGGAGGGGCAGGAGTTGAAGGGCAGCTTTCATGACACAGTGAGTCAAAACTAAAATGGACTCCAAGAGACCAATCTCAACAGACAAACAAAATCCAGGAAAGCAAACAAACATAAAATATGGTCCAAAAAGAAGGGTCAAATGAAAATCATTGACTTTTGTTTACCAAATAAATCATAGGGTTTTTTTTAGTTTGTTTTTTTGTTTTTGTTTTTTTGTTTTGTCTTTTTGTTGTGTGTTTAAACTGTCTCCAAAAATAATCTACTATATAGATTTTCCTGAATAGTATTCAGGAAGCATAATTCTATATGATGTATGTGTGTATGTGTGTGTGTGTGTGTGTGTGTGTGTGTTAAGAGTTTAGTAGTTTCAAGACTAACATTCTTTAATAAATGGAGTACAATTAGACCATAGATATTTGTTTTTGCCTTAATTTTTAATAAAATGAATCACTTTTATGTAATATAATACATACAATAATTTTTGCTAGTACTAGAGACTGAGCCTAGTGCTTTAACACACTGAGCTCTGTATATAGCCATACTTTTGCATTATAAATGTGAAAAGCAAAAATAATTCTATTGGCCATGTCAAACCTCTTTTTAATCAACATGCACTAGGTCAGGAGATGACTGGGGTGCCTTGTTCTCTTTCGTGTTTGCACTGTGATGACAGAAAACCCTGAGGTCTTTCTCTGCCAAGGAAAGGCAGATTCCACACATTAGTCTTTCCTCTGATATTTACTGTCTTTCAAAGCCAACTGAATACTGACTCACTCAGCCTCTCTCTGTTTGTCCCAGCTTCCTCTGGGGGATTTTGATAATAGATGCTGATGGCTCTGGCTGTCACTCATTTCCATATGGGACCCAGGGTCTTTTGTTAATTCCTCCTCCATTAACCTCTGAGCTAGGAGGAAAGTAAATTATCCCTCAGGACACTTTCAGAGACAGGTTCAAAGTTCTGCCTATGGTGATGGTGGGAGAGAGCAGAGTCACCAGTGCCATTACAAACTTCTCTTTCAGAAAACCACTAAAGGTCATAGATTATATGGTCAAGTTATCTTAGGCAGCTGGCACAATATGCCTTGCTCTACCTACTCTTCAGGCAAAGGGCAGAGAGTTGTGCCAGGCCAGCCTGGCATATATATATACAGAAGTACCCTATCTCCAAACAGGACTGGAAAACAAGAATAGATGACAATTCACTTTCAAGAAACTTAAAACTGAAGCAACCTAATTTGGAAAAAAAAAATTAAATAGATACTGTATTGAACCGTTGAGCCAAAACAAAATAAAATGTAAAGCAAGCGGAGAAGCAAGAGAAAATGTTTTAACAAAAACTATGGAAACTAGACAATGAAACAATATTTTCAGCATGCTGAGGAAAAAATTATGCCAACATAAACTTCTCTAGCCAGTGAAATTATCCAGAACAAGAAGCACAGTAAAACTTATTTAGATAGATAATGATCCAATAAATGTCTGACTAGAATAGAAATGCAAGAGACAGAAAGGACAGCCACTTGCAAGGAGAGACAGAGACAATTCCAGACAGAGGTTCTGACTTTACAGGAAGCCATTGATTTCACTGGAAAAATAGTTGTTATACATTGCTTCAAGAAACTTGAAAACACAGAATTACTCCTGCATTTATTTTAGACCTTGTTTCTATGATTAACACATTATACATGCATGCACATGCATGGAGAGAGAGGGGTCTGGGATAGAGAAAGAAAAAGATTTCCAAGAATGGTGGATTATCTGGTTAGTTCTTCTAAAATATAAACAATGACTATTACTCTTCATATACAGTGTTTTCAGGAACTAGATATAACCACAGACATCTATCGTCCAAGGTTCTCACAGAAACAGTATTTATATCCAGATTCTCATATTCTACAATTTCAGACCTACAGAAAGGCAGTAACATAATTGGCTTCACTAATAGACCAGGAAAGGTCTTATTAAGAAGCAAGTATGCACTGAGGTCTTCAGGACATGACTATGTTTACTTTTGATGCTGAGGATCAAACCCAGATCCTTGCACAGAGTGGCCAGTGTTTTAAGCACATATTTTACAAGACCTTAATGCTATGGCATAAGGACTCAACCTAATACTTCAGTCTGAACTTTTCTACGTATAAAAGCTATTACAAATGACATCGCATTCTGAAATACCATGTGCTACAGCTTCAATACTTGTCACAGGTAAATGCACTTCAATTTATAACAAACTGACTGTGTGTGTGTGTGTGTGTGTGTGTGTGTGTGTGTGTGTGTTACTTTGTAAGGTGGAGTATACTAGAAATATAAAATAATAATTTTTAAACTTTATAGCTGTAAGTTACACCTGCTAAGTTGGTCTGAGTGTGTGGCTACCGCAAGCTTGAGCTATTCACTCAAGTGCACACCTTTAAGAAGCAAGAGGCAGAATTTCTCATGAAATCTATGCGAAAGAAGCATTTGTAGTCTCTCCCCAAGAGAACTAAAATACACATTTTTTGTCATTTTACTGAAGTGATTTTCAGAATATTTACTTAAATTTCATGTATGATTGTCCAACATCTTATAGTTCACCTAAAGAAAGATAGGCTAAAGAAATCTCCTGGTAAAGGTGGACATTAGGATGACATTGGTGAGTCTTAAAGCCTGTCACCATCCGGCATACGTGAGGTTGTCATACTCCTCTCAGAGTAAACCTATAGCACACTGAAACGTTTTTGCTGAGCACCCAAGGACATGTTCTGCATAGTTGGACAGTGAAGCAAACCTGGAATAGTCGCCAACATCAGATTCTAAATGAGCTTCAATACTCCACAGTAGAAGGCCATAGAATGTTTCATTAACTAACATTGCTAAACAGGGAACAATCGCATAACCCTTCTCGTGACCGCAGACTCCCTTCCTTCACCCTTTGTCATTCTTCCTATTTTGTTTTTGTCACCTGATGAAGGCAGTCTACTGGAGATGAAAGGACAGTTCTTGCTACACATCAGGCTGAGGGACACAAATCTCAGTCCTATGTCATCATAAAAAGAAAGGGCAAGATAAAAAGCCCACGTTAATGATGGAAGATGATATCTGTAGTCTCTGTAAAAGGAACATGGTGTCTGTGGCTAGAGAAGTTTGTCACAGTACTTCAAGTTCTTCCCATGATCCTGGATCCCAAATCATCAACTATTATATCAATGTTAATATAAATTAATACTACTGGGTCTGGAGAAATAGCTTAACTTTAACAAGTAGTGGCTTCTAAAGGACCTCAGTTCAATACCTAAATCTCATATGATGGCTCACCACCAAGTCCAGAGGATCCAACACCCTCTGCTGACAACAGACATTCCTGTGCTGTACTGACATATATACAGAAAAAATACTCACCCACAAATTACATATATATTTGTTAGTGCTTTCTATAATAATTAACTAGAAAATGAGAACATTGTTAGTAATACGATCTCTGATTCACTTGAAAGATTATGGTTGGTAGAAACACAATTTCCTAAATGACTTTGTGTTTTAGAACATATCTGCTCAGTTGTGTTTCCTCCATAGATTTGTAAATTAAGTTAGAGTCTTATAATATCAGGACAATGATGTACAAGAATTTCTAAAGACACCCCAGCCTCAAGTCAAAAATAGGGGGTAGGGTGGGGAAGGCAGATTAATGCATATACATTTAAACAATAAAATCTGACCTCAAGCCCTGTGGTATTGGAACATTCTACATGCTTACAAAAATCTAGCTGGAAAGCTTAAGACTTTTAGCATCTTAAATAAAAATCACTCCTGACTGATAACCTGAACTATGAGCAGTACACATTTAATCATCTCCTGAGAAGTAAAATAATGAAACTGCTCAATATCTCATATTTCTGTCTTGGAAAGTTGTTTAGTTTGAATTAAAGCCTACTATGCATCAGCTACAAGGTCTTCTATGTGATCACTTCTGTCCAAGTAGATTTCTATAGACATGTACACACAGTATTGTTAGCTGTCTTTATGCCGACGATTATGCAATAATGATTGAGAAAATTAGTATAGTAGCTTTGAAGTGAGAATGAAAAAATTGGGCCTCCCTTTTGAACAAACAGTGGGGAAGTCCCATTATGGTCCTGAAGAGTGAGATGCTTTTTGTGTTGAAGAATTTGCCTCAACTATCTCCTGCCTCTTCAGCCCTTCGCAGACACTTTGCTTAGTATCTCCAGGCACTCTTCCCCTCCCTCCTCCCTACTTTTGCACTCATGACTTACAGTAGCCACACACAAACTGCTCCTTTGTCCTAGTCACTGCCTTGCTGTGGCTTTCTAGTCACCTAGACATAGATGATCAAATGGAATGTCTGACATTTAACTCTGGAGGAGCCTTGTGAAGAACGTTGTGTGCTTTTCACAAATACTTCTCAGACACTTGCAGTCATTTTGCAAGAACCGTTTGAAAGTCTATTAAATTTGGCCTGGATATTCCTGTTTCAGTGATAATTTTTTTTTTAATTTTTTTTTTAAAATCTAAGTTCTGTCTAAAGTGATTTGCTCTTTCATTTTTGCTTCAATCATGCAGAGATATCTAGAATTTAGATTAGAATAAAAATTCATAATACACTTATCTAATTCATGTTTGCACAGTAGTTTAGAAGAAGGAATAAGTCATACTTTAGGTTGTAGATGAGTATCAGATGTGGAGGTCAAAAACAGAGTTTTTGTGGGGGAATAAGATTAAAAGACTTAAGTGTGGTATTACAGCTTAGAGAGTAAACTGGTTTGGTTTTTTGTTTGTTTATTTGTTTTTTGTTTTTTGTTTACTTCAGTGTTCTTTTTACAGAAATCACAAGACTTTTGTAATTTGCCAGCCTGGGTTGCATAAGCCAAATGCTGACAGAGCAGTGACCTTTCAAATTACTGGCACAACAGAGACAGAGATCAGAGAGCTCAAACGTAAAGTGAACCCTGACAAGTCTGTGTCTAGTCAACCTAACCTAACATGACACTGTGTAAAATGTTCTCAGCTTTTTAGGGTGAGCAGTCCATAAGGTTTAACTATTGTTGAAGATACAGAGCTGGAGAGTTGCAGCATTTGGGTTTATGGATTGAATGTTTTCAAATCTGCAGGAGTGGCAATAGGAGCCCTTTGTAAGAATGATGTTATTTATTTATTTTTAATCTTTTTATTCATGTACATTTCAAATGATACCCCCATTCTCAGTTACCCCTCCACAACCCCCCTATTCCATCCCTCTCTTCCCCCTCCCCATTGCCTCTATGAAGGTGCTCCTCCACCCACTCACCCACTCCCACCTCACTCCTCTAGCATCCTTCTACCCTGGGGCATCAACCTCCACAAGACCAAGGGCCTTCCTTCCCATTGATATCAGACAAGGCCATCCCCTGCTACATATATAGTTGGAGCCATGGATCCCTCCATGTGTACTCTTTGGTTGGTGGTTTAGTCTCTGCGAGCTCTGGGGGGTTTGTTTGGTTGATATTGTTGTTCTTCCTGTGGGGTTGCAAACCCCTTCAGCTCCTTAAGTCCTTCCCCTAGCTCTTCTATTGGGGCCCCCGGGCTCAGTCCGATGGTTTGTTGTGAGTATCTGCATCTGTATAGGTCAGGTTAAAATGATTTTAATACTGTTAATAAGGATGAATAAAGTAAATTGGAGTTGGGTGTAGTAGGGTAAAGATGAGATTAGAGGTTTAGGAAAAGGGACTTTATGTTGCAAACGAAATGAACTGAGCAGATTCTACAGAGATTTGATGGCTCATTTCAGTCTACAAGGTGAAAACAATCAACCATAAGGAATTTGGATCAGTGTTCCAATTTTAAAATGTTAGGAGACTCTATTCTTTCTCTATGTGAAATTAAAAATGCCAATATCTTTAAAACAAAACTGGGTTCATTTTTGGTATCGTATTAAGGAATCTCAATATACATGTACTTGCAGGTATAACTTGCAGTCCTGTACACACATACATAAAATTATTACAGTTGGCACACAGTATGTGTTATTTAGAACCTTTTTCTCTATTTTTCATTTCCTTCTTACAATTTTTCTATTAATATTTTGATGTTTGTCCGCTCACTCTTATCATTAGTATAAAATGATATATTTTCTGCACTTATGCTTGAATGGATGAATGAGATGACTTGTTGAGACTAACACAACCTTAACATGCATTTATTCCTTATAGATCTATGTGAAGGACTATGAGAGAAAAAAAAATGACTACGTAGAGACTCGGGATCTCGTAAAGTGTTTTCAACCATATTATTCTGCTCTTAAGTTTGGAGTTTGTTTTTAATATGATGGGTATTTCCCTATCATGGCACATGTACTGTACACATGAGCCAGCCAACTATATATGTACTATACATAGAAGCCAGCCAACTATATATGTACTATACACATGAGCCAGCCAACTATACATGTACTATATACATGAGCCAGCCAACTATACATGTACTATACATAGAAGCCAGCCAACTATATATGTACTATACACATGAGCCAGCCAACCAAACATGTACTATACACATGAGCCAGCCAACTATACATGTACTATACACGTAAGCCAGCCAACTATACATGTACTATACATAGGAGCCAGCCAAGCCATGCTCCATCTCATTGCACATGTCTGACAGGCTCTTGCAAAGGTGGGATATTGCCATATAGTAAAATGAAAATCGAGTCTATTGAGAGATTAATTCAGCACCAGAAAGAAGTGCATTTGCTTTAGAGTCATCAGCTATTCTATCTGTCAAAACACCCTGTAAGAAAGCCTCCCTAATGAGCTTCCTAAACCAATTAAACACAAGCAGGAAGCATCAGTCATCAAGCTGGCAATTCTCATCTAACCGGCCACCTGCACAAGCTGCATGGCATTGGGGTAAGGAAGAACATGGTTTTTTCCATTTGGGTCTCACTCTGTTGTCTTGCCAATTTTATGGACGTGTGGTCATGTGCGGCACCCTGTGAAGGAGTGTGGTGCTTTAGAGTGGATAAACTGCTTTCCTGAGCATTTTTATTCATCAGAATAAAATGAGTTTTAATAGGCTTAAGTGATTTGCCTAAGGCGCACAATTAATGTGTGGCTGGCACTCAAAGCCATGTCCTTTCTTCTGTTCTAATTGTTCTATAAATATGTATGTTTTGGTTGAATTTCTACCATCCCTGAGAAAGAATAAGTTAAAATCTTAAAACTTAATCATCTCAGCTTTAGGTAGGCTAGGATGCAAAGCTAAGGTATCCTGAGCAGTAGATGCTGGGGTTTACCCCCATGCAGGTTCCCACCTTCCGAAGAGGATTGGTACAGCAAGATCGGTCAGCCCTTTTACAACTATAAAGAGGAGAAAGTTAGTCAGCCACCACTGAGTGCTTACACTGTGCTAAAAGTTCACATCATTTAACCCAAATAACACCCACTAAAGCAAATAAAAATTTTTATCCTAATTTACAGAGTCAGACACCATAGGGCTAGAACAATAATGGTAAATTTATTTGTGATTTTAAGTTTAAAACCATCCACACAACATGTCTTCCTCACTGAATGGTATTTATATTGTGTGTGATAGAGATGGAGATATAGTTTTGCAAACATCTGTCCTCATAACCTGACTGATTTTCATGTGTCACACTGAAATAGCCACCATTTGTATTGTATAGATTCACTTTGCTATGTTTCTTTAAATTCACAACGATAGGTTATATCTCCAACACCTGGGAAATGAGCAAATTAAAGGCAGATTAGATTATATTCAAATCAGGTTTATTGGGAGCGTCACTCAGAGAGTTCACTGGTCCCAAGGATCAAGGGACCATGGGGAATTGGGGGCAGGGAGTAGAGGTAAATCTGTCTTTGAGAGAAGGTAGACTGATTTCCAAAGGTAGGTTCAAGGATGTGAAGTGGTATTTGTTCGTGAGGATGGTACAATAGCCCCAAGGAGAATAAGCATACCTTATATGTTAGGAACTGAAGAAAGACAAATGAAGAGAGCAGGTCTTCTGTGGAAGACCAGGGAAGGAGGAAGCCAGGCTTGCCGTGTTGACCACAGAGGCAAAACTAAAGTATTCTTTCTACTCTAGAGATAACAAGCAAGCAAGCAAAGTAAGAGGATCCAGTTTGAAACTATTTTAACATTACAAATTTTAATGAAAAACATTATAATGATTAACTTAAAAATGTAATGGGAATACCTTTCTCTTCTCTGCTTGTAGTAACAAACACAAAGAACACAAACATTTAAGAAATACATCTTCAATTTCAAATGATTAGTTAAACAAATTCTTAGAAATCTTCAGGACATAGAAATAAGCTTATTTAAAATTACTCTTTTTAAAAAGACAAAGACAATAATTTAGCAAAGTGATAAGATTTGCCTTTGGTGATGAGTTGCCTTTGATACCTTTTGTAATTTTCTGATTGTTGTATTTGTTTTAATTTTATCTTAGAGCACATTTTTAAATTTCTTGGAATTAAAGCACAAATAGATCCTTTCTAAGAACAGCGCCTTTGTCTTTAGGGAAGACAGTTTATCTTGGACAATTCTCATTATATAACATATGATTAATTAATGCTATCGGCTGGATAAGTGAACCAATTTTGCTACCATCAAGAATGGAACCAATTATTCCAGAACTTCTTCCAACTGATGATGTCCAAAGAAAAATGAAAACATTTTACTAAACCTAATTTGATATACACGCCATTAATTACAGGGTAAACATAATGAAGTATTCCCAGAGAAATAATCTTATTTATCAATATTATTTAAATTGCCCACAGTAGTTACATATGACAAGCACTTCAGTCATGATGATGAACATGGAGAAAGTTAAATCCTGACTTCACCTTTGAGAAATGGACTATTTATGAAGACTTTAATATAGCCTCAATATATGGATTCAATACCGATTAATGTCACAGTGTTTTGCTGTGTTTTGTTAAGAAAACCACAGAAATATATGTAATATTGATCGGAGATATTTGAACTTGAAGGCTAGATTCACTATGATGAGTTACAGAAAAGGGAAGGCCATGTTTCTTGTGGAAAGGAGAATAAGAAGTAGGAGGAAAACAACACAAATATATTTTCCTGAGAATAGCCGCACTGCTCTGAGACAGACTGTGATCTGCAGAACTGCAATTAGAATACATCCAAATGAATACAATCCAATGCAATATGTTCCATGGGACCTTGACTGGCAGGCCACCATTTACTTTAACGTTTCCCTCATTTCTAGGTGCATATTGGTTTGTACCAAGTGATTTCGGACAGGCAATTTGCTTATGTAAATTTGAAAAATGCCAGGTGAATCCCAAGGAGACAAGATTGCTTCTTGTGGAATCTCTAACAAACTTTAATTTGAACAAATCAAGAAGGGCCATACTGTGAAACTGTGAAGCCTTTCACCTCTCTCCTTTTCTACATGACTCTTTCATCTGAGCTGAGGTTTCCACCTACACATTCGGAGAACCAGGGTTCTGTTGTGGTTGTGGTGGTGGTGGTGGTTGTGGAGATTTTTTTAATCAATCACATGAAAGTGCTTTAAGGGTAAAAAATAAAATGACATGGCAGAAACCCTGTCTCGAAAAACCAAAAAAAAAAAAAAAAAATACGTGGTGGAAGTATTGATTTTGGAAAGGTAATGTTGTGCTAGTGGGTGAGAATCAATGTCCTCTGAAATGCTGGATGAAGTAAAATAAATGAAATGAAGTACAAATAGAGACAGCTGGTTTCATTGTACCTTAGGGAAGTGTAAGGTAATTTCCACCTCCTCTTGCTGGTTAGAGACAAACTAGTGAGCACAATGGCTGTACATAGCAACCAAAGTATATTCTACTGCAAAGTTAGGGCACAGCCTGTTGGAAGATCCAAGGGGAAGCTAAGGATATGCGATTTTAACCAAATCATGCTTCCATGTAATAGATTCTTTTCATCTCTGTGATAAAGTAGCTCATATAAACAATTTAAAGAAATAAAGAATTATTTTGCTCACAGTTTTAGAGGTTTGCCTTGTGAAAGAGATACACAGAAGAGAGCACCTCATCATCTCATCATGGAGGGAAGCAAGCAGAGCAGAAACTAAACAAGAAGGAGCTAGGACACAGTACAGCTACCAAAGCACTCCCTCCAACTGGCCCCTTTATCCTACAGTTCTTGTTCTTATATGGTCTGCTCAGTTTCTGGACCTATCTGGGGATTAAAGCTTTCATCAAGTCAAAGCCCTTGTGATCTAGAAATGTGTCACCAGGTAGTGAGCTCTGTGCTTTACTAACATCTCAGGTTCTTCCCGATCCATTCAAGGTGATAATCACATTCCATCAACTGAATGGAAATGGGTATGTATTGCTTTGTAAGAATAGAAATGATACTTTTAGAAATTAAATATATAAAATATAATCTCCATGCTTAGGAAAGGGAGAGACTAATTCTGTCAGAGGAGAGGGGCTTGATCTGGGATGGTCAATAGAGTGAGAGATCCTGAGTTTTGTTGGGTGGGCAGGGGATTGTCACCATAGAAGGAGTAGAATTATCTCCTACATAAGACATGGAAAATGGAGGATAACAACAAAATGGAGAAAATGAAAACATATATAATGTTAAAATATGATAACTTATGTCTAAAGGTATAATTTTTCCAGTAGGGTCACCTTATTCTAAAGAATATGTTAGAAAAATATATATTATATATATATATATATATATACATATATATATATATACAATATATATATTTGTGTGTGTATATTTGTATACATATATATTTATATATAGACATATAAGTATATTTGTATATATACAAAGAAATATATACATACATGCACATAAATATATTGTATATAAATATATATCTACATGTATACCCATATATATACATATAAAAACATATATACGCTATATACATATGTGTAGATACATATACATGGACAAGCACATACACATATATGATATATGTATGTGAGCGTATTATACTTGGTACAATGCAAATGACCATACATTTAGCATTTCAAGGTAGCAACTATTTATTGGCACATATGCCAGCATCAGCCCTGAGCTCATGTTTTCATGCCGCTGAAATCAAGTGGCTGGCCACATTGGAGTTGATTTAGAGGGTCTGAGGAGAGATCCATTCCAGAGAATAAGAAGAATCATAAGACTGATAACCCAATCTCTACTAAGGGATCACTCCATTCATACTTCCTAGATGCCTTACATCATCAGTCCTTTGTCATGGGACCCTTAATGACGTTGATAAAACCCAGAATTTTTACTTTCATATGCTGTGATTTCCTGTATCCAGCTTCCCAAACATCCATGATTCTAATGTCTGTCTCTTGTAACAGCCAGAAAAGTGCTTGTCTTTTAAAATACTGATTTGATTCTATCAAGTCCATCCAGAAAGTTTGGATTAAACCCTGAATTACTGATAAATGAGTTAGTATATTCCCATAAGCTCTGAAAAATGTGAAGTATCAGTTCCGGAAATGTTACTGCCATACATGTAACCTTTATTCTCCTTAAATTATTGTCCTATTGGAAGCTTGCTGCCTCTCTCTGCCTACCTAGGTCTAGTCCTTTATGCTTCTAGCCTCCATAAAATCTAATCTCATCCTAGAATGCTTTCAGCCTCTGAGACTTGCTGCTGAATAAACTCACCCCTTTTAGTTTGTTCTGAACTTTAGCTGGTTGGTTCAACTCAGCTGTTTTCATTCTAACTCCTCTCCAAGCTGACCAATTCAATATGGCTTCTCCCTCAGCCTCTGAGTTTTCGCTCTGCTTGGCCTCAAACTAACTTTGGCAATCTGTTCTAATCTTCTGGGTCCTTCTCGTTCTCTGGCTCATTCTATCTTTACCTGTGTCTAGCTTTTTCTCTCCTCAACCTGTCTCTAAAATTCTCCTGGTAAAACAACCTCCTTTCTCTCTCTGAACTGCTTGCTCTTTAAGTAGCTCACCTTTCCCATTCTGTCAATTCTTTCTCTGGTTCATCACTCCGCCTACCACTCAATTAGATCTTTCAATCATGGGTGCTCCCTTCTACATACTTTACCTTCATTGTTTGAGATTACAGGTGTGAACGAAGAGCATTTCTGCATTCCAGCCAAAGGAATGAAAGGTGTATGCTAAGAGCCAAGCCATACCACAACTAGTAACAGGTATTTTCAGTAAATAACACAATCTTGAGGTTGACAGTATGATCAAATATCCTTCAACATTCAATTTTCCATTTCTAGGGACTAAAGTGGCAAGTCCTGGGATCTAGTTCCACATCTGCTCAGCACGGATAAATAAAAGAAATTATAGCTTTATTTAATAATGTTAAAAGTTTGAATTCGTCTGTCTTTGATATTTTCTCACTTGATGCCAAAGTTAGGATGCCAAAGTCAGAGAACATCACAAGTGATGTTATAAATGTCCCATATTATTTTATCACGCACCATTGTTGAACACAGACTAGGAATGGAGTTATATGCAGAGAATTCTGTATGCTTGTGAGAACACTTGAAAAGGAGAAAGAAGAGGATAAGTGTCTTCTTCTGACCTCAGTTTCTTCAAAACATGGAATGATTCTTGGAATGTGTTTTTGTGCTTCTCCCATGTATAGTGGATAGGAGTGGGTTTACTTCAGATTACTCATTATTGCTTGCTGCTGTTATTCAACTAAATGTTTATATGCCTCTATGGAAAACGTTTTTTGATGCATGTCATTTATTCTTCTGATTGCATGTAGCTTGAAGTTAAAGAAACTTTTCTTATGTGACTGCTTTTAGCCCTCAGAGTATAAATTGCTATGAATGATGTAGTTATTGCATGAGACTTTATTATGCCTCATGTATAGGCTCCATTCTCCCAGGTCCCACTTTATCTAGGGCAGTACAACTGTAAATCAAAGAATTTTCTGACAACATTTTTAATCACTTTCAACTTAAAATAGTATTGTTTTACAGTGACCATACTTCTGTTTGTGGTTTTGAGATCAAATTCCTTGGATTGGATCATGGAAATTTATGTTTTCTTGTTCATAAGATTTTGTCTGTGTTCTGGCCTGGATCCCAGTAAAACACTAGAAGAATTCTTAGGAAAATAAAGTTGATATGGGAAAAAGTTAGTAAAGAATGTGAGTGTCAAGGGAGGCAAGACATCATGAGAGCATGGCCTTTGCTATAGTTTTGCATAAGTCTTCTTCATAATTGGACTCATCAGATAATTCCTGCCACTGATATTGGTTGTTTAAATAACATTGTAATAGGCTATGGAATAAAGTAGATAATAGTAATCAGATGCATTCATTTTTATTGATTGCACCATTATTTTCAAATTATTTTGTTTTTCTGTTTTATTCTTAGTATGACAATGGCACACAGATACATTGTGATTATTTTAGAAGCAAGGAAACCGAATTAGTTATTCAAGGAATTCACTCATACCCACCTTTTCTAGCAAAATGTTAGAATGAGGATTCATATCTCAGTATCTTGGATATCAACAGCCCAAGCCTCTCATGGTTATGCTGGCTACATGATAAGTAGAACACTTGAATAACAAATTATTAGAGCTATAAAATGAAACTACTTCTCTTTACCCCTTTGCAGTTGAGTTTGTAATGGTTGCCTGTGTATCATGTTTCACCATTGTAAACATCCTGCTCCTCCATCTCCAGGAAGAAGCATAGATATCAACCTTCTACCTCTATCCAAGAAGTTTCACTGATGGACTGCGTTTTATTCATTCGAATTTGAAATTACTCTTCCAAATTTAACCCTAGTGACTTGTTCTTTGAGAATTGCTAATAAGCAAGAAGAATTTTTTTAAAGTTATTGTCATTGTTTTCATATGTTTTAGTTAGAAAAGTAGAAATTGAAAAAAAAACTATAATGTTTTGAACTTTTAACCTGTTAATTTCTAATTGTGAACTTTATAAACGTCCAAGTCCAGTTGTATGATGAAAGCATTCTTGATGGAATCCATATTTGTTGTAACTTATTCTCTTCTTTATACCCCTTGAGCATGAGATGCTGTCCTTTTTATGAATGTTTAACTGCCAGCTCAATATCTCTTCTTGTGCACTAATACCACTTCTTTGAAAATTACTGAAATTCCACTCTTCATCTTTTGCAAAGAATTACAATTTAAATGTCCATTAAGTCAACAATGGAGGGATACGTCCTTTATGGCTTCTGTTCTCTTTCTGCTTATGTTCAGTCACATGTGCCCCAAATTGCCTTAGAGAAGGAAATGTCACATGTAGGATTATTTTTACAAGTCTTATCTGTGAGTGAACTATTCTTGTATTTATGTTATCATGCTATTGGAGAGAAGTCCCAACATTTTGTACATTATTAAAAATATTAATAGCATTTCTCCTCTATAAGGGAAATAACTATTAAATTTACATTGCTTTTAAGGGCAAATGAAATTCATGACAACTAAAAACTATGAAGTTAAAAAAAAATACAAAATACAATTTGCAGAAATGTAAGTCAGACTTTAAATCTGTCCTGTACCATATACATTGGACCATATACTTAACCTAAAAAATGTCAAAAGATTCTACACTTGTGTCTGTCCAAAATACTAGACTTTTGATAAAGTCTAGTATTTTGTCTGAAGTAACTGTGTCTGAAGAAACTGTGGATTGTCAGTTTATAAACTGGTACAGAATTCTCAGCTAAGGTTTCACAGTGAGCTTTATATTGCATTAACAATGCGATTGTGGTTAGGCATTGCTTATTCAGCAGGATAGGGTCATTCAGTCAAACCACCTAGAAGCACAGCCCTGAATTTGTTTCCCAAAGCATTATCCAAAGCTTCACTTTAGAGTTAATAGGTACCAGAGTTTGTCTGTCATATTTTTACTGTTCCAGGTATTATTTCAAATGTTTTAAAATTTTTTTCTTTAGACATATAGTTCTATCTGTACAAAAATAATCTATCAAAAGTCTAGTATTTTGGACAGACACAGGTGTAGGACCTCTTGACATTCTTTAGGTGAAGTATATGATCCAGTGTATGTGGTACAGGACAGACTTACAGTCCGAATTACATTCCTTCGAATCATTGATTTTTAACTTCTCAGTTCTTAGTTCTCATGAATTTCATTTGCCCTTACAATCAATGTAAATTATTAGCCGTTCCCCTTACAGAATTCTATTAATATTTCTAACGATATAGTAAGTGTTGGGATTTGATTTGATTTGGTAGCTACACTTAACTAGTGAATTCATATAAGATCATCATTCTAATTTCTGAATTTCTCACTAGAATGTTTAAGAAAATGTGTATGTATTATTTATAAATATATTGTTATTGTCTGTATTCAGCTGTTACAGGGTAGATCACCCAAACCCAACAAGTGGGAGCTTCTTCAGCCAGGCAGTGGTGGCGGCATGCTGGAGCAATCTAGTGGAGATTGTGATGATGAAGATGGCTGTGGGGGATCAGGAAGCGGAGAAGTCAAGAGAACCCTAAAGATCACAAACTGTGAGTGCAAGCATCTAGCATTACTTTTAAATGGTTGGTTTTGCAATATCAGTTAGGAAACTATTACTGTGAATGTAACAACGCAATGGCCATGCACTCAATAGCAGACAGGAGCAACTGGCAAGGGAAAGAGCCTGTTTTTAATTGTGAAGGACATCCATTCTTGGGTCTTGGTTTATTCTGCTCTAGTGGGTTTGTGTGGAAATGATATGTGTGTGTGAAGAACTGATGAGTCCTGAGGAGTTTTGAGAATTATAAAGTTTTAAAGAAAAGCAATCTTAAGGACATCCTGTCCAATGTGTATTGATGAATAATGTGGACCAGGTGGATAAGTACCACTAAACAACCAAACGTGCATGTTTTATGTCACAAATTACATGATTTTACTACATTAAGCTTTTTTGTTATCATCAAACTGGATTCATCTCATACAGATATGCAGTTTTGTTAGATTTTTTAAGAGTTTCATATGGGATTTGGTTGTGTTCACCTTCCTCCACTAACTCCTCCTCAATCCTGTGAATCTTCACTTTTGAAAAATCCCACCTAACATTGATTTTCCTTTTGACTGTATGGATTATAAACAGTTTCTGAAATGTTTAATTAGTCATTAGAAGAAAAGACATATCTTTCAGGGCTGAGGAGATCGCTCAATCTGTAAAGTGCCTTCCATATAACCACGAGGACTCACCTAAATTGAAATCATTAACAAACACCTAAATAATCAGGTGCCGTGGCTAGCGTATGTAATCCCATCTCAGGGACGATGGAGAGGAGGGATTCTTGGAACTCAATGGGCAGCAACTCTAGCAAAACAGAAAAGTAAAGTGGAGAGCAATAAAGAACACCACCTAGCATCTTCCTTTCTTACACCCACCCACACACACACCACACATCACATGTATGCATGCACACAAAAAATCGTATGCCCACATGAACATCTATACACTAAAAAGATACAACTTCTAATTTAAACAGTGAAAAGTGAAAAATAGAAAGAAAAGCAAATACCAAATAGGGTTGATTTTGTTCTTTATATAGATAGATCTGTAGCCTCCAATGTCATGCACTCTGGTATGTTCATATGGCAGCATAATGCAAGTGATCAACTGAGAACAAAATGCCAAAGTTAATATAGCCCAAGCACATGGCTCTGAGTTGTCAGTTAGCTCTGATTCTACCAAAGATGAAGCTGAAGTAATCTTTCTAAACATTGTGGCCTCAGATGCAGACTGACATGATAGCCTGTACTGCATGCAAGAGTGCCTTCCACCATACAAATTCTCTGGTGGAAGAAAAAATTATTCAGTAATAATGCTACAAAGATTAAATTATCAACTTCTCATTCATTGAAGAATCTTGTTTTCTCAACAAAATATATTGATTAAATAGTTGGGAACCAATAGTGATGCAAAATATAAAACAATTTGCACAAAGAAATGGGTTTTCTTTTTAGATGTAGTAATTGATTTACAATGAAACAAACAACTATGGAGTTCCTACTACCGATGGAGCACATGGTACTTCTATTGGCTGAATTAGGGACATGTGTTCTTCTACTTGGTATGGATATTTCTTCTTAAATTCATTTTTTGGAGGGATATTATATATATATATATATATATATATATATATATATATATATATATATCAATAGTAAAACAATTTTTACTCAAAGTTAAAAGTTTCTCTTCTATATTTAGGAATTATGGCAGAGTGTTATTAAATTCCAAATCAATTATTTTCTATATATAGTTTCTTTACAGACTATTTAAATATATGTAACTAATATATAATGTATACATTCTCTAATTAGGTGTTTTAATGTTAGCAGGTTTTAAGACATCAAAATATGTACCAAAAAGGAATAAAGTGAAAATAAACAGAAATAAAATTATGAGCTGATTGAATTAATTTGAAATTTCCTTCATGTATATGTTTGTCCATATATTTGCTCATATTGAAATTTTGCAAAATTGAAATTTTTATGTCATTCTTTTACATGCTAAAGTTATTTACAATCTCAAGAACTTGGTATAGATAAAATTTGTGTTGTTTTATGAGAGAAATCGATCCAGTGAAATATATTCAACCACAGTTTTCTCATCAACCAAGGTGTCAGGGGGGCAGGAGTGAGTTTTTCCTGCAAAACCTTGTTTTCAATTACTGCTGAAATGGCCAGGCTGTCATAAGAAAGGCTCCATCATAACTGGGGAGACTACTATGATACAGATGATTGTCAGAAACTCCAGGCAAGCATTGAAAAAAATCTTCATCCGTTTGCTTCAGCTGGGCTGCTTGTTGCTTCTAAGTGTTTATAGCTGTTGTCTATCAATTTTTAATAAATGGGTAAGAAACCCCCATGGATAGTCTGCTGAAATGAAGAAGGCTGAGGGTTCTGTGCAGTGGTTTTTATAGCTTCGCAATACTCTGTTTTACAAATTTGGGCTAGTTTGGTCCATTTGGTCAAAAGGCAGTTGTAGCAATCTCAAGAGCTGGACAACACAGTGTTCTAGGAAATGTTACGGGCTGTTGCCACGCTGATCCATTATTTGTTCTTCATTTTCTATGTGTACTCTTCATTAGCTAGAGATTTCATGGTTCATTTGTAATCTCAAAAAGTAGAATGAGACTGTGGGAGGACCAGCAGTCTCAATTAACCTGGACCCTGGAGATCTCTCAGATACTGGAACACCGACTAGGAAGCATACGCTAGATGATATGGGGCCCCCAGCATATATACAGCAGAGGACTGCTGGGTCTGGGTTAAGTCAGAGAGGATGCACTTAACCCTCAAGAGACTGGAGGCCCCAGGGAGTTTATAGGTCTGGTGGGGTAGAGTAAGCATGGGAGTGGGGAGTGGGAACATCCTTGTGGAGGATGGGGTCAGGGAGGAGGTTTGGGATGTGGAACAGTTGAAGGGTGGACTAGGAGGGAAATAAAATCTGGAGTTTAAAATTAATTAATTAATTAATTAAAAAATGTAGAAACAAAAAAGTTGGATTAAAAATAAAGTAACATATATATGCAAAATTTTAGCAGCAAATTATGTATTTACAATCTAGATATGATTTTTATTTAACCATCAATGATACTAAATAATTTAATATTTTAATATTTTATTTTTAAGATTTATTATTTGTGTATGCATATGTGTATGTGAGTTGTGTGTATATAAGTGTGTGTATGTGTATGTGAGTGTGTATGTGTATGTTTGTTTGTGTGTGTGTAAATGTATGTGTGTACATGTGAGAACAGGTGCCCATAGAGACCACTGGAGGTTCTACTGGAGGTGGAGTTACAGGGAGTTGTGAGCCATCTGACATGGTGCTGTGAACCAAATGGGTCCTCAGAGCAAAAAAGTATCCATTTTCTTTCCAACCTAGCTTTCTCTCAAGCCTCAACACTGTCACATTTTACAAAGTACTTCTGTTTGTAATCCTGCCTGTGGATGCTTACTAAATATAAAATGAAGAATTACTTATAAGAAAAAGCCATCTAGGCTACATAGTTTTCAGTCTTAGGGATTGAAAATATTTTCTTGTTTCAGCAGAATGGCATTGAAATGTCTCGCATCACAGGTAAGTTGCCTATATTTGAGTGATTTACATATATCTGTATATTCATTGAGAACCTCAAATTGTAAGATTAGCATCTTTGAATCTTCACTTTTTTTGCCCAACTCTATCTACCTACACCTACATCTGATGTCCTTCCATATGAAGAGCTGAAGTAGGATATCCATGTTGATGGCATAATCCAGTTCTTTCTTTCTTTGCATCTAGGACAAAGTTAATATCACTAAAATCAATGCCCCTTCAACAGCTGGACCTTCTTCTTAATGTCTACTGCTGATATGGTAAACAAGTGTGCAATTGACAACAGGCTATAAGAAAACTGTCACCTGAGTAATTTTGAAATTCACTGAAGTTCTTATATGATTCACATTTGATAGCAATGATCAAGTTCATTTTCATAAGGTGGCTCACAGTAACAGTATCAAACAAAATGGATGTGACCGCAAGTTCATTCATTTAGAAAACAGAGAGAGATTTTGCATCTTCAAATCCCTCCATGTCAATAAGCTATAATACCTATTAATTTTTCTTATTCAATATTATGTACCATGAGTGGTTTTTAAATTTTTAATTCTCATTGAGAAAAACTGTAAATGGCTTCAGTACCTGTTCAGTGGTGTTAGAGACCTTGGTTACATTCATAATAGAGACTGAGAACATTCACAGTATCAAGGCAGCCTTTGAGTCCCGGAGCCTTCCTCCATGCTCTGTTCAGCCATCCAAGGCATTTCTGTAAAAAGAATCTGCTGTCTAGATGAACAGACCTATTGTTTCTATTGTCTTCGATTCCTCATGTGGAATCCTTACATCAGTCTCTCACAAATGAGTCTACATGATGGTGCCAAGATGACCTTGGAAGAGACTGTCACCTCCACATACACAGTGAAATAAAACTGACCCTTTGTTACTTAATGAAAAAGAGACACTAATTTACTTAGTGACACGGGGTTGTGGAGAGAACCTTCTTACTTTCCTTGTATCTAGTTTCAAATAAATCAGCATTGCTTCAGGATCTTAGCTCATGGTCAACATTGGGGAGTACTCAGAGAACGACTTCCTTTTTTTCTCTCCCAGAGCTATGAGAATTTCAAATTAACCTTGTTGTAAAATAAATAAATAAATAAATAAATAAATAAATAAATAAATAAATAACTGCCTGTAATTTTCTATTCTCTCTCACTTCTCAGGCTTTGAAAGGAGATCAGGGGTCGTTTTTCATTATTCACCTATGATATTTCCCCTTCCCATTCTAGGTCTCTTCAGGTAGCACATGCATATAAGATTTAAATACCGTTAAGATAGTTCCAAATATGTGAGAACATTTATATTGTTTCTTCTAAAATTAAAGTATTTACTAAACTTGTTTAAACAAAATGCATTAATTCTACCCTTTAAAGGGTTAAAATAGTAGGTAGTGACTTACTGAAGAAAAATAAAGAAAAAACATCATGTAAATAATTGAATTACTTATCATGTACTTGTTTCATTTGAACAAAAATAAAGCTCTTCTTGATGTTACTTGAATTCATTTTTTGATACATAGGAAAAGTAACCTGGAATATTGATTGTATACTTGGATATACATATTATTAGTGCCTAATTTTTGGGTCACAGGAAACATTGCAAGATAAATATTTTCTATTTTTATAAAGAAATTCTCTTTTCCAATTAAAATTTATTTAAAATTACTAGCTATTTCCACTTTTATACTACTAATAAAATTATACTGAAGATACATCTAAGTTAAATAGGTTTTATATGTGATCACTATAAATATTATTCTGATTATAATGTTTCATTTTGGCTTATAAATAACTGATACTCATCCTGGATACTAGCTATTTTGTCAACAAGATTGTATGAAATATAATATGACTACTTAATAAATCACATAAAAGCAGCTTCTATCCTCTTGAAAAGTTATGTATTTTATCCATCTGTCAAAATACTAAAATTGAAATGTAGTGTATGCCCTTGATTGTCTAAGTGGTGATTTTCATTGTGTTGGCTTTGACTGTTGTTAAATTCCCAAGGTGAAGAGTAAAGACATTAATTAAACTGTTAGAAAACTTGATAGCATGCATCCAAAATTAGCCAGAAATTTAACAATATCTCAAAATTAAACCAACACCAAGTCAAAGAATATAAAATAAAGAATTCTTGCGTTCAAAATAGAATACTGCTGAGCATATTTGTAAGGAAAATGAAGGACATGAAATTAAAATTCAAGATAATGTCATTAGATGAATTTTATCTTGACTTGATTGAGCTCATGTAGTTACTAAAAAAGAAAGAAGGAAAGATAGAAAGACAGAAAGAAAGAAAGGAATCTGTATTATATTATCATTTTATTTTACATACATAACAATATACAAATTTGCAACATTTTGCAACATTCTCTACTCTTAGAGAACTTGATGAACTGCATGATGTTATATCAAGTTAGATATATAATTTACTCCTTATGAACTTCTATTTAATATAACTATGTGGTAAGGGTGACATGAACTATTTACCAAATAATTGTATGTTCACTAATCAGAACTTATTATAAAATTAAGCAAAATACAATCTCAAATATACATCTCAAATATACAGGCTTCTTAAACATTCTGCTAAAAAGGAAAGCACTGTTGCTTGGGATTCAAACTCACACTTTGAAGAACAAGTACAACCTAGTGTATTATAGTCCTCCAGATCTCTAGAACTTGCCTGTTAAAGTAAAAGTAATTTAAAAATTCTATCAGTATTTGCAGATGTCCATTCCATCATGAACAAGGACATTAGATATATTTCAATCAAGCTAGCAACAATGGCTCTTTCTATACTGTCTTAGTTTGCTTTGGTGAATTGTGTTTACTGGCAAATACCAAAAGAGCCATGCCTATGTTGCCTCAAGAAGAGAAGTTCTTGGTTCTCTTACTACAAGAATGCTTTCACCCTGAAGTATAACTTGTGGCATACCAGTAGAAATGATCTGTTTATTAACTCTCTGGTTTTTGATAAACAGTTGAGTATCACCTTAAATACCAATAGAGATAAATCAAAGTTTTATATGTACTCAGAGAAAAGAGTGGCTCTATGAAAGGAACAGAAAAAGGTCACTCCTTAGAAAAAATAATTATTTGACTGCGCTATTTATGAGTGAGATGACTTTGAGTAGGTAAATTAATGATTTGGCTCCAACATGTGACAAAGCCCACCTGTCAGGTGCAGGGGTGCATTCCAAAGAAAACAATTGAAGAAACATTGTAGGGTAAAACTCGGTAGAAAGTGTACAAAAATTGTAATTATTCGATAGGTTGGAATAAAAACCTGTGAAGGTTTGATTTAATATGAGCAACAAAGATTTTTGTTATTTTGTGTGAATTTGCAAGACTTTGGCAGCAGTGCAGTGAACTGGTTAGGACTATAAATAGAAAATGGGCAAGAAGATAAAGTATGCCTTTAATAGGACATTTACTGTCTACTTTGTACATAGTTACACTGTGCCTGGATTACCACGAAAGAGCAACAAATTTCCTAGCCAAGCTACAGTTTGAGGACAGAGTGACTAGATCTACAGACAGTTAAAAACAGGACCCACTCTTGCCCACACCCAACCACTGGAAGAAAATACTGAACAAAATAGGTGAAAGTGTTTTGTGCTTCAGTGATTTTGCAACAAAGAAAGATTTTGATCATATTGAAGTTACAGCAATCACATAGAGATAGGGATTGGCTTAGAAGTGGGAATATATATGACTTTATATCTACCTTCCCACACGGTCCCAGACATAGCCTTAGAGACCAATTTTGAGTTTCCTCTGAAAGTGTCTCCATTCATATAGAGTTTATTAAGATCAGAGTTTGTTTCCACGTATTACAACTTACAATTGCTTACAGCTGCACTTTCAGGGGATTTGAAATGCTCTGTCCTCCACAAACGTCTGTATTCACAGAGTACAGATGAATCTATAAAGGTACACACATATAAAATAGATAAGTCTTTATAAAAATTTTGGGATTTAGAAGGGAGTCTTTAAGTCTTTGGGAGCACATTCCTTGGGTAATATAAAAACTTCTTCTAGGAGTCCCAAGTTATTTCTGAAAACATATTGTTCTAAAAACCTACACTTTGCCCATGAGCACATGTGTGCGTGCCTGCACACACACACACACACACATGTAACAGTAACTTTTATTCTGCAGTATTGTCACCTCCGAAGCTTACTGCCTCCATATGCTAACATAAATCCAGTCCTGGAAGCTTCTAGACTCTGTACAATCTTATCTAAGCCTAGAATGTTGTCAGCCTTGGAGAATTGCTGCTGAATAAGCTCAGACCTTCCTAGTTCTTTCTGATCTCTGGCTGGCTTGTTCAACTTAGTTGTTCTGGCTCAAACTCCACTCAAAAGCTTAGTGATTCAATCTGTCTTCTCTCTTTTTTGCTGAATTGCTCCGTTTGGCTTCATGCTAATTTAACAATAAGTTCTAATCATCTGGCTCCTTCTCATTCTCTGGCCCATTATGTCTTCACTTGTATCTAGCTTGTTCTCTCTTTGCACCCTGTCACTGTCAAACTGTTCCAATAAAACTATCTCTTTTCTCTCTCTGCGTTGCTCAGTCAACTGCCTTCCTTGTCTTCTCTCTTCTGGTGAGAGTTGGGTATATCCTATTTTGTCGAATCTCTGATTCGTCAGTTTTTCTGTCACTCAATTAGACATCATTTTCAAACGCGGCTGCTTCCTTTACAAACTACCTTTACCTTCATTGTTTGAGTTAAAGGTGTGCACTAAGGGTGTGTCTGTATTCCAGCCAGAGTGATTAAAGCTGTATCCTAAGGGCTGAGCCATACAAAAATCAAAAAACGGGTTTTTTTCAGTAAATAACACAATCTCAGAGTTCACAGTGTGATAGAATATTCTACAACATATACTCACACACACACACAACACACACATTCAATACACACTCATACACACATTCATACATAAACACACTCACATAGTCACATACACACTCATATACTCACACACACATATACACTTACACACAAAGACACACACTCACACACTTATACACTCACTCACACACAGTCACACACATGCACACCCTCATACACACACAAACACATACATAAACATACACTAGCAGATGCACTCACACATATTCCTCCCCATACACAAACACACAGACACAGGAACACCCACATTCATGTACAGACAAACACACTCACACATACATTCATACACTCATGCACAAACACTCACATACACACACACACACACACGCTCACACATTCATGACCTCATACTATTGTGATGCCTATAACCTTGAAGCTCTTGATGTAAGGACCATGTCTTTTACCTTTAAGCTATGAGATTAATAAATGCCTCTGTTTTAGGCATAATTAGGTTTCTTGTATTTTGTACAATAACAGAAAGTAGACTACTAGAGTGAGCTACATAACTCCTTGGAAATGAAGAGTAGATACTGAATTTGTCTGCTCATTGAATCTGTTCCTTTTTTTTTTTTTTTTGACAATTGATTTCTTATTTATTTATTTTATTACACTCCAGATTTTATTCCCCCCTCTGTCTACCCTCCAACCGTTCCACATACCATACCTCCTCCCCAAACCCCTGTCTCCATGAGGTTGTCCCCATCCCCCACTACCCACCCCACCTGACCTCTAAACTCTCTGGGGCCTCCAGTCTCTTAAGGGTTAGGTGCATCATCTCTGATTGAATCCAGACCTGGCGGTCCTCTGCTGTATATGTGTTAGTGGCCTCATATCAGCTGGTGTATGCTGCCTGGTTGGTGGTCCAGTGTTTGAGAGATCTCAGGGATCCAGGTTAGTTGAGACTGCTGGTCCTCCCACAGGGTCACCCTCCTCTTCAGCTTTTTTGCCATTGCTTCTTAAGATGATGAAATTTTTTGCTCCCTGATTTTTTCAGAAGATGACTAATTATTTTATATAGTTTTGAATGATGTCAATAAAAACAATTTGGAACACCTTTATAAATTCCAGAGTTAGGATTATTTCCTACTTTCCAAAATATCCTTCCACTTAAAGCTTGTTTTCTTAAGTTTTTTGTATTATTCTTCAAGTCCTTGCTCTTCCTTACTGTATGTTTAGCAAGGCACATCAAATGCAGCTTGGGCATCACTGTTACAAACATGAAATCAGACATGTTTATGTAAGTTTTAGTTCATTTGTTGGGAAGTGGTATTTCATGGCCACAAGCTGTATACTGGACATAGAAATTAAGGACAGAATAATAATGTGAAATATATATATATATATATATAATTACTATTAGTATTATTAACATTAGTTAAGCAGTTTTGGAGTGACTATATTCTCTCCTCAACTGATGGTTATAATATACATAAGTAACTGGTAGAGACAGGTATAGATACTTAGTCGATAACATATCTATCACATACCTTTTATTTATTCTTTACTAATCATATATTTCTCAGCACTAGTAAGTCAAGGTCTCCATTGGTCTCTATGTCATTCCTATCATGACAGAACACCTAACAAGTTCTCTCATGGTTACAAGGCGCTTTGCCCTTTATAATCAAAAACTAATTGTGCTGAATACAGCATGTTGACTCCCATTTCCTCTTCTTGCATTTCTTACACAGAATGTATTGCTGGGAAAATGGATGGTAATGATCTCAATATCCCTTCCTGTGCCCAACAGTCTGTCCTATCTTTGATGTACTGTAATTTCATTCTTATGTTGATAGTTCAAGCTTATATGCTCAGGTGCCTAGTGTACTTTTTCAATTTCTACTGTTAAATATTTTCTCAGAGGCTTCTTGCTGAAAGTTTGACTTTCAATAATTTGTTCTCTGCTCTTTACTTTTTTGTTCAGGAAGAGCTACTACATATTTGTAGAATTTCTCTTGCTTAGATTTAATATCTTCCTAAATCCTTTTAATCTACTTTCAAACTAAAGAATCTCTCCCCTCCAGTTATATTGGTTGTTAAAATTCACTTCTGTGCCTTCTGTTTTATCCCATTGCACTACTGCTGAGGTATCTTTGTGTTTTCATTCCTTTTTTCATTCTAAATCAAATTGTTATTTTCTTATGTTGAAGCTCTCCCAAACTCTGAAATGTTTGAATTTTGACTCACATTTTTTATTTGGTAAATTGTGTTCTTTCCTAATATCTCACGCTCAGTTTGAAATGTTATCTTAAATTATTTGTTTTGGAATATTATTAACTCTGTTATAAAAGATGAGGGGAACTGAGATCGGCTTCATTGGAATGAAAGGAAAGATAATGTGGAGCTGTGTGGGAAGCTGTTGAAAAGTTGATCTTTGGATGGCATTGGGGTGAAGTCCGCTAACATGACCAGCTGTGTCTTTTCTTCCTGTTAATTATGATGGACGTTTGAGTTAGACCCGCCTTCCAAGCAGGGGACCTAAAAGTGGTTTTCATTTTGACTACATTTCTTATGAGTTGTGCCTTGCTCAGAAGATAACCCTCACTTAGAAAGCAGGCACACAAGTCAGAGAATATGTTCATGTCTCTGACAATAATGATTTACAATTTCAAGCTTTCTAAAGTACACACTCTATGAAAATGTTCAAGAAGTCATAGAAGTTTAAAGCTGTCTTAGTCATGATAAGTGAGCCACTGACAACTGGTGAATCTCACTATCACTTTTTATTTGTTTGTTTGTTTCTTCACCATTTTTGTGGGCTATTTTATAAATTGCCTTTTTGGCTCTTTTTAAAATATTATTTTGATTCAAAATTTCTCATTATGTATACAATATTATGTACATATGCATAGCAGATTAAACATATGAATAAGCTAATATATTTTTTGGTTTATAGGGTATTTTTTTAAAGATATGCATGGCTCTCATAGCTTTTAAGTGTTCAAAGTCTAGGAGAGAAAGATGTGCTTATTCTGTGAAATGATGACAAACAGGAGAATGTGAGGCAGTAAGGATAAATGGTAGAAGTAATCTATTCTAGATGGTTTGGTTTTTTTTTTACCTCTTACACATAGATAGCATTCTGAAATTAAAGTTGGATTAGATTGTAATAGAGGATCAAAAATAAGTGGGAAGTGAAATTAAATCTCTTCCAACTAGAACATTTACAAAAGAAAACTGCTTCAAATACTACTATGAATTTAGTGCAACACAATCTTCACGCTAGTCCTGGAACATGCCTCTTCTGGGCAGGATGAGAGCAGCAGCCAGAAGTCTCTATTATGTACAAGATTAGAGAGAGAGGTATTGCTTCATAGCTTCAGCTTTATGCTGGAAGGAATACTGGATTTACTCAACTGTAAAGGAAACCCAGTATTCAAGGCAGAAGCACAAATAATATGAGAAGTTCTGTGGATGTGTAGGCAATGAATTGATGAGTTAGAAATGGAACATATTCACTTTCCTCTCAAAGTTTTAAAATTTTCTCTTATTTCTCAGTTGATAGATGGCTAGTCCCTATCTTCCAAAGCCAGAAAATAGAGAGTGATATTCTTTAGCCTTTATTCTCTATATTAAATAAGATCCACTGTGGTTACTGCTTAATCTTTTTTTTTTTTTTCTGAGAAAATATCCACTACTATTTCATCTTCTGCAGAGTTGAAGGACAGCTGTTAGTTATCAGTCCTATCAGAAAGTTAGTTTCAGCTCTTGTAGACATTCAGATGCTTTTCATCTTTACACAGGAGCCCAGTATGGTGGGCTGGCAGAGCCCCTGAGAGGCTCTGCCAGCACCTTACTAAGACAGATGCAGACACAGCCAACCATTGGACTGAGTCTTGGGATTCAGTGGAAGAGTTAGGGAAGGACTGAAGGAGCTGAAGCAGTTTGCAACCCCATAGGAAGAGCAACAATATCAACCAACCAGACCTCCCCCCCTCCCCAGAGCTCCCAGGGACTAAGCCATCAACTAAAGAGTATATATGGTTGTATCCATGGCTCCTGCAAAATATATTTCAGAAGATTGCCTAATCTGGCATCAATGGAAGGGGAGGAGCATGGTCCTGTCGAGGCTTGTTGCCCCATCAAAGGGGGATGCTAAAAGGTTTAGGCAAGGGGGGGGGAGTACCCTTTTAGAAGCAAAGGTGAGAGGGGATGGGTTGGGGGTTTGCAGAGGGGAAACTGAGAAGGGGGACAACATTTGATATGTAAATAAATAAAATAACCAATAAAATTACTTGCTTTATTGGTAAATGAAATTATATATATATATATATATATATATATATATATATATATAAAATGATTTGAAAATGGTACAAAAAAGGCCTATATTGAGCTGATTAATATTAATTACTTCACATGCTTACCATGCTGCCAGTTTAGGGGGTGAAACATATAAATTTATCATTTGTGAATTTCAAGAACAGCATGAAAGATTTGTTTACCATAATTACTAAATTCTAAAATTTCTGACAGATTTCTGAATTTTGTATGTCTATTATGTATGTGTTATATGTTGTAGTGTTGAATGGGGGATCCTCATACAAGTATAGAATACATGATGAACACACTCGTCTGAATGTACTGGACTTGTCATTACATGGGCTCAGTTAAATCAGTGAAATGTTTGGGCATACTCACCAGCTTTTCATGAGGCACACCTTTTAAAACATCAGAAGATTCCTCTTGCTCTTATGTATTTACTTATTTTACTGCCATAAGCAGTGTATTCTTGTTCGAATTGGTTGTAATTATACAAAGTGCATCTCCTATCCACTTTAACTAAGTTCCCAAATTCTGTGGGACCTGAAAATTATATTACCTAAATTATTTTTCTGTTGTAGGAAGTATTAAAAATGAAGGTATAGATATCACATGCTATTCTCTGGTTCCCTCATCCCTGGAGGGCTGGCCAGCCATGCACTGGTGAGCAATGGCCAATCAGCTTTTATCTCATGGGACTCTGAGTCAGAGCTCTATGATCTTTCCACCCAGCTCACTACTGCCCACTGGCGGGTCACTACCATGCCAGCCCCATGCTTCAATACCCCCATGGCCTCTGTGGTGCACATCAGGCAAACCCACACTTTGCTGCTGTATCTTTTTCTCTTGAACCCAGAGGAGCCGCAGCATGAAGGAAAATGCAACACAAACTTAGCTCAGAAACAATGGTAACTCAATCTCTGGGTGCAACAACTAAAGTCTAATCTTGTAAGCCTTATCAAAATCTGATTCCTCTGGTGGCGAATCTTTGTGGATCTGCCATGATACCAGGAGACTCTAATAGCTACTTCTTACCTACATGCTCCCCCCCACCCCCAGCTTCCTCTCTTCCTCTCCTGGCCTGGAAGTCCCCCTCCATGCCCAGTGATTGGCTCCTTTATTCATTAAGGGATTGGTTCACAAGTCACAGGGGTAACTCACTCCTTGTCTGAAGCCCCTTCCAGGAGGGCAGAATTAGCAGATTACAAACAGTCCTAGAGATATCCACAACATTTCTCAAACCAATATATTATTTTTATGTCCTAAACGAAAACTCAAAAAGAGGACAGAATGTCCATCCTGTTTCTAGCTGTGATCAGCCTTCGGTCAAGAGCAGGATCCTTCTAGTAATGATGGTAGTTCTTCAAGTCCTTCTCTGGGTAGAAATCTTACTGAGTGCAAACTTTCTGTCTTCCCACTAGGGAAGCAGTATTTTTTCCTTCTGATATATCTTTCTGGATTTCTTTCAGGTCCTTGAAAAAGATAGTTCTTAGTTGTAAAAATGGCAAGAAAATAAGAGAAGATAGGTAAGCATTAGAGGCATGTGTGCTTGCACCTCCTGAAAGATGCCTATCTGGAGTAACCTTGCTTCCTTGCCAGCAGAGTGCAGTCCTCACAGTGTCTCTTAGAAGCTGTCTGGACATCATGTGGATGTGACCGTACTCTCAGAAACACACCCCTTGACCACTCCATAGAACCCCCTTGTCCCATCTTTGTCCCATCTTTCTCCTTTTCTAGGCTAAATCAATAAGAGCCTACTGGCATTCAAATTTTGTTCACTTAACCTTAAATATCTATATATTAATTTGTTTATTATTCTATCTCTTAAATGACTTGTGTTTCCCTGTGTGGACTTGATCTGATACAGCATCTATTAATAGTAAAGTAAGAATCAAAACCTATTTATTCTTTCAAAATCGATGTGAGTTTTACTTGCTTCAGTGTTAACAAATGGTTAAATTTCCTGTAAGTATGTATACCATTGTGCGATTAAAATCTGTTTTACAATTTCCTTTTGAGTTCCAAAGGGAAATGGTCACACATAGATGAGATGAAATAATTCATTCATGGTTGGAGATTCTGAGCAAAGTGTAAGGGGAACTGGCTGTCTTCTGAGAGAACAGAACCTAGGAAATTAACCCTGGAATCATTGAGTCTTATTTAAAGTGGCTGAGAACCAAGCTCTATCAGTGACACTGGTATGTGAAGTGTCTCTCTGAGGACTGACAATGGAGACTATTGAGTTTTCCACAGAGGGCACTGTTTAATGCTGACAAAAATCTAGTAAGAACAACTGAATGATAAATAAATAAGTTAAAAGTAAACAGAACTAAGGTCTGAAGTACTAAATATTATTTAAGATTTTTTTCTTCCTTTATTACTATTTCACCACCACTCTAGTTGGAGTGTTTGTGCATAAGGTGCAGGCACATACTTCTCCAAGGTCCTGTGTACATAATATCCTACATACATATGTACATATATGCATATGTACATATATACATATACACATACACACACATATATACTTATATACATATATATCCTATAGACATTAAAAGTATGTTTGATTGTTTAGATCCAATATCAATAATCTCATTCTTTCTCATGCCTAACTCAAGAGCATGTATTAGTTTATGAGCTGTAATAACTATTATAGGTATTTCTATCTTTAAGGGAAACTCTACATCCACTTTTGGTCATGGCATTAATAGCGGTTATGAATTATATGGATTGGCATCTTGACAGGACCTGGAGTCAACAGTCAAGTGGTAAAACCTGCCTACGAAGGCTGATTTAAATTAGGTTAACTAAAAAGGGAAGTACCACCTTAACTGTGGGTATCACCATCCAGAGACTGGTGTCCAGGACTCCCTGCGAGAGAAAAATCAAACTGGGCAAGAGCAATCACTGTTCTCTGTTTCCTGAGTGTGGCTGAAATGTGACCGGCTACCTCATGCCTCTGTCACCATGAATACCCTGACATGATAAACAGCTAAACAAAAAATTTAAATACATTCTTCCTTATTCAGATATTTGTTTGTCAGGCATGTTGCCATAGCTACAAGAAAAGTAACTACTACACCAACCTACTCACTTAATCTATATTTGAATGATCTTTGTGCTGGTTAAATATGTAGATTGTAGATTTGTGCCCCAAAAACCTTCCAGAAAAACACAGAAACTCATATTAATGAGCATAATAGCAATCATTATTTCCAATAAAACTTTGGAATGATGGCTTCACTTTCCTTAATATCATGCATCCATACAAGAAACATTTAATAAAAATGTTCTGAATTCCACACACTGATAGTGTAGTATAAAGAATTCTGAGACACATCTTAATTAACACTGGAAACAGATCTAATGAATTAAAAACATTGATGTTAATTTTAATCAACACTATTATCCAGAAGCCAAATGAGTGTAAATATGTTTATATGTAAAGACCAAAACTGACTTGAAATACAAATCTGACAGGTACAGTTTTATCCACGATTATACATATTTGTGAATTACATAAATAACCTTCCTAGTTTCACCTAGTGGAAACCTGATTGGAATATTTTACACTACGTTAGTGTGCTATTTTGAGTAAAACTTAATAAGCCGAGTATAATTCTTGCATGCTAATTGTTAGGTGGAGAAATACAGCTCAGAACATGTCTAATTTTCGAGACTGATGTGTCATGTCTCAATTTTAGAGATACATTAAGATAGCATTCACTGCTTGAGGGTAACTTTGACTGTGTTTGACTTCCTTTGATTTTCTTATAACACTGATGTTTCTCTGTTATAGAATATGAACATTGTATTTACATACTAAATAACATAACATTAATTTTAGTTCACTATTATAAATTTGTGAAATAATGTAAGTTTTATATCACAACACTTTCAGAGCAATTACTGCCTCTTTAATGATAAAAATACCTTCTGTGGAATCATGTTTTTCTAAAATCTACATATATTATGGAGTAAATAATGTTTTTCTAAAATCTAACTAATTAGGGAATGATGTAGCATGGACTTCATACAAAATTTTGAACTCTATCTAGAGTCACTAATGACTTACTTATCCAATACCAGCTGTTTCTTTATGTGTGCTAACTCCCTGTCTCTCCTTGTCACTCACCCATTCAAACTTTCACTGAAAGCTCTCTTCTTCTTAGTACTTATCTGTGCTAGTAACCAAACAAGTGTCAACCTCAAAATGGTAGAGGAATAATAATGAAGTAATCATGGAGTGTGAGGAAATGCCATTTGGGGAAGGTAGTCTTAGGGAGCATGTAAGAATATACTGTTCAGTATTAGAGACAACGAGAAATCCTCTGGCAGGAATGGAGACAAACTGGTGCTGAGGAGTCCAACAGTGAGCCAAGGAGTGATTGCTACAAGCAGAGAAGACAGACGGGTGGGAGAAGCTCATAAGGAAGGGCATGGACTCTGACATAGCTGTATGTACTGTGCTCTGGAAACTGATGAGGTCAGCTCTTGAATCAGCAATAAGGGGTCTTGTCATTGTTCTGAAGAGTGTGAAAACTAGATTCCTGCCCACTTTCCCAAACTGCAGGGCTAAGAATGCATCTGCAGAGCAGGTGGGGGCTATCACCAACTCTGAAACAGTACATGGATAAAAGTGTTGAGACAAATATTTTATGGTGAGTTCCTCATCTCTTTATGTGAACTCTTCCTTGCCTCCCCTGGTAACATGACACTGCACTATGGAAGTGTCATGAGGAGATATTTGCCTGCCTTTGTTTTAAAAAGTATTTGTTGATGTTGTTTGGGTTTTGAGACAGGGTCTTGCCTGCTTTGGTCTTGAACTCAAAACAAACCAGAGAGTTAATTGAGTTGATTATATTTTGGGATATTTTGGATCCTTGACAATCACTTGTGATGGTTGCATAGTATTCCTATATGTGTGTCAGCAAAGTTTGTCCAAGTTCAGTGAACAATGCCAAGAAACATCAAGATAGTAAGAATTTCCCCTTTCAGAGATTTTCTTTTCTTATCTACAAAATACTAAATACAGAATGTCAACGTTGTAGTTTAAAGTATGTTTAAAAATAAACTAACATTATTAAAGTACTAGGTAATGTAGGTAATACTCACCTGGAGTGCCTTTTCTGAAAAGCATATGCTTTCAAAAATATTGTGATGTAATGAGTGCATTTGCCCCTCTTTAGCACAGAAACACGGATTCCTTTGATCTGAATTATAGGCTCCCTAGTTGCAATGCTGTAGCATAATGTTCAGACACAAGAAAAAGAATTGTAACCAAGAATACAATCATGATAAGGTTTGTCACCCCGTGTAGGAATTTCTGTCCTACATAACTCTTGGTTATTATTTTCACATATATGGATAAATAGAAAATCAAAATAAAACGTTGGAGAGTAAAGAGGAATCTATTAGAATGGCATTTTAAAACATTACCTTAAATTTCCCCAAAGGCAACTTAAAAAATGAAATGGTTTCATGAACATGCTTCATAATGAGCAAGGATGCATTGAAGTGAGCAGTTGAGAAGATCCTCAGTAAAAGGTTAGGCTTTGCCAGGGAAGTTTGCAGGCCCATAGATAAATGGCCTCTAATTGAGTCTCCACTCTCCTGTCATTCTGGGACCTTGACTAAGTCTCCAATCTCATTTGCTAACCCTGCAAAAGGCTCACAAAGCCTATTTAGCACCCTGACTCTTTGTTTCAAAGAAGGCTATTGTATAAAATAATGGTTGATTTTGCTGAAAGCAGATTTTGGTTATAGAACTCATCGGGTAAAAAACCACCAGAGCAATTTATGTTGCTAAAGGTCAGTTCACTAATGTGAGGCACACAGGGAAATACACCTAAGGACTTGTGAGATGACTCAGTAAGATTATTTCAGGGAATTATTACTAGAATGATACTTGTGCTGATGAAATCTGAGGATTTACTCATGAGGATGGGTCAGCAGTGACAGGTGCTCTTCTCAGGGGAGTGCTGTTTTACACACATAAATCACAACGGTGTTTATTCAATACCCGACAAGAATGAAACCATCTTGAGAAGTTATCACTAAGAAAATAACAATTACTGTATTATCTGGTCTGTGTCCCGTTAGAAGGATTGTTAGAAAGATGTCCCATTGTCTTAGAGACAGGGACACACCCAAAGATAAATGAAAGATAATTAGATGGATATAATGATAGATAGATAGATGATAGATGATAGATGATAGATGATAGATAGATAGATAGATAGATAGATAGATAGATGATAGATAGATGATTGAAAGATATAGATAAGGAGATAGATGATAGAGATAGATGAAATATAAATGTTGTATCCACATGCACATGCACACACATGTGCACATACATATATACATACAAATGATACACACACACACACACATATCACAGAGGTTGCGATAACTTACGTCCCACATGATATGAAGGTGTGTCCCTGTATTTTTGGTTGTTGGTTCTTGTTAAAATAGAGGTAAGAGAACCCATTACAAGCCTTCTGTATGTAAAAGCTTGTCCTTCCTCACCTGCGGAAAAGATGATTCTCTGAGATTATCACACTAAAAAGCAAGCTGCTGTGGTGAAAGCCAAGCAGCTCTCAATGCCAAAAGGCAACCCAAAGAGATGGATCTGGTGTTGTCCTGTGCTGATGGGTTCAGCCTGGAATATGGCTCTTTGTAAAATAAAGAGCTAGCACTGGAGTGGTAGCAGGAAGAACAGGCTGATCTTCCAGAGATACAATCAGAAGGGAGATGGGATGAAAGCCTTAATAAATATATCACAAGCATACACTGATATACGAACATACACAGACACAGAACCTCATAAACACTCAGTAAATCATTTATTTTTCTGATTAATAAAAAGAATTTTGACTGGAAAATTAATGGATTCAAAGTTTATTTCTTTGTTTTATATTAAGAATCATGGTCTTTCCATGAAGCCCAAACCAGACATGAATTAAAATTTCTCCTGACCCAGCTTCTCAAAGGCTAGGGTTACAGGTCTGCAGCATCCTACGTGGCACAAGAAGGAGTTTATTTCCTCACAATTAGATGTGTGGTTTATTTTCTATGAAAATACCTGCTGTCCAAGACCCTATGATATTTATTATCCTATTGAAGAAGTGACAAGTTAATTGTGGACCCAAAACTGAGAGGTGCCAACAAGTCCACACAGCTCAAAGATGGTAGAAGTTGTTTTGTACATCCAATCTTTAGATGACTTCACTGTGCATCGTTGGCTATCTGAGGAGGCAAATAAATGGGGAAGCAATCACTTGTAGTATCTAATTGGTTCCTGGTGTCGGGAATTAAAAGATCCAAATGACAAGTGACATAAAATTTCAGATGTCATAGTTTTCCCAAATGAGATGTGTAAAAGCAATAGAAACGAAATGGCAGAAAATAGCTACAAGAACAGAGGGATATCAGACGCGGAAAAGCAATGGATGAAAGTGACATTGCAATTGACTTTCTCCCAGTCTCACTTCTGAGTAAAGTCTAAAAAGAAGCAGCAGGAGTTTGAGCAAAACTCCCTGAAAAGCTGCTGATTTTACAGGTTCTGACAGAATACATTTAGATAGCAGAGATGGGTAAGTTAAAGATGAAGCGAGCTGGCAGACAGCCTGCTGTGGTTCTGTCCAGCACTGTCTGGCCACACCAGCATCCAGACTCAGCTCAGCTGTCAAGAGAGCCATGAGGATCCAGAGCTCTGATCCTCAGAGAAAAGGTCAACTATTATTTTAAATTGCCCTTTTAGCTCAATTGAATTCTATTTATTTTAGTTCAACTCCAGTTTTTTTGTGTGTCAACCTAGGATCAAGAAATACAAGGATGGGAGAGGAAAGGGGGGGGCAGCAGGAGGGTTTTGTCTCAAGCTGAACCACCCTGTAAGCTGATAAGCCATGCAGTTAGTTAGCTGCAGCACAGAGGTTCAATTTGGGGTGGATTCCAGTGAATTTTGAGTGTGATTGCAAACTGCCACTTGGTGATATCAAGGCTGATTCACCCCTCAAGGCTGCCCTTCATTTCACCGCTCTGCTGATGGTCAGTCCTGATGGGATCTCTTAGTTGCACCTGGGAAGAGGAGTCCTAAGATGAAGTCTTTCTAGTTCAGCAAGAAAATAAAAGTAACCGCCTTATAGAACATGTAAACAATCCACTCTTTAAGTATCCTTAATATCAGTGTTATTTCCTCTTCTCGCTGTGAACAAATGCTTGACATGATGCAATTTCAGGATGCAAGGATTTATTTTGATTTCCCATTCAAGGGAATTGGTCAGGAAATCATGGTAGCAGAGGCCAAGGCCAGTGGGTCACATTGTGTCTGCAGTCAAGAAGCAAAAAATAAAGAACAAACAGGAAGTGGGTCTAGGATACACACTCTTCAAGCCAGCCCTTGTAACTGTTTCCTCCAGGAAGACACCACTACCTGAAGGTTCCATGGTTTCCCAGACAGTGCCAAACACTGAGAACAAGTGTTCAAGAAACTGAGCCTATGAGAAATAGTTCACATTCAAGACACAGTATCTACTTGAAAACAGCCTATAACGCAACCATAAAACTATCTCTAAACATCATTGGTGTTGGGAAAATGATATTCCCCTGAGGGACTTAGCATTGCCCAGAAGGTCTTTGCTTCTGTTTAAGCTTGCCTATTATTTCAAACACACCTGTTCTATAATAAATTCTTACTCAGACAAAATGAAAGCATTACAATGAAAACACAGGTACCTTGAAGATTTAGTTTCAGATGGTACAATATTTATATTTGAAATAAATTTTGAATTATTTACTGGTATTTACTATTAGGCTTTCTTTTATTTCTGGAGAGTGGTAAGTGTGTTGTAAACTTCATAATGGAGTATCTATATCTATGTATACTTCTTCCAAGACATCATTATTGTAAGAGTAAAAACTCATCAAGTGATACATGTATAATATAAAAGCAATTTATTTCATAATTTGAAAGAGTGGAGCTTCTACTTATCGAGAGGCCAAATGTTTCTGATTTTGACTATGAGCATAATTTGGAACCATTCTGTTTAAATGTGTTTTTTCAGCCTATTCGACTCATTCACAAATTTGGTAGCAGACATTTCTCTAAATTAAAATTATTCTCCTTAAATATTAATTTTTAGTTCCTATTTTATACTGTATAACATCTTTTTATTCCTTGAGAGCTTCATACATGTAATGTATCTTGGTCATGTCCACTGTACCCCTCCCCGCAAATCCTGCTGACCATCACCCCTCATTCTCATGTCCTTTCCTAGGCTCCTTGTCTTCTCAGTGGATTGGTTTGTTTGTTTTTTCTTGGTTTGTATGTCTGTTTGTTTGTTTGTTTGTTTATTTATTTATTTATTTGTAAACTCACTCATCCCAACAAGTTCTGTCCATTGGAATGGTTGCTGATCTTGTTGACTTGACCTTGTGCTAGTCACTATAGCTGAAGTGGGTCCATGAATACATTGGCCCTGTCATGTGAAGAAGCCAGTGTTTCACAGCACTCCTCTCTGTCTTCTTGTTCTTGTGTTTTACCTGACCACTCTTCCTAGGTGTCCACTCTGCATTAGGAACACAGATGTTCCATTAGTACTGAGCACTCAATGGTCAAATGTTCTCAGCACTATAAGAAGTCAAAAGTCTTGCAAAATGAAGCTTCTCTGGTCAAGATTAAGAAGAGAGCTAATACACTGATAGAAACACAACACTGTAGATGGCAGTTTGACCTGCTCATTGAGCCAACCACAGGAGTATGTTACCTCAAACTTCTTGAAAGAGAAAGTGATCCATTCTAGGATCACTATTAACAGATTTAGACATTTAATCCAGTTCACCTTTAACTGACAGCAGTATACAGCCCAAGTTACCACATATTTTCTGTTACTCCTTAATTTTGTTTCATTCATTCGTTCCCCAGAATGGACAATATCATTCTTTTTTTCCTTGAAATACGATTTCCTTTGACCCATCGATTTAATTTAGTTCCTGGGGTGCAGGGTTCTGTTAACCCCCTCATTTTTTCCTCTATTTATTTTGTCTTGCCTGCATCCATCCACTCTCTACATCCATAGCTGCCTTCACTCCTTTGTTATCCCATTCTAGTTTTCTCTGTCATGTTGACTATTAGCTTGATGCACTAATTGGCCCTGTCAGCAGCAGCATTGTGCTGCCAACCTCACAACCTCTCCTACAACTTCTCATACTGTGGGATTATTTACTCTCTGGATTTTAAATGTCACTCCCTTATTTGATGCCTTAAATAGTGTGTCCTTTGATAAAACATCACTGCCAGCTTCAAGACACATGCCAATATTTAGATTATTCTAGAATGAATAAAAGAATGAATATAAGAATCAATTGATGATAGTTGGAATGATGAAGGTATAGATGGATGGGTAGATAAGTGATCTATTTGTACATTTATATTCTTAGGATGAGTTTGGGAAAGCAGAATTTCCAAATTTGTTGAGTTACAGAATTATTGAATTGAGTTAAGTTACATAGAACTTAGGACTGTTTGAGATTCAATAATAGCACAGCTCTAAAATTAAAAAGAAAACAAAAACTAAAAAAAATCAAAACTAAACTAAACTGAAAAGAATTTATGAAACCTTGCCATAGGTCATACTTTGGAACAGAGTGTTCAAAACATAACCCTCTGACCTACTCTTAGACAATTTAAATGTAGTCGAAGATATCCACATAGAACAGATTTTGAATGAGTTCTAGGGAGTAAAATTAAGTAGTTAAAATAGTAGGGGAAGACATTCAGGCCTGTGTAAAATTTGTCATATGCTTTACAGTCACAGTAAGTTTTATGTCTTCTCTGTTCATCTAAAGTGCTTTGCAGTTACCTGACATGCCACCTTGAAGATATTTTTGGAGAAAGAAAGAGCCTTTTATTAAAAAGATGGCTTTTCTTGTTATGTAAAAGAGAGACTGTCTTATACATTGGTTGAAAGCTTCACTCAGACTTACTACCCTTAAAACACCAAATGAGACAAATGTTTTTAATCCCCACCAATGTAATGTTAAGTTACCAAACAATATTAAAACAATGAGGTCCAATGTTTCCTCTTTTCCATTTAAAAATCCAGGATTTTATAAGAAGAAAGCAAAAGCAACGATTTTAAATTAACCACGTCTCCTCATGACTTTCTAACCATGATGGCTTTTTAAACAGTAATACGTCTAATGTCACATAATCTGTACTATAACCACAGTGTATCTTGTCAAAATACATTCTTGGTTACAGGTGGAATCAATTGATAAAAATGACTCAAAAGAAAATGCTTTGTCATCTAAACTGTGTATGAACGTAGTAGCTAAGCATCCTCTCAAATAACAGAGAGATTCAGAAAATAGGACCATGTGCTTGGATTAGGAAGAAAGACATGACTTCATCACGAGCATCATTAAATTGACCATTGTGGCTGTCCTTTGTTAGCATGGGATGTTTCCTGCTTAGATGGGTTAATTTGCAGAGTTGGGGTAAGGGCTAGCTGAATCTGAACTGTTTTTAACCAATTTAACTTGAGTGTTAGGGCCATGATGGTATATCATTGTACAATATGCCCTGAGCACTGTAAGCACTGCTGGTATCAGCTTAAAGTCTGGACCATTCCTTCAATTAACTTCTTAATTGTATGCTTTTCTTCATTATTTTTCAATCAAATTGTATTAGGTACTTTTAGTCCTCAACTTACTAAAATCTTCCTAATTGCTCACAATGAAGTCATTTCTTCTCTTAAACTTAAAGAGCTGAAGCCCTTGGCACTTACACTCAACTTTTCTTCTACAGTTATCATAATTATTTATGTGTCATCCCTTTACTAAGTCCCTTCATGTAATAACTGGTGAGCTTCATTGTCTATGCATCAAGTGTTATTTGTACAATGAGAATGGTCATCTTAAAGTACCTTTGGGTACTCAAACAAGTCCACACAGTAGAAAGGAATCTTATGATTTGTATCTGGTGTATGCCCATATATACACATATAACATGTTATTGAGATATAAATATTTAAATATAGTCATGTATCACTGCATTCATAGATAAAATATACATAATGTTATTTAGCAAGGAATTATAAGCTATTTGATTGAGACCATAGTTAGGAACTAGAAGAAGATAAACATAAGACTGCTTCTTCCCCAAAGAACTTAAAACTATGTGTGAAAGACAAAATACTTAGCAATGTCACAGAATGAAATGTTATGCAGCAGAATTAAATATAGACAACCAGAGTAATGACACAGTGTGATTTTGTAACAAACAAACAAGTAAACAAAACTTTTAAAAGTCTTTTTAATTGAAATATTCCAGTTACATTACATTTTTATTTCATTGTAAAATTAAATATCTATTCCTCTGTTTCTAGATTTAATTGCCATTCTCTGTGTTCATGTCTATATTTATCTACTTAAATCTTATACACCACATATCTGTGTCTATATATCTACCTGTGTCTACATACCAGACAGTGTAGCTGTGAATCTAGCATGGGGTCTAACATACAATTGGGATTCACTCATTCTTTGAATTTGGGAGTGAAGTCAAAAGCTATGATGATATAGTTCCACTTTTTGTCTGTGGTTCTAGAGTTGACTTAACCATTCAGAAGCCTTCACTGAACTTTGGATATTAGGGCCACTAGATGGGGCTTGTGTGCTTAGTTCTCTGTGGGTTAGGCAAGTGTGCTTCCTTTTAGTGTTTTTGTTGTTGATTTTTCAGTGCGGAAATACCTAACGTATATGCTTCCTTATCAACTCACACTGTTAGCAATTCTTGATAGAAATCTTTACATTAACGTAAGGTGGGAGTGGGTAGGTAGGTGGGGGAGCACCCTCTTAGCAGCAAAGGGGATGGGAACAGGGTTGGGGGTTCATGGATGGGAGACTTGGAAGGGGGATAACATTTGAAATGTTAAAAAAATAAAATGATTAATCAATAAAAAAGAAAAGAAATCTTTATATTAGCAAACAAGCAGCTTAAGTATTTTACTTGCAAGCATCATGTTTCTAAATGCAAAAACAAAAAAAAAAACAAAAAGCAAAAGCAAAAAACCTGCTGATCTCTTTGTAAGCAGACACCTTAGTCTCTTAGAAGGTAAATGTGTGAGCCCATTATAGTTTTCCCCTCATGGAATAGAGTCTCTAGACTCTAGGGGATACTCCTTTGCTCCCTTTCTAGGGCCAGAAACTTGTTATCTTTAATCCTGGTTACATTGTATCTACATGTAAGGTCTATGAGGCAATGGTTTTGAGCCTTAGTAAACACCATTGTCACCTGGAGAGCAGTAGAAAATTCAGATTCAGTGACAAACCGCCAGAATGCCTAAGTCTAAGATATGACCAGATTGTACAGATGCTGTGGTTAAGGGGCCATATGTTAACTTTAACTGCTGTCTGCAAAGGCTTTCTGCAAAGAGCTTCATGGCTCTTTTCTGGAGTCCGAACCAGGACAAGAGACAGATGAAGACTGCCTTGTACTTCCGGTTACAGCCATAGGCACAAAGCATCACATAATAGTGTAACGATACACCAGATCTTCTAGTAACCACTAGCTAAAACTCTTTTGGAGAAGAGAAGTGAAGACGGTTTGTTTGTTTGTACGTTTTTCTCTCATCCTGCTCCTACCTATCTAGAAACCCCTGATTTCACATATCTCTCTCTCTCTCTCTCTCTCTCTCTCTCTCTCTCTCTCTCTCCCCCCCCCCCTTCCCCCTCCCCCCCCCCCCCCCGAAATATCTGGATCGGCTGGGTAAGCTTTTTTAAGAATCACATCAGGTAAGAATTCTGAGCTCTGCTACCCATGCCTATAGTGCTGTGAAGCAGGCTTTTACCTCTGCATTGTCTTTACTGAAGCTCTGCCTGGTTCACTGCCTCATGTTCTTATTCCTTCTTTACTGCTTCAGCCAGACACTGAGGCTACTATGAAAATTGGAGACTGATCCACCAACTAAAGAATACACATGGAGGGACCCATAGTGCTGGCCACAAAGACTGCAGAGGAGGGTCTTGTTACCTGTCAGGGGGAGGAGAGGCCCTTGGGCCTGAGGGTGTTAGATTCCCCAGTATAGGAGAATATTAAGGAGGGAAGACGAGAGTGGGTGGGGGTGTTGTGGGGAGGTGGGTTGGAGAATATCCCCATAGAGGCAGGGGGAGGG
>JADRCH010000004.1:8267126-8290847 GCA_019843965.1 Rhynchomys soricoides | reverse complement strand
AAAAAAAAAAAGAAGAAGAAAATCCAGTTTTTGGAGATATTGGTCAGTGTTGGGGCTAATATGAGCTTTTGAATTCTCAGTGTTTCTCTGTGGTATCAGCCTATTTCTTAGCTCACTTAACTCCTTGCCTCACAGACTTTGGTCTCTGGAAACTACAGAATTCCCAGCATGCACACAGTGCTCAGCTTCTGTCAAAATTTGCTAGTGCTAAACCACAAGCATAACATTGCCTCCAGCAATCCTAGGGTCTTCTTGCCTAAGTTGCTCATCTGTAAGAGAGCCTGCAGCTCAGTTGTTTTGACAAGGCCTTGAATCCTAGGTAGCTTCAGTGCTGTGGCAGAATCCCCAGCTCATCTGATTTTCCATCGCAAGTGGTTAGCTACTGTTTAGGGAAACCTCATCTTTTCAGTTTCTTCAGAGAACGCAACCTTCACTTCATTTTTGTATTCTATAAATTCACAAACTATTAAAATCCTGCTGTGATTAAGCTACTCTGTCACCCTAGAAGACATGAAATTTGTGCCTTTAGCAAAATGGCTGGTAGCCTGTTACTTGTATTCTCTAACATTGCCTAAGCTCAGCTCATGAATATTTATTGTGACACACTTTATATAGATTTGATCAAAACTGTCTGTTCCAGCCAATAAGTTCCTGTATTTTGCCAGCACAATCTAGTGTAGTTAACAGTTTCTGCCATTCCTTCCTCATCCTTCCTGTGACCACCCACCATACTCTCTGCCTGAATCCAGTCTCTTGCCACAAAACTTCCCTTGAAATGGCAGTTACAAAATGGTGTACATAGTAGCCCTTAATTTAAATCAAGGTCTAATAAAAATGACCTTTATTTCATCTGTTTGAATGGTATATTTAATTAGATAGATGCCAGGCTTCCACATGCCAAATACATCTGTTGATGAGGATGGTGTGCTGGAAGTAGCCCGAAACGTTTGAGCTACCAATGAACACTTTCAGCACTCTGGAGATGAAAGAGTTAAACCAATTTAGCACAGAGAATTTTTACCAAGCCCTTAACCTAATTATATTTGTGATACAAGTTAGGCTTCGTTTCTACGCACAGGAGGCCGCAAAGTGAAGCTTATCATGAGCACTGAGGGTAACAGAGACAATTGCTTTAGTGAGCCTAGGACTGCCACAGCAGCCGCACCAGAACAGATGGCTCTCCATTTATTCCAGTCTAGGGATTCAAATTGGCAGTAGTCAACCAAAAATCCTGAAAAGCATGTCAGCAGTTGTGGAAATGAGTTTTCTTACATAATAAGTAACTCATAGCATTCCACTGAGGGTGTATATAAACTCAGAGCTCCTTGCCACTGTAGTTGATCTGCCTATTTGTATAATACAAACTTGTTTAATGTACGTATTAGTATTGCAATATATATACAATTAGTAACTTGTAGCTGATACATGACAATATATCACTACTGTATTATTTTATACTAGTATGTGTATATTATACATTAATATTAGTAATATCTTCCTAGAAGTTGTTAATATTTGAGCCAGGCATAGTGGAACACACTTGTAGTTCAAGTGTGCTGGGAGGTTGAGAAAGAGCAATTGTCAGTTCACAGCTGTCCCGGGCATCCTATCTACAGACTACTTCCTGCTAAAACAAGGAAAAGAAAGAGTGGCATTGAAAGAAAGAAGGAAGGAGATAAGGAAAGAAAAGAGAGAAAAGAGGAAAGACAAACAGAGATAAGATATCTTAATGCCATATATATATATATATATATATATATGCTATCATGCATAATATATACATGATATAATTCCCATATTTATTAATATACAAATATACATACATCCTCAGGGTGAATATGCCTGCAAGTTTTTAATAGTGTGTTTTTTTTTTTAATCTACACTGCTACAAGCATAACAGTTTTAAGGCATTCATTAAGAATTAATGGTCAATTAAATTAAGAATTTAATTGGCCTTTGGGAAAATTCTCCAACAGACCATAGCATTTTGCACTATATCTGGAATATACTGTAGTAAAATGACTGCATTGTTCTTCCAACATCTTTTGTTCCTCAACAAGTAATTAATATCTTTGGGAGGTAAGGGAAAAGTGACTTTGCCACTTATTTACGATTATGACTGGAAATTAATTTTATGGGAAAACAAAAATCTTTATATACTCCTCATTATTCAATTAATTTTCAACCAAAAGGCAAATAGAGAAGGAAAATATGCAAGACCTTGGACTTCTGCATTAGTGTAAAACTGGAACTGATTCTAGGCAGCCCGGCTCCTTTCTCCTGTTCACGGGGTAGACAGGCACAGTTGTCTCAAGGGAAAAGCCTCTGCTACTCACTTTTTCATGGTTTTTAGGGTGGGTAAACTTGACCACAGAATACTTGCTTTAGCAGCTCATTTCTAGATGAACCAGATTGTGTCAGTCTCTCACATGTGTTTCCTAGAACACCCTATACCTCAGCTGAAGACAGAACTGAGTGACAGTAGTTCTCTTGCATGAAGCAGCCAGTTAGGTAGAGTTGACGATCAGATATCATTTTCATAGTATATTTTATTACCAATGGCCTAGGCTTTATTCAGTGATGCTATGTTCCCTTGAGTGCACAAGAAGAACGAATTCAGGAGCTAGAGTTTTAGGTTGGTTTTTTTAATAGTAATTCATGCTTCTAAAGACCTAAGCCTGATCTACGTGACCCTTAGACTTCCTGCTTTGTTCGTCACCGTAGAACACAGTGCTTTTATAAGACACATCCAACAGATAAAGGCTTGGACTGGAAGTACAGAAGGACAAGGGCAACTTACAGATGCATTAGCTACACTTAAAATTTTTAATGTTAAACATAAGCTTGAATTTAAATAAAATCATGTAACTCTATTTTATTGTTTTTTCCTGAGAACAGCATGCACCTAGATGTGAATCTAAAGTCTGACATTTACTGATTCGACATTTTTTCTCTTTTACAATATACTAAACTGCTACAAGCACTGAAGCTTGCTGTAGGTGTTTATAGCCCACCTGAATGACTGGCAAAAAATTTTTTGCTTCTGGCCCAAATCTTGTCCCTGCCTGCACAGGTCAAATGGCCAGGTGGAGAAGCCCATACATCCACTGTAATCTCTGCAGTACCAATAGGTTCCCTGTGCTTAATTAAGACTATAGTCTAAAATGGCTTTTCTAGAATCTTTTTCAACAATTGTGTTGGTAGCACAAGAGCTATGTAAAATTATACATTAACCCAAGGGGAAACAAGACTGAAAAAGACAATTGGAAGCAAAATATTGACATGCTCACTTGAGACCGATTTTCTCCTTGTGGGAGTGGCTGTATTTGTAGAAATGAGAACAGGCATCTCTAAATACCTCACCTTCAGGCTTTACGGTAACAAGTGATCTGAACTGTCTCCCAGTATTTTTCGATAGTAGATGGTAAGCAGCCATTGCTTTCACAGTGTGAAAAATATCACTTGTAAATATGGAATTTTCCCACTACTCAAACTGTATATTAACTGTGATGCATCTATTATTTGTCATGAAAGTGGCACCTGTCCCTCACCAACTGTTCCAGTTTGGCTGTGTGCCTCTGACTATTTCCAGTAGTCTAGCAAAGCTCTGTCTCTATTAGTGTAAGAAATCTTACTTCATAGAAGACACCTGAAATCTCCTCTATAGCTCTTGAAAACATTCACTATCAGCACCAAAATACACAATTGTAACATTAAAATAAATTTAGACAAGAAGCAGCTTCAAGTTTATTGTGAGGAAGTATTTTCTGTTTGCGGAAAATCTAGCTAATGAGTGAATTCAATCAAGCAAACAAAAAGTGAGTGCAAGGTCCCTCTTGGTGTGCTGAGTAATTAATGCTTTGAATATGTGAATCATTGCTATGTGTTATGCTAACTGCAATGAAGGTTTTCTTTTTCCTCATTACAATTTTGCTGAAGTATTTTATATGCAATATACATCTATTAATTATATTCTCAAAGCTGTAGAGATATCACTATTTCTTTCCTGAATTTGCACCCCTCAAACCAAGAAACTACATAACTTTTGAACAGTACTTCTTTGTGGAGGGTTCCCGTTGTCTCGCAGCTGTAGTTTGTATCCATACAGGAGCCTGAAGAACAACAGTAAGTTTAATTTCTTTCATTTTTTTGTAGTATGTATTGATTGTATAAAACAATTGCTTTCATTATGACATTTCTATACATGCATACCATATAGTTTAGTTATGTTCATCCCTCCTTGAATAATCTAAAAGTACTGACATGCTGAAATCACACATGTAGATTATGTAAGTGGTAAGAAAATATGTATTCAAGGAGTATAAAATTATAGTTTTAAATACAGCCCTCAGATGAAGTTTGAAAGGAAACACAAAAAAGAGGCAATGTCTACAAATGAGCAAGAACTCAGATTTTCAATTGATCCTAAAACCCCATTTACATTAAATGTAAGTGGGGGAGCCACTGGACACTTTCTGGTGGTGTAGATGGAGAGCAGATATGTGATTGGAAGCCTGGTATTGATAATATAGTGTGTAAATAAAAACATCAAGAGTGTTAAGCAGGGTAAAATTTAGAGCTTGGTGGAAACCAGACTTTGTCTTCTGAAAAATGCCTGTTAGTTCACTGCCTCTGATGTTTTTCTGCCTCAGAAAGCTGAGGTATTGACTAAAAGAACAGAGGAATTCAATGCTACTGTACCATGTGATTGACTGGAGTACATTTACCTCTCAAATTATAAACAACACTGAGTAGAACTGTGAATCCTGGATCTGGTTGTCATCACCTAAACTGACTGAAACTTAAAGGTATTAGTTAAAGTTCTAGTATTCAAGCAGTGATTTTCAAACTATCATCTATTATTCAAACAATAATTAAAACAGAATTTCTTTGAAAATGATAACTCAATGTTTTATGACATGGATTAAAGTTTAAAATTTCAGAATTACTCCATACCTGTTATGATGTTAATTAACGAGAATAGTAAAACATAAGTAAAAATGAAATCAAAGGCTTGAAATTAAAGCATTATGCCAAGTAATATATAACATGAGAAAATCTATAGTGTGGTGATTCCAGGACATTGGGACCATGTTGAGTTCTCTGGGTCCAGTTTTGAATTATCAGACATTTTAAACACCTATGGATGACTTTCAAGCTCTATTTGTTGAAATAAAGGTGGCAAAGTAAATTACAGTCTCAACCATAGCCTCCACTGTGATAAGAAAATTTCAATGTTTGCTTTATGGGGATATATCAACTGTACACTTTGTTTTCATTCCAGTTTTATTATAGGTAAAATTGGATTACCAACCAAGGTAGAATTTGTGGCATGGTTTATACCTGTTCTTTCACACAACCTTTTCAAACATTTTTAGATAATAAAAAGTCCTATTTTAATTTTGCATTGGTTCAGCCTAATAAAAAACAATGCCTTGACTCAAGTCCTTCTCTAGCGTAAGCTTTGCCCTCTCTCTTATCAGCCTGACTTAACATTAGGTGATGAGCTCTTCTTTGGGGAAGCCTCTTTATGCCATGCTCAGCATTCATTAATTGCTCAAAGATCTTTGTGTAAGATGAAAGTTTCATGGGCTCACCCGGCTGTGACCATGCTGCCCACATTTCTGTTTATTGTTTGGTGCTTATTCAGTTCGTGTTAAAGCAGTCATATTGGTGAGAAATTATGAGTGGGGCTTCTGGTATTACTAGAAGACATAATCTCACAGCAAACTCTGAGATTCTCTGGTGTATGTGACTGTGTGTGTGTGTGTGTGTGTGTGTGTGTGTGTGTGTGTACACATTCTTTGGGCTCTAGCAACTCTGCATTTTGATTGGCTGTGGTTTTATGTAGAGGTCCATTTCTATTTCAAAGAGTCATTTCCTTGCATTAGAGGTTAGAAACACACTTCCCTGTGTGTGTAATGACAGGTATTTAGAATGGAAGGGTTATGCTGGTTTAATAAAATGGTGGTTGTAGGTTCTTATTCAAGATCTATGAATTCACTAGTTCTAGATAGGTGGTTAGATTTCCAGGACAAGGCATGATTTTCGTCTTGTTGAGAAGATCACAAGTCCAATTGGTTCCTTCCAAGGTATATGTGCCACAGCTGCACTCTTAGATTTATGGTGCCATGCAGGTCATTGCTGTGATTTTCAGATATCATAGTGGGTTGCTTTCTTGCTTTGAAAGCTTTGAACACTGCCTTTGACAGAAAGCTTTCAGGTCAATTTTAGCTCAGGGCTACTGGGCCTTGTGTATAAAGAACATGGTGTCTTCACCAAATGGAAACTTACATTCTACAGCTTAGGAGTTAACCAACGGCAATGGCAATGTCTATAATGTTTTGGGAGTTGGATATCAGACTTACTTCTGACAAATAACTCAAGAGAAAGCATCTCTTACATGTTGTTGGGATTTTTTGTTAGGTGATCTTTGGCATTTAGAGCATGGTCAGACAAATGGGAAATTTTCATTTAACCCTTATATGTATATTTACATGCTGACTTACATTTCTTATATCCATTTTTAGATAGTTAATAGTAAAATTCCTTATAGTATTTCAGACATCCTACTGATATCTTACCCTCTTTCCTCTGCATGTATACCCCTCTCTCCCACTAATTAGCTTGCCCACCGCATTTTTCCATTTCTATTTATATGGATTTAACAGGATGCAGTCATTCTATTCAAAATCCTAATATGCATGATTCCACTAATATACTAATTTTCTCATCAACTGTATTTTATATTTTGATTTTATCTGATTATGAATACTGTTAAAATGTATTATAGTTTAAGATAATTTAAGAATACTCTACCTTAATTATTATAAACAAATCCATTTCTTATCATCTAAAGCATTGTTATTATATTACCTTACAGTTGTTGTCTAATCTGGCTTTAGTTTGGGATGATAAGATTTGTTCATAGTGTGCTATTTTTATTAAAAATTCATTTTAAAGGAGCTTTATTTCTATTTTAAGAATATCTACAGTAGGAAACACTATAGAAACTCTGCAAGCTTGGTACAGAACTCCATGGGAAATCTCTCATTAAATATACATATAATATATATATATATATTATATGTGTATATATATGTATATATATATTATATGCATATATATGTGCACATATATATTATATATATTATATATGTATATATATTATATATGTGTATATATGTGTGTATATATAATATATATATACTATGAAGTGGAATATCAAACTGCATTAGTTAAGAAGCTCCTTTAGAATTTCAGAAAGAGTGAATATCTTGTCCAGTATGCAGTCTTTAGAAGATTGTTATATTTACTGATGTGCCCTTTGGTGGATCTTTTTTCAAGACAACTTTGAAGAGCAGCCATTCTGTGGGTCCTAGCTTGGTGAAATACTTCCATTTTCCATATTGGACTTCTTACCACACAAGGCTTTAACTTCTGTCATTCTACTAAAACACAGTCCTTAAGTAACCAAATGTAATCCTTAATTTCCTAGAGAAATCCCAGTGAAGTATTAAACATTGTATCATTTTTAAGTATCTTATTCTGTAAGAGATCTAAATGGTATTTTATTATTGTTATTTTTTGAAGTTATCATTATTGGCTAGGTTTCCAGTATCAGGTATGATTTTCCTCTGGTTAAGCAGGGCTCAACTGGAGAGCTATTGGTTATCACCAAGGTACTGGTGCCACTACTGCATCTTTGGGGACAATATGCTATGGTAGTCATCACTTTGGTTCATAGATGTCATAGTTGGGTAGGACTCTTGGGTGCTTCTCTCCTTTAGAAGCTTGCATGACACCGCAGAGAGTAGGCTCTCCAGTCAGTTCTAGCTGTGCCCTTAAAGTAAAGTTTATTTTATTATTTTTGTTCCCACACAGATGTTTAGGAAGATTTTTTTTTTTTATCTTTCCTTAGTGTGTGATATTACTGTAAAAAGGTCATCTGAGATTTCTTTGTATCATTTAACTCTAAAACTCTGTCTTTATTTATTCATTGTTGACTATTTAAACTGTACACAGAATGATTTTAATGCAAAAAAAGATCAGCACAATTAACCCAAGACATATATAAAATGAGTTCTATTTGTGTGCCAGGCAAAGGAGTTCACTCTAATGAAGAAGTTGAGTGATTGTATGAGGCATGAGGAAAATCATAATTTCCCAACGCTCTAAAGGTGAAATTTGTGACATTTTTACAGATTAACTATTGGAGATTAACAAGTTTGGAAGAACAATGTGATATCATGGATCTATACATAGATGTTCGCACCACGCCCTGTGGTTCATTGCCCAAGAGACAACCATCAGAGTGGTCCCGTTAAGTGTCTCATATGTGGGATTATGAATCACTATGAGACTCTGAAATACCCGTAGTCTGCAGGATGACACTAAATGTGTGGATATTTTTTCTCCTTAGGCTGATAATATGTGTAAAAATGACTGCTCAACAATTTCAAATCACTAAGCTGACTTTTCTGACACTCTGGGGAATGGACTTTGGGAGCTTTTTGACTCCTCAGGACAGTGTATTGGTTATCTAGAGAAGAAACCAAAATGTTATGTCACTTTTGATAAAGACATATTCTGGAGCATTGTCAAAAAGAAATAACCTTTCAGTAATGCCTCAAAAATAACAGGCATATTGTCTTTCCGGCTACAGAGGAATGGTGCTCTTTAGATCCAGCTGAATTCATGCAACTGACAAAAGATCTATGGGTATGGAGTTAATGATAGCAGATTAACTCCATTTAAAAATAAATGAAACAAAACATCAGATAGCACAGCTCCTTGTTAACTCTGCATTTTAAGGTTGAGAAAGTGTTTATCATGGTGTAACATTAGCCTGGTACCCAGCTGCGTACAGTATATATTGCACTGTATTATTTATTTATTCAGCTTGATATTCTTTAGTTCAAAATATATACAAATGTCGAATGCTGACTGTGGTTCAGTTAGTGAGAAATAGAGAGAAAACCAGCTTTGGAACATTAATGAAATATTAACTTAAGGTTAAATGAATGCAGCATAACTAGCTACTAAAGATTCAACACAAAAATTGGGCTTTAAAGGGGAATATAGTTATGAACGCATGTCCTAACATTGCTTCTTCCTGAAATGGTGTAGCCAGAAAATTAATCTTTGTAGGAGTCATTTGGAAGCATTTTTCCGAACCTTTAGATGTTCTATAATATCAATAATTTAAATGAAAATATAAATTAGGAGTTTAAACATATTTATCTTGGTTTATGATATGAGAGATAAAATGTGAAAGTAACCTTAATGTGAATTGATTCAAAGAAGTATTGCCATTGTCACAGGAGGTCGTGACTATGCGTTGCCTTCAAGACTTAAGCTGTTTAGCTACTCCTCTTCCACCCTCCACCCGTCTAAACGTTTACTTTAATAGTAGCCATTTGCACATATTTATAACGAGTTCAGCTCTACAAGGAATTACAAATGGACAAACTAAATGCAATGTGCCAGTTAGTAGTTAATTTGATATTTCTAGCGTGAGAAAGTACATCCAAATATTTAGACGTTTCGAACAAAATAATCCCATACAGAACAGTTTTCTGGTAGTTAATGAATAGCACAGATGTACTTAGTTGGTGAAGAACTTCTCAAAATTTGATTTGGAATGCTTACAACACTTAAGAGTGATGATTTACCTAGCATCTTGGCAAATAAATTCTATCTGCTATAATGAACTGCTTTATTGGATGTAATCATGAGCAAATAAAAGTACACAAACAAGCATATATCAAGATAAAGTAGGTGTGAATCTATAATGTTAAGATGTAGTTCTTTTTTCATATTTTTGTTGGTTATTTTATTTATTTACATTTCAAATGTTATCCTCCTCCCCAGTTTCCCCTCCACAAACCCCCTATCCCCTCCCGCCTACCCCTGCCTCTATGGGTGCCCCACCCTACCCACCTACTCCTGCCTCAGCGACCTAGCATTCCCCTACACTGGGTCATCACGTCTCCACAGGACCAAGGGGCTCCCTTCCCATTGATGCCAGATAAGGCCATCTTCTGCTACATATCTAGCTGAAGCCATGGGTCCCCCCATGTGTACATTAACCTTTTGATTCAACATGTATGAAAACCCTCAATGCAATCCCCATGGGCAACATACAACCACTTGTCAACCTCCAAAGGAAGGCACACACGCGTGGACACACACGCGCACGCGCACACACACACACACACACACACACACACCTTATAATGCCATGCACTAGGTTGTAACTTTTTTTCTTTTCTTTTCTTTTTTTTTTTTTTAATCTCTTGAAAGCAGTAACAATTTAAAATCAATTACACTTGGCCTAGGGATTTTAAGAGTGGGTTTAGTTGAGACTGCTGGTCTTCCTATGGGGTCTCCCTCCTCTTCAGCTTCTTCCAGCCTTCCCTAATTCAACCACAGGGGTCCCCGGCTTCTGTCCATCGGTTGGGTATAAGTATCTGCGTCTAACTTCAGCTGCTTGTTAGACCTCTCGGAGGGCACCCATGCAACGCTGCTATCTTTAAGCACATCGTAGCATCAGTAATAATGACCCGACAGTAAAAAAAGATTAAGGATAATGAAAAAATAAAATGTGAGTTTGATGCAATATTGCTCTCCACTCACTAATACCTTGTATTAATTTTAATTAAGAAATATTATAAATGGTTTAAAATTAAACAAAGTACGTATGTAGTAGTATAAATTAAATATATGTTTAAGAAGAGCCAGCATTTCCTTACAATTCCTCATCAGGATCCCAATGAGCTAGGGCCATGCTCGTGACAATTAAAAGCGATCCTGCCTACTACCACCAGGTGGCACCACAGTCCTCACTGACGTTATTCAAGGCGTGCTTTGTAGAGATGAGTCCCCAAGTACAAAGAAACTGGATTTTTAGAACCTTCTATTTGAAATAATGAGACACGTGTGATTAACTTCCTAAAGAATAATTTTACTTTTGTCATTTTGGGTAAAGATGTGCACAATAAGTAAAAATGAGCAGCTGCTGAGAATAAAAGGAAGTTGCCTCATTTAGAAGCTATTAATTTTTACCGTCATTGTTCACTACATTCTCAGACTTAATTACTCATGTGCAGGACATTATGACAAGAGTTGAAATAAAATTTTTCTTATTCTCAAGGTTTTTTCTCTTCTTAACCACAAATATGCATCTCATTGTATAGTTCATTACTTTACAATGAAAAGTCTACTAAAATAGTTTTCTGTGTGGTTTGTTTGTTTGTATGTTTGGTGTATTGGTCCCATGTAGCCCATGCTAGCCTAGAACTCACTGTGTAGCAAAGAATGATACTGAGCTCTTGATCCTCAGCCGCCTCTTCCCAAGTGCAGGTGTTCCCTGTGTTTCTCATCATACAGCCAGCCCCATTCATTCATAAGAGTCTACCACAGCACCCCCTTCACCATCCTCTCCCCAACACACACACATGCTCAGTCTTGTGAAATCAGGTGCATCAGTCAGTCATTGTATCTCCTCCTTGAGAGAACTGGGCTTTTACAATGACTAATAAAATATAGAGCATCGACAGGTTGATTCTTGTTTGTACCTGCATAATTTAGGAGCAGCGTGCTTTAGTGGGGCACACCTTTGAACAAGCCCTCTCCTCACTTGTTGTCAGAATGAAAGTAAGAAGAGAGAGTCAAGAGAACGAGAAGGGGAGGGGAAGCCATTATTCAGAATGTGCAGTCTGGACCCTCAACTTTCACTGAGATGCCGTGTGCAAGATGAAAAGGCATTGTTCCTCACTTCACTCACAGATGTTAATAAGAAGACATTAGTCCCTAATCATATGTCTATTGCTTTCTTAAAATTTTATTTTTGATAGTAGGATAAGAAGCATTTATTTGTAAATATTTACATATGCTTTTTCTGAATTAATCAATAAAATCATGGCTGTGCACACTTAATTCATTCTTAATTTGAGTGTGGAGGGAAAGGCATAGTTGACACTTTTAAGTAACTTCTGTTTTCTGTGTCAGCAGGGGTGGAGAGTGCTGAGTCTTCACTCTTCTACAGCCAAGCAAAATAAACTGAACAGAAAGAATCACCAAGAGCACTCCTTATACTGTTATAAAAGAAAGGTCACATGCAGCCACTCCCTCTAATACTAAGCCGTTTCCATAGGTGGATCCAGAGGATCACAATTTAGCCACAGTGAAGCTCAGTATCTGAGGACACCGTGAGAACCAGCTGTGGGGTGGGGCAGCCTAAACTACACTGATAATTAAGGGTCAACCTGAAGATAAAATCATGTCAGCAGCCTGCACTGATGTGTGTGTGTGTGTGTGTGTGTGTGTGTGTGTGTGTGTATGTGAGAGAGAGAGAGAGACAGAGAGAGAGAGAGAGAGACAGAGAGAGACAGACAGAGACAGACAGAGAGAGACAGAGAGACAGAGAGACAGAGATCAGAGAGAGAGAGAGCGCACTCCAGGGCCTCTAAAATGATCCTCACAGGGAACCTTGTTCTCCTGTTTCCTGTGGATTAAAGAGGAATCTCTCACCCATTCCTCTTACCATCCCTTTCCCTAAGAAAATCTTTGCCTGAGTCTGCTGTTAGGGTTTCCTCCCTGTACCTGGTAGAAAGGAGACACCCAACACTGGTGAGCTTCCAACCCCTCTCTCCACCTGAGGCCAGACAAAGGTCCCTAGTGGAGTTCACAGCCTCAGAGGACACTGCTCCTCCCTAGGCAATTTGCTACTAATTAAAGGCTCATCTACCCAAGGCATGTCTGCTTTGCTAACAGATGAGACAGAACAAACTAAAAGGAGCAAAATGTAATTAGAAGACACTCTCCAGCCAGAGTCAGACAAAGGAATCTCAGGGTTATAAGGCTAAGTTTAAAGAAAAAAATATCTGAGTTTAATATGGTAAAATCTTTAATGGAGGTAGACAACATGCAAGAACAGATGGAGAAGGTAAACAGAGAGAAAGATGTTCTCAAAGGGAGATTTAAAAAGAAGAGCTAGAAACCCAACACTGTCACCGAAATGAAGACCCTTCAGGTGGGCACAGTAGTTTGAATTATGTAGAGTCCCAAGATTAAGGATATCAAAAGTGAATCCTCAAAAGTTGTGACATGAGGATAAAAGATGTAAATAAGAAAGACTGTCCAGAAAATGTGGAAAAATACAGGAAGTAAATATACAACATACAGACACCAGGGGAGGAATCAGAAGGAAGGAGCATAAATCATACTTAGAGCAATGATGGCTGACAAATCACTCCAAATTAGTGTCAAACACAGACTGATCCAGATAGCTCAGAAAATACCAAACAGGATATGTGAAAACCAAACCAAACCAAACATGTAAGAATGCACACCTAAGCTCATTGCAAAAAAAGACTTTAGAAGAATCACACACACACACACACACACACATATATTCTACTGAAAAGACAGTGACAAATTAAAACACACACACATAAAGAATGAAAACTGAAACTTATATTTAGCTTTTCAGAAACCATGCTAACCAAATGAGGAGAGAATGAAATATTTTAGCCGATAGAAAAAATAACACCAGCAGAATAATCTATACTCTGAGAAATTACCCATCAAGAGTTAAGGCAAAACTGAAGACAGTACAATTTGAAAAACTTACTTGTTTTGTGAAAAAAGACAATAAAGTATGTACACACTAAAGAGAAAGAAAATGTTATGAATCATAAACCTAGATCTACATAATGGAAATAATTTCATAGAACAAAAAAATTAAGAAAATAAAATCTTTATTCTTGATTGATATAACACTCTTTATAATATTAGTAATAATAGAAAAATAAAATAGTTCATGTACATTTATGACCACTATATATTTGTGTGTGTGCTTATCTGCCCAAGTATTAATGTATATTAATGTAGTGAATGTCCCTGTGGTACAAGTAACTGGACAAAAGAATTTTGCTGATTTGATATCATCGTGCTCTTACATACCCCTGAACTGTAGACTATTATTTGAAAGTGATTCAGAGTAGTTATAGATACATAGAAGAAACTTCAGGATTCCTGATAAAAGTAATTTGTGAAGGAAAGAATGGAAGTGCAATGGCAGAAACATAAGCATGCAATAGTGTGAATGCTAAAAGCATGTAAGAGACAAAAATAGGGACAAGCCCTGGGGCCAAGCTAGTTAGGACAGTTGTGAAGGATTGAAAGAGGAGGTACATAATGAGAAAGTCACCAGTACCATAAGGGCCATGATAGCCTTGATAGATGCTCAACCAACAGCAGAACATCCAGATGCATGAGCCAAAGCCGTCACTCTGAAAGAGTGCAGATAACTGTAGAGGTCAACATCCCATGTAATTAAGGAGTTGCAAATTCAAATAATACTGATAACCCATTGCAAAGTCTTGAAAATGGTCAAACTCAGAACACTGGTGATGGTGAATGAATCGATGGGGACTTGCAATCTTTGAAGAGGAAATAGAAAATAAGACAGCCAGTATGCATATAGTTTACCTTACCCATCACTATATGTTCTGGGAATCATACAACCCACAGTAATTGAAGATATTAGTTGAACATACATTTAAAATGGATATTAAAATCAACTATAAGCACTGCTTCCCAAACTCTAAAGTGTTCAAGTTTCCCTTCCAGAGAAGAACACAGGCATTGTGGTTTATTCAGAGAAGTATTATTTAGCACTGAAAATGAATGAGCTATCAGGCCTTGAGAAGAGATCAAAAGCAGACAACAGGGTGAAAAATCCAATCTGAAAATGATATGCAGTGCACGATTGTAAGCGAGAACAAGCAAAACCATGGAGGCAGTAAAACCGCCAGTGGTTGCCAGGGGTGATGGAGGAAGGAAGGTGACGAGAGAGGCACAGAGGCCTCCTCACATGTGGAAAGCATCTTGCAGCGGGTGTCACATGCCACATGTGACATGCCATATGTCACATGGCCATACATGTGCCACAATGCACAGATGGCCCAGCACCAAAAGGAGCTCTAACGTCACTTGAAGGCGTTTCGATGATGGTGTCAGTGTTGGCTCCAGGACTGTGACAAATATGCCCACCTTGAGTGGAAGGGTGATAAGGGGAAGCTGTGCCTGCAGGGGTAGGCCATCATTCTTTCTCTGTGTGAATTTTGGTGTGACAATATAACAAATTTGGCTGAATAACTCCATTAATTAAAATATAATAGGTGGAGGGCCCATTGTTTAAAGGAATTGTCCAATTATCTGTGCAATTGATTCAGCAAGTGGAGTTGCATAATAACAGTGCTTGTTCCTCATAACATTCATCCTAATTATCTTAAAATAATAAAAAATAAGTCAGCAACATGAGTTTAGTTTATTTTTAATTTGGAATGTGGAAGGAGAAAGGATTGTCCATTGAAGTATTTGATAATTGTGGCTTTGCATAGCTATAGTAGACTAAAGCATTCATTAATTTCACGGGCTAAGAAATAGTAAAAAGCTTTCATTTTAGATTACATTTATTTCTATGTCCAGGCATAAGATTGCACGTTATTTAAATAGAATACATAATTTATAATAAGTGAGTCTGAAAACAGTACATTTGCATGACAAATACACACATTTTCTATTCTTGCTTTTTTCTAAAATTTGAGGTAAGTTTATCTGACAACAGTAATCATGAAAAATTATTGAGAGGTTATTAAAAACATATTGAATGTTATGTTCATTTTAGAGGTTGAAAGAACACCAGTAATTCAATTTCTACATATAAATATCTGCACTGAAACAAATTATTTCCCTTTTCAGCTAAAAATAACAAAATGTACTAAGTCATAATTCAAGACAGAGCCAAAGTAGTGCTTTTGTACATAAAATCATGATGCACTCCTCATTCTGGACTCAATCTCTATACTCCCTCAATGACAGAAATGTATGTGCAGCTGAACGTAAAAGAACATCCACAAAGATATCACCTCGGAGATGAGAGGGTGTTCCAAGTGTGGACTTATGAAAAGCCACCGTTGAGAATGGCTGGAAAGGCTGAGATGCAAACATTACAACAGTGACGTCACAAGTGTTAGTCCGCCAACAATAGCCCATCTGTGTATTGTGAGCTGCTTTGATGTTCCTCACGCAAGTGGAAGGGCTAGGTTTAGTTAGCTATGGCCCAGGCAGTCTATTGCTTTTTCTTATACGAATTATACGAATGCGGCTGAACATCCCTACTCACTGCGTTCCCTTTCATGCAAGGTTTGCCTCCACAGAGACCTCCATTCTTCGTGCTGCTATAATGGAGTACACGACTCTTTATTGCTCCGATGTCTTAGTCCATTGACTGATTTGTACTATAACCACAGACTAATTTGTGAAGATATTAATTTCTATGGTTCTAGAGGCTGTGAAATCCATGATTAAGACTCTATATCTGGTGAGAACCTTCTCGATCTGTCTCAACATGGAGAAGGGCAAAACAGCAAATAGGAGAGAGAGGAGAGAGGGGACGGGTCAAACCCATCCATCATATCAGAAAAGCCGTCCCGAGCAAAAGCGTTCATCTATTCATGGGGGTGGAGCTCCCCTGACCTAATCACTTCTGTCCTGTTTCCAATTAAATTTCAATCTTGCTATTCAATTTAAGCTAAGTTTACTATGAGTTTTATTAATGAATCTCTACTTGCCAGACTCTACACATCTTTACAGTTACGGAAATAGCAATCTTTATATGTCTAAAATTTTGTGCCATGGTAAACTCAGAGCCTAACTTACACCCAAAAATGAAACAAAAAATGAAAATACTTTTGTTAGCAGAATAAACTACAAGGAGGAGAAAGAAAAGGAAGTACAATCATTAATCAGTCTCTTGACACAAAATTCTGAATCTTTCAGAGTCTTCTAATGGAAATTGGTGAAGACACTTTGTTTTACACATTAGAAGTCACTTACCATATCACATGCTGCTGTGATCTGTTGAACATGCCTATGCAGCCCTTTCTGTAGCATCCCTTCTTGGGGATACCTCTGTGTTCAACCCACCTCCATCTGGTAAGTATACGAGGGTCAGAACGGGCTGTTTCCAGCTCCACCAGGTCTGTTGCCCTCCTCTGCTTTGGCACCCACATGCACAATGCACATACATGGTATATATTCACACAGATACACACTCATACACACAAATAAAATAGATATTTTTTAAAAACATGTATTGATTTATATTGTGCAGGTATACTATACAGAATTAAAAAATAAATACTTTTAGCTTATGTTAAACTATATATGAGGTATTTTAACATTATGGCTATAGTTTTTAAGCTATCAATTCTTCAAACTTTAGAGTTTATACTTGCAAGGTCTACTCAGGCACAAATAAATTATATGCCGAATTTAATTTAAAAACCAGGAAGTTTGCATAATGCATTTCATACAAAGGCTTAACTGGGTCTGAATGTTTGTCACCTTGAAGGATTGTTATTGAACCTCTTGCTCCACCTTGCATCTTTATTCAACTACCAGAATGTAAAATGTATTGAGTTCATCCAAACACCATCATTTCTTCAGGCCAGTTTATTCTCCTAATACTCAAGAAATACTATGCTCATTTTCTCAAGGAAGCAAAACAGAGGGGAAGCTCGGTGTGTTAAACTGCCTTGCTGGGATACAGGTATGATGGAAATAGATTTTGGGGTGTTTCCTGCTGACAGTGGCACCAAACCAAGAGGATACTATTTATATACTGCTGTGCTTGGACCATGTGAAATGTGATGTGTGCACCGCTTTCCTTACTATGAGCATACTTAGTGCCTTTGCATATTTTTTCACTAAAATTTCATTCTCACTCCAAAGTGCAGAATGGTGATAGCTGGGGAAATATGCTGAGTAACAACCATTTCCCTCTTTCTGTAGCCTGCAGGTGTGCTCAAGTACATAAGAAAACAATCAGAAAAATGAAATCTAAGTATAAAGGGATTATCAGAGTGCTTTCTGACTTTTGTATTAGACTTCTTCCATGTCTAATTTCTAGTGGTCCATTTTCCACAGTGTGGTCTGAGAGATCTTTGCCTTATATATGATGTAGTGTGAAAAGAAAGGTGATTTTATGGTCATGACTGGATAGCTCCCTTACCAAAGACTCCAAGATCTGTTATTGGGATAAGATTTAATTTATGCTAATTAACATTTGCAAAGTGTAAACCACAAATCAGAAAAGCATTATGAGTCACAGACATCTGCTATAGATATTTGACAACTCTGTAGTGGTAAGAATAACTTCAAAATGGTTTTCTTAAGAACTAAATATGAGATGAAATATCTATAACATCAGCCTATAAGACTACCATTCCTTCAAGATAAATCAACATTGCAATCCAATTTGGTAGTAAGCAATGTCTATGCAATTCTTTATATTAATATTCTTCTTCCATAATCTATAGCAAGACGTAAAATATTTTTGTTTTACAACTCAGTGTTGTGATTCAGCTCATTCTGTATAAGTCAAAGCCCTGTCAAGACAAAGCACTGAACATTTGTGATTCAAGCATGATGTCATGTTAGGCATATGATATTCCCAGCATCAGGAGGCAGAAGCATGAGAATTGGTCTGATTTAGAGGCAACTTGAGTCTGCAAACAGGGGCGCTGACTCAATAAAAGCAAAAAGTAAAATAAAATGAAAGTTTCTGAATGGCAAAGAAGTCATTTACCATACCAAATGTATTATATTCAGTAGGAATGTAGACAATATTTAATATTTTCATTAAGACATTCTTCATAGAGACATGTCTTCAAAGAAACATGTCTTAGATTTACTTGTATTTTGGTCCAACAATATAGTTAAGTATGTGAATCTGATTCAGGTTCAAACTATGAGGGGGTTCACATCTGCTGCAGTAGCTGCATTGTCTCCTGTGTGTGCTGCTACTGTACAAATGTATGCAGGATAAAAGCGAACAAAAGAGAAGAACAAATGGAGACTCACACATGGAAGATAGCCATGAGAGCCTATACCAAAAAGAAAACACTGTTAAAATGAGTTTCAAGGAACCATCCCCAGGTAACTGCAATTCTACATTTTCTAAGGTGAATTATTTATACACCAACCAAAAGTGGTATTTTAGCCTTTAACTCTTTGTTTGCCATGGACTCTCTCCCAGCTCATGGTTAGCTCATGGTCTTCACTTTGATATTCAATAACTCTTATATATATCATGCACTCACTGTATGTCACCAGAACACAGGAGGGAGCTCTGAGCATGACCTGGAGATAAGTGTTTAACCTGAATGGGAAGGGCATAGAACCTTAAGAAGGGGGATTGTTGAGATTTCCCAGGCTGAGGGGGCCTACAGAACATGCACAAAAGGAGTCAGAAAGAATACAGAGAAAAATAATTAGAATTGGAGTAATTTCATTTCTTATTAATATTATTTTAAAATTTAGTTCTATATGTTCAGCATGTATTGGGAAACTGATGTATCCCATAATAAGTGATATATACTATCAGTAAAGTAGTAAGCATCTACTAAAAAAAATAGTTCAGAATTTTCTTACTGCAAGTATCCACCTCATAGCTATGTATGCTGATAATAGCTGCTATTATTTCAACTGGACAGAATCTAGAATCACTTGAGAGATAGACATCTGGACACGCTTGGAATGATTGCCATGGTTACATTAATCGATGTGGGAAAATAAACCTTAGTTGTAGGTGGGACCTAAGTGGGGTGCTCTGGACTAGACAAATCAAAGAAAAGCAGCTGGGCACTGTATACATTCCCCTCTCTCCATATCATGGCTATGGAACATCCCTCTACGGCTACTGTAGCTCTCCATCATAATGGTCTGCATTCTTGAAGAGAGAAGCCCAGATAAACCCTTTCTTCTTTAAGTTGCCTCAGTCAGAGTATTTCAGTGCAGACACAGAAAAGTATCTAAGAGACTGATAATTTCCTAAGCGTTCACTCTAGAGGACATGATCTCAAGGTATATATACTCCTTACAAGAAACTACAAACATACATGAAAACGTCTGTATATAAAAGGGCAGACTATATGTTTATATATGTTATGCATTATAAATTTTAACTGAAGTGATAATTAAGTGGGAAGTTAGTATATGGTGAGGTGTTTTATTGTGCATTTAATTTGTCTGCAAATATAACTAGAGTCAGGATAGGATTATTATACATATAGAAACTTAATTAGAACCTACCTGGCCTCACTGGAGGATTGAGTCAGAAACTCCTAGAGAAACTTCACATTCGTTTGTAAAGCTTTTGCTCTGGCCCTTCTGTTCCCAATCCAAGGCAACACCCTCTAGCTGCTAAGCTATTCTGTTTTCTGCTGTCTGACATGCCGACATCAACAGTTGAAGCTCTGGCCTCTCTGCTCCTCTTCCATCTTAGACACAGGGTACCCGTGAAGACTTCCTACATCAATAGCTGCACATCTCACTGATGAGCAAGGCACAAAGGCAGAAGCAGCTTTTGCTTGCAAAAAACCACAGGTGATAGAGGGACAGATCCTTCCCTTTCAACCTGCAGAAAACATAAATATTCTATTGTGAACGCCATGATCCTCAGTTAAAATAATATTTCTGTGGGAGGTCCTGCTATGTGGGAAATGTTAAGATCCTGGAAAGTGTTCAGGGTAAACAACGTGAATTGTGCAACTAAAGGTGAGTGTGCTGTAAAGAAGAGAGAATGTGAAGAAAGCAGCAGATGTGGGCCAAACAGCTCGGGTGCAGCCTCTGGTCACACAGGAGCCTGTGGTACCTTCCACCCAGGATCATGCATTCTGTAGCTCTCTTACCTTCACTTCTGAGTTCCTCCCTCTTAATATCGTAGTTTTCTGCAGATGTGATAAACTACCCTCACAAATGCAACTGAAGGAAGGAAGGGTTTTCTTTAGCTCATGTTTCAAAGTACATTAGATCTTGGCTGGACTACCCAGGTATCAGGAGCTTGGAACAGCTGATCACATTGCCTCAAAGGCCAGAGAAGAAAGTAATGAATGCATGTTTTGGCTAAATTGTATTTCTCCACTCTATGGTCCAGGATCTGGATGCTATGATCCTTATAGTGATGGGTCTTATGAATTAAATCAACATAACCCAATTTGTAGGTCAAGAGGCTGTCTCCTAGGGATTAAATTTCTAAAGTTGACAATAGCATATTGATGTTCTAGGCATATAAAATATGAATAGCAAGAGAAAACAAAGTTAGTCTTTTGTACAGATTTTATATTAATGGATAGGTTATAAATATGAATATATATCCATGTTACATATATTTATGTATAAACACATAAATTTACTTAGATTTGCATACACAACATTTATATAGTCTCTCCTACCATCCAATATTAATAATAGATAGATAGATAAGTAGATGTATGGAGTATATATGGGTTTACCATCTGTCTATATCTATGCTTAGCCCAAAGTAGGCATAGAATAGTAAGCATGTGTTTGGTGTATTAGTTATTTTTCTCATTGCAATGATAAAATACTAGACCAAGGCAACTTCTTTGTTTCAGAGCTAGGGCTGTGCCTACCTCTCCAGAAACCATCACAAACAGCTTCATTTGATCCTTTCATGACTATAATCTATTTGCCAAGCTTATGCCAATGGTTACCTAGAAAAAAAGTAAGACCATTGGCCTGTCATTCAACCCTAGCCATTGCTAGAAATGTGGTGATTTCCAGTTTATTTGAGACTTTATATTCTCTTTAGATGCTGAATTTGCATATCACTTCTCTGTCTACATTTAAACTAATACTAATCATTGGTGTAGAGAAATCAATAAATCTGAATCAGATCTGATATCATTAATAGTAGACCAGAGTTGAGATACCACACAATTTGGACATCTAGTGAAAGGCAAATACATTTGGTTGATTCAAAATATGTAGTTCATTTTTTAAAGGCCTTAGCATCTGATGTACTGTCAACAAAAATGTCTGACTCTTTTCTATAGAAAACATCTTCACACCAGCTGTCATGTTAAAGAGAGATCAGTACTCTTAGGAGCTCTGTGGCCAGGGAATCATGTCTTGGTGGACAGAGATTTCTAATGCCACAAGTGTCAAAGCTTCTGTGACAAATGAATAGATGATCAGCCATCACAGAGAAGGAAATAGCACTGGAGAACTTCATTTCACATTTCACTGGACAGATTTTTGTTGGGGCCTCTAAAATCTGCAATACCTAGCTTGTCTTCTACTCAAGAAAATGAAAATAAAATATAAAACATCTAAATTCCAACCCTCATTTAAGATGAAATACATATTAAACTAATCAATGACCTCATTTATTTCCAAGCAGTAAGTGCCTTAATGAGAGAAAATGGTTAATGTTTTAATATTAGAAATAAAAATTGAATAATGAAAAATTTTTTATCACCAAAAAATATAAAGCTTGGCTTTACTGTGATTTTAAATATTGGATGGAAATGAAATATTATCTTTCCAGCGCACAACTAGAATTTCAACGAGAGTATTTATCATTTTTATAATTTTCACGATAGACTATTTTACATAAATATTAAAAGCTTAAAGTCCAATGTTACCAACAATATTAATATTGAATTTATCCTTAGAAGCTATATATGCCTAAGAGATTCATCCATTTGGCAAATTTTATCAGAGAAACTTTGAAGATTTATTTTAAAATTCAGGCACAAATGTTAATACTGCATGTGTCAATTTTATATTTTAAAGCCACAAAATATTCTGTAGAGTAGTATATAATGTCATTATATGCCAAATTCTTTAGAGGGAATAGACCTAACATACACACACATACATAAATACACATTCAAACAAACATACAGACAAATACAGACAGACACATACAGATACACACACACACATATTCACACACACACAGACACACACACACACCACACACCTTCAGAACTTACTAAGAATTACTTGAGTTCTGTGAATGTACTAAGATGGAAAGAAGCCAGTCTTGCCTGAGTCTTTGTTTGGTGTGGTATCACTGACAAAATGTACTACAGAAGCTGTGAGTATATTTTACTAAATTTGATTTTGATTACATAAGAACACACGCACACTGGATGACTAAATGATTTTGGATCTGTTGGAATTCTCTTTCTCTTATATTTTCCTTTTCTTAAGGACCAAATAAAATTGTGCTTCCATATCTCTTTTAGAACATGAGCTCTAACTGAAACAGTAGAAAGGAAAGATATCCCAGTACAAGTTCACATGAATTGACTATAAAATTCCTTCTTCCTTAACATGACTAAATTTTATGTAGAATGTTTTAATCGTCACTCATACATGCATACTTTTAAAAATAACTATGTTATCAGAAGCTATTTTGGATCTGAACATGAAAAATCAATTCAAACATGAAACTTATTTGTATAAAAGAGTTAAGTTGACTTAGAGATACTGTAAAAGACTTTCGAAACGTGGAACCCAAAAGTTAAACTGTTGAAATCTGCTTTCTCCCTCCATTTCCCACTGTGCTATCCCAAAATAGCCCATGCTGTACTTTGATTCTTACAACTGCCTGGGCAGAAATGAAGAAGAAGGAGGAGGAGGAGGAGGAGGAGGAGGAGAAGGAGAAGGAGAAGGAGAAGAAGAAAGGAAGAAAGGAAGAAGAGGAGGAGGAGGAGGAGGAGAAGGAGGAAGAAGAAGAAGAAGGAGGAGGAGGAGGAGGAGGAGGAGGAGGAGGAGGAGAAGAAGAAGAAGAAGAAGAAGAAGAAGAAGAAGAAGAAGAAGAAGAAGAAGAAG
>JADRCH010000004.1:8145945-8267116 GCA_019843965.1 Rhynchomys soricoides | reverse complement strand
AGAAGAAGAAGAAGAAGAAGAAGAAGAAGAAGAAGAAGAAGAAGAAGCAGAAGAAGAAGAAGAAGAAGAAGAAGAAGAAGAAGAAGAAGGAGAAGAAGAAGAAGTTGTTCTCTATTTCATCATTATTTTGGAAGATTCTGAGAGAAGTTTCTAATATGTGAGATCAAGCATTAATTACTAGTAGTATTAATAACTAGATTAATCATTATAGCAAAATGAATCCATTGTGATGATTGGACTACCCTTGGTGTGGTGGCATTGAGAAAACAACATCTAGGCTGGAGAGATGGCTCAGTTGTTAAAGGTTAGGCTCACAACCAAAAATATAAGAGAAAACAACATCTGTAATCATCACTCTGACTTCATATAAAATAATGCTGCTGGCTCCACTCTTAACTTTTCAGAGTGCAAGAAGTGTCTCAAGCAGAAATTACAAAGAATACTTTTCCCAGAATGAAGAGAGAGTAAATAAAGATCACACACAATGATGTGAATGGACATGCTCTCAGACATGCATATATAGCACCCAATGACTAGAGCTGTCTACTTTCCTGTTCATTTGTCTTCAGTTTCCTCAGGCATGTCATGGCCATCTCTAAGTTCCAATGAATACTAATGCTATTGAATTTGCATAATTTAGATTATTCATGAACTTCATTAATTTAAATTGATATTATTTATGCATTTTCACTGAGAGGAGAATAATCCAATAATGCTATAGACAAATATGTACATCTTAAACACATAATATAATGAGTCAGCTGCTTCAGAATGGAATTGCAACACCTTTAAGTCACATTGGACACTTGGTTAAATTGAATAACTAATATAGTTTGACACAGCTATTGGCCAAGTGGCTACTAGTGGGCATTTCTGCTAAAATGCTACAGTCGAATAGTATTTATGACCTTTATCATATATCTTGAATTAGAATGCCATCAAAAAAAATAGTTTTAAAAAACACAATGACTCTGTAATTCAGAATAAATACAAAATATTTAGTTTTTACCCTCAGGTCTCTGGAAGAAAAAAATGATGCCTAAAACAATGATAAATGTGGTATAAATTTTAGAGTGTCAAGAATAAACTTGGTTCCATTTTGTGTCCTGGAACAAACCCTAATGCTTTGGACTGTGCACGGGGTTTCCTATTAGCACAAGAAGCTATGCTCTGCTTATCTACTGCTTCAGGTACAAGTTTCAGGTGATCAATTTTTATAGAATTTTCTAATTATCAGAAATTTTATGGTATATAAATAATAGTACATTTTAAATTTGATGATGTCTTTCATATCAGTTACACAGAGCAATGAAGGAACTTAGGTTTTCACCTCATGTGAGGCATTGTGGCAAAGGGTGTTAGGAGAATGTTGCACAACTGAGTGTTGCACTAATAGATTCCAACCCTTGGCCCTTTTGGCTCCTCACTATGTTGTTGAGGAAAAGTCAATTATACATGTGTGTCTTCATTCACACTGTCGAAATGTTGGAGTAGGTTATATGATATCAGTCTCAATCATAAAAGATATCCTCCTAGATCCTAGGAAGGATGAAAAATGAATTTATTATTTCTTCATCTTAAACAAGATGTTAGGACTTCTGGTGTAATAATTCAGCAGTTGTATAATTTCTAGAATCTGTAGTAATATTTAGTTTGGGAATGATCTCTCCAAATCACATTTACCCGATATTTTCCACTGAAACATATCTAACATGCAAAGAGAGGCCACTTTTCTGCATCACCTTCTAAGTGTTTGCTGTGTTGATTAGTGTTTATAGCTTCAGACAGATTAGTGAGGCAGAAGTAGAGAAAAACGCTAATGGACAGCTAATCAAGTGAGTCAGTATCCAATAGTCAATTACTAGAGACTACAATTACAATGCGGAAGTATGGGAAGCATTATCATTTTGATGCAGTGCTTTTAGACCAAATGTTGTAAGTAGAACAGACAAATGGTTGCACACTGGCATACTTGGGAATGTGTTATTAAGAGTCAAAGGTTTTTCTAATAAGATGGTAATCTCCTTTCACAGATGCCACAGGCAGTGCTGTAGCTCATTTGTTGAAAATACAGTGGGGCACATTTATAAAACCAAAGCACCAACATTTTATTCTAGTACTCTTTTAGAGGCTGAGACCTGAAGGTAAAATATTGTAAAAGTCTTTATCTGTCCTTAAGCATGATATAACCTGTGTCATCTAAAATTATTTTTAATGAAGCATTGCTAATAAATACAAACAAGAAGAAAACATTTATAGTATGGTGCACTATGATAACGTTATATGAAATAGTATAAGATACTATCAGAAGGCAGCTGGTCAAAACATTTCTGTGCCTTTTTCTTTTTAATTTACAGGGAACAATACTCACAAAATTTAAGAAGTAGAAAGAAGGATTAAAAACATATATCTTTTCATTTTTATAGATTTTAAAAAACAACTTTAAAGTAAGTGAACTAAACTACTCAATTCCGTGGAAATAATCAGTGATAAACTGAACTTGGAACCTAGACCCTTAACTCCCTTCTTTTATGTTTTGTGTTTATTTTTCTCACTTTTCATTTACTTTAATATTGTCTCTAGCAGTTAATTATGCCACTCCTTTGTTTTCTGGTTCATTTTCATTCAATGTTAATGTCTCAGTGTTAGATTTTAGAATAAGTATATCTCTTATCCAAAGATACAAAAATGTATACGAGCTTATAGACAGGAAGTTAAAGTTCTTCTGCCAAGCCTTTTGTGTTTCTTAGGATATATAGTTCTGCCACCAAGACATTATTGTAATTATTTATTTTCTATACCATTCTTGTCCTCCAAATTCAGATTTCTGTGACATCTTATCAAATGAGTAGTGTTTAATAAGTGGGGGTTAGATGCCCCAGTGTAGGGGGATGCTAAGGCGGTCAGGAAGGAATGGGTGGGTGGGTGGGTAAGTGAGCACCCTCATAGAAGCAGGGGGAGGGAGATGACATAAGGGGTTTTCGGAGGGGAAACTAGGAAGGGGGATAACACTTGAAATGTATATAAATAAGATAACCAATAAAAATTAAATAAAGGTGGGAGAAGATCTAGAAATTGGACCATCTTGAAGGAAAGGTCTAGAAGTGAGTGTGAAGTGCATAACTGCCAAGGTGTAGTAAGCACAGGAATGGTCCAACTTATGTATAATTGGAGAGCTGGAGGGAGAAGGAAAGAAGCAGGGGTAATATTTAGAAAAAAAGAACATTCAAGAATTATTAAGAACTGGTTAGGAATCAGGGGAGGAGGAAAGGGATGAGGAAATGTCAGAGGGCAGACTTGGAGGGGATAACGAGTGGACTGTAAAAAAATGATTAAAGATCATTTTTAAAATGAAAGAAAGAAAGACTGAAAGAAAGAAAAAAGAGAGAGAGAGAAAAAACCTTACAACGATCCACAGAAGGAAAATTGCAGTGACTCCCAGACTGAATGGAAAGAAGAATGACCTCCCCATAGTGACACATGTTAGAACTATAGAAACGAAAGCCAGGGAGAAGTAGTAAGAGCAGTCAACAAGAAAACACCCTTCTTTAAAAGATAAAAAGCATTAGTAAAATTGATAACTACTCAAAACTATAACTATAGAGACACAATGCAATGGCTTGACATTTCCAAAGTATGAAACTGATATCAAACTTTAAAGTTCATTTTATATTAAATTATGCTTCAAGTGTGGTAATAAAATGAGGGTATTGCTAAACAACTAGAAAGAACAGGAGAATTTGTTTCTATCAATCCCATATTAAAGAAAATACCAGAAAGAACTGTTCAAAAGGGGGAAATGATGCTACAGGGACACACAGAAATTCAGAAAAAATGTGTAAGAATTGGAAGCATGACAGTATGCGTACCAAAATGAATATTAACTGTGTATGAAGTAATAACAATGGTTTATAGGGAAAAATAAGCAACAATATGCAAATTAAACAATTAAAATGAGAGCTAGAGGAGATTAAGTGGAGTTAAAGGGTTATAACGTTTTTGCGATGTTTGAAAAGTGGTGACATTATTCATAAATATTAATAATTGCCCAGATGTAGCTAAATAACAAAGTTCCAGGGCACAGTCCTTCAGAAGGGCAACTGGACCCAGCATTTTGAAGCCAGTACACAGCATTAGGTCCAACTATAAGCAGGGCACTCTGTGCAGTAGCCTGCTTAGTTTATATACCAACAACTCAGAGGGTTCATGTGCCAATTTTGTGTTTTTTCTCTGTAGTAGGACTTAGTGGTATCCACTAGAAATTATTAATCATTTATGCCTGATTATGAAGAACATATTGCTGCAAAGGAATATGTATGATGACAGGACAGGGTGTTGCAGACTTCTAAACAGGGAGCTTCTATGTTCATCAAGACATGATGCTTCAGCATCAGCTTGTGGCAGTATGTGCCATAGTGTATGGTCTATCTAAGAAGCACACACAAATGCTAAATACCAGAATTTTATTGGGGTTTTCATTATATATGCAGGATAGATTAATTAATCGCTCAAATAGTTGAGCTTAGCTATCCTCAAGCCCCTATCTGGAAATCAAGCTGATATCATGTGACCTGGACTATTCATAGCCTACATCACTAATGTAAACTTTCAACTGGCCCAAAGGGCCCATCATAAATAAAGACATTTTGCAATTCTTCAAAAATATTCCACCAGTTAAGAGGACGTTTTCTGAAAACAAAAACATGGTATGTACCTCTTGTTGCCAACAATTCTTTACAGGAGAGGGCACAGTTGGGACTTTGTTAACTGTCATAGATGCTTGATATTTATGTTTCACATAGCACTGGTATGATAGAGCAATGGCTTCAATATATAATCACAATGTCTTAGTTACATTTCTATTTCCATGTTAAAGACCACAAACAAAAGCAAATTGGTGAAGAAAGATTTCACTTTTGCTTAAGAATCCAAAAACACCAGGAAATCTTGCTCAGCTTGCTTACTTATCCCACCAGGACCATCAGCCCAGGGATTATACTGCCCAGAGTAAGCTCCCTGGCCATCTTCCTCCCATGTCAGCCACTAACCAAGAAATGCCCTACAGTAATGCTCACATACAATCTGATAGAATCAACTTCTTGACGTTCCTCTTTCCAGATAACTCTAGCTTATATCCAGTTGACAAAAGCAAGCAAGAAAACAAGCAAGTAAGCAAAAAAGCAAAATTCCCAAAACACCTAACCAGGACATATAGATAACCTTTGCATGAGCCACTGTAAAATTAACAAACAAAACAAACAACAAAAACAAAATAAGCATACAAACACTGAACAACTCCATTCAGTGATGCTATAGAATCTATTTTCATATTTTTGTCTTTCGATTTTCCGTTATTTGTCCTTAAACACACACTTGTACATAAGAGCTGTTCACAGGAATTGGCCTATGACTATAGTTAGTCAAACACAGGGTTTTTGTTGCAGTTTGTTTTAGTTTGTGATTTTTTCTTTTCTTTTGTGTTTTGGCATAGTCATTTTTGATTGGCATTAAATTTGCAGCAGGTATCCATTTAATGTCTCAATATATTTGACCATCATTGTTCATTTTATCAGCTCATTAATGATTCCAAATTTATATTGTATTGTAAGTATAGCAGAGAATATCTAAAACACAAGAGTCAACAGAAGCTAGCAAGCTTTTATAATTCCACCCAGATGCCTGCAATTAGCCCCCTCCATCAGCATCTCATATAATTTAATTATCACCGACAGCACTGTCTCTCAGGTTTGCAGGTGTCCACTCCATCAGCTAGGTTTGCAAAGCAGGAGTGACATGCTGCTTTTTCAGGGATCTGGTAAAACTGAGCTAATGAAGATAGCTCCTCAAAATTTAATCCCAGCACTCAGGAAACAGAGGCAGGAAGATCTCTGTGAGGTCAAGGTCAGCCTGGTTTGCATAGCAAGTTCCAGGACAGCCAGAGCTACATAATAAAAAGAGAGACCCTCTAACATAAAACCAAATACAAAATCAAAATAGAAGAGACGATACCTTGTCTTGCTCTCAATATCTCTTCACCAGTTAAGTATAGTGTACAACTACCATTATGGTGTGGCTGCTTACAAGCTCCTATGCAACATTTCCTAACTTGTTATTGAATTGTATTCAAGCATGTCCATATTTTAAAGAAATATTATATTCATCAATAATGTTTTCCAAATTACTACTTGTAATACTAGTAATGGTGGCTTGCCTTAATTATCACTTTCATTGAATTGAGAGGTAACTAGGGGATTTGGGAAACTCATCTATGGATGTGTCTTCCACAGGTTTCCAGAAACAGATCAGGAGGACTCTGAAACAGTCTCTTCACTATTGGATTCAATTTTTCAATATATAAGTAGGAACAAGAACATATAACTGTAAAAATTTGGGCCCAGTTCCATATCATGGAACCAAGACTTTGAGTATTTATCTCAAAGCCCTGGACCTCTTTTATTCTCTTTGTTTCCTGGATGCCTTGAAATGAGTAGATTTCCTATACATCAACAGTATTTCTGCCTTGACATATGAGATAAGAACACTATTTCTAGCCAGCTATGAATCAAACCTCTCTATGAAACAAAATAAGTTTCCTTCTTTAAATTGTATCTCTTTTGTATTTTGCATACTAAGGAAAAGTCCGGTCCACCCAGTTCTTCCCACTCATTTATTTCAGTGGAGGTAGACAAATAAAGGGCTTTACTGAGCATTAAGAAGCACAACTGTATTCATGTTCAATTCCATTCTTACCAGATGGAATGGAAGCATAATCAATGGTTTCAAAAGCTCAGAGAGCTGAAGCTAGTGGCACATCCCTGTAATACCAGATATTTTGAAGTATGAGGAAACAGCGTTTCAAGTTAAAAACCTGCCAAGCTGTAGAGCAAATGCAAAACTGGGTTGGGTAACTTAATGAGTCTCTGTCTCAAAATAAAAAGGCTTAAGGTATAGCTTAGTGGTAGTAACTTACAGTACTTGCATGAAGTTTTAGGTTCACCCTGAACATGTGCCTCTACACACAGATGTGCAAAATATATCACATGTTACTGTCTCTTTTTAGTTGTAGAGAGATGACTGGATATATTAGCATAAATCCAACATTCCTCTTATGTACAGAACCAACTGTACATAACATAGACATCTGCCCCATAGTCATCCGTGGTCTGTCTCTGCCTGCTCCTACCTGCTTCTCTATTTCTGTCTAACTTCTCTTGGCTGCTAATGTCTATTCATTTTGTGATCACATGGAGCCACCTAGGAAACTATAGCAAAAGCCTACTTTCTGATGCCCATTATTTTCTAATCCCTGGAAGAAGTTCTACTGATGACATTGGAATGTTTAATTTTTTTCTTAAATTCCTGCAGTGTTTTATATTTGGCAACATTTCATATGGATAAGCATTCATTCATTGGTTTCACCACTACCCTGTTCCCTTACCATGAGGGCAGGTTACTGGTCTTTATTCATATTTAGCATAAGATCAAACAACATGCAGCAACAAATCACATGGAGTTGACTTACCATTCTTATCATATAATTCTTCAAATGGAAGCCTTCAACTGGGCTGCTGCCCCTTCATTGTGGAAATTTATCCATCAGACAAACATCTTTATTCTTTGGAAGTGGCTTAAATATAAGGCACATTCATTTTAACCCTATAATGTGATAGGTTTAAAATAGAGAGATGAAAAATGATGACACAAAGAAACTAAAACCACATGCTGTGTTTCACCCAAGTCAAAAGGGTGAGTACTATATAAAGAAAGAAGAAATCAGTAAAATGGTCTTTCTGCAACTTCCATTATTTACTAGAATTAACACAGAGTGAAATAACTGAATTTATAAACATAGTTGGGAGACTTTCATATAACTATTTCTATAACTGAAATAATGAACAGATAAAAGCTAGAAAAGATATACTAAGACCATCAACAAAGCTTATAGACATGCCATAATTAACACAAATAGCACTATATCAAATATAAAGCATGGGGCTACAGTGTCAGGAAGAACAGTCCTTTTAGGTACTTATAAGATATCCATTAATGTGATGACACTCTGGACCACAGGAAAGTAACCCAGAGTATAGTATTGGACCACACTAGAGATTAACCAAATTTTAGGCAAAAATCATGTAACAAGGCACAAATTAATACAGACATTTTTACTGAAAGTGGGAAGTAACAAACATATCTGTTTTCATGAATCCATTCTGTATACATTTCATATATATTATGTCATAAATTCTAATCTACATAACAAGAAATAAGGTCACAGATAATCCAAGTTTCTGTCAGTAAAAAACATATCTGTTTTCATGAATCCATTCTGTATATATTTCATATATATTATGTCATAAATTCTAATCTACATAACAAGAAATAAGATCATAGAGAATCCAAGTTTCTGTCAGTAAGTTCTGAATGTTTCATTCAGAGCAATGTCACACATATTCATTCATGGTAAGCACTTAACTTCATGCATTGTTTCTATACAAGAAGTTATTTAAAATATCAAAACAGAATTGGAAAGATTCTGGAAGATGGATTGGAGGTGGGATTATACTGTTACTTACTTGAAAGAATAGGAGATCATTTATACAGTTTTATTTCACTTTTGTTCTCTGACACTGGGTACAAAGCTTAACATTCTAATTCTTTTTTGTTTTTGTTGTTTTGGTTTGGCTTGGGTTTTTTTGTTTTGTTTTGTTTTTGATATGGTTTGGGTAAACTTTGTTACCTATTGTCTGTGGTAGACCAGAAGGAATTATAGCTAATATCTATTAAAAATCACATTACTACTGGAAATAAACTAGACCTTCAATCTCTGAGTTGTTTGGTAACAGCTAATTCTTCAAGCAACCTTTTGACACAGTAAATATATAAATAAACTGTACCCTGGCTGCCACATTAACTGTAAAAAGTAATGCCTTGCTTTATCTTGTGTAAATGGAATTATGTTTGCTTCCTTATCTGTCATGTGAGATGGAGGATGTGCTATCACTACCACAGTGTTGAGAATACTCTTTGTTATTTTTCCAGCACCATAAAGGGTTCCAGTAGGACCATGAAGATATCCAGGATTTATTCCCTATATTCATAGAAGATCCTGATTTTCTACTGTAGTCTACAATATACTTATATTTTCATTTGGTGATTTTAGAGTTTCTTTGAGAAGTTTATGATGTCTTTAGTTGAGATTTGCTCCAATTCTACCTTTCCCTTTTTAATATTGCCAAAGGAGTTGATTTTTCTTTGTAAGTAAACTATGATTGAGTAAAATGATTACTTAACTTCTTTTCAAGTGTTAGCTCTATCTTTAGTCAAATTAAGAAGACCCTAAAGTCTAACAATTCACATCTGCTGAAGCAATTTACAACCACCCTTTCTGTTCATGGAGACTGCATTCACAGAGTCAATAAACTGAGTATCAAACTAATCGGCAAAATATAGTAGTTATAGTAAACAGTTGTAGTTTTTGTCATCATTCTTTAGCTGATAACATACACATATATAACATATTTTATTTGATATTTTACGAATGTAGGATTGCTTCAATGGGAGGAGAGGCCCTTGGTCTGGTAATGTAGGGGAATTCAAAGGCGGGGAGGCTGGAGTGGGTGGGCGGGTGTTGAAGCACCCTCCTAGAAGCAGGAAGAGGGGGATGGGATAGGGGGTTTCTAGTGGGGAACCAGGAAAGGGAATAACATTTGAAATATAAATAGCGAAAATATCCAATTTTTAAATATATATATATATATATATTAAGCCTAAGAGCTCTGTGGGATATTTTGTAGGGGCTTGGAAAATAACATTGAGAACACTACAAACAATGGAGGCCTGACTTATGACATTTCAGAGGGAAGATTAAAGACTCTTATCAGGGCTGTTGCTGTTTTGGTTGTGAAGATTCTGTGGTTTTTGTTAGCTAGGGCTGAAGAATCAGCTGTGATTTACAAGATACCAGAATTACTAAAGTGAAACCTTTGCATTACTGGAATTATTGATGCTGGTTAGCTGGATCTAAGAAATTAATGGTGATTAAGAAGAGAGCAGCATCACTGAGGTGAAATTCTGGGAAGTATTTTCTGAGAGCACAAAGAAGCTGTGTTCCAGAAATAGCTAAGGTTGTACTTCATATTGTAGCTGGACTTGGTAATGTGTAAGAGTCACCCAGGTGGTACTGGTTTTGAAAGCATGAAGGGGTCATAAAGAGCAGCTGAGGCTTTGCACTGTGAGAGACCACCAAAGAACTTTGGTGAAGATGCAGCCTCTGTTGCAAATTATGGCCCAGAACTGAAGGGATCATGAAAAGGAGTTGAGGCTTGAAACCATGAAGAGAGCGTATGAGAGGCTATTGATGAAGCCTAGTTGCATCTGAAGACAGCAGTGTTTTAGAGATGCCAGTACCATGAGATGACCACCAAGAACAGCAGCAGCTGTGGAGGACAGTTGGCTAGAGCCTAGAAGACAAGGTGTGTGCTACAAAGAGCAAATCTAGAGAAGTAACCCAAGTCCTTGGAGGAGCCCAGAAGATTGTGAGTGGATCCCAGACATTTGATGGTTAAAGCTTTATTTTGCTTCTGATTGTGACTGTGCCCTGATGATTTTCCCTCTTGAAGGAAGAAAGTATTTTAGTGGGGCCCACAGTTAACAACAAAAAAAGACTTTGAATTTTAAAAGATATTGTATATTTTAAAGGATTGATATTATAGTATATAGAATTTGTAAAGACTGTGGGACTATTAAAGTTATTTAGATCTTGGGAATGAATAAGGAAGTAAGAGTTGAGGCTTAATGGTGATGCATTTGTGTGTCAAGTTGACAAGGGGTCAATTGCACTGGCTCGTTATGTGTGTCAACCTGACACAAGCTGGAGTTATCCGATAGCAAGAAGCCTCCCTTGAGGAAATGCCTCTATGAAGTCCAGCTGTAAGGCATTTTTTAATAGTGATCAAGTGTGGGAGGGCCCATTTTGGTTGGTGCCATTCTTGGGCTGGTAGTCTTGGGTCCTATAAGAAAGCAAGCTGAGCAAGCCAGGTGAAGCAAGACAGTAAGTAACATCTCTCCATGGCCTCTGCATCAGTTCCTGCTTCCTGACCTGCTTGAGTTCCGGTCCTGACTTCCTTTGGTGATGAACAGCAATGTGGAAGTGTAAGCTGAATAAACCCTTTCCTCCCCAACTAGCTTCTTGGTTATGATGTTTGTACAGGAATAGAAACCCTGAATAAGACAAGGCTGTATGAATACAGATTATATGCAAACTCTGTAACATTTTATATTAGGGAGTGAAGCATCCAGGCCTTTATAAAATCTGGATTTCTTTTTAATTTTGTTTTCAATTAAACATATAGCACCTGGGCATAGGTATGTGCATATACGTGGACACCTGTGGAGGTAAGAAGAGGGCTTCTGATTTCTGGGAGCTGGGGTTATAAGTTATGAGCTACTTGTCAGGGGTGCTTGGAATTGAATCCTGATCCTCTGCAAAATCATTCTGTGCTCTCAAACACTGTACCATCTCCATCCTTTTCTCTAGACCTTTAAGCCAGTACTCTTTATATATTTGGGATAATTATGTATGGCATCCTGACTGTGAGGTGAATCTTTAGTCTCAAATGTAGGGCAAAAATACAGAAGCACCGAGTTCTATCATACGAGATAGGTGCTTGCCGTATTCCTTCTTTCTGGAGCAAACATAATTTCTCAGTGTAAGAAAGGAAAATTAACTCAAGGAAAATTCCTTATGGCACTGCTTTGAGGAGAGAGCATCAAATGAAGAGGTCTTGTAGACTCATCACTGAGTCTAAGATTTAAATTCTAATTCATTTTAGTAGGGTGTGTGTGTGTGTGTGTGTGCATGTGCGTGCATTTTAAATGCATTCTGAAGTCCTGCTAGGTTCTTTAACATGCAGTTTTGCTTTCTTCTCCTTGTACAGTAGAGTTTGGAGCACTAGATAAACAGACCCTCCCACTTGTAATAAATTAATGAGTGAAAGAGCAGAATATAGACAGTATTAGAAATAGTTGAATTTTGGGCATCTATAATATTGAAAGGCATTGTAAAGAAAGATGTCTATTAAACTCAAGTACTAAATTTAAAAAGACTTCTATTAAACTTAATTAGTAAGATTTTGGTTGTGAGAACTTTTAAGTAAGAAAGGGAGAAAAACAACAAAATCCTAGTAATTGATATAGGACATATTTACGAAAAAAAATATGTTTCTTAAAAGGGGCCTTGGCTGACAGGTTCCAAATAATCATTGTTTTTCTTTTCCTTATTTCTCATACCTTGATCTCCTAGTGAATTATAGGTACATGTTTACAAGGAAGTTCTGCCCAAATCTATAACGGGAATCCTGAAATCAAAGCAAAGAGGAGTTTTACCAGTCATTTTATTAAATCATGGTTCAACTGTCCAGTATTTTCTGGAGAGTTTGTGACTCTTCTCTGAAGACTGATAATGTTTCAGAAAATGGGTCTCCATGTGTGGTCTCTGCATGCTGTGGAAACTCATTTGAAATGTCACATTTTAACGTCAGTCTTGCTGTATTGGAAATTGGGTGTGAATGCTGCAATAGGTATATAACATACCCTTAAGATGTTGATATGTCTAAGTGTATGAACTAATACATATAGGAGCCAACAACTGAATCAGATCAATTATAATGAAAGATTTATCTCATGGACTTAGTGTGGTCTTGTTCTGATTGATGTATGTATGGGAATCAATAGATCCAACAGCTGCTGACAGTTTGGCATATTCACTGTGTTGCATGCAATAGATGAAGGTATGTATTCTTGTGCACATTCATAGAGTGAACCATATCTGCATGGTGGTAGTTTTTGCAGGTGATGGCATAACAAAGTTGAGGCCTTCTCTCTACCCTGTAAGTACACAGCAACAAGACTTCAGTCTATGAACCAATACTTGGACTCTCACCCAACACCAGATTACAATGTGGTGTTGAATCCTTAGAGTCAGAACTATGTGAGATGATCTAGTCTACATGTCTATGGCCACCATAAGGAAGCCAGGGAGAGGCAGTCATAGGAGCCTGAGTAAACACCAAGGCCTTCAATTGGAATGGTGCTGCAAGAGGGGCACTTTGCAGTTTCCATTCAGGAAAAGTCAGCATGTGGTTCATCTCTAAGTGCATTTCCTGCATTTTCTAATATTGTCTCACAACTCCTTAACACTGAAAGCCTAAGACATATACAATATTGGTGGTAAAGTGAGACCCTGTGTGGTTTGTCATATTAGGTAAGATAAAGTACCTTAGGAGGCCATTTACGATTCTGCATGAAGATGGTGTGCAGGAGAGAGATCAGCCATGGAGGAGGAGTCAAGGGCCCTAGTCTGCTCACTCATTCTGAAGCAAAGTGATTTGCCAGGATTTAGGGGAACACTTCATCTGGACAAAGGACAGTGTAGCCCTATGTGCATATAGTCACATATGTTCTATTTTTTCCAAGTGTATAGTGTAATACTTTTACAAAGGCTATTACTGATATATTGATGGTGTAGCACAGAAAAACTCATAAAAAGCAGCATTCCATCCTTTTGGCTCCTTTCCTTTTTTTTTTTTTTTTAGGACAGTCTTTCAAAGTGTCAAAAATTCCATACAGGAAATTTTCAATCCTTATATCATGATTAGATTAAATGCCATGCAGATCTTTCTTTTGTTGAATAGGAATGGAAACCTCAAAGAAGAAATGAATTGTCCTTCATTGAGGTAAAAGTTGACACAATTTCCAGTGGAACAGTAATACAAACATTGCAATGTATATGTCCCAGACCATCCCTGCCTAACCGTGCTAATAGTCCTTGAGTATGCTGGTGGATCTCTCTGCTTTAGGTGCTTGCTCTGGTTTGGACCTAAAGACTTTGCCTGGTTTAGAATGGACCTCAGGTCCCTACTCCATACCAACTTGTTAAGTAATTTGCATATCATCTCTGTATTCTACCATCCCTGAGAGAGAAGAGATCTCCATGGCCAAAATGACTTGGCAACATTTCAGTGAATGAAGAAGAGGCAAGAGGTTCCTAGTAAAAGTGGAGTTATCTGTCCTGGGAGAGAATAATGTTCATAAGAATTCTATTGACACAAACCTTCCGTATGCTCTTCTTCACACAACCACAGGAGAGAGGACAGTTTCTTCTTTCTGAACTCAAGCTGTGCTTTCTGGGAAAATGATGGAATAGTTATGTTGATGATTACTGTGAATAAGAGATAAGCCCTTAGTTAGCAGCTCTACCTGACAGTGGCTATATATAAAGTGGATATTTTCAGCATGTTCTTTGCTATCAAACATGTAAATGACAAACTTCCCATCCTCTTGCAGCTTACAAATCAGTTTCTTAATGGAAAACTTGGGAAGACAGGTTTTATTTCTTATAATAATTTTCAGTGGGTAGAAGGACAGCTCATAGAAAAAAGAATGCTTGGAAAGGGAAGATTTTATGTTTCCTGTCTGTGGAACACTTACCTCTGAGAATCTGTCAGAAAGTGAGGCCTTATTCTCTTTGACAACAATCATTATCCTGTGAATAATTCTTTTTGAGGAATCTGAAACTTTCATCTCTACCCCTAAAATGACTGCATAATGTGGCAGGGCCATTATGCAAACTAACCCTTAGCAAGCAAAGGATGTTACAACTACTGCCATCACAAAGGCAATAATCTGTGACATTCTGAAATCACAACAAGAGTGCTGTGTCTGTTATCCCTGTAACAATGACAAAGTGTCCCTTTATGGTGTTCTGCTGTAAGAAAGCCCAGCTTTCCTATGGTTCCGGTCACCTGAATTCTACCCAAGGTGTTATTTTATAGCCCTGTTCTTGTTAGTTCTGAGTAAACCTCCCAGATTAAAGCTGGAAGGTTGGAGTATTAGTAAAGGAGAATACACAAAGCTCTGACCCCAAAGGGTATCAGTTCACTATGATGGGACACTCAGTGGCTGATGTAAACATTTTCTTTCCATTATAGAAAATATTTTATTTCTACATATGATTGCAATCTGCCTATGTATTTCTGTAAGTGTGATGACTAGTGCTAGGATTGAGGACTGACAAAAAATCCTTTATGATCAGAAGAGTGTAATATTCTTTTAGTTGTTACAATTGTTCAGAATCAATGTGACACCAGCCTCTTCCCTCTTTGTGACAAGAAAGAGCCAGTACTGTGTAAATGATTCCTCCACTGGTCATTACTGTTTTAGGGCATATTCAGTAACTGTGCTGTTTGTTTGGCATTTTTGTTGTTGGTGGTGGTGATTTATTTCCCTTTTGTTTTGAGGAAGAGTCACATTATGTAGTCCCCTGATGGCGACTTGCATTCACTAGGTTGACAGACTGGCCTCAGATTTAGCCCAATCTTCTTGTCTCTGTCCCCAGACTACTGGGATCACAGGCATGCATCACCATGTCAGGATTGTTTTGAAGTTTTGTAGCTTGGTACAAATGACATTAAAAGCAAGGGATCTATGAGCTGATCCTTACCTTTATGTGTGTTTTTATAAGCTAGTAGTATTTACTTATCTCTGTAAACATCAATAAAGTGTATTTAAAAGTCTCTTGTGTTAAAAAGACAATGGCCCACCTCTGGCCTCTTAAGACTGGCCTTGGCTTAGGAGCCTGATGGATAGCAGGCTGGTCCTGATTTAAGTATGAAACCCTGGACTCCCAGTGATTTGAAAATGCAAAAAGTGGGCACAGTTCAATGTTTGTGTATTCTTCTTTTCATACCATCCTGTGACAGAAAGAAAATCTGTTCAAAAGTTTTTACATCTCAGTCTCTTCAAATCTGTGACTTAGAGGAGCATATAATAAATTAAATATTGAGAGGCAACTCTTCTTTAGAAGGGACAAATATGACTTTTCCAATTGAACACAACAGAATACGCAGAGGACCTTATAAAATAGAAGATGAGATTCCTGAACACTGGGAGCAGAGTTGTTTGGGGAAGCAAGGGACAGAGAGGGTCAATGCTCTGAAGCCTTGAGAACTTCACCTAAGAAATGTAGAAATGCTGAAATGCCAGGCTGTTTCCCACTAGTATTCTGACTTTCGTGCATTTTCTGTTGATCTATTTTCAATTAAGGATAGCTATAGTTACCTTAGAGTGGCACCCACTCTCATAGTCACCAATGATTTATATTTTCACTTCAGGAACTGCTTATTCAGGACACTGCATTTTGGGTTAGGGATTTGGATCACCTCTCCTTGCTTTTCATGTTGTTTCAGGATTTATATTGTATGGTAATAAAATAGAACTAGCATCCCAGAAATGTATCTGAATGTTCTTTTTTTTTTTTTTTCTTCTGGCAAGCATGATCTGCACAGTGGATCTCTGATCAGAAATTCTTGGTATCAGACATATTCAGGGTTTGGGATTACTTTGATTATTCTGGATTTTGAAATATTCACATGTACACTTAATGAGGCAATTTCTGGATCAAACCAGATTTTAAACACAATGTAAGCTGGACCCGATCCCAGACAGCATATACTACAGTTGCAGCTCTACTCCCCAGGTATTCAGAGACATCCAGCTTCACAGGTAAGACCTTAAACCCCACCTCAAGAACCATTAAACTGGGACCACTGCAACCTGGGGAAGCAGATTCCCCACCCAGCCAGAGGCCTGAGCACCTTCCAGTTCCTACCTGAACTGGCAAGGAGTAGAGGCCCGGTGGGGTACCAGATCCCACTCTGCCCACAACCCAGTTGCAGCTCAACTACCCAGGATCACAGGATCACAGAAAGGACAGGCTCCAGTTAGAGACAGGGAGGCCAGATAACACCAGAGATAACCACATGACAAGAGGCAACTGTATGAAAATACGCAACAGAAACCAATTTGACTTGGCAACATCATAACACAGTTCTTTCACCACCGCAAGTCCTGGATACCTCAACACACTCTTAAAGCAAGAGTCAGATCTAAATTCTCATTTTATGATGATGATAAGAACTCCCTTAAAGAAATGCAGGAGAATACAAGTAAAGAAGTAGAAGCCCTTAAAGAGGAAACACATAAATCCCTTAAAGAACTACAAGAGAATGCAAGCAAACAAGTGAAGGAATTGAACCAAACTGTCCAGGATCTAAAAATGGAAATAGAATCATTAAAACAAAAAACAAAAACAAACAAACAAACAAAACTCAATTGGAGACAGCCCTGGAGATGGAAAACCTAGAAAAGAGACCAGGAGTCACAGATGAAAGCATCACCAACATAATACATGAGATAGCAGAAAGAATCTCAGCAGCAGAAGATACAAGAGAAGACATCAACTCAATAGTCAAGGAAAATACAAAAAGCAAAAGTTCCTATCTCAAAGCATTCAAGAAATCTAGGACACAATGAAAAGACTGAACCTGAGAATAATAGGTATACAAGAGAGTGAAGATTCCCAACTCAAAGGGCCAGCAAACATCTTCAACAAAATTATAGAAAAATTTCCTCACCTAAAGAAAGAAATATACATAAACATACAAGAAGCCTACAGAACACCAAACAGATGGAACCATAAAAAAATTCCTCTCGCCATATTATAATTAAAACACCAAATTCACAAAACAAAGAAAGACTATTGAAAGCAATAAGGGAAAAAGGTGAAGTAACATATAAAGGTAGACGTATTAGAATCACACCAGACTTCTCAACAGAGACTATAAAAGTCCCAAGATCCTGGGCAGATGTCATACAGAAACTAAGAGAACAAAAATGCCAGCCCAGACTACTATACCCAGCAAAACTCGCAATTACCATAGATGGAGAAACCAAAGTATTCCAAGACAAAACCAAATTTAAACAATACCTTCCCACTAATCTAGCCCTACAGAGGATAATAGAAGGAAAAGTACAACACAAGGAGGAAAACTACACCCAAGAAAAAGCAAGAAATTAATTTTACCCAACAAACCCAAAAGAAGAGAAACATGAAAACATAATTCCAACTCTAACAACAAAAATAACAGAAAGCAATGATCTTTGGTCCTTAATACCTCTCAACACCAATGGACTCAATTCCCCAATAAAATGACATAGGCTAACAGACTGGATAAGTCAACAAGATCCAGCATTCTGCTGCATACAGGAAACACACCTCACTGTCAAAGACAGACATTCCCTCAAAGTAAACTAATGGGAAAAAATTTCCAAGCAAATGGTCTCAAGAAACAAGCTGCAGTAGCCGCTATTATAATATCCAACAAAATAAACTTTCAATCGAATATTATCAAAAAAGATGGAGAAGGACACTACATACTTAACAAAAGAAATATCCACCAGGATGAACTCTCAATCTGAACACCTATGCTCCAAATGCACGGTCATGTTACTAAAACTCAAAACATACATTGAACCTCACACAATAATAGGAAATTTCAAAACCCCACTCTCACTAATGGACATATCATGAAATCAAAAATTAAACTGAGACACAGTGGACCTAAAAGAAGTTATGTACCAAATGGATTTAACAAATATCTACAGAATATTTCACCCTAAAACAAATGAATATACCTTCTTCCAGACAACCACGGACTAAGGTTGGTCTTCAATATCAAGAAAAACAACAAAAAGCCCATATACACGTGGAAGCTGAACAATGCTCTACTCAATGATAACTTGGTCAGGGAAGAAATAAAGAAATAAATTAAAGACTTTTAGAATTCAATGTAAATGAAGGCACAACATATCTAAATTTATGGGACATAATGAAAGCAGTGATAAGAGGAAAACTCATACCTCTGAGGGCCTCCATGAAGAAATTGGAGAAAGCATACACTAGCAGCTTAACAGCTCATCTGAAAGCTCTAGAACAAAAAGAAGCAAATACACTCAAGAGGAGTAGATGGCAGGAAATAAACTCAAGGCTGAAATCAACCAAGTAGAAACAAAAAGAACTGTACAAAAAATAAACAAAACCAGGAGCTGGTTCTTTGAGAAAGTCAACAAGATAGACAAACCCTTAGCCAGAATAACCAGAGGGCACAGAGACAGTATCCAAATTAAAAAAATAATAAATGAAAAGAGAGACATAACAACAGAAACCTAAGAAATCCAAAAAATTATCAGATCCTACTACAAAAGCTTATATTGAACAAAACTGGAAAATCTGAATGAAATGGATGATTTTGTAGACAGATATCAGGTACCAAAATTAAATCAGGATCAGATTAAACCATCTAAAAAGACCCATAAGTCTCAAGGAAATAGACACAGTCATTAAAAGTCTCCCAAGCAAGAAAAGCCCAGGGTCAGATGGTTTTAGTGCAGAATTCTATCAGACCTTCAAAGAAGATCTAATGCCAATACTCCTCAAAATGCCTATTCCATGAAATAGTAACAGAAGGAACTTACAGTCATCCACCATGATCAAGTAAGATTCATCTCAGGGATGCAAGGATGGTTTAATATATGGAAATCCATCAATGTAATTCACTATATAAACAAACTCAAAGGAAAAAAAAACCACATGATCTTCTCATTGGATAAAGAAAAAGCCTTTGACAAAATTCAACACCCTTTCTTGTTAAAAGTATTGGAGAGATCAAGAATTCAAGGTGCATACCTAAATATAATAAAAGCAAAATACAACAAATAAATAGCCAACATCAAATAAATGGGGAGAGACTCAAAGCAATTCCATTAAAATCAGTGACAAGTCAGGGCAGCCCACTCTCTCCCTACCTATTCAATATAGTACTTGAAGGTTTAGCAAGAGGAATTAGACAAGAAAAAGAGATCAGAGGGATACAAATTGGAAGGGAGGAAGTCAAGATATCACTATTTGCAGGTGATATGATAGTATACATAATCAACCGCAAAAATTCTACCAGAGAGCTACTACAGCTGATAAACAACTTACACAAATAAAATTAACTCAAACAAATCAGTAAGTAGCCTTCCTCAACTCAAAGGATAAAAGGGAGGAGAAAGAAATTAGGGAAAGAACACCCTTCACAATAGTCACAAACAATATAAAATATCTTGGTGTGATTCTAACCAAGCAAGTGAAAGATCTGTGTGACAAGAATGTCAAGTCCCTGAAGAAAGAAATCAAAGAAGACCTCAGAAGATGGAAAAATCTCCCATGCTCATGGATTGGCAGGATTAATATAGAAAAATGGCCATGCAATCCCCATCAAAATTCCAACTCAGAAAGAACAATCCTCAAATTCATTTGGAATAACAGAAAACCTAGGATAGTAAAAACTATTCTCAACAAAAATAATAATAATAAAAACCCAAAAAAACAAAAAAACTTCTGGGGCAATCACCATCCCTGACCTCAAGCTAGACTATAGCGCAATAGTGATAAAAACTCCATGGTATTGGTAAAGAAACAGGCAAGTAGATCAAAGGAATAGAATTGAAGACCCAGAAATGAACCCACACACCTGTGGTCACTTATCTTTGACAAAGAATATAAAACCATCCAGTTGAAAAAAAGACAGCATTTTTAAAAAATCATGCTCATTAAACTGGCAGTCAACATGTAGAAGAATGCAAATTGATCCTTACCTATCTCCTTACACAAAGCTCAAGTCTAAGTGGATCAAGGACCTCCACATAAAGCCAGATATGCTGACTCTAATAGAAGAGATAGTGGGAAACAGACTCGAATACTTGGGCACAGGGTTAAACTGTGCCCAATGGCTTATGTTTTAAGAGCAGCAATTGACAAATGAGACCTCATAAAATTGAAAAGGTTCTGTAAGGCAAAGGATACTATCAATAAGACAAAACAGCAATCCACAGATTGGGAAAAGGTCTTTATCAATCCTATATCCAGTAGAGGGCTAATATACAAAATATACAAAGAACTCAAGAAGGTAGACTCCAGAGAACCAAATAGCACTATTAAAAAGTGGAGTACAGAGCTGAATAAAGAATTCTCAACCAAAGATTCTCAAATGGCTGAGAAACACTTAAAGTGTTTCTCATCCTTAATCATCAGGGAAATGCAGATCAAAACAACCCTGGGATTCCACCTCACACCAGTCAGAATGGCTAAGATCAAAAACTCAGGTGACAGCAGATGTTGGCAAGGATGTGGAGACAGAAGAACACTCCTCCATTGCTGCTGAGTTCAAGTTAGTCAAACCACTTTGGAAATCGTTCTGGGCAATTACTGAGAAAACTGGAAATAGTTCTACCTGAAGACCCAGCTATACCACTCCTGGGCATATACCCAAATGATGCTCCATCATATAGCAAGGAGAAGTGCTCCGTCATGTTCATAGCAGCCTTATTTATACTACTCAGAAGCTGGAAACAACCCAGATGTCCATCAACAGAAGAATGATCCAGAAAATGTGGTACATACATGAAATGGAGTACTATGCAGCAATTAAAAACAATGACTTCATGAAATTCGCAGGCAAATGGTTGGAACTAGAAAATACCATCCTGAGTGAGGTAACCCAGACCCAAAATAACACACATGGTATGTACTCACTAATAAGTGGATACTAGCCCAAAAGTTCACAATGCCGATGATACAACCTACAGACCATACAGACCATAAAGGAAGTAAGACCTGGGGGTGGATGCTTCAGTCCTGCATTGAGGGGGGACAGGATTATTGTGGGAGGTGGAAGGAGAGAGGGACAAGTGAGGGAGAAAAGAGGAAGAGGAAATAAGGGGGCAGTATCAGAAACTGGAATAGATATGAGAGGGGCACAGAGGGTCAGGAAATAGCAGGGAGGATGAGGAACTGGGGATAACCACTGGAGAAATGTGGGGCTCTCAGGACTGAACAGGATTGACTTTAGCTGTAATGCACAGAGAAGGGGGAGAGAGAACCTGTGGAGACCAACTCCAGTAGATAGCCCGGCCCCTGGTGGAAGGATGGGCCCACCCACCATCTCAAAGTTTTTTAACACGGAAATACTCCTGTCCACAAGAAGACAAAAATGGAACAGAGACTGAAGGAAGGGCCAATCGGGAATGGCCCACCTGGGGATACATCATGTCTGCAGACACCAAACCCAGCACTGTTGCTGTGGTCAAGAGGAACTTGAAGACAGGAACCAAGTGTGGCAGTTCCTGCGGAGGTCCTGCCAGCAACTGACCAATGCAGATGTGGATGTGTGGAGCCAACCATCAGACTGAGCTCAGGGAACCTTGCTGGGGAACTGGCGGAAGGACTGGAGGAGTGGAGGGGGTTGCAACCCCATTGGAAGAATGACATAGGCTGGCCTGGCCACCCAGTGCTCCCAGAGACTAGACCACCAACCAAGGAGAGTACCTGGAGGGATCCATGGCTCCAAATACATATGTAGCAGAGGCCTTGCCAGACAACAAAAGGAGGGGAGTCCCTTGGTCCTGGGGAGAATGGATACCACCCTCCCCAGTAGGGGGACAGTAGAGTATGGGTGGGTGGGGGGAGCATTCTCATACAGGCAAAAAGGAGGGGGAGGGCAGATGTGAGGTGGGGGGTTGGTGGAGGATGTAACCAGGAAGTGGGATGTCATTTGATATGTAATTGAATGGAATGATTGATAAAAAAAACCACAATGTAATTTAGATTTGATATATAGTTTGTACACATAAACAAAAATGCAGTTTGTCGTACTACCAATTTCACATTACAATACATAACACCAGACCAAACCTCAACAGCAATTTTACGCAATATTTTAGTGTATATGAATTTTAACTGTCTTTGGTGTTATGTAAACAAGGGCACAATGACACTACCAAACTAGAGAGCTCTATAGGAAGAAAGAAGGTTTCTTGGAAATAAAATTGCTGTGTGGCTGTGTCTCACATAGACACAGAATAGCCAGACGTATTTGGGGAAGTCCAAAGCTGCCATGCCTACCCCTTGGGGTAAGAGAGAATAGAAAAAAAAAATAGGGAAAGACTTTTCAGGTATAAAGAGAGCAGGTAGCTGAGGGTAAGAGTTAGCTTTAATTTGGACCAACTTAGAAGTTTAGAGTGAACGTGGAGGAGAGTGGGGAGCTGGTGTAGGGCCTCAGTGGTAAATGAAGAGGCTCTTCCTGGCAGACAGAAACCCATTTCCCAGGAATGTGAGGAATGCTGGTTTAAGCTTTAATCTATCTGCCAGCAGGCCTTCTGTTTACCACATTAGAGTCAAGCCTGAGCTGAGCCCAGACAGTCATTTTAGAAATTATAAGTAGCAGTGCATTCGGAGGATTTAGGCTTTGGAAGCTAACAGGTTGTGTGAGTCCAGTGTAGACTTTTCCTCCTGTGATATCAATATTCAAAGAGGAACATTTCAGCTGGAGATTTTTATCTTACAAATGTTCTTGCAGAGGCCATCCTAGTTTACAGGGCAGCTGCCATCCAGAAATGTTTCCCAGGGAAACACTGAAGACCACATCCTAGAGTTTGGAATGACTCATTATTCCAGTGAGATTTTTAGAATCATCCCCAACTCTATCTCTTGGAAATGACCTTCCCCTTTCCAGTGTCTCACACAGAACACAGAGTAATGAGATTCATAAAGTAGTAATGTTGCTAAAAGAAATCACAAACAACATTAATAATAGCAGGTTAACAGAACTGCTATTAACAGAACTATTATCTCCCCCTGTGCCAGGCTTGGGGGTGCTGCTATTTCTCCATTTTACACACAAGGAGAGAGAAACTTGAGACACAGCTTGACATGAGGCCACCACAGTGTTGGTAAATGGCAGAGATCAGCATCCAGCCTAGGTCTGTAGTCAATACTATCAGGTTCACAGGATTCAGCACACTTCAAAAACAGTTCATATATGCAGACATGAGCTCATATATGAACTCATGAGGTTCATGAGTTTCTAGCAGTCAGATAAAAGCCAGCATTTTTCTGGAACTTGTGAAGCCAGTTCCCTTCTACTAAAAGGAGTCACTTCCTTACCTCTGGCAGAAGGGACATGTGTCTACCTAAGGGCCAGGTTCTTTGAGTTTTACAAGTATTTGTTACATATTTCAAAGTCCATGTCAGCATCCTGCCCTTTCTCACCTCCTCCCTACCCTCTAGTCCTTGGGTTTCTCTCCCCATTCATTCTTTTATCCTCTCTCTCTCTCTCTCTCTCTCTCTCTCTCTCTCTCTCTCCCTCCCTTCCTCCTTCACCCCCCCTTTACTATTTTTGCTCCTCACTACAATCTCTCTCCTCTCTCTCCCTTTAATTGTTTCCTCACTCACAGATAGCCCTGGCCATATCTAATCTGCTAGCCATGTTCAATATACACCTTTCTCTCTCTGCTTTGAACTCTTTCAGATGCCTCTATATTTTTTCTCTCTCATATCTATAATCAAAACCAGCTCTGGAACCATACTATGGTGCTGTCATATCATCAATCTATATAAATACCACAACACAGTGCTTTTCCTAAAGATGGTGATGGTTTGTTGCTACATATTTTTCTGACTCTTGCAGAGAGAAATACACAAAGTTTGGTTGTATGTTTGTGAGTGTGTATGCATGTACACATATACATGTATTAGTATATACATATTTGCAGGAGTCAGAGGTCAATGTGTAACTTCTACTGCTTTCTACCTTCTTTTTAAGATGTAGGTACCTCACTAAACAGAGCTCAGGATTGGTCCCCAGCTGTATTAGAAGTTTCAGGAATGCTCCAGCTGCTATTCATGGGTTATAGTCATGAGGTACCACTCCCATCTTTTATAGGTGCTGAGAATCTAAACTCAAGTCATCATGCTTATGTGACATATTACCTAGTTATTAATGAATTTGAATTATAAAAATACTTTTAATTATAATTGGTTCTTTGTGAAGAGATTTTTGGCTTGATCAAACTAGTCTAGTTTCCTTCCACCTTTCTTTTTAAGATCCAGCTTTATAAAAAATTATGCTAATTTAGTTTATCATTCTCTGATCACCTTGAAGATACGATGCCTTTTATCTCTGATTTTTTTAACTTCACCAGTTCTTAGCAAGTTCTTTTGGTTTAGCCAGGACCTACCTTACTCCTGGTAGTGTTTTCTGTTAGAAATTATCCATTCCCCTAGTGCCCATTTCCTTGTAAATTCTCACTTACCAAAGCTACATTCAGAAATTAACTCAACTTCCTGCCCTGCCTACCCCCATCCAGGTGAAAACTCCCACTGCTGGTGATAATACCCATCAAGGACTTGCTAGTTGATACATATGGAGACCAATCCATGACACCAAAAAAAAGCTGTATGTTATAGCTTGTTGCTAAGTCTGTTGGGAGCTCTGGAGATGGGAAATACCCAAATCTGCCTAATATTGAGGAGCTGATGAGGTGGACTGAATCCCAGGAATGGGAAAGGATTGTTGTGGATTGTATTTCCCCAGTAACAGGATTCTTAAAGGCTTATAGCATGTTTCATTACAGGCCAAGAAGAGGGTTCTTCTGATGTTGTGATAGTAAGTCTATTGTCTGGATCAATTGAACTCTTCTGTAACCTTGAATCCCTAAAAAGTCTCTTTCAACCAACTTTGAGTGGATTCTCAAACCGTTTCCTGAGGAACAACTTGTGTCCTTTCTTATCTAGAGCCTGTAGAAAGTATAGTGCAGGTCTATACTCTTAGCATTTTACCTAAGCTCTGCCCCACAGTTACCTGGCAACAGCCAGGTATGCCTGACCCCTCTACTCTCTCTTGTTCTTCTTGCTCTTGCTCTTGCCTTCTTGCTCCCGCTCTGTCCCCTTGCCCCTTCCCCCCTTCCCCATTCGCTTTCCCCCTCTCCATGTGCCAGCCGGCCTCCACTTCTCAACTCTCTCTGTCTCTGTCTCTCTCTGTGTCTCTGTCTCTCTCTCTATCTTTTTATGTTTTTTAATTTTTTTATTGGCCTTTTATGTATTTACATTTCAAATGTTATCCCCTTCCCCAGTTTCCCCTCTGGACCCCCAGTCCCCTCCCCTTGCCCCCTGCCTCTAAACACATCATATACCACTATTGCTCTTTCTGAGTTGTGTGTGCATCTTTAACTAGTGCTATTGAACAACAGCGTTCAGGATCACCAGCTCTCTATTGGAGTTGCTTCAACTCCAGGTATAGACTACCTTACCTGCCATTCTGCATGGTAGAAACTCCAGAAATGGTCTCTAACCAAATATCAAATAGGTTGTAATAGCAATATTACAGCATATAACACACACAATAGTTTATCCCTTTCCAACTTGGACACAGCTGCTAGTATTTGTAGTTCTGGTTTTAGTTGATTGAAAAAGGGCTATCAAAAAAAAAAAATAGAGTTATAAATTGAAAATGTACTTAGAACCCAAAGTTGATCCATTTTGAAGTGAATTACTAGGGAGTGACATTATAATCAGTGCTCTTTAACTTTAGTGTCCTTCTTGGTTACCTTATTTCTTCATATACAGTTAAATCTTGTCAATATTTGCTCTGTGGCCAAGTGAATTATCTTGCCTTATAGTTCTAGACTTTTCATTAGTATAACGACTTTTAATTCTTTTGCTCCCCTACTTCTTACTTTATGTTCCTTGCTGAGGTTGGGGACTCAGAAAAGTGAGCTTCAGAGAGTTCCCTTCATTTACAATGAGCCATCTTTGTAGGTTCCTGCTCTCCCTTTATCTTTGTTAAATTTTGAGCCTGTAAATCTTTGATCACCTAAAATTGAAACAAACAAACAAACAAACAAAAAACAAAACAAAACAGATTATCTGTAAGAGTTCATGTTTTCTTAACATGAATTAGCAAAAATAATAAATAATATAGATCAGTTTTCAAAAAAATGTATGTTAAGCTCTGTAAGGCTGAATCACAGATACAGCTGAAACCACTTCATCTACAAGTTAATGGGCAAAAGTAGCATGTTAAAGAGTCAGAGGGCTTAATTAGAATGGCAATCCTCAGGCAAAAAGCCTCTCAGGAACAGGAAAGTGGTTGTTGATTTTGTTTGTATCAGATTTAGAGACAGTGCCTAGAGAAAAAAATTACTTCCAACTTTGAAGATACATTGTCCTCACTGAAAATATCTCATTCTTGAACTTCCTAAACTCACTTGCAGTGTGCTCATGGTAACCACATGACCTCTCCCTTTCTGGAGTAGTGATTTGAACGCTTGTTACTGGCCATGGAGAGATGGCCTACTTATTTCTGTGTGCTTTGCCATTGTTGAGTGTGGGTTCTGGCATTCTCCAATAGCAACATCTGGAAAAATAGGTTGCTTGATTTTGTGCACAACTGTGAGTCTTGCTCCATGGTGGTACTTTATTACATCAGACCCAAGGTATCCCTCCTTTGTTTCTTCGTTTGTTTTGGTTTTTTGCCTTACAGAATTAATGTTCATGTTTTTAAATGAACCTTAAATGATTTTTGGGTTTTCCAGTTATTTCCCTTTCTCTACTGCTTTCTGTTGAGATCAGATGGTGCCCCACCCAAATGTAAACTATATTTATGGGTAAAATAGTGTTAGGTCTGAAGTGGGCTTACAACATGACAATGCTTCCCACAGTGATAATGTGGGCTCAGCTCTGACCTACTGAACAGGAGTAGGATTGCTAACTGATAAACAAAAACTCACATTCATCATTTTTCAGAAACCTTCAAGCAGGAAAAGGCATTTTGTCCCTGAACTGATCCTGTAGTCAACCACTTCTTGCAGTGGGGCGTCTAGTTCCATAGTAACTCAAACAAGCTTGTGAGAGATCAAAGATCTGACACTAGCTCCCAGGCTGTTCTGGCCTGCAAACCTCCTCTCACACAGCAAACTCCCAAGCTATTTCAGCTCATAGTCTTCCTCCTACAGCAACATACTCCACTATGATTCACCAACCAAAGAATACACATGGAGGGACCCATGGTGCTGGCCACACATGCGGCAGAGGAGGGTCTTGTTAGACATCAGGGGGAGCAGAGGCCCTTGGACCTGAGGGTGTTAGATGCCCCAGTATAGGAGAATGCCAAGGAGGGAAGACGAAAGTGGATGGGCGGGTGGGTGGGAGAATACCCCCATAGTGGCAGGGGAGGGGGGAGGAAATGGGGAGGTTCCAAAGAGGAGATCCAGAAAGGGTGAAACATTTGAAATGTAAATAAAGTATGAAAAATAAATAAAAAAAAAAGTGGTAAAGCTTTTTATGTTTTTTGATGTTCTCTCTACCTCCCTCCCCAAGAGAGAGCCTGACAATTTCAAAGTCCCCAGTAAATTTTTCTTTCTACCCATGGAGTTGTCTAGCTTGATGATTTCATGGTGCCCTCATTTACAACAGTGTTTTTCCAGAGTTTATCTTGACAACGTTACAAACTACTCTATATGTTTCTCAAAGTATATTGTGACCATGGGTACATGGCACTAATGTCAGAAAACCAAGCCATAGGACAGTGTGCCACTCCTTCACCTAGATACCAGAAGAAAGTGGAGAACCCAATATTGCTTTGGCAATGGCCCATCAAACTTTTGAGCTGAGTATCTGACCACACAGTGTGTGTGTGCCAAAGGACCAAGACAGAGAGAACTCCAGATGGTCCTCTGTGCTTCGGCTCGCCTCAGTCCCTGCTGTTGACGTCATCTACTTCAATTGCACCTTTTCCACTTGGATCTATTTTTTTCCCATAATTTTTGATCCATTTTCCTATACCCAATATGCTTTCAACTTACTTTCTCTCTTAGGTAAGATTTTATTGCTGTGAAGAAACTCCATGACCAAGGCAACTCTTATAAATATAAACATGACTTGAGGCTGGTTTATAGGTTCAGAGGTTCAGTCTATTATCATCATGTCAGAAAGCATGGCAGCATTCAGGAAGACATGGGGCTGGAGAAGGAGCTGAGAATTCTACATCTTGATCAGCAGGCAACCGAAAGACACTGAGTTCCAAACTGTGTGGAGCATGAGCGTATATATGAGAACTCAAAGTCTGCCTCCACAGTGACAAACTTCCTCCAACAAGGCCACACCTCCTAGTAGTGGCATTTCCCATGGGCTAAGCAGTGAGTCACACAAGTCTATGGAGGCCAAACCTCCTCAGGCCACCACACCAGACTTCAACAAACCTGTCTTCTATAGCTAAATTCTGAACCTGCACCCAAACATTGCCACATCATCAACTGTGATCCAGCATTAAATAAATGATCTAGTCACAGCTTTTTATAAATTAGAATGCTTGGCAACTGGATGCAACACAGAGTGATTCTGTCAAGAAACGTGTCTCAAAGTGCCATCCATCATCATGTAAGTTCCCCAAACTTCCAATAGCAGGGATAACTAACAAGCAGGGAAATGCTCATGGACCTAAATAAAAAAACACTTTACTAAGAAAACAGCCATCAACATACCTTCACTGAATGCTCAGGAGATTTTGTGGAAGAGGGGGGCAGGAGAATTGCAAGAGCCAGAGGATCAGAGAGTTTGCTGTGAAATCATGTCTCCTACTGATGTCAGAAGATACACCCATACATGAGCTGAACAAGGACAGCATTAATGACCATTACTAAAATGGCCAAAATTAAGTCCACAATGCTTCAAACTCCAACAAAAATTATATGCAACTGAGGAACACTGAGAAAAGTCACTCTCAAGGATAGAGCACACAAATTGATTGTCTGGGAACAAATGGTCAGTACTAAAAACATACATATAAGTAGCATTATACAGACCAACAGATTATATTTTTAAAAAGTACATATGAGAGCAATAGCATGTAATGAAAAATATTTCATAAATTTGAAGAACAGTGGGAGGTACAGAGGAGAGTTTGCAGGGAGAAAGGGGAATGGGGAAAATTTATAATTACATGATTCTCAAAAATTAAAAAAGAAAATATACTGAGTTGAATAAAGTGTTCATACAAACATTTTATTGGCTATATTATATAGAAGTGAGCATTTGACTTGGGTGTGTAGTCACGAGGGTGAGTGCTTGTTGCTTTGGGCTTGCCTGGTGTCGTGGTATGGATACTAGTAGGCCTCATCAGTAACAAGGGACATGAGCCTGGGTTTTAATCTAGAATCACAAATGTAGAATAGAAGAGTATATTTTGTTGGTTTGCCCAATAGCAGTTATGAACTGGTTAATTCTCCTCATGTTTCTCCTTTCTTCTGTCCTCTAGCTTTGGAAATGGATTTAAAATGACTTCAATTTTCTCTCATACCTGTGGCATCATGCTATGAAGATGAATAAAACAAGACCTCTTTCTTTCAGAACTAAAAGCATTATTGAACTGATAGTTTGTGACTGCATTTCCTATTGTAGATTCAGGGGGAATATGAAGATAGAAGTACGAAATTGACCAGACACAACTAACTTCCTGACGTGTGACTACTACTATCCCTTGGTAGTACTCATCCTCAGGCATGTGGCAGAGAACTCAAGAATAGCTTCATCCTTGAAATGCTACCCACCTACTACCAATATTTAATTTGGTGTCTAAATTAAGACTCTTATGCTAACTGTCCATAGTTCATGCCTATATCATGCATATAATTGATACTAGTCCTTTTTAATAGGCATGATGCCATGTTATTTTTTTCCGTGTAGACTCTCTCCATTAAACTCTACTTGGCAAGCCTCTGTCCCTCTCCCATACCACTGGAGAACACTTATGCTTCTGTTATAAGGTTTAGCTCCTTAAACTTCCAATAAAAATTCTACAATATAGATTTAAATTATCTCTTTGAACTCTATAATAGACTTTTTATTTTCTAGTCAGCATGATCTAGCCCACAGCTTAAATAGCAGTTAGACAGATGCATTTATGAACTGCGTGATATTTGAGAGTTGGCTATGAATGAGTTGATTCCTCACCTTTAGCTGCTGTGAACTTCCTTAAGTTCCTTTGTCTTCCCAAGACTAGTCTTAAGCTGTGGAGATGTGGCTGTCTTCCTGTGGAATCTAAATCAATCCTCTAATCTCTAGCACTGTGTGTACTGAGTGAGACAAAGCCCTCCTGTCTTCTCTCAACTCACTGGTTAGTATTAAAAGGTGAGAAGCATCAATACTACCAAGTAACTAACCATAAACAATGACTTCTTTTTTTTTTACAATTGAATGATTATATTATTTATTTGATGCGTTTGCAATTGTTGATTAAATAGAGATGTGCATAAACAGACCTGATAGAAATAATTAGAAGAAGTTTAATTACAGTAAATTAAGAGAAGGACACACTGTGAAGCAGAAACAACAGATGGCAAAAGGAAAAGAATGGTAATTTGAAACTGTTAGAGACATTAAGGGGGGATCTAAGGAAATACGCTAATTTATACAGACACAAAGAATTTCTCCTTTTCCGCTCCCTGATTTGTTTTCAACATTCTTAAGCTGTGTCCGGAATGTTTTCATGTTCCCTCCTTTGTTTTATTATTTACTTTTCTAAAACTGTCTGATTTTCTTATGAGATTTTATTTCATTTGGAAAGTATTTCTAAAATAAGTATATTTTGTTTGATGTCTCTGGCAATTATCATAACATCTCAAGAATATCAAATATCAAGATTATTCCTATCTAATAGTTTAAACTATTAATCAGTTATTAATATGGCAGGTTTTTAGTAAAATCTGTATAGTTTCACACAAAGCAAACAAACAAACAAACAAACAACAACAACAACAACAAAAACCCACCAAAACACCTGAACTCTATTTCAGGTGTCAGTATGTGCCAAGCATTGATAGAGGACATTTTTTTCAGACTTCCTCCAAACCTGTTTCAGACTTGCTGATTTTTTTTTTTTTTTTTTTTTTTTTTATGGAATGTTATTTGTATATTTCCTGAGGACTACCATCTTGCATAGAATGTTTCATCCATCTGTCTTTTATTCGTCCTCATAAAGGATAGGTTTTCCTGGAATTATGACATACTTGCTGAGGGTAAAAATGACCATTTAAAGGTGAACATTAACAGTAGAATATTTGACTTCTAAGCAACTCTATTTCATGAAAGTGGACATAGTAAACTTGAAAGCATTTGTCCTCTGGTGTTTGACACATGGAAATAATCATCATGTTAGTTACACCCTGGTGATTTTTGCCAAACTTATTCCCACCCTATCCTGAAGATAACATAAACTTAATTTAGCAGCAAAGGTTGGCCTTCCTCTCAAAGCTGTGCTTTTTCTTTCTATTAGCGGCTATAGAAGAAGCTTATTCTTACAGCCTCAGGGTTCTGCTATCAATAGAATATTTTAACTTAGTATGGAAGGAAATCATTTTAACTTGGATACCCTTGTTCTAGGTTTAGCTGCTATTTCTTTTTTGTCCCCAAAGGACATGGGTTTCTGTGCCCTCTAGTTATGATAGGAGGGATATATTCGAAGCTCCCAGCATATGATATCCTGACTGTAATGTCATTGATGCGTCTGTTCTTCTATAATTCTTGGATGCTAACCTTCATCTCATTAAGACCTAGTTGGTGGTAAGATTTGAATTTGAAAAGATGATTTTGTGGGAAAGCAGCTTTTAAATATCCAATAGAAGCTTATTTTGTCCTGTTTTTTAGTCAACAAGATATTTTAGAACTGATATTTTCATTTCAGTTGGTATAATGGCTAGTGTCAACTTTATTCAGAAGAGGAACCTTAATTGAGGTGCTTCCATCAGACTGGCCTGTAAGCAAGTATATGGAACATTTTCTGGAATAATCATTGATGTAGAAAGACAGGGCCCATTGTGGATGATTCTATCCTTGGACAAGGAGTCCTGGGTATATAAGAAAGTAGGCTACACAAGCTATGTGGAGCAAGCCAGGAAACAGCACTGTTCCATGGGCCCTGCCTCTAGGTTTCTACCTTGAGTTTCTTCCCTGAAATTTTTGATGATTGTCATGTGAAAGAATAAACTAACTAAGTCTTTTGTTAGTCAAGTTTGTTGTGGTCATGGTCTTTTATCACAGAAACACGGTCCTTTATCATTAGAAACTCCACCTAAGACAACTGGCCTTACTGCTTCAAAATAATTTTGCCTAATATATATAGGTGAATTCTTACTCTAAGGATGTTAATGGAAGTGAAGAATCAAGTAACATCCCATCATTCAATGAATTTACAGCATACTGAAAAAAAAAATGTAGCACCTAAGACCTGCACATGTCTGAATATTTCTTTTTAATCAAATTTTTTAATCTTATGATCAACTTCTTTTTAACAATATTGTAAAATTTGTTTTTGAAACATAATAGTGTATAAATAATAAATAAGAAGTAATTATTTGAATAAAATTCCGATTTCTCAGAAAAAAATGTTCTGCACTCTTGCAGACTAGGAGTCATGTTACTAATGTTGTTAAGCCAGGGCATTTTTTTTTTTTTTTTGCTTCTTAGGAAAGTATACAGTAATAAATTAACCTTTAGATAATTCTGTTTGGCAGAAGAAGAGAGTTCTACTGTCAGCTCTGTAAAGTGGTATAAAAAGTAAGATGTTATGATTCACAGAACTGCAGGCTTTGTGTTCATGTCTTTTACAAACGGTTCTATAGTTCACAATTGTATGAGAGAAAAACATACTCGCTGCAGCAGGACAAGCTTGTGAAGTTGTGCCTGGACTAACCAGGCCTGTGAAGAGTGAACCCTTAGCCAAGACCACAACACAAATAAAGTGGTTTATATGGAGCACCTTCATGCCTGGGTGTCAGAAAACTGAGTATATATCTACCCATGCCTGTGTTACAGATACAGAATGGAAAGATTGTTCTCTTAGGCTTAATCATGAGGACTTTGAAGATAACATTTCATAAGTGACATAATGCCATTGCCAAGGAATTCCTGGCTGTTCCCGAAGGGACTTTAGGAGGCTGTAGTCTGTTTTCTTGATGTAGAAATGCAGGGTTCATGGTAGATGATTCTATCCCTGGGCGAGTGGTCCTGGATGTATAAGAAAGTAGGCTCCACAAGCCACCTGGAGCAAGCCATTAAGCAGCAATCTTCCATTATCTCTGCCTCTAGGTTCCTGATTTGGCCTATGCTTTGACCTATGCTTTTTTTGATCTTTATTAATTTTTCTTATTTTTTTAAGATAATTTTGCTTAAATAACATGTATCTTTAAGAACAGCTGTATGTTGAGTCCGACAAACCCTTTGAGAAAACTGTCAAACCCATCTGCAGGGTCTGGAGCCTCTGACATGCTCCTTAGTTTCACCACCCACCATCGCTAACATAGTCCTAGTTCCATAACATCTCTTGCCTTGTAAATAATGTCTCAAAAGTGGCTTGGGTGATACCACTCCCCAAGATAAGCTTTAACTTCTTACTGTTCTTGAGGCACAGACAGCTCTAGGGTATTCTACCTTTTGTTATTGATAGCAGCTTATTTGATTCATGGCATTAATTAATCTATCTCACATTATGGTTCTGAAGATATCTGTTCTTTCCCCTATTTTAGTTTGAGCTGAGTACAGAGTTTTCTGTTGTTGTCTCTAACTGCTTAGCTTCTGATTTATGGCTTTGGCTTTAATGAATATACATTTACCTGATGATGTGATGTTTGGAAGGCAAAGTTATTGAGGTAGATGCTGCTCTAGAGCTTCCAGCAGATCTCTGGTTTCATACAGACACCTGAGTGTTCAGAGTATCTGAGGGCAAGTCTGAAATGAACTGTAGTATTTGCTGGAAATTTCACAGCTTAGTGTTCTGTAAATGATTAACGAAGTCTAATAACTTTGATTAATTGACCTGAAATAAAATACACGAAAAATTCCCAACTCTCTGAATACATATGACAGAAAGTAAACTTGCTCCAGAGAACTGAGTTATCATCTCTCAACCGTGAAAGGAATGTGTGTTCCAAACATGAACTGCTCTTTAGTTGGAAAAGAAATTTCTACAGAAAACAAACAAATGACAATCATAAATTCTCTTCCAAATATCCTCAGAAACTTTTCCCAATGTCTTAATTTAAAGTTTAGTTTTATTTTTTATTTCTGTTAGTATTTCTAAGCTCTAACAGTTTAACTGTTAAAACCCTATCTAAAGGTTAAGAATTTACTAGATAGATTTTCAAAAATAAAGAAAAGATTAAAGGATACTGTTGTGTTTAAGTCTATTTTTGTTTAACCTTGATATAATACAATTGTCAACTGAATACGTAAGAAAAAACACATAAAAGTATTCTGAAGATACTTTTTCATGTTGATTCATCTGAGGCTTCTTCCATATTTATATAGTTATTTGTCAAATTAAATAAAGTTTAACCATTTAAATAATTTAAATATTACATTACCTTTTCATAATTAAACACATTCAACACATTAATTTCTCTTGTCTATCTTATAAACACTCACAGTGATGGTAACAAAGTATTAACAGGAGATTGACTGGAAAGCAGTGGGGTGAGGGGCACAGTATGTGTGAGAGATTGGGCGCTGCCTCCCTGTAGGAAGATAAGATGCATACTAACCTCCGGTTCCTCAGGAGTCGGTCAGTGTTGGATGTCAGTCCACAGGCCTGCTAGAGAATGTGATGTTCTTCTTGAGGACTCACACATGATAGTTGATTCCTTTTCTCTTGCTTTCTTCTCTACGTTCTTAAGTACAAACAAAAAGAAGATGTATGGCCTCCATACAGGAAAATTACTTACTGAAGACTGCAAGTCTGGCCATCCCGGGTGAGTTGGTGGTGTGAAGTGAGTCCACCCTTCGGTGCACTCAATAAATCCCTACAAATTGAATGTTGTCTTCCAGGTCCATTTTGCCTTTCTTTCCAGCTACTAGTTTCAGTTGTCAGAGAACAAACAACACTTCATCATGGCAACCCTGGCAATAATTTTACATGATTATTTCATCGAGAGTCTAGATAGTCCTTAAGAATAGCTTCCTACAGGGCCATGATGAAGACATAGTTTTGACTCACTCAGTGAAGCCTCAATGAAGTCTCATTTTTTTCCAGCTATCTCCATGCTCTGTCAGGTAAGGGCTGTTCAGAACCAAAAACACTCAATCTAAATAATGAAAATGAAAGTCAAAATTATAAATATCTTTTCAAAACAACTAATACAATGGGAGACCAAAAGAAAATTCCAAAATCCGAATAATATAAGCAGTAATATGCTCACAGTGAATTTCCTTCAAAAGATTATATGGTATCAGTACATTAAGTAAACTAAATCATTTATGTTCACAATTCCAGCTACCCAAGAGGTGAGGACAAAGGGTACATGTGTTCGAGTCCAACCTTAGCTACGTGTAAAGGCTGTACCTCCATATAAAAATGTCATAATTTCAAAGAAACAAAAGTCTTAAAGTATCTACTATAAATTAATAAAAATAGTGACATAAAAGTACCTGGAGATTTTAGCAGATATATCTAAGAAGCTCTATATATTCAGTAGTCTTAAAATAGTAATAAAGTTAAGACTATGGGAGTAGCATGGAAATACATTATCCAAGAAATGACACTAAAATTTTCTCAGCAGTGTAAAGGGTATAAAGGTTGAAGAACCTTTATGATGAACCTTCAGAAGGCTGAGAAAAGAATGTCTTCAATTTGAAGTCAACATTCCATTCATTTACCTACCAAGGAGTATGAGGGGTATAAAATGAAGGTCCTTAAATTAATATTATTTTTAAATATTACATTTCTATGTGTATATGCCTGTATATGTATATGGCAGGAACATTTGAAAGAATCTATTTTGTATCTACCATATTGGTGTTGGGAATCAAGTTCAGGAAGTCAGAGATGGTAGCAGATGCCATTGCTGGCCAAGCCATCTTTCTTGCCCTGAAATTTACTTTTTATATTTATTTTTACCTATTCATTTAGTCTTTATTTATTTATTGTTTAAGTATATATTTGTGAGCAAACATTCATGATGTAGTACATTTGTAGAGGTCAGAGAATAACCTAATGAGTTCTGCTTTTTCTTTCCATCGTGTGAGTTCTGGGAATCAAATACAAGTAATCAGGCTTGGAAGTGAATGCCTTTTGCAATTGATATACCTCACTGGCCAAGCAAGGTATTTTAGCCATAAAATATTGAATATCTTTCACCACAATGGGGCACAGCACAATGGGAAAGCATTTGAGACTCTCTATTTTGCCACACACACACACACACACACACACACACACACACGAGAAAAATGATTTCACATGCCATTTCAAATATTTTGGACCAGAAGTAGCAGTAAAATAAATGACTAAAGCAAAAGGAGAAGGTCCGTGAATTCATCTCTGGACACAGCAGATCGAACTCCACACAACACAGGGGAGAAGAAGGATTGGCGTGATTATTATATATAGTACCATGATAACATTTTTGGAAAATATGCTAAGCATTTAGTCAAAGATTGTGCTATATATAATATATAATGGTTATATGTATCTTTCAGAAGAGCCTTATGAACACATGCTTGAGAAACAAATTTCAAATAATAGACAAATAATTTCTAACAAACAAAAAATGATTATAAAATACCACACTACACTGTCATATTCTATGTTGACACAATCATGAAAAATATAAACTCTACTGTTTGATTTGGTGAAAATATCTATGGACTGACAGTAGATCTGGAGGTAGGAGTGCTTGCTGCCCAACCCAAAGACCTGAGTTTAATTTCCAAGCTCTCTTGTTAAAAGGAGAGAACCAACTTCACAAATTGTTGCAACATCCACACACTGACACATGTGTGTCTTGACATGCATATGTATACACACACACACACACACACACACACACACACACCAGTGAGAGGTGCACAGACACGCAGAGAAAAATAGAAAATGTAATTATTTTTACTTCTAAGAACCCTACTATGATGGTTAATTTTCATTGCCAACTTGGATCAGCTAGGCAACAAAGCTCAGGCCTCGTCTGCGAAGCTGTTTCCAAAAAAGTTTAAGTGAGAAGGGAGGATACACTCTGTTCATGGGAACTCACACTACAAATTGTGAGGCAGCTTGAAGGAAAAAGAACAAAGTAGACAGCGGGAGGACCATATCCACCTCTCTCTGGCTCTTGACTGCATATGAAATGTAATGAGCTGACTCCTCCTCCCACCCTGAACCTGAACCCAAATAAGCCTTTTTTCCTTAGTTTGATTTTCTTGGAATTTTATCATAGTAGCAAGCAAAATAACTACTATGTTACAACAGGTTCGGGGGGGGGGGGGGCAAGAAATGTAAATTTAAGGAGGTCATACTCTTCGTGTAGTAGGAACTCAATCTGTAATATCTGACAATCCAAATTCAAATAGTAGCATTTGGTATATTTTCATAGACAGGGAGGTAAATGTCTGAAAACACAGTTGAAATACTTTTAAAAGTGTTCCTTAGGAATGAGCAGTGGAAGCAATGTGCCAGGGGCGTTCCTGATCATAGTCTCCTGAACGATCACAACTTATAAATCTTTGGGTTTTTTACACGAACTATATGGATCATATTAACAGCAAATTTTTCAATTAAAATACTACATTGATGAGAATGGTACTAGGCTTCATTTTCTTTTTCTCATAAAACCATACCAATATGTTTTTGTTTCAATTATTAATTAAAAAGTAAACAAAATTTCAGTCCTTTACTTGAACTCATATTTTTTTTAGATTCATTGTTTGCATTATATTTTATGTTCTTATGTAACTTTAAGTTGTGAATAAAGTAAGAGTTTTAAAGTTGAGATTCTAAGAAAGAAAGCAGAAATGAAATAAATGTAGCAGTTCAGCACTGTGGGGACATCACTGCAACCTATCTGAAATCCTTGGAGGGACTGCTGTTCATTATTCATTGATAGCTCAGTTGTGGTATATGTCCCCTTGAGGGTCACTGTATAAGGCTTTTGTATGTGATTTAGCAATGCAATTTAATTATTAACTGAGGTTACAAAATTACTCCTTGACTTTTCCAAGACTTAGAAATTTGAAGATACAAACATCATTATGACATCATATTTAGTGCAGACATATGACATAATTATCACTGTGGCTTTAGGAATCCTAGTAATAAGCCTGCACTCCCAGTAATGTTGGGTGTCTGGGAAGGAGAAGCAAGAAGATCTTGAACTTCAGATTAACCAAGAATACAGACTGAAACTGTGGAAGAAACGGAGAGAGGCAGGGAGGGAGGAAAGGAGGGAGAGAGGGAGGGAGGGAGGAGTAAGGAAGGAAGAAAGGAAGGAAGCAAAGAGAAGGGAAAGAAAAGCCTTGTAGCTTCAAATATCAGGTCAGCAGGACAGCAGTTTCGATTTGATGTTTCATTAATAGTTTCATTTTGAGGTTAATCCATTTTAACATAGAATTATTGAACTGTCATCAGCCTGACATATATATTGAGACGCTTCCTCCACATTTCCTTTTCTCCCTATTTTTCTCTCCTTCCTTCATTTTCTTCCTTTCTCTCTTTGTAACTTTGGATCTTCTGAAAGTAAATTAAATATGAAACTACATTGATTGTTAGAAAATATGTATGTATCATCATGGTTCCAGAACAGATGAAGGCTGGTGTCAACTGTCCACATCAAAGAGTAGGCAGCTTTGCAAACCACATGAGTTGTTCTCACATGTATGATACCCAATCCTATACAGTGAAAATTATAAAATGTCTTTCTACAATTGAAATTCTTGTAATAACTATATATTTTCTGTAATGATTGTACTGCTACAATGTACTTTGCAATTTCTCAAGATTTAAATATGAAGGTAAGATGGTCAAATGTACATAATGTTTATAGCTATTTTATTTATGAATAAATATAAACATGATACATTATAAATTAATAAAAATTAAAAGCTCAATAATACTAAATCAATCTCAGTCATTTTGAACAAATTTTGTCTACTTACTATATCTATGTAACTTTAAGTATATTTTAATACCTAGATTTCTGCCACGTTTTGTCTTTCAAGATGATAAGTAACTTAATTTGCTAAGTTGAGTACATTTCTAAGACCACAGACAACTCAATAAGTATAGATTATGTAAGTATAGATAAGTATTATTATGTATACAAAATGTACATAATAATGAGAAATGGGCTTCATATTTTATGAAAACACATTATCAACTATACTTTCACTTGCACTTATTAGTTCAAGAATTTTTTTCTGTTACCACTTTTTCAAGGTTTGGTAAACAGTTGATATGAAGCAAATTGTCAGAATAACACGTCATCAAATGTAGATTTTTAAGTAGAATAAGTGATTGAAAAATCATAATTCATGTTTATATCAGCATGTTATTATATTCTGATAAATAAAGTCATAGGAAATGAGATGTCCCTAGGAGCCATAGGCACATGGGAGGAAGCAAAGCATCATGGAATGAGGAAGACCCTTTACAGTAGATAGTCAAGTGGAAGTGCTGCTTCAGAAACTTTTGGTAAGTTAAGCATCTTCTTGAAATATTGGCTTCCACAGGAATACAGATGAGATGGAAATGTCAGCATGTGACTTGTAAGAGTCAGTCAGTATATAGTAGATAAGAATGTAGTTCTGATGGAGCTACGGACAAATTCACACACTCAACCCTCTTCCTTAAAACAAGTTAACTCTTGCTAACTATCAGTCATATTTTAAGTTATTTATTTTTCTCCATATTTCTCCATAGTTTATTTTATTCTTTGTCAACAAAGAAAACTTCAAGGGTAAACTAACTATGTATATGGCCATTAAGTGTTTCCGCCAGAGTTCCCTATTCAGTCAAAATGAGGCTAATTAGTCTTAATTGTTTGGAGAACACCTGTGAGTCTGTTAAGAGACTAAGAGAGGACTAATGGTAACCCCTGAAAAACCGTTAGACAAACGTAATTTTCTCATTAGGTGGTAAAAGTGGTTCAAATTCAACTGGCATCACGCTGGTGTTTTCACTGTGTGTAGAAATACTTACAACTAGGTGTGCTTATCTGATAGTGTTGGCTGGCTTGAGAAAACAAAGAGAAACACTACAGGTTGCGAAGACGAAAACTTCACAGAGTAAATATTTGGCCAACACTTTGTTTCTGAAAGGATAGGTGAAGTTTCATAAACCTGTGTGCCGAACACCATGTTTTGATAGGATCTGATGTGGCCATTAGCACAGATTCTTCTTTGCTAATGTTCCTTTTAGTATAGTTAATCATGACAGAGAGTAACTAGAACTCACATCAGCCAGGCTGTTGGGTTTTATCAGAATTATTGGCATGTCCATACGAACAAATGTCACAGAAATATGGGCAATGTGAAATAATGTGTAGATGTTAATGTTGAAGACTAGTACTAAGTAATAAATAAATTAAACCAATTTTTCTTTATATGTCTCCACAGACAGGTAACCAGTCATATTGAGAAGGAGTTTTATTGCCCTATTTTCATAAACATCAGAGCATCTTTCATATCTGAGTTCAGTGACTGGATGTCACAAATTTCAACCTGAAGCAGACAGGTTTAGCAGTATGTCCCATGTGTCTGCCAGATGTCTGTTACAACTCACCAGTGTTTACAGTCATGTCAATCAACACATACAAGTTTTCCTAACCACCACACCAACCAACAAATAAAACATGTTTCTAGTTTCTAAATGTCTCCACACAGGGCATTTACCAGTCTAGATTGTTCAGCTGAGTTTTGAACTCATCAATTATAATTGGAGTACAGAACCAAGCACTTTACTAACTGTAAAAGTATTGTTATCTAGTCAATTTAGTCTGCTTTGCTGCTGGTAAACAGCTAAGACCATGCAACATGTACCCTTTTACAACATAAGAAAACAATATTAAATGTGTTATTGTAGCCATTATCAAAAGTTGCACATTTTATTTACCATTCAAGCAAGAGGACTGAGGCCGTTTTCAGGGCAATCTTCAACCTGACGGGAGGAACTGTGTGGGCTGTCTGAATAGTTCTCTTTTAAAAACTGCTTGAACTAAATTGGGAATCGCTATCATATCTAAATGTCAGCCACTCTTTGTAGCTGACATGCTATCTTTTGGACAGCTTATCTCTAGATTACTGCTTTATTGCCACTCTGGCTACAAAATGTTGTGATGCTTGGTCATCATGTCATCTGAGGAGATGGGAGAACAATGCCTGTGGTCTCACATTTGAAAGACACTCAGTCTAATGGTTGGCTGGCTGCAAGCATCCGCCTCTATATTTGCCAGGCTCTGCCTGAGCCTTTGTGGAGACAGCTTATCATGCACTTCCCAGGATCCAGAAGAACATCTTGGTTTGATGGCCATATATGGAATGTATCCCCAGGTGGCGCAGTCTCTGGATGGCTTTTCCTTCAGTCTCTGCTCCACACTTTGTCTCCATATTTCCCCCTGTGAGTATTTTGTTCACCCTTCTAAGAAACACCGAAGCATCCCCATTTTGGTCTTCCTTCTTCTTAGACTTCATATGGTCTGTGAATTGAATCTTGAGTATTCCGAACGTTTGGGTTAATATCCACTTATCAGTGAGTTCATACCGTGTTTGTTCTTTTGTGTCAGGATGATATTTTCAATTTCCATCCATTTGCCAGATGGAGGAGATGGAGAAGGGACAGAAGGAGCTCAGGGGATTTGGAGCCCCATGGAGGGAGCAACAGTGTCAACTGGCCAGACTTCCCTGGAGCTCCCAGAGACTGGACCACCAACCAAAGAATACACATGGAGGGACCCATGGTGCTGGCCACATATGTGGCAGAGGTTGGCCATCAGTGGGAGGAGAGGCCCTTGGGCTTGAGGGTATTAGATGCCCCAGTGTAAGGGAATGCTAGGGAAGGAAGACTGAAGTAGGTGGGTGGGTGGGGGAGCACCTTCATAGAGGTAGGGGGAGGGGGGAGGGGATAGGTGATTTCCAAAGGGGAAAACATTTGAAATGTAAATCAAGTAAATATATATATAAAAAAACAACCAAACAAAAACCAAACAAACAAATAAAAGAAAAGAAAAGAAAAAGAAAAGAAAAGTGGTCCTTGAGGAGAGAACAGGCCTATAGCATCACAGTTAATTATGGACTGTGATATGGAGGAGCAAATTAAAATCCTTGATATTACCTAGCACCAGATTATCCTATGTAAAGCAAAGTTGTAGCAATTAAACAGGAATTCTAACTTTGCTATGATCTTCAGCATTTCATACTTTGTCTTAGTTGGGGTTTTCCTCCTGTGAACAGACATTACCACCAGGGCAACTCTTATAAGAACTACATTTAATTGGGGCTGGCTTACAGGTTCAGAGGTTCAGACTATTATCATCAAGGTGGAAAACTGGTAGTGTCAAGTCAGGCATGGTGCAGGCAGAGCTGAGAGTTCTACATCTTCATTTGAAGGCTGCTAGCAGAATACTGGCTTCCAGGCAGCTAGGAGGAGGGGATTAAAGCCCAAACACAGTAATACACTTACACCAACAAGGCCACACCTCCTAATAGTGCTACTTCCTGGGTCAAGTATATACAAACTATCACATTTCACTTCCTGGTCCCCATAGGCTTGTTCACACACTTGAGACTATGAGGGCCATACCTACCCAAAGCATAAGAAAAAAATATATTTAGTCCAACTTCCAAACTCCCCATAGTCTATAGCAGTCTCAACAATGATAAAAGTCCAAAGTTCAAAGTCTCTTCTAGGATTCATCCAATCACTTAAGCAAGTGATTAATCACTCTAATCCCCAAAGCAAGACAGGAAAGCAGCTAGGTAACCTCCAAACTCTGAATGTCCATTTTTGATGTCAAAGTGGTCTTCAGATCTCCACTCCTTTTTCATCTTTGTTACTGCAACAAATATCTTTCTCCTGGGCTGGTTCCACTCCCTGTTAGCAGCTTTCCTGGAAACTTATCCTATGGCTCTGGTAGCTTTAACATCTTGGGGTCTCCAAGTCAACTTCAGCTTCACGGTTTCTTGTTCCAATATCTGGGGTCCACACATGATCTTCTGGGCTCCTCCAAAAGGCTTGGGTAACATTTCCACCTCTGCCCTTGTAGCACTGTAGGCTCTGTTTGACTCCATTCCACTGCTGCCGCTGCTGTTCTTGATGCTCATCCCATAGTGCTAACATCTCCAATACACTAGGGTCTTCTGCTACAACTAGGCTTCACTAGCAGCCTTTTAGAGGCTCTCTTCATAATGCCAAACCTCAACTTCTATGCAAGATCCCTTCAGTACTGGATCACCATCTAGAACTTCACCAATGGCCTTCCCTGGCCTGTCACAGTGCCAAGTCTCAGCTGCTTTACACCTTCAAAGCCAGTACCACCTGGGTGACTCTTACACATTACCAAGTACAGTTGCAGCTCATTGTACAACTTTGGCTATCTCTGGAACATGGCTTCTCTGTGCTCTCAAAAAACACTTCCCAGAAGATTTCATATCAGTGATACTGGTTTCTTCTTAGTCATCACTAATATCTTAGCTCCAGATAACCAACATAATGTTTTCATGTGTATTTTTCACTCTAAAGTTAGAGCCACATGGCTGAAGCTGTTGAGTTCTGCTGCTTTCAGGAACTGGAACACAACCCCCTTGTTCTATTACATTATCACCAGTTTTGTTTTCCAACTCCTTCACTGCCTAAGATTGGTTGTCCTTGTTCTATGGGTTGACCTTGACCTCAGAGGTCTGCATGCCTGTCTCCTGGGATTAAAGTTGTGTACCACCAAGCCTGGATTTATGCTTTTTTTTTTTTCCATGTAGTACTTTGTCTGTCCCAGGATGACCTTGAACTCCAAGATCTGCCTGACTTTAGCTCCTAGGATTAAAGGTGTATACCACCTAGCCTGGATCTAAACTTATCTGGCCCTAGAGTCCCACTTCCTTAACCTGTTATCTCCTAGAACATAGCATTCAGTTCATTCTATTTCCTGGTGCCCCTTTAATACTTAAACCATATATTTTGTGTTTTTCCTTTCCCAGCATGCTCCTTTTCATTAAAATGATCTTCAGAAGAATGGACTTTAATAACCACATGGCAGAATTACCAGGCTGTTTTGAGGCTTCCTTTTTCAAAGCAATTAATCTAAATCTTTTTATATTAGCTTCAGGCAGACTTTTTGGCCAGTGGCAAAAAGCAGACACATTCTTCACTAAAAAAACCACAAAAACAGTTGCTATGCCTCATACTGAAACACTTCTTCACTAAAACCTCCTGGGTCATGTCAGCACAGGTCCAATCACTCCCAGCAATTAAATCTTCCACATTCTTACTAGTATAGCCCATTAAGCCCCCCACTTAAAGGATTTCCAATTCCAAAGTCCCCACATCTACTCTCTGCCAAACAAAAGCATGGTCAGGTCTATCACAACAGTACCTTAGTCCCTAGTAAAAACTTTTGTCTTAGGGTTTTACTGCTCTGAACAGACACCATGACCAAGTAACTCTTATGAGAACAACATTTAATCAGGGATGACTTACAGGTTCAGAGGTTCAGCCCATTATCATCAGGTGGAAACATGGCAGCATCCAGGCAGGCATGATGCCAGAGGAGCTGAGAGTTCTACATCTTCATCTGAAGGCTGCTAGCAGAAGACTGGCTTCCAGTCAGCTAGGATAAACGTATTAAATCCCATGCCCACAGTAACACACTTACACCAACAAGGCCACACCTAGTCCAAAAAGGCATATACAAACCATGACACACTTCATGAATTTAAAGCACTAATGAGTTGAGACCTAACATCAATCATCTGTGTACTGAATGGAGCTGTGGATCATGTGCAGGATGCCATGATCATATCTCTTCCTTTCTTCCTCTCCAAATCTCCTTCCTTACCAAGCATATTATATTTCCAAAATTTGTGATCTTTCTTTGTTTCTTTGTTTTTCTGCCTCTTCTTACAAATAAAATTCACCAAGTACAGTTAGTCCTGCCTATGCATGCTTGCTAGTAGGACCAACTTGCCACACCCCTAAAGGAAGATGATTCTTCCTCCCACAGCAGATAGCAACTGCAAATAGCTCTTAGCTGGGATGAGAGCTCAGGGTCCCATCCCTTATCAAGGCTGAAATTTGAGTTGCCGGGGTCTTGCGTTGTGAAGATAATTATAACTGCACTGAGTTTGTATGTCCAATATCCATGTCATGTCTGCAAGACAGCATTTTATAGTACACTTTTCTATCCTCTGGGTCTTAACATCCATTTGCTCCACTTGTCTACAGTGTTCTTTGTTGGGGTGGGGAAGCAAACATGGATATTTCATCTACAGCTTCTATTGCTGAGTACACACCAGCACTTATTCTCAGCACTTTGACAATAAAAGGCATTGATGATTCTAAGAGATACATGGAAACCAGGGTCAGCCTGGGATCTGAGGCAGATGAAGATCAGTTGTTAAGGTTGAGTATATGGGTATATTTCATGTATTAGTCATAGTTCTCTAGAGGAACAGAACTGACAGAATCCAGAAGTTGTTCAGTCCACAAGGCTGGAAGTTTTGGTATGTGTATTAATACCAAAGCAACAGACTTTAGTCATGGAATAGGCTTGCTATCAAGAGCTACAACATGCAGAAAGCGAGCTCCCTTCTTCCATGTTCTTTATTCATGCTGTCAGCAGAATGAGTGATCTAGAGGAAAGGTATATTTTCCTAACTCAAAGGTCTAGATTAAAAGTTTATTTAACATCTTTGGAAAACCAGATTAAAAGTGGAACCTCCCACTTTGGTTGATTTTAAATAAGAAAAATAAAATCCTTCACAGATATTCTATTGTTAAAATTTTAATTTCCTAAAGTAGGCTTTTAGCTTATCTTAGACCAAATAAACCAATTATTTACATGAAGTCAACCACAATCATTTGTTGTAATAAGAAGAGAAGTGAAAATTTGATACTTTTGTTAGGCTTAATAAAGATCCCCTACTGTTTACTCATTTAAATTGGATTTTCTGATGGGTATTCTAATCATCAGCAATATTCTTGTCACCTATACTTTTACAATTATTCAAATGGTAGATATTTCACTCCCTGGATTGCCTAGATACAAATTATACATCCACATGTATGTACTTTCTACATTTTACAAACCATATTCATGGTTTGATTTGACTGTTTCTTATCCATTTCTTACAGAGTTTCTGGCTAAGTTTTATTCTGTACATGTAAGTTGAATGCTGTATAATTTAGTACAGTGACCCATGTCTTTATCATTCTGTCCAAAATACAATGGCATGATTAGCTTGGCAAACTGAGATGAACATCTTCAGTAATTAGGGGAATAATTTTCCTATTTTTTATTAGGAGTCCTGACATACAGATTTAACTAAGCCTGAATAATATGGTGCCCTTTGTATCTGCACAGGACCTTTTCTCTGTTGCTGCTTTCAATTCACTGTAACTGTCCTTCACATATCTCTACCCTCATTTTGTTTTTCATTCCTTGATCAAACATTGCTTTCTCCTTCGCAGCTCTCTTCTCATGTTGTCATGACCTGTTTACCTACTTACGGTGGGTGAATCAGCACTGACAGCCACTGGTGCATTTAGTTATTCTTGAAGCCAAGATTGTTGCTGATACCATACTTTAAAGCACTCTTGCTCTCATTTTAGAAGCACTTACTGAGAGATATGAGATCCCCTCTTCACACACACACACACACACACACACACACACACACAAACATACAATATAGGTTAGGCAATATTTAAAATCTGTAGTTTATAAGTCATATTTCTAATATTTGTTATATGTAGATTTCCCTTATGATACTTATTTATTTACTTACATCTCAAATATTATTCACCCCTCCCCCTCTCAGAGTTCCTCCCTCCATCTTGTTCCCTTCATCTCTGAAAGTGCTGCCACCACCGCCTGCCCACTGCCCCATATTCTCCAGCTCCATGGTGCATCAAGTTTCTGCAGTATTAGGCACATTTACTCCCACTGAGGCTAGACAAGGCAGCCCTCTGCTACATATGTGCATGGGACATCAGACCAGTCTGTGTCTATTCTTTGATTGGTGGCTTCATCTCTGGGAGCTCCCAGGGGTCAAGGTTATTTGACTCTGTTGGTCTCCCTGCAGGGTTGCCATCTCCTTACTGGCCTTCAATCTCACTCTGTAGCAGGGAATGACTTTATATTATGATCCTCCTGAGTAAAAACATGCTAACCCCCAGATGCAGTGTTGGGAGTCAGACTTTTCACGCCTTTGAGACAAGTACTCTCTCAACAGAACTATGTATATAAATAACAATTCCCAGCCTGAAATATTTCCTCTACTGAATCAGCGCTGTTCCTACTTATCTTTTCCATGATGTCACTGATTCTTCTTTTAAGAACTTCTTATTATTGTTGAATTGTATTTTACATGTACATATGGATGTCCTTTAAGGAAATATATTTATTGGCTTGATCATTTGTTCAGTAAAGATGCATTTATGATGTTAGCGGTTGCTAGCATGGAAGAAATAAAGCTGTGGTGTTCTATACTTATGAAACTTTTTAAAAAGAAGCAATTATGGGATGCACTTATGAGCAATTCTATCCTGTCTTCACAATGGCTCCCAAGGAACAGTATTCTCCTCTCAGCTCAGAGAGAGATCTGACCTCCACCCTCTTTTGGAAGCAGGCAATGTTGATTGTAGCTCTGTATTATAGGAAGTTCTAATTTAATAAGATATCCTTTAAATTCACTTTCACAATGTTTTCCATTGTGAGGCACAATAAATACAAAATGAGTGCTTCTTAATAAGACGCAAATGTTTGAGTATAATTGTTTTAAGTACAATCAGTTTGTGTAATGCAACTCTAATTTAGGTTGTTAATTTCAAAAACAAAAAATCCTAGGCTCTCTAGGATGAGAGTCATTATTAAAAATCCAGCTTAAATTGGATGAAGAGAAAACATTTGAAAGAGTGCATTTTATAATACTAATACAATGTCCTTTCATATGAAATAATATATCCTATTTAGGTGATGTTAATAGGGTCTTAAATCTTAAAGCTCCAGTTTCGGGATGCTTGTCATGAGGTGCATACTGTTTATCTCAACAAAAAACAGTGATCTGGGTATCACAAAGGTCAGAAGGCAATCTCCTCTCTCTGCCTTGAAAAAGACTCTTGTTCTTTGCTGCATACATCTGTATGCCTTTGAGTTTGTGTTTTAATGTTATTGCCTGCTCAGCTATCTACAGTTACTTGATGTTAATGTTGTCTTCGTGATGGTTTCTACTGCTGTGATAAAAGCCCATGACCAAGAGGAAGTTGGGGAGGAGAGGGTAAACTTGCTTTATTCATCCATAGTCCTTACTTTCATTGTGGAATGATGTCTGGACAGGGACTCAAGCAGGGTAAAAACCTGAAAGCAGGAGCTGATGCAGAAGTCATGGGATTGCTTACGGACTTACTTCTCATGGCTTGCTCAGCCTGTTTTTGTTACCTGGATACCAGCCCAGTGATTGTAACACCCACAATGGGGTGGGCCATCCTTTATCAATCAACAGTTAAGAAAATTCACTACAGACTAGCCCAGGGCCCAAATCTTTGGAGTCATTTGCTGAACTGATGTTTTCTCCTCTCAAATGACCTTAGTTTTGTATCAAGTTCAAATAAAACCTGTAATTATTTTCTTATTCTATTGTTAAAGTGAATATTTAACATTCTTTAGGGATTATATTAACTATATTTTTTTCTACTCTACAAATACATATCATTTAAATCAATTATGAGCATGTATCCTCGTGATGAAATATCACTTTTCTGTGTTTATGATTAAATTTATATAATGTTCCCAAGAGCTATACCAGGACTCGGTACATATCTCATATGGAAATATTTCTTTACTGTCTGGCTTTGTTTTACTATTATTGTCTTTTCCTCCGTGCAAACTTAAATAATTAGATTGTATCTGTTTGTGCTTGTTGAATTACATAGCTTTTCATGTCAATGTAATCACATAAACCCTTCATTTATTGTAGTAGTTTATGAGTAAACTATCTACTTTTATAGTCTTTATCATATTCATTGCAAGGTTAACCTAGGCAAACTGATGTCTTACCCGGTACCTGAACCTTTCTGTGTTACTAGGAGACATTGCTGGAGAGTTTTCACACTTTCCTTATTTTTTATTTAACCAGGCCTGTGAAAAATGAGAGCTGTTATATCTTCAAATATACTGTTTTATAGCAAATAGAAGACACTCTGTCACAACACAACACAATTTGATACAGCTATGGTAGTTTTAAATGTATTCCAAAAGACCTTTAACCTTACAACATCTGTAATGACAGTTTGAAAATTATGCAGCCTTATGAATTTAAAGTATATTGTTTAACATTTTTAGATTCTCCAAGTTCTGTGATAATTTGCACAATACATTTTAGAATATTAATGCTACAGAAAGACTCCACACAGCTACTTCTTTACATGATTCCCTCATGCTTAAGTCTCAGCATCAAAAATCCATGTCTTTACATTTCTCTCTGTTTTGGACTTCTCTAAATAAATCATATTACTAGATATTTGTGGACTAGCATTGATATGTTTTTAAAGTCCATCTATGCTATAGCATATATTTCATTTTTATATGCCCAGATTTGAAAGAGCTTTTGGAAGTTTTAGTTAGTTTAGGTCAGATTGTTCTTGAATTAAGATTAAAATAATTTCTACCAAGACTGAATGACTAGCTACTTAGACTCTTGATCTGTGTTGTGATAGAGAAATATATTTCATATTTTTGATAAAAATTGCAGTTGTTTTCTGAGACTGACTTATTACCTACTGACTGCTCTAACTGTGTCACCTTCTAAAATGCAGCAGAAGTGATGTTTTCCTGGGTATTGACCCATAGTTTACATCTGATATGAAGCTTCAGACAGTCGTTGATCTCCCATTGACTATCAGAATAAGTTTTTCCCTTACCACAAAGTTAAAAGATTACTTATAGTATTGAATATATTATTGCTTCTTCACTGTCTAACTCTGTGATGCACATTTCATATTGTACCTTAATCCTCCTATATAATTACTAGGAAGTTTGGTCTTTAGGAAAGTGATTAGTTAACCAGGGATTCACCATACTGAGTGAAGTTAGTGCTCCTACAAAGAAGGCTTTAGAGGGCTGTTGATGCTTTCACACTGTTCTATAGCCAGAGGCTCTATCTGAGAAGTAGAGAAGAGGTGCTTACCAGAACTGAATTCAATATCACCTCGATCTTGATTTTGCCAGACCTGCCAGAGATATATTCCTACTATTTATAAATACCTATGCTATGGTATTTTAACAAAGCAAGATGAATGAGCTAAGATAATATCATCTTTGTCCTTTTCATCTCCATCTTTCAGTTACCAGTTCTGTCCATGATGCTTGACATGGTCTCTGTTTTCATCTCCGTCAAGAGATGATCCCCCCTTCCCTATGCCTTTGTTTTTGGGAGAAGCCTCTAAATTTTTAATTAACAATCGCAGGAACATCATTCCACCCATGCAGTAGAAACCAGATGATCCTGTTTCTTCAGAATGAATCTATTAGCATTTTATTCCAGCCAGAGCAGTTGGTCAGACTATCGACCCAGACTAGATAGATCCTCATGAGATTATTGCTGGTCTAATGGGCAAGCTTCTTCCTCCATCTGTCCAGATTGCCGGAGTTATTGTTTGTAACAGTTTTATTATCAACTGTTCTTTTTTATAGAATGATTCTGCTAAATTAAACCCAGTATAGAAGTTGACAGTGTTCTGATGTGAAACAAAGATACAAAATAGCAAATATCTAGACTCAGCTACTTCTGACCATAGGTTATAATTTTAATTTTTAGTTAAATTAATCAACAAATTTTCATTCTTTCAGTCATTTGATGTTTTAGATTTTATAACTTAAATTTAAAGTAATCTTGTAAAACAAAGTATTCAAATAGATAAAAGTAACCAAGGTAGAAACTTTAAAAGCTTAGAAAAATAAAAAATTCTCAAAATTATGTTCCTCAATATTGATCAAGCTTGTATTTTAGAATTCTTATAATGCTAATGAAGACCAATTATTTGACAACTTATTTAATTTAAAAATAATCTTAAGTATATTTGAGTTTTTATTTCCTGTGTTGTATTGATAAAGAATATTACATTAATCTGTAGTGAAATAATCATTTGTTGTCATTCAAAGAAATCCCCGAATAATGAGATGGTATACCTAAACATTCCACCTCCAAATTAGATTGTGCAACATGGATGCCCCAATGTAGGGATATTTGAGGGTGGGGAGGCGGAAGTGGGTGGGTGGGTGGGGGAACACCTTCATAGAAGCAGGGGGAGGGGGAAGGAAGGGGAGTTTCTTGGGAGGAAACTGGGAAAGAGGATAACATTTGAACTTTAAATAAAGAAAATATACAAAAAAGAAATAAAGAAAGAAAATGAACATTATTAGTGGTGAAAACATCTGTACGTGCTGCAACACAGAGTAGCTGAGGTGGACTTTCCATGTAAGATAGAAGTTACTCAAAGAACAGAACAAAGAATAGAATGAGTCTTCTCAGGAAACGGTTTCAATACAGTTGAGAAGACTTACATCCTTTAGTGAAAAGTTTTGAGAGAAAGATTTTATAACAAAATATTAGGAGATTAGAGGCTCTGGAGTTTATCATCACAGAGCTGCTGGTGGTAGATGGGATAGATAGGTTGTTAATATACATTACAGAAGTGGATTTCTGCAGTTCTTCAGAATATAGTTTAAAAAAATCATTGAATTGTACTGAAGATTGACTATGACTATAGAAATTGTAGTCAGCAGCTTGACATGTGTCATTATATATCCTGACAACTGAGATTAGCTGCTGGGGAATACATATTTCTTTTGAGTCTCTATATTGTCTCTATATTTTAGTTTTAAACTTTGTCTTAGAAAAATAATTCTAATATAGGTGATCTGCTTACATGAGTTTTCCTGAAGAATTTTCTCTGGCTTATGTACTAGCTTTCATAGAAGACATTTCATCTTGGCAACTAATACTTTCTGAACTCCAATTCTGTGACTGCAGAAGCTATTATAACCAAGGAAAATAGGAGACAAATCAGAAATCCATTCACCTCCTCAGTCCTTCTGACTCTACCTGATATTAAATTCAACTCTCTGCAGGACAGCATTTAATTGATTTTTAAGTGACATATCAACATCAGCCTCCTGCCTGCAGGACCATTTCCAATAGCCATATACCCTTGAATGGACAGGCTCAGAATCTGATTCCCATTTTAATTGATGTAGTGTTTTCCTGTTTTGTTCTGGTACACTTTTTAATAGTTCTTCCTTTGCCACCTGCAAGTAGTGAATTCTCCTCTTGTACATATCAGAAGACAGATGTAGAAAGTAATCATAAATATAACTCTGGATTGGTGTTTGTCACTTATTGTAAATCTGTTTTATTTCAAATTTATTCATGAAATTCAGGATTACTTTCTTCTTATAAGATAAAAATCATAAAACATGTAGAAAAATATAGATTACAGGTCCTTATGCTACATAGAAGTTTAAATACTATCCATTGTATTAAAAGGTAATTGTCTTTCCATGAATACTAGGTAATACAATAACTTTATATTCAAAAGTTTTCAGAAAGTAAAGTTTTAAGCTTTAAGACTTGATCTGTATAGTTTAATTCCTATGTGTAATATATTTAGTAATATTACACACTGACAATCAACTATTTGACTTAAAAATACTCTGAGGCTTTGTCTTGTCTGCAGTCCAGGTTTTCCTTCATAGCTCTTACCCAAACTAGCATTTTAAACATGTCTTTTAAATGCATTTTTGCTAAAAGTTAATTTTCCATTAGTCCACAATCATATGTCTTTGATATTTAATTTGATTTGCGTTATAAATAATTTTACCTTCATTTTTGTTCTCAAACTTATTTCTCACAGTCATTGCCCACAACCTCCATCTCTCTGTTCCTTTTTGTTCCAAAGCTGCATTTTTAAATTTTATTTTTCCACTTTGAATAATTTCTTAAAGCTTTGAAAGTGTGCTTTTATATACATTTTAAAATTTTTTATACATTATTTACATTTCAAATGCTTCTCTCTTTCCAGATCTCCCCTTTGGAACCTCCCTATTCTCTACCCCTTCCCCCTGCCTCTATGGGGGTATTCCCCCACCCACCAACCCACCCACTCTCGGCTTCCCTCCTGGCATTTTCCTATATTAGGGCATCTAACAAAAACCCTCAGGCCCAAGGGCCTCTCCTCCCCCTGATGGCTAACAAGACCCTCCTCTGCCACATATGTGGCTAGTACCATGGGTCCCTCCATGTGTATTCTTTGGTTGGTGATCCAGTCTCCAGGAGCATCGGGAGGTCAGGCCAGTGGACACTGTTGCTCCCTCCATGGGGCTACCAACTCCCTCAGCTCCTTCAGTCCCTTTTCCAACTCTTCCATCTGGGACCTTACACTCAGCCCAATGGTTGCTGTGAAGTGACTCTTGGGTATTCTGAACTTGTGGGATAATAACCACTTATCCTTGAGTGCATACTGTGTTCATTCTTTTGTGTCTGCATTACCTCGCTCAGGATGATATTTTCAAGTTCCATACATTTGCCTAAGAATTTCATGAAGTCATTGTTTTAATAGCTGAGTAGTATTCCGTTAGGTAAATGTACCACATTTTCTGTATCCATTCCTCTGTGGAGGGACATCTGGGTTGTTTCCAGTTTCTGGCTATTATAAATATGGCTGCTATGAACATAGTGGAGCATGTGTCTTTATTACATGTTGAAGCATCTTCTGGATATATGCCTAGGAGTGGAATAGCTGGGTCCTCAGGTAGTATTATGTTCATTTTTCTGAGGGTCCACCAAACTGATTTCCAGAGAGGTTGTATCAGCTTGTATTCCCACCAGCAATGGAGGAGTGTCCCTCTTTCTCCACATCCTTGCCACAATCTGCTGTCACCTGAGTTTTTGATCTTAGCCATTCTGACTGGTGTGAGGTGGAATCTCAGGGATGTTTTGATTTGCATTTCGCTGATGACTAAGGATGTTGAACATTTCTTTAGGTGTTTCTCGGCCATTCGAGTTTCCTCAGTTGAGAATTCTCTGTTTAGCTCAGTTCTCCATTTTTGATCAAGGACCTCCACATAAAACCAGATACACTGAATCTAATAGAAGAGAAAGTAGGGAAAAGTCTCAAACACATGTACATGGGAGAAAAGTTCCTGAACAGAACAACAATGGCTTGTGCTCTAAGATCAAGAATCACAAATGGAACCTCATGAAATTACAAAGCTTCTGTAAGGCAAAGGACACTGTCAATAGGAAAAAATGGCAGCCTATAGATTGAGAAAAGATCTTTACCAATCCTACATCCGATAGAGGGTTAATATCCAATACTCAAGAAGCTAGACTCCAGAGATCCAAATAATCCTATTAAAAAATGGGGAACAGAGCTAAATACTTTGAATAATTTTAAAGATAGAAATATCTCTCACCCCATTTCTCTAAGGCTGTTGTGTATTCATGTTTGTTTTGCTGATGCTTGAACCAGCAGGATCACACACACTAGGAACCCAGCACTTAATGCTGAGTTATCCAACCACTCCCTCTTATTATCTGTGTTTTTAAACAAGATATCATTCTGTGGTCGACAGTGTCCTTGTCCTTGAGATACTCATGTAGTAGGCTATCAAGTAGCCTACTAGATTACAGACATGAGGTCCCAGGTCTGGAATGTATTTCACCCTTGAAAAGAAAAGTTAACCTAGCACAATATATATGGCTCAGAAATCTGTTTAATAACTGAATAGGCCAATGCCAGGATAAATTCGGCTAGACAATTTGGAACTTACTGTAGTAGGGTATGGAAGAGGTAAAGTTGATTTGGATTATTGTCAAAAGGAATGAGGAAAAATTAACGGATATGATATATTTTAAATTTTGACATCCTTTGGAATAAGAGGATGCAATTCTATTAATTGAATTGAGTGAGTGAGGAGTCTGTTAATTGAATTGAAATAAGTGAGGAACCAATAATACAGTAAGGACTGTATTATTTTAGTAATTAGGAAAAATATCATTTTTTTGAAATATGAGGAGACCTGGTAGAAAAAATGATTGAGATAATGACATATTAAGATATTTTACAGAGATATTTTAAAAGAAATAGCTTTTAATAATTATAATGGAATTGGTATTGAGATACAAAATTATGGAATTAACAGTTACTGATTACAGATATAAGCTATGAGTCTTTAAGTGGTTTGCAGGGTACATCTGTGCAGTTAAAAGGTTACACACACACACACACACACACACACACACACAAATGATAAGTAGGAACTTCTTTTGGGGACACCTAAATTTGAGTTGAGGTAAGTAAAAGGTGAAAGAAACTGAAGATGAGGAAAAGTGAGCAGATGGAGAAAATCTGAAAAGCTGATGGTGAACCACCACTATAAAGCAAGGTAAGCACCCAGGGAGGCTCTCTTGAGCTAAGGCTTCATGGACCAGGACATTTTTAATAACTTACTATCTAGAATTTTCAAAACTTATAAAATGAAGTCAGACTATATTATTTTAGCATAAATGCCAAATACACACCTTTGTTATTTTTAGCTTTTCTAACATGATATATGTTTTTAAATATCCTAATTTAACAATGAATTGTGTAACATACACATTATTTTCTAAGTACAAATCTGAGATATAGTTATTATTCACAGTAAAAGTATAGTAAATTAGTCGAGAGTCCACAGTGTCAGCCAAGATCATCCACTGATGCAGAAATGCCCAGAGATAAGATTTTAAAAAACATTCCATTTGAGTTGACACGGTGATTTTGTGCTACATAGTTTTCTTTCTCATCTCATATAGCAGTGAGGCAAATCTAGGTTTAGAAATCATCACTCATTTTTAATATAAATGCTTTGCATATATTAAGATCATCATTAGCACAGTATGTACAGAACTATTTTGTTCTGTGTAATATCTACAGCACAGTTACAGTTATTTTGCTTAGACACTAGGGTAAAGTCTCCTTAAGCCAATGGAAGCTGTCTAGGTGATGGAGTGAGATACTGAAGTGGTGCGTCTCCTATGTTTCTTCAGTATAACTTATGTGCAATGACAGAATGCTGCTTTAAAATCCTATTAACAGTACCCACAATCTTTACATACCATTGTATCACTTCATGTTAGGAATCTAGTAGGACTTTGAAGTAAATTAGGATTTCTTTTCATCCTCATTTCTTAGTACTCTTTGGAAAAACTACTAAGGCAGGTTGAAGTTGAGGGCTAGCTCCACATACACTAAAAACAGTTGCATATAAACATCACATTTAGTCATGAGCCTCAAAAGAGTAAGGATTTTAATTTTGATCTGTAATCTCTGGCAAGAAAATCATGCTTTTTTTTTTTAATTAAATCTATTTGCTGCTATTATGAGTAGACATGGTGTACTCTTTTAAACTTTTAAACAATGGATTTTTAACATAGATTTTTAAATTAATTTTCTTAATAAGACAAGCAAGAAATTTGGCACAATCATTAAATTAACTGGTCAGAAATGTCAACATGTCTTATGGGAAAATTTATGCTTACTGATTGTGATGTGATTGTATTTTTTTTCCATTTTTTGTCATGCTGAATTACATGTGTTCTACAAGATCAATGTTGGATTGTTAAAAATGAACAGTGTACATAGATCATGCATAGCATCCTGTACTCAGAAACAATTACATTGGAAAATCTACACTGTGTCTTGTGTATTAATCTAGCATTTTAAAAATAATTCTATAATTCTATGAAAAGTAAAATGAAGATCATCCTAAAAACTTTCTATAACTATAAAATGTCAAATAGTTTGCATTTAGCTAGACTCGTATCTGTATGCTTATGTGGATGTGTACATATGAGTGTTTACCTGAAATTCTCTTGAAAGAATACTTAAAAGAGAGAGTTCTGGGGAAAATAAAAAGAAATTAAGACTTGGATCAGTTAAATATCTTATTTAAGTCTGAATACTCAGTCACATATGAGCTGCCATTCGCACATATGTTTCCATACTCCATAATTATTGATGTTGACATACAATCTTTGAGTACATTCTTTGTAGTTCTAACTCTGGATCTAATAGTTTTATATTTATGAGACCAACCAAATAGAGAACGGTAATATTTGATAGAATTTTATCTATGCTTAATATGTTCCTATGTCTCCTGTCATATCCCTAACCAGCACAGGATAAAATTTATAATCAAAGTATTTTTTAACATAATAGATATTACAAGTACCCATACACACATATATAATATACATGTACCTACATTCATACATATGTAATATACACAGATAGAAATATATACATATAGTACATATGTACACACAGACATACCCACAGACAGACTCATAAATATATATACATATTTAGTTGATTGAGCAGAACCTCAACAGCCACACTTTATTTATTTTTCAGTCTTTAGACAAAAGTTCTTTATAAAATTACAGATAAAATATTACACAAGAGGGAGTTATAGCAGGAAGTTGATTAGATGTTTATAGCAGTTTTCATTCTATAAGCTTATTATAAGTTAAAAACAATAGTTTTACATGACCTTGCTTTGTCATGGTGTATAACTCTGGCCTCATCCTTGGACCTAACCTAGAATGAATGATTTCCCTTTATCATTAATTTTTCTAAGCCTATTGTTCATTCTAGTGAAATGCACATGCTTATAGTGCATGGAAACTCACTGTGAGCCCTTTTATGCAGCATTTACTTATTATTCTTCAATCTAACTTTATTATATCTGTCTGGGAAAACAAATACAACCATCTCCTTAAACTATTTTTTTTTTTTATCAATTATAGTAATTTCCTAAAATTACTTAAAACAAATCAAGACTTCTATAAAATCATTAATACATTGAAACAGAATTAATTCAATGAAAGTTCATCTATATGTTGATCAGATGGAAATTTTTCCAATAGGTTGGGCTAGTACCCAGGTATCAATCAATCATAGGCAGAAAGGGTCTTTCTTTGCTCAATCACACCATTATCAGGAAAAAAAATTGGAAATACAGTAATGACAAACACAAGAAAGCACATCAGTAGCAAGATGCAATCCTGGGATGAAGGTCCTGGGCCACACCCTTGAGGATTCACTCATCAAAGCCATGCAAAACTGCAGGCTATATCCAGGAAGCTTACTTGCTTACCACAGCCTTTCCTGCATGGATTCTGCCAAAGGGGTTACTTACAGGAGTAGAGATGACTCAATGACAGCTGCATCACCAAAAGTTGACCTCACCTGGATTGATGTTAATGTTTGAAATTTCGATGTGCTGCCCAATATACAGTCCACTCAACAGGATGGAGAGTGTCTTTTCCAGGTGGCTCAGGTGGGCTGAACCTCTTCTAAGATGCTAGTCTTGTCTCTGTCTCTTTTAGGTAGCTTGGCTAGTCTGAGCAGGCCCAAAAACTTTACTGCTTATATTCTCTTGGTGAGGAAGAAGCCTACTGTATTTGATCAGTTTAAAAGACTTCTTGAGGCTCTTGACTTTTTATTACTTTCTGAACTCAAGCAGCTTTTCAGAGGAGGGAATGTTTCACTTCCACATAGAAACATCCTATGACTTAACAAGCTTCCCCTTATGATAGAGGTTTATCTCAGAGGCAATTGCTACACAACAACTAACCGTAAGAACCTGCAAAATGAAATGGTCTGCCAGAAAACTAGGTTCAGAGTTTTGGTAACGAGCCATAAAACCATCTGCGGAAGTTCAGACTCAATGGGAATCTGACAGCAGGCACACATCCGTGGAGCTAAAGGTGAGGCCTCTGCAATTGTATAGGCTTCTTTCTAGTCTCACTTGCTATAAACAATTTGATCAAATTGCTTGGTGTGCTGAAGCTCACCAGAGTAATGTGTAGTAGTAACTTTTTTTTAAATTGGATATTTTCCTTATTTACATTTCAAGTGTAATCCCTGTTCCTGGTTTCCCTCCTAGAAGCCCCCTATTCTATCCAATGGTTGGCTGTGAACGGTTGCCTCTGTATTTGTCATGCTCTGGCAGAGCCTCTCAGATGTCAGCTATATCAGGCTCCTTTCAGCAAGCACTTCTTGGCATCCACAGTAGTGTCTGGGTTTGGTGACTGTATATGGGATGGATCCCCAGGTGGGGCAGTCTCTTACATTACTCTATTTAAGACATAGCTATCGAAGATAACGTAAATATGTTAGTATATGCTTTCACCCAATGAAGCTATTCACCAGAGGGAAATCTTAACCTGTAAGTGTATACAAGGTAGTGCCTATTCAGAGAGCAATGAGGTGCTTCAGCCTGGTAAACTGAAGTTTCACTCTGATGAAGGTGATTGTGGATGCCTGATGCAGTCTTCCACATGTTGGAGAAGGATGGCAATGGGGTTTCCAAAGCTGTTAAGTGTTTGAGGAGATAGTTAAATCGTGATGAACACATGCTTGCTTTAAAATAATGCTATAGAGAACTGGGCATAGGAGACTGCGTAGAGGAGTGGAATATGTCGCTGAGAATCACAAACCACACAACAGAACTATAGTTTACATTTCCGAGTTTGCATCTTTGAAATACCTGGCTTGGCTCATATAAGCAGAAGTCAAAAGTGACACAGAATCTCCTTATCTGTTGTTTGATATTGGCCAATTGTTATATTCCATTTTATACTGATTAGCATGGAAAGTAAGGTCAGGCATAGTCGTTGTACACAGTTGGTGACTAGACAGGTGATCGTACTGAGAATGAAACACTTCCCGGTGGTTAACGCAGCTTTGGGCTGTAGAGAGGAGGAAGAGTGGAGAGGGCAGAGTAAAGCAAGAACCTATGTTATTTAATCAGTTCTGTCCAGTCACTATCTCAGTATACATGAACAAAGTATTATCTCAGTACTGAAATTAACTACAGATGTAAAAACTTTATGTAGTGAAAACATTATCCATTCATCTCCTTAAGTTTCAGTAGAATGCATCTCTTGGTAGCTGTCACATATGATGAATACAGTTTAGTTAACAGAATTGTTCTTTATGTAACTGCATACTTTACAACAGAGATCGATAGATAACTGAGCTACAAATACACAGTAACAGAAATCAATGTGCAGTAAATATCTCTACATTCATTTGAAGGAACAGCCACTGCTTTTAATTCTAGTAAGTGGTAATCTAATTATAAAGTGTGACTTAGCTTGATAAATGCATTATGGGAATATATTGATATATGCTCTGCCAAAAGTTGAAAGAATGATTAAGATAACAATTTAATAATCTCTTTCTTTCTCTCAACACCCCTGGGCTTGTGAACATACTGCAATGCATAGTTCTTTTGTGTGTTTGATTATGTATTTAAGTTTGTGATTATGGTTTTAGGCAGAATTTATTCACAACATGAGTAACTTCCATATGCCCATTTTGGTATTAGCCTTCAAACAAGTGATGCTTGGTTTGAATAAGTTAACACTAATGACAACTTATAATAATGGCCACAGCTGACAGCTGTCACTGAAGGTGGTGTATACAGACCTCAAGAGGACAGTGATATTTATACTGTGTGTCATAAACCTCTCTTTCCTTATGCTTGTAGAAAGGGTTTGTGTTCAGAGGTATTTAGACATAGGGAGATCACTCAAAGGCCCAGGCTCTTCTGTGGGAAGGCTCATCAGAAAGAGCCTGTCTGACCCACCTTGTCATTCTTAATTCCAATTCAATATTGAAACTTTTGACAAATAGAATCAGCTAGTACTTGCCAATGTCATTACAAAATGACCATAGCTGGAATATGAAAAATGCTCTAAAGCAATAAAACTAAAAACTACTTTTGGCTGACTGTTGTAATTGGATTTTTAGAGTTTTCCAGGTCCTACTAAGCAAGAATGTAACAAACTAATAAAAGCCAAGCCTGCCTGCCTTTGTGGTGGCATATGGCAGGTCATTTTTCCTGGCTTTAAAAAAAGGATGTTTATGTAACACATACAAAAATAAAATAAATCTGTTCAAAAATTGGCTTCAGATTTAAAGAACAAGTTAAAATATTTAAATTCTTCAAATGTAGTAATGCCTTCTGTGCCTAGTGATATGTGGCTGGAATCATAGCACCTGAGACTCTATGGCAGGAAAATGGGTATTTTCAGGTGATCATGGGATGAAAAACAGGACACAATTTACAAAAAAATCAAAGGACTTTCCAAGTACAATGTCCATGCTTTCTCAGTGCCCATGGCTTCTTTGTTATAGACTGTATGAATAGGTTTATAATGCCACACTGCAGCGTCATTAAAATGCAGTCCGATATGAAGCACCATAGGGTGCTGCTTATGAGTGGCCTTGAAGGAATTTGAGCATACTGAAAGGAGATAGTATACAAAGAGGGGGCCCTTCAAATTGCCCTGCTAAGGTGCTGGGGAGATTGCTCAGTGGTTAAGAGCACACACTGGTCTTGGAGAGGACCTGAGTTCTTGTTTAGGCATCTCACAACTCTATGGACCGAGATGCTAGGGATCTAATGCAAACTTCCTGCCTGTATGCGTACTACACTCAAATGTCAACCCTTCCCCACACCCCACTCCATGATGAAGTCGTTAGAGTCATCCCTGGAGTGTTAGGCTAAGGTTTCCTATTGGAGAAACAAAACCATAGTGGGGTGTTTTTGTCTTGCATGCTGTGAAGTTTTTCTCCTTCCCACCTGCATTCAAAGCATGTCTTTTGGTTTAATTCTCTACTCATTTTTCCCCTTGATGAATTCTCTCTATTCAAGTCATAGATATATTTAGTTTTTATTTAATGACAAGCAAATTCATCACAGAACTCAATGAAGAGTAGCACATGGCTTTATGCTTTACTAGTAGATTTTTGATTATTAATGATTCTTTAAAAAGAGTGTACATATGCATAACACACAAAGGAATATACTATTTTAGTTATTCATAGATTTATATTTTACAAGTATTTATGACATTGCATTTTATATAGATTTTAAATGAAATAGGAATATTAAATAGTCAATGAGATCAGCTTTATAATATGTAAATGAATTATTTAAATATTTTTACATTTAACCAGACACATAATCTAATCATTTAGCAACTATATCAGTAGCAGTTTAAGAAAAGGTTATTTTTGTCACTCAACATTTACTTTACAATTATAAAAACTGTTAAAATGCAAGAATGTTTGTAGACTTTATGTTTCCCTCTAATGTTTATTTTACAATAAGCAAAGAAATTATATAATTCTATCCCATTTATATTAATATATGATTATGCGGTCATAGAGAAAGGCAGAAGATAGTAACTGGAGAGCTCAGAATGAGCATTTCCTTTCATCATCAGTATTATGGCATTAGAGCCATTTGGGGATTTCTCAGAATGGAAATTTCCTCACTTTCAACAAATAAGAAAGATTATCTCCTGTGATGAATCCCAAACCTAAAAATGACAGAAATGATCTCCCACATAGAGAAGTGGAATTTACCCAGTATGGTATCCCACAGTTAGGATATTTCGTTCCCCACATTTTTGTTCTGATGTGTGGATTTACAGTTAGGACAGCTGCCACAGGTACAAGTTAACTGGAGGAGTTCTTGTGGGGTACTAGTCCATAGTTCATCCACATTCCAATCGGGAGGGTGGAAACGGAGGAAGTTAGAGACAAAATTTCTTCCTTTCAACATGTTAAGTTGTCTTCACTGCTCTCTGACACATTCTCGTGCATGTGTGAGTGCGCGTGAGTGTATGTGCGTGTGCGTGTGCGTGTGTGTGTGTGTGTGTGTGTAATTGGCCAGAATGCTGTTACTGGAGTCATCAACTGTAGGGGAACTACTTATTTTAATTCCGTATGAAATTCTTTACAATGCAAAGGACTGAAATGATGAGTAGCCACTGGCAGTCTTTCCCTGGGAATCACATCACTGTAGACAATTGTGTTCTTTCTCTAAGAAAGCTGAGTTTAACACAGAGGTCGCGATAGACATGTCTTTGATTTTTTATCTGGCACAATAACTGTTGAATGCTTAAAGGGTGATATAATGATAAATATGTGATAGTTATAATTTAATCACTACTCTGTATATAATTTTATATTGAATCCATAGAAATCCGCATACATTTTCCATTTTGTGATTCAGAGTATTAAAGCATACTGAAATATCTAAAAAACTAAAACCTACAGTCATGTCTTCTTTGTTGTTTGTAAGTGGGAAGTTTTAAGACATCATTCCACTGATACCAAAATCTGTATATGCTCCAGGCTTCTGCTATGCTTGGTAAATAGTTGGCATACTATTAAATTTTTAAAAATATTTTGATCTATAATTTACTGGATTTAAAAATTCATAACTAAATGGATATGTGTTTAATGATTTTTTAAAAGGAAGTAAAAAATTAGCAAAAAGAAAAAGCTCAGGAGGTATAGTATAATTATTTAAAATAATTTTAAAGATTTTTCTAAAGGTATCAGTGGATCTAGGTGTCCCAAAAGGTAAAGTCATTTTCACTAAATAGAAGCTGTATCTATTAATTCCCTTCCTCTCCTTTGTTCAGAGAGTTTCTGTTCTGTGTTAAGACATGCTGTGTGCACAAGATATAATGGTGAAAATGACAGGCATGTTCCAGAATTCATTCTCCCGCACTCTGATGCAGATAGAAAGACATGAACAAGTGAACCAATAATCCCAAGCAATGATAGGTAGAAAGTTGAGTATATCTTCAGACATAGCACATTAGTCAGAGAAGATGAGTTGCGGTCCTTGAAAAGACATGGAGATCTTTCCTAATACCTTCACACTTGGGCTGGGCCTCGAGCTGCGTTCTTCACAGCCAAATGTCTCCTAGAGCTATTGTATTATGCGTGCCTTGAAGTCCCATTCCGCACCAAAACCCATGTTTTGTAGCCATCGCTTGTCATTTGGGCTACAGTATGAGTCTGATCTCTCTCTCTCTCTCTCTCTCTCTCTCTCTCTCTCTCTCTCTACCTTTCTTTCCTCCGTTCCTTCTTTCTTTCATTCGTTCGTTCTTTCTTTCTTTCTTAGAAAACATATCAGCTTCTGTTGCTTTGAAACATGAGATGTCCTGATGACCGGATTTTAGAATTAGAATAAACCCTGGATTAATTAGCAAGATTTATGAGACTGCTTATGTACTTCTGCAGAACCTCTTGACTTGATTTCACCATAAAATTGACTGTTCTCACAACTGTCAGGCTACACAAACCCTCTCCATATATTTACAAGTTTGAGACGCTCATTGGTACCTCTGTGTGCTTGTGTTTCCTTTCTTCGTCCTGGAGTGCTTGGTTTTCAGGGTCTGGAAAATTAAGGAAGGAACCCGAGAAGGATGTGGGTGTCCTGGTAGGTCGCTCAGAAATCTCTTCTACCTGCATCTCTGTTCCTCGTTTGTCACTTGACTTTCTTTCTGTGTCACTGATTATTTTATTTTTACCAAAAAGTACTTGGAATTATAAAGATTATTTGTTTCTTTATATGTGTGACTTCTTCCTGTAGTCGAATAACAAACACTTCTGGTAAAATTGACTTGGTGAGTAGTTTTCTCTATATCATCCAATATTACTTGCATTCAAGAAGTGCATTCAAGAAGTACTATGAATGGATCAAATATTCTTTAAGTTTCTAACGTAAGACTTTTTAAAAAATGAGTGTTTTAGTCACACTGTATTCAGATTTTCCTCTCTCATATGTAACTTACAGATTGCAATATGGGAAGTTTCTTCTGTCCTCATAACTTTTGAGATGATATTATGAGACTTAGAAATTTTATTTTTAAGCCATAGTGGAATATATAATATTTAAAAATTAATAATTGTTTAAATTATTTGAACTGGGCCTCTTATTAATCAACTATAATCCTGCTTTGGCAGGGTATTTCTTGTTTTAGTTACAATTATATCTTTGGGGCCTGAAAACATGTATGACCCATGAGAGTGCTCTATTACTTACTGAGCATAATAATCCATGAATAGGCACATCTGTAAAAGTAAATTAATAAACTAGAGTTAAACTTGGAAAAGATGATCCATAATATTTTATAACTTAGGTGTTAACACAGGGAGCATAAGCTCGCTCTTCCCGCAATAGCTCAGCCTTATCAACTGTGAAGTGTCGGACACCTCTTTGATATGATCTCCAGCTGATCGATGCGGTGTTCTGGTCAAAATTCATTTCTACAGTAAAACGTTAACACTGTTTCATTTTTTCGTAGAATACAGCTTTCTTCTTTGGACTGTTACAAGCAAGAGAATACTTTATTTTTATCTGCTTAAAATAATCAATTGAACAATTTTCTACATCAACATTCACTAGTTTTGTATAGAAATTAGTTGTTGTGTAAAAGCAATGTCCAAAGGCTACGAATACGGATCTGTAGAGGCTCCTTAACCCACAGATCATTGCTTTTGTCTGAAAAGATCCTGAGGTTCATGGAGCTTTTCTATAAAATTAATTTTTGTGGAACATCCTTTGGTTGTACCATAAAGTTGACATGGAGAAATGCTGGACTTCACCATCTGTTCATGCCATCCTCCTCCGATGCTGCCTGTGCCCTGGACTACACGCCGCTGGTCCCTTCCAGCCCTTGGGGGTTGGAGATCAGGTGGTGCGTAGTCAATGTCACCTACTCAGAGAACAGATGAGAGATGGTGTAGCAAGCTCATGTGAACTCTGCTGCAAGCTTCTTTAATGCTCTCTACCTGCCTCCCATTGATCCCAAGAAAGCATCTCTTGTAAACAGTTTCTGGTTGGCTGGCATTGTCTGCACCAACAATCCTTAGTCTCTCAGGCAGGAAATGCCTTTGTGGAGAAGTCCCCCTTCCCGGTGGTTTTCACTTAGAGGTGACCACCACTCTCTCCTACACTCCATATGTGACCATGGTGTCTCTGAGCTTAGTCTACGAATGTTGCTTTTTAAAGTTATTAGAAAAAAATAATGCAAGTGTCTGGTATAAGCATGGCATTTAATGACAAAGTTTCTGGTTTAGTGATGTGGCCGTGGTACTGGGAAATTAAAGACAGATTTTCATAAAACTCTTAAGGATATATAGAGCCAAACCTTTCTAGAAAACTGTCATTCTCACATGGCCTTTGTAGCACATGCAGGAGAGATGCACTGTAAATATATAGAAGGCCTTTTTCATTACAGTTTAATTGACAATCATAAAAGAAAGAACAGTAACATTTGAATATAGCTCAGCTGCAGAACACTTAGCTAGCATGTAGAAAACACTAGATTTGATTCCTGTCCCTACAAAACCAATAAACAGAACAAAATGTAGAGAAAAATTCAGAACTAAGTTACTGTGAAAAATATCTTTAGTTTGTTTACGAGTAAGAATGAACTCACGCATGATGATAGCAGATGCCTCTAGTTTCAGATTATGGAGCCTGAGACAGGAGGATCAGTTGAGCCTAGTAGTTTGAGGCCAGTCTGGGAAACATACAGAGACATCTTTCTAAAAGCAAAAATAACAGACACCCAACAAGAAAGATTGTATTGAGAGCTAGGGACAGTAACTTAGTTATAGTGTTTGCTTATAATGCACAGATCTCTCAGTTTGATTCCAGAGCCATAAAACAGCAGGGGAACTGCAAATTAAGCTACATATACCTCCAGGCCCTCCTTCCAGTTAAAGCATCTTAGACTCATGCCTGAAATAAAATGTTATTTTAATGTATAGGTAGGTTTAATTTTCATATCATTTAAAATTAGTTGGCTACAGAAAAACAGATCTCTGTTGTTTGTACTTTACACCAGAATTATTTGGCCAGTTCTGAAGATCCTCCACTGTCCCTAGAATTTCAGTGTCAACCCCAGCTTCATTTTGCAATGCTATAGAAATCGCATACTTCCTTTAGAAATGTTGATTTGAATATTGATCCTTTTCAAGTTAGTAAAGTATAGATTTATAGTCTATCATGATATTGGATAGGCACACTGAGCCACAGTTTCTTAGCAGAGAGCCAATCCAAAGAGGTACAACCGGAACCACCAATGTACTGAGAGTTTTAAAAGTAGTCTAGGCTAAACTTCGATGCAGGTAATATATGTTAAATACATTCCCAGTTAGATTACTTTCTGTTGAAAGTAAGTATTGGGACCTTCTCTTACGTAATTTGGAGGACATCTTCACGCATTTCAATATACAACGTGCTTTCTTTATTTCCTATTTTATAAAACTTTATTTTTGTTGTAAAAAAGTTTTGTGTTTTCATTAGCCAATCATTGTTATTGTGACATTTGTGAAAATGGATGTACTGCTGTCCCTTATTTCTTTTCATATTTTTCTTTTTATTATATTGTTATTTCTGAGTTATTTTGAGAATTGAGTTCCTGTGATTTCACAACGAACCTTACAAAGTAGCAACTATAAATGGCAAAACACGTTATCTAATACCTCTTAAGTGACCATTCAGAGTTCTAATTAGACTTACTTATCACAGCTCATTTCTAAAGGGTTTATGAGCCATCGGAAGCTGGCTCTTGTTGATAACACAATGCTAGTCAATAGACAGAGCAAGCGGAAATAGAGACTGAAACAGACAGCATCCAGCACTCGAGTGCAATGATTTCAAACTGAGTTTATGCAATCAGATATAAAATATTATTGAGTGTGGTTATATTTGTTAATGTTACATTTTATGTAGAAATAAATTATCTAAGAAAAAGTGAAACAGAAGAAACTTGGAATATGAAACAACTTTGAGCTGAGGTTGCACTCAGTCTGTGAAAGTGTTAGTGGCATAGCCAGACTTGGTGACACACATGTTTGACTTCTTTTTAACAGGAATATAAAGAAAGAATAAAGCTTGTGGGTTTGTATTTTTGTTGCTGTTTCCTATCATAGCTGGGATGTGGGGACCTTGCACATCCTTTGCAAGTGCTTTACCACTGTGCTATCTGTTTCCAGACCTTAACCTTTGCATTTGAATATTCTGCTAGTATTAATTTGTAAGAATAGGAAATGCATGTTTAATAGAAGGAGAAGTGTGTATTTCTCATAAACAGATATTTAAATGAACTCTAGATTATTCAATTATCAGTGACAATACAAATACAAACAGCTAAGAAAAATTCCCCTTTGTTACCATGTCATTTCAAAACAAGATACTTTGTCTCCTTGTTTATTGGTTCTACAGAAACCATCTTTATTACTTGACAAAATACTTAGTCTTTTTTTTTTTTTTTTACTTAAAGTGACATCTGATGAGACTGCAAGAAGGTGGTTGCACTTTTGATATTACAGTAATATGATAAAGTAATATATACATGAAGCAGTGTCTTTACATACAGAAACCTATAGTCCCATCATTGCTTAGGGAAAATTACCATCATGTTATTATTATTTTATTGCTAATACTTACCAAAATATTAACTACTTTGAGAGGAGTAACTGGGAAATGGGCTATCATTTGAGATGTAAATGAATGGAATGATTAATAATAAAAATAACATAAAACAAACAATTTGAATTTAATATTCTGAATCTGTTGACTCAAGTTAGTCTGACAATAGTGATATAAATAAGCTATATTTTCCTATCTAGAAGATGCTGCAATTCCAGTATTCATAATTATTTGCATTTATTAAAGTTTAGAATATCAGTAAATATAGTATATTTAGAGTAAAATTCTTAGCACATGCAATAGTCAAAGATAGTATGTTATGTTGAGTTTTAAATCTCTGCATTTGCTACAAGATATCTTACTGGATACTCTATTATCTCAAGTATTAATGAAGTTTCTGTAGAAGAGACAGACCTTTTATATCAAGGAGATAAAGCCAAATATTGCAGTTGCTCAAATTCTATCAAATCTAGTTTCTTTCTATTATTTTGTAATTTCATACATGAATACAGTCTATGCCGATCAAATCCAGCAACCCAACCCTCCTGACTTCAATCTTGAATTCCTCTGTAGGGCTCCAGCTTCAATCCACTCTGAGCTTTATATCCTTCTCCTTCTCGCTTTCTGTCTTCTCCTCCTCCTCCCCTCCCCCTGAGTACAGTTTGGACATGGACACAGGGTACCATCCACTAGAACATGAGTAAATTATCATTGGTCCCAGAGCTGAAGGAAACTGTCTCCCCCTTGGATATATAATTTTAGAAAGCTTATAAAATAGTATGTTATGAAGTAGTCGTGCCTATATATTTACTTCAGGTACATTCTTAAAAAGAAATAGAAACAAAATGAAAGGTTTGTGTAAAGTAAAAATTAAACAAGGCAATGCTAGATAATAGTTTATAGGACTAAGAAAATTGAAACTTGATTCTTTATAAAGGCACTTTTACGAACTCTGAATATACCTTAATACTGCTGAGGAAATTGGGGCTGATAACAGTTTTACTTCCGATGCTGAAAATGCTTTGTTGTTAAAGTAGCAGTTGTTTGGGCCATCAAGATGGCTCAAGGTGTATTGCACATACCATGTGAGCCTCACAATGAACCACACTAAGAAGAAAATAGAACTGATTTGACATAAATGCCTACAAGCATACCATAGCAACTGCATACCCCTAGACATCATAGGCACAACACACACATATCAATTAATAGCTATTATTATTATTATTATTATTATTATTATTATTATTATTATTATTTTATTGAAGATTAACAGTTGATTGGATGTTGTCATCTAGGACTAATAAATATTAAAAATGTTTACAGAGAATTTTAAATTTTATATTTATGTTGGAATATTTAAATTATGTGTAAAAATGTACATGTTTCATACAAACATCTGCATCTCATGTATAGTTGTGATATTCATATAAGCTAGTGGAGAGATTTTCTATTAGAGGTATATGTAATAGCATCCTATTTGGAGAGCTGGTGAAGTGAGTAAATTTGCTATTTAATATATTAAACCAAATTATTCAGAAAGAGTAAAAAACTTCATGTAAAAATATAAATAAAAGTTTGCTTTAATTTCTTAATAATTACCAATTTATTATAATTACATCACTGACTTGTTAATTCCTTAAACATTAAAATGAAAACATAGAGACAATATAATCTGAAAGAAATAAAAGGAAACAAGTTACTTTTTAACTCAAATAATGAGGTGTCTCATAATCACGTTGTGATGGGAAGAAAGGACTTCCCTTACAGGAAGATTCTGTCTCCTACAGGTATGCAGGAATGAGGCTGTGCTCTATTTTTTTTTTTTTTTTTTTCTGGAGCTGAATTTTTAGCGGTGTTAGATCACATTTAGTCCATTATCAAATCTTTCAGTTGAATTTGAACTTGTATAGAAAATATTAAAGAGCCAGAAATGGGTGCACAAAGCATTTCCCAAGCAAACACAAAGACATGAGTTCAGATCCCCACAACCCACATAAAAGCTGATTGGGGCTGGGCAGTGATGGCGCACTCCTTTAATCCTAGCACTTGGGAAGTAGAGGCAGGTGGATTTCTAGTTCGAGGCCAGCCTGGTCTACAGAGTGAGTTCCAGGACAGCCAGGGCTCTACAGAGAAACCCTGTCTCGAAAAACCGAGGAAAAAAAAAAAAAAAAAAAAAAGCTGAGTGGACACAGGGGCCTGCCTGTAATTCCAGCACTGGGGCAAAAGTGACAGTCATTCCAAGAGACAGCTGGCTAGCTAAATTAGTTGAACCAGCAAGCCTTAGAGTCGGCAAGAGAGTCTGCTTCAATGAAGTAGAGAAACAGGAGGATTCTTGACACTGCTTTTGGGTCTCCATCCCTTTGTACATATGTGCAAACACGCTCAGACATGTACCAAAACACATGTGAACATTGAGCCAAAGAATGTCAATAATTGTACATCTTCATAAAATCTAGCAAAAGGCCTGTTTCTTATGTGGACTTAACAAACCACACTGAGGATACAGGAAATAACTACTACTATTTTATAAAACTTTTCAGCTAGTTTTATCAGTGTTGCTGTTTTCCAATGTTTCAACTTGCTGAAAAATGAATACTATTAAATTCTGTTTATCCATTTAACCAGTAAAAATCAAAACAGAATCAAGGTTTTTTTGTTTTGTTTTGTTTTGTTTTGTTTTTATCTTTCTGGGTTATAAGAGATAAACTTGCAGATCTGTTTTTATCTAGATCCTAACATATTGAAGTGATGGATGAGTAGAATTGATAATCTGTGTTTGACCTTAAAACTTCTTTATTATAGTTGATAAATCCTAAAAATTTTTACCACACACATAGCACATGAATTCATTTTATGTCTCAGAGGCCATTAAAATTGAAGATTTTTTCCCATTAATGGGTGAAATTTTAAGTTCCCCATGGGAGAAGAGAGGATAACTTGTTCTTTTAATATTCAAGGAATATTAAATTACTATATTTTAAAATGTACTTTTGAAATACAGTATTTAAGATCCTTTATTTAGATTACATGTCTCCTGCAATTATGATCTTGCAGAACTGCCTTGTTCATGTACAACATATGACATTTGTGGCCCAAATTTGATCAATTTCCTTCTTTATTTCCACTTCTATGTTGGTCAGACTACTTACAACAGTAATTCAAGCTTCCTCACTTATTTTTAGGTTCCAAGTTATTTATTTAAGCTAAGATGTATCTGTTTTATTTTATTCTTTGCTCTCCTTCTGTTTTTGCTGGCTGGAAGCTAAGGACAAGTAGAAACTTACATTTTATTTTCAACAGGCAAGATGTATGGAGCAAAATGAAAAAGAGACTCAGTTCAATACGGTAGAAAAGTGACTGCTGCCATCCCTTTGAATTATGTTCTGTGGAAGAAGCTTCTCTACTATTCTTGACTGAATACTGCCAGAGAGTTGCCCGTTTTCTACTCAGTCACGGATAGTAAAACCCTTCAGTGCAGACAAGTGCAAAGTAGATTTTCAGTACTTAGAATGCTTTTGGCGTATCTCTTACTTCTCTCCTTGAGTTATACATAGCTCTTATGTTTTATCTTATTAGCCTCTGCTCTATAGTTAGTGAGAAAGGGAGACGGATGGATGGAGGGAGTAAGTAAGGAGATGGGGGTGGGGGAGAGAAGCATGGAGGGACAAAGGGAGGGAGGGAGCGAGGGATGGCAGCTAATATTATTACCTGACATATTCTAATATGACTGTGCTGCAAATACTTGAAGGTGTTTTGCTAAGGGGACTGTGTGTTGACAGAGATGGCTCAAGAGTTAAGAGAACTTACTGTTCTGGCAGAGATGCTGGTGGGGTTTAATTTTCAGCACCCATACGGTGGCTCACAATGGCCTGAAACTCCAGTTACAGAGACCTTTAATTTCTATGGGTACTAGGTATGTATGAGGATAACAAACCTACACGCACACACACACATACATACACACACACACACACACACACACACACACACAAAGAATCTCATGGCCTAGTTCAAGGACCTTCCCTGGAGCTTCCTTAACGTGGGGAGAGCATTTTTCCATGTATTCATTCCTTTCTGGCTCTGACCTTCTATGAGATCTAAGATCACCATTAGCTTTGCCTTCTCATGTTTCCTGACTCCTCTAAGTAGCCTAGAAGGCAAAACATGAAACAATTTGCCTAAATGTGGTCTCCAGTATGATATCCAAATCTTACCGCTGAAAGACAATCCTGTGAATCTCAATACAACAAAGGGGAAAATAGGTTAAACCTGTTATAGCAACTTTTCTCTAATCTAGATTAGAGGAAACCAAAGCAATTAAATTGCCTATTACCCCCTCTCTAGATTGCAGTATTTAAGCCAATCCTCTCTATTCACCAAGGCTGGGATTCCTGTGTCATTCCTTGGAACATCCAATTTAAGTCAGTTTAACTGAAATTGGTGCAAAAGAGATAGCTCTTGGCCTCACCCATATGTTGGGTACACAGAAACTCTCCCCAGAAACTCTATGAAGAAAGACTTCTTAAAGCATCAACAATCTCATGGAGGTAAATTTCCCACCTAAGCTGCTTCTTGGAGATGCTCAAGGCATTTTATTTAACCAATTTTAGAGTAAAGCATTGTTTCTAGTTGATAACTGGTTAGGAAGAATGTCATTTCAGACCTCTTTCTATGCTAGCACATCACCAGTGCAGCATGGGGAGTCAGAGCTGTAGGTTCTGTAGATCCTCAGTAGAACCTTTGAATGCAAGCAAGACTTTAGGCAGCATCCTCCCCTCAGGCTTATGTCCTTCACCTGACACCTGTTCTTTTCCCAAATCTATCTCAACCTGAGGCAGCTGATGGCTGCTGATGAATTTCGCTTCTTTCAGTCGTTGTTGAATACCATGATTTTAACCCTCTTTCCTCTCTTCATCTCCCCCTGTTCACGGACTTTTATGCTTTTTTGAGAGGGAAAGCTCGATGCCCAGTATTCATTACCCTGCCTTACTACTTGATGTTATCAGCATGAGATTTGCAAACAAGTCAGTTCCATCTTTAGATATTCTTTGCTTAAAGACAAAGTTTAGCTTGAGTTACTCTCTCTCTCTCTCAATAGCTTTAATTCTTAAGACCTGAAACAGTTATATTCATTACAGTAACAATAGTTATTAATCATATAAAATTTAAAACTGTGTCTTTTTTCTTATATAATATATTGTTTTACTAAAATAGCCCCAGGATATTACATATACTAAAAATACTCTATAATGATAGATCAAATTAATAAATTAAATCATTATTTGCTTAAAATGAATCCAGTAGATACTAAAGTAGTACTTGCTCTTTTTATTTTTCATGGTTGCCCACCCATAACTAGATGTCATAGGAGCCACATTATTATTGAAGATTTCACATACCTTTGGTGCAGGACACAGAGAAATCAAGCTGGGCCTGAGCGGCAGGATTTCTACTTGCTGGCTATCTTTCACAGTATTGTAATGTGCTGCACAAGTCCCTGGGAGACAAAAGTCATTACCAACCTCACCCAGTTCAGGATCTACAATATAGACCTGCGAACAATCTATGCCACTGATGTAATGGTAGCATAACTTTTATAGGGGTAACTAGTTACTTTCTCACTAGATCTGAGTCCCCCTCCCCAGGAGTGAATTTGTTTCTCTCATTATAAACCTGGTCATAAATCACAGCTACTCAGGAAGAATGTACTCAAATTTTTTTGAAATATAGCATATAACCTGGGCTTGGTGGATCATGCCTGTAATTTCAGCACTGAGAAGACTGAGACAGGAGTATCGCTTTGAATGCAAGGCCAGCCTGGGCTATGTAGGTCACACTGGCCTAGAACTCACTTCCATTATTTTGTAGGACATCTCCAGATGTAGTATAAAACGACTGTTAATTATGCCCATGATCACACTTTGATGTTCCTTTGAAAAACAGAATTATCATGTTCATTTAATTTGATAAAATCAATAAAATAAAACTATATTCTACAGATTTCCACTGGTGAATAGTAATGCATAGTATTTTAAAGTTAAAAAGCTATATATTGAACATTCAGAATTTCACATAGCAAAATGTGTGCAAGAATAAATACATATTTCTCTACAAGAAGCCTCCCTACCTTTTTCTACTAGAGCAATTTTCAGGATATAAATTATCTATATATTAGTTTCTTTCTGAAACTATTAGAGTTGCTGTCTTCTCAGTAAATTCTGTAAATAAGCAAAACCATTTTTAGTGAAATTTAATAAAAGCATGAAATTACCTATCCTGAGTAGTTGGAACATATGAGGGAAAATTGTGAATAAGTTAATGTATTCGTAATGAAATGATGGCTAACATGCTCACAGGAAACACTGCAATGCACTGACATTTTGAAGTTCACCCAGAAACTGTGCATGTTGTTAAAGTAAGGGAAACAGGATCTTTCCAAAGACTGACACATTCTTCTTTCTTTCTTTCTTTCTTTCTTTCTTTCTTTCTTTCTTTCTTTTCTTTTTTTCTTTCTTTCTGCTACTGTAAAGTAAAGCAACTATTACTGACCCTAACAGACATTCTTCCCATCTTCATATGTGACTATAAAAACAACATGCAAAGATAAAATAATATCTGATAAACTATTGTTTACAAGACCCAGACCAAATGATCCATCCACAACTGGAGTGTATCCTCACTGTAAATACCAGCATCCTCCCTTGGCATTTGTTGGTGTAATATTTATTGTGAGTTTCTATGTCCCAGATAGACTTGACTCTGTCAGCTAGGAAAGAGAGAAAGGACAAATACAGGGACACAGAAAAGCTGGAACTGGACAAATTCGGCTCTCAGATGGAGAAGCCGAAGTACCCCCAAACCTCAGCATGTTCATGAAGTACAGTTGAACAAAGAGGTGGGAATATGCATACTGCTGAATCAAGGAGGATGGGTTTATAGTATACAGCAGAATAGAGCAGAGAAGATTAGACAATAATAGTAGGTGAGCAGTCTTCAGGTCTTAAATATTTGAGGGAAGAGAGCTATGGTGGATGCTTTCTGCAAAGGTTATCAACATTTCCCACCAGAATGAGAGGGAGGCTTTGATATCCCTCTGGGCTTCCCTCAGGAGTAAGATTTTACCTTTGTCCCATGGGCTTGAACATGGCACATCAACAGCGAACACCCGAACAGACATCTGCACACATCAGGCTCTCTCTACCTCCTGCATTAACTGTTGTAATCTAGATTCATTACTAAACATATCCACTGATACTATAATACATACCATATTTAAAGGCTAGTACTTCCTTTACCAAAATAATAGCTTTAATATAATATACATAAAAAGGGAAAAATACCAAAAAATGTGTGTGCTTGTCTTTGAAGGGGAGAAATGTAGGGAAGCCACACTACAGAGTGCAGGTTCTACACAGCTATGAAACATGGAGATGCTTTGTATTTTCTGATCTGTATTTGATTTCTAGCATTTTAGAAGTGCACTATAACTAGAAATGGAGCCAGAATCTTATTCCTGGAGATGTTGCATAGTGAAATGTCAACACAGGGCACTGCAATTTACTTTTACTGCTTTAATAATTCATTTTGTGACAGCATGGACTATTCAAATAATCAGACGTTTGCGGGGAAGATTTTAAACTGATTTTATTCAATTGATATTACTATTGGGTTAAGACTTAATATAATAAGCAAAATATATATGAATTCTATGTCTCAGTTTTAGAGTAAAGGAGTTTGGGCCAAGAGGTCATCAAAGACTATAGTGATCTTTTTATTCAATAATGACTCCATAACATTTAACTTAAGTGTTTACAGAGCATTTTTAATATGTTCACTTGAACAGAATGATTGGCAAGTACTGACAAAAGTTACAGCTTAGGAGTAACAACTCTGCTAGGATACTTTGACATATTGTAAGTAATCATATATCGGTATGTATATATATATATATATATATATATATATATAATCAAGTAAATGGACTAATTAAATAAGATTGGACTAAGGGATGAAAATCATCCTGTCTGTCACTCTGTTATTACTTTCATGCTTTAATCTTTTATTACTCTACATAAAATCACCTCTGAATAGAAGCCTTCAGCTCTTTTTAACTCTGTACTGTCTACTATCCTACTACTTACTGTTAAGTTATGAGAAGGTGCCTCCTATTTTATACATGATTAGATAACTACAAACACTATACAATAACTGAATAGGAGGGAATAGACTTATGAATATATGTATATGTTTTGTTTGTTGTTTGCTTATTTGGTTGGTTCCTTTTTTGGTTTGTTTGTTGGGTTTGTGTGTGTGTGTGTGTGTGTGTGTGTGTGTGTGTGTGTGTGCCTGTGTAAGGGGATATCCCCATTAATCCTGACGGGCCTTGAGCTCTCTATATGGATCATACTGGCTTTGAACTCATAGAAATCCACAAGCCACTGCTCCCCAAATTCTTGGATAAAGATTTACACTACCAAGCTAACGGAAGGAAAGAAGCTTTTACACCCTGATCTCCTGTAAAGGAAGTTATCACGTGGTTATTGTTCAAATATGCAAACACAACAATCAAAGCGGAGTCAGTTTGCAGCACAGAGGACACATGTTCAAGAGCATTAGCCTGCTAATGCCTCCTGGCTTCCTCTCTGCGCAGTCTTTTTTCCCATGAAACAAGCATCATGGAACACATGTTTTCTTTCTGTCCATCTCTTTAACAGTATTTCTCTGTATTAGTCTCTCTTTCTCTCTCTCTCTCTCTCTCTCTCTCTCTCTCTCTCTCTCTCTCTCTTTCTCTCAGACAGGACAATAGGATGTTTGATTTTATACGTTTTATTGCTTTATTCCCTTATTGATTACATCCAAACACAATTTCCCTTTCTTCCTCGTCTCCTTGTCTCTCACCCTCACCTCCCCACTGTGCATCCACTCCTCCTCCATTTCTCTTCAGGAAACGACTGCCTTCCCAGAGATATCAACCATACATGGCATATCAAATTGCAGTCCTTTCACATTACAGCGTGGAGTTAACAGAGGGAGGACAAGGGTCCCCCAAACAGGCAAAGCATCAGAAACAGATTCTTCTCCTTATGTTAGGAGTCCCACAAGAAGACTGAGCTACACAACTCTAACATATATATACACATAGAGAGAGAGAGAGGAGAGAGAACTAGGTTAGACACATGCAGGCTCCCTGATTTTTCTTTTAGTTTCAGTCAGCTCTTGTGAGTCCATGTTTGTTGCTTCTATGAGTTTTCTTGTAGTTTCCTTGACCCCTCTAGCTCCTACAATTTTCCTTTCTAGTGGATTCCTCCTGGATTCACTCAGTACAGCCTAATATATGACTGTGGGGCTCTGCATCTGTTTCTATCAGTTGCTGGATGGATACTCTCTGGTGGTGATTGTGCCAGGCTCTTGTCTATAAGTATAGCAGAATATCATTAGGAATCATTTCTTTACATTTTTCTTTTTCTTTTTCTTTTTTTTTTTTTTAAAAAAAAAATGGTTATTTTCTTTATTTACATTTCAAATGTTATCCCCTTTCCCAGTTCTCCCAGAAACCCCATATCCCATCCCCCCTCCCTCTGCTTCTATAAGGATGTTCCCTCACCCACGCACTCACTCCTGCTTCCCCACCCTCAAATTCCCCTACACTGGGGCATCCATTGAGCCTTCACAAGATCAAGGGCCTCTCCTCCCATTGATGCCTGTCCAGGCCATCCTCTACTACATATGCAGCTGGAGCCATGGGTCTCTCTCTATGTGTACTCCTTGGTTGGTGCCTTAGTCCCTGGAAGCTATGGGGGGGGGGGTCTGGTATGTTTGGTTCTAGCCTAGATTTCTGGGCCATCTGGACTCTGGTTTCTGGTCCTCCAGCCAGTGTGCATTCTCTCTTATTGCATAACTCTCAAGCTGGACAAATCATTGATTGGCACTCCCACAATTTCCTCTGTGGATTTAACATCAAAATCATAGAACAGATGTTTTCTTTCCTTCCTCTACAACATAGTGTTACTCTGTATTATTTTTCTCTCTCATTCTTAATTTAAGAACAAGAACGATTCTGTCTTCCAAGGATAATATTCTTCGATCATTTCATTTCTGTTTCCTGTCTTTCATGAATTATATAGCAGTGGTGAGATGGGAACTGGCTTGTAGAATCAGAAAATCATATCCCATCTATGTTATATTGGAGAGCTGTTGTATTTCTACCTAGTAATGAATGAGGACAAAACTATGACATCTGGCCATTCAGTTTTTAATTCATGTCTTCAAAAATCCAACCCAGTATAAAGTCATCTGATAATATTTTATATATATATATATATATATATATATATATATATATACACATATATATACATATAACTTTTGTGAAAATCTTTGAAAAGTATAAAAGCTAAAAATTCATTATAAAGATTCAGTTTAAAAGCTAGTGATTAAATTTCCTTTCACAAATTGTAGTGAATTCCATCCCTATTTATTGAGATCCTTTATAGCTGTGATAATGGAGCTAAACAGAAACCATGACAAATACTAAAGTACATAATTTTTCAAAATTACTGGACCATTAGATTTCAAATAGCTTCACAAACAGAAAAGCATGTGGAGATATGGATTTATTAATTGGCCCCATTTAATCATTCCACATTGTAAGTAAACATCAAATATTACACAGTACTCTGTAAACATATATAGTCACTATACAAATAAAGAACTAAAATTGATCTAATACAGAGATAAAAAGTGTAGTAATATTTTATTGTAAACAAAACATAATTTTTCATCAAAGTTAATAGCATATTAATATAAGCTAAAAATAAGATTTCTAATTTCTTACAAACATAAAGATATACTTTGTATGACGTTATTTTTCATTTAATAGTAGTACCATAAAATTATATTCTAACCTTAATAGTGAATAAAATAGTAATATTAAATAAAATAAACGGAATATTTTACATGCTATAGTACAAAATTTTTTTTTCTTTTGTTATTTGATGCTGGATATATGTCTCATGATTTTGTGCATGCTAGAAACTTTTAATATTGATCTATAGGCTTATCTCAATTTCAAAAAGTATTCAAAAAGGATTATCAAAGCTTTAAGAAAGATGAACCAAAGGAGCAGGAGAGATGGTGGAAGAAAAATAAAAGTAGAGAGATGAACAAGACTTTGGATATAGTGTTTGTTTCTAGTACTTTTCCTAAGCTGTGCCTACACTGGCCTTTATCAGCAGAGGAGACAAGCAGCGTAGAACAGTAATCAACCAGGAGTGAAGAGACTGAGAGGATGATAGACCTGGCAAATATCTCTGAGAAGGAGGTAAATTTTACATGCATTTGCAGTCCTAAAAGTGCTTCACCTTGAAAGAGAGAACTATTTAGAAAGACTTGCTTCTATAATACAAATCCCCATTTAGTGCTCCCTGCATGTAGAATGAATGGATAGTCAAGTCTCAGAGGCTACCTGTGATAGTCATATGCTGGCTGTCTAGTATTCATGTCTGAGTCCTTTCCTTTTGAGAATCATCCTGTCTGTGACTTACCTCTAAACAGATAAGTATTGAACATTGTGCTGCCGCTTCCATTATATTATACATTAGAAACTAAAGTCCACTTTAGAGGGCTCTTGGCTGGCTATGTAGGAAAGCCTATCATGTAAAAATCATGGTGGCCTTTGAGAGATGAAAGTAGCATCTGTGTTCCCCACACTGCTGTCCTTCTGTTGACTTGTGCATAGTCCTGTCTTTTTTTGTTTATTTCTCTTTCTTTCTTTCCCATAAAGATGTAAACAATCCAAAGTCCCTGAGATTCTCTGTCCTTACTTTTTTTTTTTTTTGGTAAAATGTAATAAAGCTTCTTTAGCTTTCCTATTAAGGTTATACACACACACACACACACACACACACACCATAAAATAGGCTACAAAATGACCTAATGAATTCTTTAGTACTTAAATCATAAAGAACAAAGTCTATAAACCGTGAAATTTGTAAGTTGCTAGAACTTAGTTCCAAAAACATACAGGGAAAAACAAATCCCATTGAAAGTCATCCCATAGACTTTTAAAGGTCTTGCAACTAAAAATCAAGATAAAGATAAAGAAAACTGGGCAATGTTTGAATAGAATTACCATCAAAAGCAAAAAGGGGGAATACTATATCCTGACAGTATTAGTTTGTCCACAAGAAAGCAGAATATAAATGATAATTTTGATGTGTAGATGCCTAGAAAATACAAGATAGCCTGACTATAAAAGGTTACATTTGAATAGCCCCAGCTTTGTTATTGAGATTTATCTGTGCTTAAACTAAAACCATAAAAATGCTAACAGAGAAAACACAAGTTCAATTGTCTACCAAGTATCTAAGGAGGAAATAATCTTCATCTTCAGTGAATTCCTTCAGAGAGAGACAAGAGACATGTTTTACATGTTTTAAAAATATATCAAGTATACCTGCTATGAATTTTTTTCTCTGCTTGCATAGCTCCTTCCAGCAGTATAAATGCTAGTCAATAAGGGTAATGCTTCCAATACTTACATGTGTTACCCAGCTATGAAATCTACATACTACAGTAATAACTGGCCTAGGAAGTTATGATCGATGGTGTAATAGAGGCACAGTGGCACAAGCATCAGAAGAGCTGCCCACATTGGTCCATTTCCTCCATGGAAATGACATGCTTTGTCCATCTGTGCAAGAGTAGATATACATTCTGGTTATTGATTTGCTTTTCCCTCACATAACATTTCTGCCAAAACTACAGTCCATAGACTACCAGAAAGCTTTATCCACCATCATGGTATTCCACACATTATTGTATCTGACCAAGAAACTCACTTCAACCAGAAAAGTGTGACATTGGGCAGATTCCTCACCATCCTGGTGCACTTTTCCTAATAGAAAGATAGAATGGCCTTTTAAAGACATAGTTGCAGCATGAACTAGATGGCAGCATCCTGGACGGGTAGGGCAATGTTCTCCCCAATGTAGTATATGCTTTGAGTCAACATCCAATATGTGGTACTGTTTCTCTCATAGCCTGAATCCATGAGTCCATCTGAGAAGCTTCTATTGCAATAGATGGTGAACACACATTGAACACAACTAGGCAACACACAGAAAATAAAAGAATAAAGAATACACATTCCTAATGGGAAAATACATTCCAGTCCTCTGATTTAAGGGCTCAGAGATCATTGTAGAAGGGGCAGAGGAAAGACTGAAGAACCAAGAGGTATGAGACAGAAGAGCATCTACATATAAGAACTCACAGTGCGAAACCTGTGCAGTCCCAAGCCAGATCCAGTCTTAGAATGGTGATGGGGATCTTAGTGTTTTACTGCTGTGAACAGACACCATGACCAAGCAATTCTTATAAGGACATTTAATTGGGGCTGGCTTACAGGTTCAGAGGTTCATCATCATCAAGGCAAGAGCATGGCAGCATCCAAGAGGCATGGTTCAGGAGAAGCTGAGAGTTCTATATCTTCATTTGAAGGCTGCTAGCAGAATACTGGCTTCCAGGCAGCAAGGATGAGGATCTTATAGCCCATACCCACAGGGACACACCTACTTTAACAAGACCACACCTACTCCAATAGGGCCACACCTTCTAATAGTGCCACTCTCTGGGCTGAGCATATATAAACTATAACAGGAGGTTTGAACAGATAATCTTTTGTGGATATTTTGGATCTTACTAGCTGCTAGAAAAGGAGAAACAGTGCTCTCTGAGAATATAGCCCTTGGCAAACTGATAATTTCCCCTATGGTCATATCTTGTCACCAAATGGAACTGGTAGTACCTGGATTGGGTTACATCTAATTGAGTTGTTGGTCAAAGGGATTCCATGAGAATCTCCAAATAACCTAGGCTGTGGCAAAGGCCCTAGCTTATGAAACCTATTTTCTTTCTGAAATTACAATTTACATTTTCTATGCAAGAAACAGTGTGAACTTAAGGGTAGTAAATAATTTAACTTTGTGTTTAGAAAAATTGTCGACCAGCTTGACAGCTGCCCACACTAGACTCTAATGGTGTTGTCTGAGCCAGGGTTCTTAGAAATAGCTTGTAGATCCTATGAGCCAAAATATGAGAAACAGTGAGTTTGTCCAGCGGTTATCCTTTATGCTCTACCTAGATACTAATCACTGTATTATTTTCTACTTTAAATTATAATTACAGCTAACTTTTCAAAAAATTCATATGTTAATGGACCATCTCCTTCTCCAGTTCCTGAACCTCATTTATGAAATGAAGACATTATTTTCATAATTGATTTATCTAGGCATTTTTGCTAAAACTAAATTGATCATGTATGAGTGATTCTGATTCATTCACTTATATATATTTCATGACTTCCACAGTCTCAATGATAATGAAGTTTTATATAAATTCTTAAATTGAGAAGTATGAGAATATTACCCACCACATTTTTTGTTATTATTTTTCCAAGACTTTCTAACATGGTTAGGCTCTTTATAATTCCACACATGTTTTGGAATTACATCAAATTCTATAATAAGAGAACTTATTAGAAAGTCAATTCAGTTTTCATTGGCTCTATTGAAGTTTTGATAAAATGGACTTTTTAAAATTGAATTTTTCATTCTAAGGCCGTTATATATACATATATATTTCATTTCCATCTGTTACATCTCTAACTATTCTTTGCAGCTTTCAGTGTGTAGCATTTTTATAGCTTTGTTTGGTCATTTTACCATTCAAACAACAACAAAGTTAAATGCAGAAACTCTTCCTAGTGTTTTTCTGCACAAGCCTTTGATGAACCTTATGATGAAAATCAATAGGTAAACTGGGATTCATTCAGTGCTTTAACAGTAGCAAGAGTGGTCATGAGGTCAGTCTTAGTTTAATGAGTCAGTAATATCTATGAAATGCAACTCCTATAAACAGAAGCAGACACAGAGCAAGACACATTGATCAGTTGTTGAAACTGTGGCCAGAGGCTTACAGGAACTTGAGTTTGTATTACTTTCTCCTAGAAACAATGTTTCTGTGTCTATCCACTCAGTATTCTCTGTCACTTCATTGGAAGCAACTAACACTAATATGACTTACCTGAATGATGACAGATGTGATATTATTTTAATATAGTGGTTTGAGAAATAATTAATGCACAATATACCAGAGGCAGGTATTTGCCTTGATAACCAGGGATAACTTGCAGACAGAAGATGCATTGGCTATGGCCTCTTAATTCCTTGACTTGAGATTTAGCAAAGTTGAGTCTAAAAATACCCTCATTCTACAATGTAATGAAAATACTCTTCACACATATCAACAATATGATGAATGCTTGAAATATTTATCATTTACATATAATGAAAAATGAATCTTTGAGGATTTAAATAGGGAAATCTAGATATTGGCGTTGGCGTTGGTAGTAATAACACAATGAGCTGTGTAATTCAGAACAGTGAGCATTGATTTGTACATCTGACTACTTTTCCTTTAAAAATGTACTCATAAATAAGGGAACAGTGTTTTTTAATCATAAGTAGCCTCATCTAATTATAATTCACTCAAGGTTTACAAAAATAAGGTCGCATGTCTGTATCTTGCTGTAACTTGCTTGACTACAATGATTTAACTATCATGTATTAAATTGATTTCCAATTCAAAATTTAAAATGTTATTTTATCTTTCTTTTAAAAAATTAATCATTCTTTAAAGGAAAAAGTACTAGGAAATCTACAACAAACTGAAAAATATCTGTCTTAGTGTTGTGGGAAATATTTTAAAAAGAAGGAATGTATCACAGCATATTCCCCCATTATACCCTGGTCCTTTCATCCCCAGTGGGCTGGCCAGCCATGCAGTAGCGGGCAATGGCCGACCTGCTTTCATCTCATGGAGCTCTGAGTTAGAGCTCTGATCTCTCCACCCAGCTCACTAGGTTCCCACTGGCGGGTCACTACCATGCCAGCCCCATGTTTCAATACCCCCCATGGCCTCTGTGGTGCACATCAGGCAAACCCACACTTTGCTGCTGTACCTTTCTCTCTTGCACCCAGACGAGCCGCAGTGTGGAGGAAAACACAACACAAACTTAGTTCAGAAACAATGATAACTCGGACCGGGCAGTGGTGGCGCACGCCTTTAATCTCAGCACTTGGGAGACAGAGACAGGCGGATTTCTGAGTTCGAGGCCAGCCTGGTCTACAGAGTGAGTTCCAGGACAGCCAGGGCTATACAGAGAAATCCTGTCTCAAAAAACCAAAACCAAAAACAAAAAACCAATGATAACTCAATCTCTGGGTGCATCAATGAAAACCTAATCTTGTAAACCTTATCAAAGTCTGATTCCTCTGGTGGCGAATCCTTGAGGACTCACCATGATACCAGGAGACTCTACTAGCTACATCTTACCTATTACATGCTGTCCCCATTCCAAAAGCACCTCTCTCTCTCTCCTCCTTCTCTCTTCTCCTCTCCAACCCAGAAGTCTCTCCTACATGCTCAGTGATTGGCTCCTTTATTCATTAGGGATTGGTTTACAAGAAGTCACAGGTGTAACTCACTCCTTTTCTGAAGCCCCTCCCAGGAGGGCAGAATTAGCAGAATACCAACAGCCCCAGGGTTATCCACAACATCTTAGGTATGGCTCAGCTGCTCATCTATCTGAAGATTCTCTGATGTCAATTTCGAGAAATATTGAAAGAAAATGAGAAGTGACTCAGCCAATTCAGTCCTGACTATTCTTATAGTGGATCATAGTTTGCTTCCCAGTACCCACATGTGGTGGCTCCCAATGGCCTGTAACTCCAGCATCTGGAGATTTGACACTATCTGGTGGCCTCTGTAGTAACTATGCTCATGAGGCATACATAAACATGCGTACACACCAACACATAAGTGCAAATGAAATCATTCTTTTAGAAAATACAGAGAAAAAAACACTGCAAAGGAAAAAATACTTTCTTTAAAAAGATGTTTCAGTAATTAAACAAATATTTCATTAAAAATTTGGGTATGTCACCATATGTAATATAGTTATAGTAAATATGTATCAAATTGACTAACTTAAAGCCATGGGATAGCTGTCCACATTTAAATGTCTACTGCTTACTTGATTCTCCTTCATTGACTTGCAAACTAGTTTTCTTTCACATCACCAATACGTGACTTGAGCTTGCTCCATTTTCTCAATATATATATAGACTTAGCATGCATTTTATCATCTGCTTTTGGAATAATGACACATGAGAGATCTGACTTATATTAAACACAGTATTGATAATATTATTCTTAGAATAAAGTCCAGACTCTAATGAACATTTTGAGGCATTTTGTACTCAGGATTTTGTAAGGTTAAATTCTATTTGCAACTTTTGATATTCTTACCTTGTTGTTGTTCTTCATATGTATATTATATGTGTGGGGGTTTATTTTTAATTTTTTAATTTTTTGGTTGTTAAATAAAATACAGCAAAATACTCAAAACAAAATGACCAAGGATCATGTTGATTAATTTAAAAACACACAGTTGGAACATCAATAAAAAAACAAATTGAATAAATATTCAATTCAATTATTATATACTTTTTACTTTACATTATAACATATCCTCCCTCTCACTGTTTCACCATCCACACATATCCGTTCAAATGTTCTTCTCTTAACTATCCTTTCTTTAAATGCAATTTCATCATCTAGCATATATATCACTTTAAGATGAATTTAGAAGATAACACAATTAATTGAACTCTCTTACTCTCTGTACCCAATATGAGAAAATTTTACCATACTGTGATCCTCTATTTTGTTAATGTTGAACTTTGAACAGAAATATATTAAACTTTCAAATTCATCTTAAAACCTCTTAATACAATGGGAAGAGAAAAGAGAGTGTGCTAAAATTGTGTAGAAGGTATTTATTAATAAATTTTTGTCTGAAAACTTTTAGAATACACATTTATAGAGGTTTTGATAAATTTTAAGAAGATCAAGGAAATCCTTTCAGTTAAAATTTGATCAGACTGGAGTTTGGGGAAGGAACATGAGGAAGGTGACAAAGGAAACCAAAATAAATAGGAATATAAAATTTTGAAGTAATACCAAAATAAACAATTGTTTAAATCAGTGGATATGAATTCAATCAACCTGTTCAATACAAATAATCTCAAGCAAGTAAAAAGACTACATTGGAAGCCTGGGGAGTGGCAATGGAGGAGAGAAACTGATAAGCTTAAAGATAATGGTACCTGTGTACTGTGATGTTCCAATGAAATCTGTTACTTTGCATGGTAAGATAAAAGATGCAAAGAAACCATGATAAAAGCTAGGAAGATTGCTCAGTGGGTAGAAGCATTTGTGCACTCGATGAGAAATTGAGATTCATTCTTGTGGCTGGAGAGAACTAACTCTTGAGAGTTGTACTCTGATCTCCACACAGGCATCTTGTCTGGATCATTAGTGTCTATACACCTGCTAACACACACATGCATACATGCACTAAATAACACAATAGATTAAAAGACCTAGTGCTGCTGTTACTAATAGATATATACAAACTACTGTCAGAAAAGCATTTTGACAGACATTTGGCTGTGATTGATGCAAAACAAAAGTAGGATTGTGATCATTGCAGAACTCCACTGTTAGGCCAACATTAAATGGGGAAAGAGGCATTTTGTAGTACTAATGGATGTAATTTGTACAGCAGTCATGGTATTTACAGAAACAATACACTAATAAAATGAAATGCACTTAACTACCCATTTTAGAAATAAAAGGAAACTTTCACCCTGAGCCTTATTGAAGAATTTATATTCACTTTATTTTCAAAGATTAAAAAAATTGAAATCAATGCCACAAGGGATTGAGTACAATAATGGATACACTCAGAGAAAAATAGTAGCATGCTCAGTGAAGAAAGACTGAAAGATGCAATGTCATCCCTGCTATTGAGGTTATGATTAGCTTCATAGTCTCTGCTAGTGAAGAGTCTAAGAGCTCTTGGAAAAATATGTTTTGCTAATTGGGGGAATATCTTTGTTGTTCACGCCTTCTACCTCCGTACTCTCTGTCTCTCTGCATGTTGTATCAGTGTTGACACAACCAAGTGTAATGGTTAATCCATTTGTGTCTTCATTGAGGTCTATGAGTTTTTAATTTACACATTTTGGAGCCCTGGATTTAGATGCCTAAGAAGTGAGGATATCTCTATTTTCAGCAAAGTAATCCTTTTAGTAATTATTATTCTCACATCTGCTTCTACTGGGCTGCTTGGCACACTGGCTCCTGTCTTCTTCCCTTAGAGTTAGCATGACACCCCTTTCATTACTTCTTTCATTTAAATCTACCTGTGCTGTTAGAGCCCCAAGACATTTTTGTGGCATATATTTGCATTTGAATTTTTGGTCTGATCAGAGGTTGGCATTCCAACATTTAATGTACCTAGTATTGGTACAGATAGTATTTGGATTATAATTTATTCATTGTTCCTTTAAATAAGCATTTTAGTTTCCTCTTTCCTCAGTTTGCAGCATGTGAATATTTTATAATAACATTTAAACATATATGATGATTTTGCTATATCTCTTCCAGATACATTTTATTAAATTCTAGGAATAATAACATGGTATTCCCTATTTAGTAGTACAGAATTCCTGAGGCAGTTAGCTTTACAGAAGGGAGTTTTATTTTGGCTCACAGAGTTTTCAGCCTATGGTTATATGAGGGCAGGGATTTTATAGGTAACCCATGGTGGAACAAACTTGCTCCAGCTAAGAGACTATAGTAGGGTAGGATCACAATAGTCCCTTCAAGGGCATGCCAGTGATTCCACTTCCTGTGCTAGACCTAAGGTCCTTATATCTATGGTGCTGCAAAAGCATCCCAGGCTGACAAGTCTTTACACATGAGCCATTAGGGACACTTAACATCACATCTACTTTATACTGTGTATATATAATTAGCATATTTAGTACGTCACAGGATGATATCTCAGTTTCTGTTACTCGTAGATCCTCCTTGACATGCTTGGCATGGACATCACACTTGCACACTTGAGTTTTATTTTCTAAAGTATTTTCCCTTCTGCTAGCCTTTGTGACTCTGTTGCTTTTACTCTTTATTCTCTGTGATTCTTATTTGTCTTTACTTGGTGTTCTCCCTAAAGAAACTCCTTTGCAGTGACTTTTAGAGAAGAAATACTAAAATAACCTCCTTTAGTTGTCCTGGAGTAAATTCACCTTTATGTCTAAAGAATATTTTAAGTATAGAAATCATAATTAATAGTTATTTTCTCTGAAAGCTGTATATTATTCTTCTATTGTCTATTGTAATCTTTGATTTCTCATGAGAAGCTTACAGTCATTAAAAATTGATTCTTATATGTGTGTTTATCACTTTTTCAAGAGTTTCTTTCAATTTTTTCTTTGTATTTCCTTTCAGTTCGATTCTAATGTATCTTCAAGTTTATAACAATTAGGACTCTCATAGCTTCATAAATCTTTTAATTTACACATTTTACTGAAAGAGGATGCCTGTGCTACACTTTCTTTAAATACTTCACAAAATTGCATTCTTGAGCTGGCTTATAGTTTTTGGATTTGTTTTCTGCTAAATAAAGATTTATTAGAACCCATTAGTCTTAGTGTCTTTTCTTGTCACTATGATAAAATATTCTGCAAAGAGCAAATTAAGTAAGAAAAGGCTTGCTTTAGTTCACAGTTCTACCATGTTATGTGATGGCCTTTTGGTATCTATTTAAATGTGTGTGTTAGGCAACCAGGCAACATTGGCAACCCAGATTCTTTCGTTATCTAAATGTCTTATGTCTTTGTGTCCAAACATATTTCCTTATATTCGATCATTTCAATAACTATCATCTTAACATGAACTTTTGTTCTCAAAACCCCAGAGATATCATATGCTCTTCTGACATTTTCTGAGTTACCTAAGTAATAACACTCTGTATCTTTGCTATCTTTGATTATATATTTACTATGGCTTGGAACCAGGACTCCACAGCTACAAATTAAGTTTTAACCAACAATAGATTGAAATAATTCATATTAAACATAGAAATATTATTTTATTTTCTAAATAATGCATCAATACAACTACTTAGATGATATTTTTATTATACTAGGTATTAAAAACCATGTAGATAGAGATGAGTTAAAGTATAAAATGATGCATATAAGTCACAAATCATTCACTGTTTTTTTTAAGGACATGAACATTGGCCATATTTGGTGTCTCCTGGGATCTTGAAACCGATCAGCATTGTAGATATGGATTTGATTGCTTATTTATCATGGGATATTTTGGTAACTATGTTTCAATGGGTAGGATGATTTTTAAAAATTAAATGAAAGTACAGCATTTTCTTACTATTACTGTTTAGTTTAAAACATGCAAAATTATAATTTTCTGCTTCAGCTTTTTTCTTATACCGCATCCTTTGTTTCAGAGACTACTACTGATGCTAAGTTGGCTGCCTCTTATGTCATCAGTCCTATATCACAGTAATAGAAAAGCAGGGACAATGCTTACCGTGGCGTAAGTAGTACATCAAAGGTCCAAGCAGCAGTCATTTAACAGATGATAGCTATGGGCTCATTATATCCATAAGAAATGTAAATTGTGCTGGTCACTCATCTATTGACTGCCACAGATAAACTAATGCATAACAGGAAGACAAACAGGCTATCTTTGTTTTCATGTATGGATCCATCTTCAAACCTTCATCTGGAAATTCTAAAAGCAGTTCATTTTGAAAGGCTGTTCTACAGGTCACAAAACTTTGTTCCTACTTTAAAACATTAAAAAGAGTGGGGGGTTGCCATTTCCTAAGATGTTACCAGTTGCAAAGCTAAAGTAGTCCTGGGTGTTTAAACAACACATAATTGTGTGTAAAATGAAAACAATATTCCACTATTGTTCATGTTCAATATTGTTCACATTACATAATTCATGACACATATATTCTACTATTGGATGCTGGAGAATATGGTTTATCTTACCAGTTTTTGTTTTCTATTTCAAAAAGCAAGCATAATAATCTCTGAGTCTTGAAACTAACCTGCCTTGTGATGTGCCCTGTCATTTGATGTGTCCTGTAGATGAGACTCCTACAGACTCCATTTGGAGCCCAGTTCCTTGGTCCTCTCGCACTGTGAGGCAATTTTATAAACCTCCTTTTGTCTATGAATAATGAATGTCCAAGTAACTGTGTAGAGAGCGATGTCAATGTAAGTCATCCACTGCGCTTTGTCAGCTGTATAAATTTTAGGGGTGGGGGTGGGGAATAAAGCATGCTGCACATTTACAGCTGGATTCACATTTAAACAAACTGTAGAATGAGAGTGGCCTCTTACTTGAGGAAAAAAAATATATCTTAACAATGATGATGAAGAGACAATCATATTTTAATCCCATCCTGTCATGATTTACAAATTTCCTATTCTTTCCATTGGAACATGTTTTCAAGGAATCAAAGAACTCAGCTTTATGCGGAAATTGGTACTATATATTGCTGGGATATAAAATCATCTGGGAAACCTTCATTTGTTTTGCTTTGCTTTTTTTTTTCTTTTTCATTTTTAAAGAAAGAGACAGATGGAAAAATTGAACACGAAGGCAAATGACATCATAAGCCATAAGTAAAAATCATATCTCAATTTTAATCCCCTGATGATAATTTCCCAGCATATTAAATGAGGATTGAATTCATAAAACATTCCAACAATGTTAGAATAGGCTGGACTAGGCAGGTGGAAGGTAGAGATCACGAAGGTGAAGTGTAAGAGTTTAAAAAGTCTTTTTTTTTTTAATTTTTTTTCTACTTTATTTACATTTCAAATGTTTTCCCCTTTCCAGATCTCCCCTTTGGAACCTCCTTATTCCCTCCCCTCTCCACTTCTTTATGGGGTTATTCCCCTACCCACCCACCCACTCACCCACCCACTCACTCTTGTCTTCCCTCCTTGGCATTCTCCTATACTGGGGGATCTAATACCTTCAGGCCCAAGGGTCTTTCCTCCCCCTGTTGTCTAACAAGACATCACATGCCACATATGTGGTCAGTAACATGAGTCACTCCATGTGTATTCTTTGGTTGGTGGATCAGTCTCCAAGAGTATTGGGGGTTGGGGGGTCAGGCCAGATGCCACTGTTGCTGCCTTTCTGGGGATGCAAACTCCCTCAGCTCCTTCAGTCCCTTCTTCAAGTCCTCCATCTGAGACCTCACACTCTGCCCTACTGTTGCTGTGAAGTGACTCTTGGGTATTTCGAACTTTTGGGCTAATAATCACTTAACAGTGAGCACATACCATGTTCATTCTTTTGTGACTGTGTTACCTCGCTCAGGATGATATTTTCAAAATCCATCCATTTGTCTACGAATTTCATGAAGCCATTGTTTTTAATTGCTGAGTAGTATTCCATTGTGTAAATGTACCATAATTTCTGTATCCATTCCTCTGTGGAGGGACATCTGGGTTGTTTCCAGCTTCTGGCTGTTATAAATATGGCTACTACGAACATAGTGGGACATGTGTCTTTATTACTCTTCATAAATAGCAAAGGAATGGCTATGAAGACAATATTTCTCCTCTGCTATGTAAGATTGACCACTCTCCCTGTATGTGTGTGTGTGTGTGTGTGTGTGTGTGTGTGTGTGTGTGCATACTTCAAGACTCAACCCATTAGAGATTCCTCGCAGAGTATGAAAAGAAGTGGAAAAGTAGTGAAGATACAAGAGACAGTGTCACACAATCCAAATGACCCAACCAAATATCAAACAGCATCACATGCAGGAATGTTTATGAAGTAAGATTCATTTATTTTCTCTGACATTTACAGTGCACAGCCAGAATGCAATCAGTGTGAATACACTCATAGTACCCAAAATGTGTCAGTGTTGCATTAAGAATGGAAAAATCACAAAGCACTTCCTGTTTGTGCCATGTGACCAAGAGTGAGCCCAGGTTTCTGTCACTGTCTTTCTGCTGTATGAATCTGAATCTGTGCTTGCCTGAAGCCCATCTTGTTCATTTTACCCTGTTTTTGTTTCTGCCCCTAAATTTCTATCCCTAACAAAAGGCTTCTCTCTCTCTCTCTCTCTCTCTCTCTCTCTCTCTCTCTCTCTCTCTCACACACACACACACACACACATACACACACACACACTCACACACACAAAACACAAGAAGCATTATATAATGAAGGAATGATGGATAATTTACTGAAATCTATAACAGGGTTTTTCCAAGATGTGATGGTTTGAATGGGAATGGTCCTATTGACTCATATATTTGAAAGCTTGGCCCAGTTGGTAGAACTGTTTGGGAAGGGTTAAGAGATGTGGTCTTGATGGAAGGGTGTGTGTCACTGGGAGTGAGTTTTAAAATATCAAAAGACTAATGTTATTCTCCCTTAAGTTGCCTTGGTCATGGTGATTTATCACAGTAATATAAAAGTAGTAAAAAGATATAAGATATTAAGTCAATGAATCCAAATGACCCAAGGAACCAAATAACAAATAGTATCACAACAGAATTGTTTATCAAGAGCTATTCATACATTGTCTTATGACATTTATAGTACATATTTATTTTACAAGGCTTCTTCCAACCTTTGTTTGATATTTTAACCAAATGATTATCATAACAAATATACAAACATGCGTATATTACTCTTGACCAGGAGCATAAAAGAGAACATAATTTAAGATTATTGCTATGTGTTAGCTTAGGTCATAAAAACTGATTACTTGGGAGATCTAAGGCATGCAAGGTTAGTTGTAATATGGTTGTTTTAAAGGGAGATTAAACAGACAGACAGCACATAGTAGGATAATAGTTTAAGTTTTAAATGACTTAGGTGGATTATTAACTCTGACTGTGAAGTCCAGCAAGTTAGTTCCTTAGAATGTAAGAGATAGTTTGTCATAATGCTAAAAGTAAAAATTAAGAACAAGAATATCCATAGATATATTAATAAATAGGCTCCTAATGGTACAACAGGTAAGCTAAAAGTGAACATTAAGGACAAGAATTTCCCTAAACATACAAATCGGCTCCTCATGGTAGTACAGGAGACAGGCCTTTGGTTGTGATTGATGGAGCCCCTGATGATTGGTAATTCCACCTCTTCTCTCTTCTAAATGAAGTCTATTTGTTGTACTCAGTGAAGGCAGGGATGTGCCACCCTAATCCCAAGATCTCTAAACTAACAACTAACTAGTTTTCAAATTATTATAAAGACTAAGCTAGTTAGGCTTTAAAATTATTAGTAAGCATTGGAATAAAGGACTTTCTGTTTAAAATGTGATTTGATTGTTAAATTCTAATGTATTTTTCTAAATACTTTAATCAGTGTATACTTAGGATTTAGGTCTGGTGAGATTTTAGCAAGTAAATGCTTGCTGTAGAAGCAGGTAGCTCTGAGTTCTGATTCCAGCACCATTGAGCCAGGTACAGCACACACTTATAAGCATGCGCTGGAAGACAGCATGGTGCCAATCCCCCAGTTAGCTGACCAAATAACAGGTGAGCTTAATTGGTGAGCTCCTGATCAATAGGAGGCTCTTCCCAGCAAATAATGTCAAATGCTTTTAAGTAATACACTCTACTTGACCTCGGGAATAGACATGAATAGTCACCTGCACATATGTACACATAAACCACACACGAATTTATTTCAAATCTAAACACTGGTAAACAGCACCCAGGGAAGGGAGAATGGGAAATCACACACACATAGCACGGACTGTTCTTGCAAGTGCCACTCAGAGGTTGTAAAATAGTAAGAACTGTCCACAAACTCCGCCTATGGCCTGTCTTGTAATGTTTTGATTTATGGAATATAGCTGATCTTCCTACTGAAATTACAAAGTAAAGACAGTAACATCATACCATCCATATGACTGAGTGTCCTACCGGCATGTCCTACCTACAAAGGGTCAGGAACTGCTATCAAGACTATGTGGAGAGATGGTATTAGGGAATGCTGCCCTGATGTGCAGTGAGATGACATCAGTCTGAGAACTGAACCTTGCCTAGCCACTGATCAATATCAAGGACTAATGGCAATGCCCTGCAGTCCTTTCCTTGTGGAAGACAAGAAAAGTAATGAAACCCAACACTACAGATTAAAGTAATATATGGAAAAGTGAAGGGTTACAAATCAATGAGAATCAAAGAAAAACCCTCTAGAAATGATCGCCATGGTGGCCATAGAACAGTTGTGAAGATAACCTGACATATTTGATAGGATGTTAGAGCTGTAGCATGGGTCCAAGTTGAGTAGAACACAGCTCACACTGTGAGGAAGAAACCGCCCTGTGAATGAGGAAAGGGTGAGTGGAGCAGTGTTGACTCTGTGAAGGCAGGAAGTCACAGGCTTTGCTGCTGGGGACCTCCTGGAAGTTTTGTCACCTCTGGGCTTTCTGTGAAAACTGTGTGGCAGCAAAGCACTCCAACACAAATTCACTTTTGCTATTTACTCCGTTAATATATTCCTTTAAATTCACAATACATCCTTTCACTTCATTTAAAATGACAACTAAATGTTTTCTAGGTAGTAATTATCATCTCATTCAGCACAGTATTTCATTCTGATCCTCATTCCTGAAGAGTGCATGTCACTTTTAATTGTCTGTTGAGACAACCAAGTGGTTATGATTTTATATCGACCCAAATGTGCTTTGAGATACAATTACGTAGTTTGTCAGTCTACATCTAGAATCTATCTCTAACTCTCAATTGTTAATATTCTTCAGCAGATGAATCCCTGTGTAATACTTTCTTTTTGTAAGAGGGTAATAACAGTACCTTCTACACATATCATGAGTACAGAACAAGTAGAGTGTTAGCTCAGGTAACAGGAAGACAACATGCAAAGTCTTTATTCTATTGCCTTGTGACAAATACTGAGTAAACATTAGTAATGGTTGCCACAAGACAACAGCAAAAGGAAAGTGGGAGTTGTGAAATACATTTGACATCCCTCTCAAAATAAAAGGCCTCTCACCTCATGTGTACATCATGCTGAAGTAGTGCCTTGGATTTAGAAAATCAAACAAAGTATTGATATCAGATACAAGTTTCTAATAGAGACAATTCATTTTGATAGACATTCCAAATAAAATAATCATCTAATAAATAAATGGCTTGTATAGAATTCATTTAGGAAATCAGCCAAAAATCCCACTTTGAACGAAAGAGAATAAATAAATTTGATTTACCATGATCATGATCTTTTCCCTGTTGAAATTGTCTCTCTCATGTGTGGCCTTTCATTATTAGTCTTAAAAAGCAGTTCACTAAAACATGAATCATTAAGGAAGGAGATGTGGAATAAAAAGGAAACCACTGTAAGCATAAACTGAATCATCAAGTCTGGGCTTCAAAGAATTGTATTTAAAATATGGACATGCTGCAATTTTTTGAGGTGTATTTGAAGTTTATTAAAAAATGTATATAACCATATTTTCAGTCTTGTTTAGACTACCATCTACTACCTGAAAAAATACGAATTTATAGATGTGAAATATGCTTCAAATGATTGACAGGAAAAATAAGGAAGAAAATACAATAGGTGTCTTCTACTGTAGAATAATTTACTAATCCTGATTTACTGCTTATATTGTAATATATTATACTAATATATTAAAGTTAATTATTAATGTTAATATATTATGTATTAATATAAATATATATTATATATACTAGATATATCCTATATAATATTATATATACATACGTATGCATCAGTATTCAGAGAGGGTGAGATATCCATATAAGAGAACACTAATAGAAGTCTTGGGATGAGCATGAGATTTCAAAGAAAGAGTTGCTCCATCTTGTGATTTGTATTGCAATTATTAAATGTATTTTGAGCAATGTAAGGATGAACTAGAGGTGTGTGGGTATATCCCTTATTTATATGATGTCATTATAAACTCTCTTTAACCTCTTTAAATATAAACGTCAGTGATATGTAGCAAAGTTACATCCTTCAATGAAATAGCCTTCATCAAACTTTACAACAGGAACCAATTTTCATTTTCAGTGACAAATGAACAAAATAAGATAAAATCATCCATGCAATCTTAATCTAAACAGTAAATCAGGATTAGTAAATGACTCTACAGTAAAAAATACCTATTGTGTTTTCTTCTTTATTTTTCCTGTCAGTCACTTGAAGCATATTTCACATCTATAATTTTGCATTATTTCCGGTAATAGATGGTAGTCCAAACAAGGTTGAAAAGGTAGTTATATAAATATACTTAATGATCCTTGAGACATGCATATGCCCAATACCACAGGACAATATTCCCGGAGCACGAATCTACTGTTACCAAGAATAAATAAAGTTTTCAAAAGTATATTGCATATGGGTTAATGTCTGCAAAGGTTAAAAACATCAAACTCTGAAATACCATGACCTGACACTAATGACCCGATAATAGGTTGACATTTGCAGTTCTTCCTGGGGGGTAATAGCCCACCATATGCAAAGATCAGCTTCTGCATTTAGCTGTTCATCTCAAAGGAAATAATATGAGTAATAATAGTGCAAGGGAGGTTAATAACAGGTACAGGCTTAGCATAGCTTTTATCAGTCCGTTTAGAAAATGAACTGAGAATTGCTGTCAATTTGATTGGGAAGAGGAGAGGAAGAATGGGCCCATATGGGAGCCATCACTCAGCTTACAGCCTTTGCATGAAGGTTGTTTGCAAGGTTACCTTTGCTGATGCAACAGAAGCTGGAATTTGCACGTCAAAGCTTTGTTCCTTTTATAACATTCTGCCACACAAATCATTGGCCCTGGGGCTTAAATTTCACAGATGTCTAAACTCATTTAAAAATTAAAGTGCAATAATTTGTGATCCTCAATGCTACCCAATCATTCCAGAATTTTAGGAGATTTTGTTTGCCATTGTCTTTCATTCTTACTTGTTCTTGACATTTACAATGCTGCTGTTTCATTGACTTATCTCAGGTTTTCCTTTGAAGACTAATATATCCTTTGATAAGAATAGTATTATTTGAGGCCTTTATACCGTTACTAAAGAAAGGAGAGCCAAAAAGAATTCATATTTAAAAATCAGAACTAAAAATAATTCAACATTAAGCATACTATTGTATTTTTCGTAGCTCTGAAAAGAAATGTTTCATAGGTGAAAACTTTCATGTTTATTATTTTTTAATTATTATTTCAGCCTCTATCCTAGCAATTTCAGAAAATATGGTGAAGAATGGTTGCAATATTTTTTACTCAATGGATTGTTTCATAAAAATGATCTTAAATTAACCAGAAAATACCCTAAATGCAATGAGCCAACAAATGTATAACAGCTCATGTATACTACAGATTATATTTATTAGCATTGTTATTAATTAACGTCTTTCTTCAGTAAAGCTGAAAGCATTTCATAACAGTATGTTAGCATCAACTCCGTAGAAAATCATTTCAGAGGGGAAAGGAAGAAGGAAGGGATTCATTCTCTAATCTTAGATGTGCATTTGTGAAATTGTTCTGTACTATGCAAATGTAAAAAGTATTATTTTTAGTTGTATTTTCTTTCCTGTAAATGTACAGTAAATGCAAATTGAATGTTTGCTGGTAACATTGTTGGGGTATGATCCCCTTTGCTTGGTTGATTCCATCCTATTACTTTGGTCCTTTCCCTTTATCGGTGATGGTGATCACCTACACAAAGCAACTTCCTGGTTCTTCTTTTCCTTTTCCCAACGATATGAGACCTTTCTTCTAGATGTGTAGAGAATTATATGAACCAAGACAGAAGCAAGCAGGACAACTTGAAGGCTTGCTCATGGTTAAACAAGGCTTTAGAGCACAAGTGCAGGGATGAGTTTTAGATTATGCCAAAGAATTGGTCCAATTTCTCACTACCCATACGTTCAAAGGTTATAATAATAAACCAGAATTATTTTCAATAAATACATTTGTCCTGATGAAAAACTATACCCATGAATTGTGTCAAAGACTTTCAAAGTTTAGAATAGCATCAGAAAAAGAGGACAATCGTATCTAACCTATTACTCAAAGTTGAAAGGCTCCTTCTTCAGTTGCAGTCTCTCTAAATTAATGATCATTTTTTCCCTGTTTTGCTAAACGGATGCCTAGTAGATCACTTAAGAAACACATAATAATATACTGTTAAGAAGTTTTGTACATTTGTAAGTTTACAGAAGCTTTTGTAAAATTGGATAATAGAGGGTCCTGATGATCAAAAGAAAAATGTTCAAGATTTGAACCATAAAAATGGCTTGCATATAACATTTTTCTTATCTGCAATGTGTGGAAATTATAACTCAATCAGTAAGTAATTCATGATTATCTGAAACATCAAGAATAAGAAAATAAATATCAGTAATTCATGGTACTTGGGCTAGATGGTATTTAGCAAAATGAAAAGTATAGTCATATATTCCCCATTTTAATATTGCCTTGAAGTACAATTTTACTAAAATAATACTATATACACAGGTAATTCTTTAAAGCTAATACTGTGTTAAAGGAAATGTGTAAAAATTGTATTTAAGAAAGAAACAATTTCAAGAGAATGCTATATAGCGTTAACCTCAAATTCCACAGAATAATGGACAAGAATGTAACATGTTTGATAGTAAAATTTGATATGTATATAAGCATATTTTAAACATTAGTATATATAAAATATTGTAAAAACTTTTGAGTGTTTTCTTTAGAGATTTAAATATTTTTTGAAGTCTTTTTGGAAATTTATACTATTTGTGATTGCTGGGCCATATTTCCTCTTTCTCTATGAAGGGTCATTATGATTTCTGTAAAGAATATTCAACCTGAGGATTACGTTGCAGAGTATATCTCTCTTAATGACACCAAGACTTTCAGTTTTTCTCATGTGATGCCTTTCATTTATTTGTGTCTTTAATTTCTTTCAGTAAGTTCATAATTTTAATCATGCATACACTTCACATGCTCAGATTTTCACGTGTATTTTCCTTTAGTTTTGAATGTTGTAAATGAAATTATTTTGTGATTTCGTTCTTGGATTGTTCATTATTGTATAGACATAATCAAGTTTTTCGAAATGATCTTATATCCTGAAAAATTGTTGAAATTGTTTAATAACTTTATTGGTGTTTTGTTCATTTCTTTATTTTTCTACATTAATTATTTTATCAACTAGAAATGGACATTCATACTTACTATGTAGTTTAGGTACCTTAACAAAGTAATTGTTATGAATAGGGCTTTCATTTTGAAAGGAAATCTTAGTAGTAAACACATGAATCATTTCCGGTTTACATACAAACCTTGTAGCATCTCTATCTGGTAGAATAAGTATTTTCATCAGAAAATGTGTTGAATCCATTTGGATTTCTCTTTCACTTGTGGTGGGGTGGTCATGTATTTTTCTTTCCCCTCAATTCTAAAATATATTAATTAACTTCTTCTAGTATAGCATCCTAACTTTGGCTGTGGTATACAATAATACTGTGTTTGATTTGGTTTCCTAAAATTTTTATTGCATTTAAGTTTTATTTGTTTTCGATTTGCTTTTACGTTTCTTTACTTACAATCCAGCCATTGTGCCCCCTTCCCCCAGTCCTGTCCTGTCCACCCTCCTACACTACCTCTTCCCATTCCTCTTGCCCTCTGTCTCTGAGAGGATGCTCCTCCCTCACCAGGCCTCCCCCTTCCCTCGAACCTCCCCCCATTCCCACTGAGGACAATCCAGACAGTCCTCTGCAATATATGTGGGGCCTCAGACTAGCTCCTGTATGTTGCCTGGTTGGTGGCTCAGCGTCTGGGAGCTCCCAGAAGTCCAGGTTAGCTGAGACTGTTCTTCTTCCAATGGGGTCACCCTCCTCTTCAGCTTCTTCCATCCTTCCCTTAATTCAACCATAGGGATCCCTGATTTCAGTCCATTGGTTGGGTGTAAGTATCTGTGTGTGTCTCAGTCAGCTGCTGCTTGGGCCTCTCGGAGGGCAGCCATGCTGGGCTCCTGTCTGGAAGCACACTATAGGATCAGTATTTTTACATCTGCATTCATAAGGAATATTTACTTGTATTTTTATTTTTGAGTTGTCTTTGATTTGTAACAGTATAATTCTAGCCTCATAGAATATGTTCAGAAACTTTTCGTTGTTGTTGTTTTGTATTGTTTTTGTTTGTTTGGTTTTTTTTGTTGTTGTTGTTCTTTCCTTCATTTCTGGAAATGTTCGCGTAATATTTGTGTTTTTTCAGTAAATTTTTGGTGTTCCTTTCATGTATGCTTTTAGTTATTGGTTCTATTTTCTATATTTATAGTGGTGGAGAAGATCTTCTATCCTGGAATGGATTAGATGATTTACATTTATGTAATGACCAATATAACTGACAGGTGGTTAGATGCTATACTTTTGATAAGTGCTTTAAAATATAGCCAGTTTGATCCTGGTCAGGAATCTAAGTCCATGTATACTATAACCTACTTCATATGTACAAGTGGATTTGACTCATTATATTTGGATATACAGTATGTTACTAAAACACAACTTATAATTAAAATGAGAGAAAATGCATTATGTTGCTACACTATTGCTATATAAAACAATTTTAAATAAATCTGAATCTTAGATCTGAGATTTCTTCATTAAATATGTAGCTAAAGAAAATTTCATGATTTTATTTTCATGTGTTCCATTATGTTAAGAAATCAGGATGAAGTCTTTCATGAGAAAACACACTGAACATCTGTTAGCAGTTCAACCCTTAATACACTTGATGACATTTTTCTTTACCTTTAAACCTAAAACAAAAACCGTTACAGATATTTATCTTTAAAGACAGTTCCAAACTTATGAAAAACCGTCAAAATTAACTTGGTCAATTTCTAAAGTAATGAAAAGTGAATAAACTTGGGAGCTAGTCTCTAGTAGTTTATAATGTATTCTAGGAAAGAGGAACCACAGGATCCCAAAACACAGAATGTGAATAATTTCTGATTTAGAAATATCAAGATTGACAAATATTCTGATTTACACGTACTATCACCTAGCACTATCATATAATGTTAACAAGAGGCCCTCAGGATTTCTCCCCTCGGCTTGTGAATTCCTATATCAAAGGAAGGCTATGCAGAAGCGATCTGGGCTCATCTGACCTAATCTCATTCACTCCCTCCTGTACCTTCCAACCAGCTGTCAACTTCTTCCTTAACTGCATATGGCCTCTAAGCTCTTGGGAGTTGCTAAGGTATCTAGACAACAGAAGGTTAATGGAAGGTTGGAGGCCATCTCAACAGTTATGGGTAAGTTCTCTTCTGTGTTGTAGGAAGAATCTTGGGTGATGAGGCTGATTCATGGTCATCTATTCTGGAGTAACTTTTAACCCCAGCTCTGTAAGTAAGTTCAATAAACTCATTGGTTCCCAGACTCGGAGTGTGGTGGAATGGCACTTTACTTTATTGTTTTAGCCCTATGAGAAAAAGTAGTAGTTTCTTTACATTTCTCCAGGAAATGAGTCCATGTAAAAATATAGGTAATAACTTTAAAATGAAAAAACAAAATGTCTACAAATGACCATAACAATAATTAACATTCTTCTTATAAAAATGTTTTTCTACAACTGGCAAAAGTTAACAATGATAATGCAGTATAAATGTATATAAATTGACAGTTTCTCTTTCCTCCCCGACTACAATCTGTAACAATATGTAATTAATTTTGAAGTGCCTAACGTTGAAAATATTGCAGTATGATTCTTGTTTCATGTAACCATTTGTCTTGATCATACATATCTAAAAGCATAGGTACATGGAACTTTCTAAGAAGTAATTAGCAAAGGCTGGTTGATGTGAGATTTATTAACGAATATGAATCTTTTATCTAAAGTGTGGTTGGCATCAACACCCAAGCTGATAATATAGCATTGCGCTGCATTAGTCCAACAGTGTACAAATGTTTTCAAAGTGAGGGTTGAGACAGATGCTTGTTATTATACTGTGTAAAGGACTTCATGCTCACTTAGCCCCACTACCCTTGAACCAGAATTTTTTCCATTTATTTATTTATTGATTGATTTATCCATTCACTCACTCAATCATTCATTCATTCACTTTCCATCCCAATCAGAGCCCCCCTCATTCCAGTCATCCTGCACATAACCCCGTTCCCCACTTCCCCCTCCCTTTCTCTTTTCAGAAAGGGACACACCTCCTGGATATCAAGCCATCCTTACACATCAAATCACTGCAAAACTAGGTATATCCTCTCACATTGACACCAGATATGGTGGCCCATTTAGGGGAACAGGCAACCGATTCAGGGATAGCCCCGCTGCAGTTGCTCTAGTTGTTGGGGAATCAGCATGAATACCATGCTTTACATCTGCTACATATATAAGGAGGGCCTAGGTCCCGCCTTTGCTTGTTCTTTGGTTGGCGCTTCAGTCTACAGATGCACCCATGACTCTAGGTTAGTGGACACTCATGGTCTTCTTGGGGAGTCCCCATCCATTACAGGTCTCTTAATCCTTCCCAAAATCTTCCACAAAACTCCCCGATCTCTATCTAATGTTTAGCTGTGGGTCTCTGCATCTGTGTGGAGCCTCTCACAAGACAGTTTTGCTAGGAGCCTTTCTGCAAGTATAGCAGAGAATCATTAATAGAGTCAGGAATTGGTTCTTGCCCATGGGATTGGTCTCTAGTTGGACCAGTCATTCGTTGGCCATTTCCCCATCTTTGCTCCTGCACATCTTGTTGGCAGGACAAAATTTGGGTGGAAAGTGTTGAGCGGTGTTGCTATTCTAATCTCTCTGCTTAGAGTTCTGCAAGGCTTTGACAGTGGCTATTTCAGTTTCCTATCCTCCACTGCTAGGAGTCTCAGCTAGAGTCACCCTCAAAGAAACCCTGGGGCTGTCCACAACCCAGGCCTTTGGCACATCTGAGAAATGTCCTGCAACTCTGACTATTTTTGTTCTCTCTCCCCTGCTCTCCCTACACCTGATCCCCTGCTGCATTTCCCTCAGTATGCCCCCCCCCGCAGAATTCCCTTCCTTCATCCACCTTGATGTCTATTTTATTTCTCTTGAGGAAGATCCAAACATTCTCCCTTGAGACCTCCTTATTATTTGGCTTCTTTCGCATCTGTGGACTTTAGTGTGCTTGCTTTGTAATTTATGGCAAATACCAAGTTATAAGTGAGCACATGTACTATGAATGTCCTTTTGGGTCTGGGTTACCTCACTCAGGATGATATTCCATCCATTTGCCTGCAAATTTTAGGGTTTCCTTGCTTTTAATAGCTATGTAGTACTCCATGTATAAATGAACCACATTTTAAAATCCATTCTTCAGTTGAAGTCCTCTGGGTTGTTTACTGTTTGGGGCTATGATGAATAAAGCTGCTATGAACATAGCTGAGCAAGTTTCCTTGTGGGATGGTGGAGCATCTTTTAGGTACATGCCCAGAAATGGTATACCTGGGTATTGAAGTAGAACTATTCCCAATTTTCTGAGAAACAGTCAAATTGATTTTCAGAATAGTTGTACAAGTTTGCACTCCCACCAGTAAAGGAGGAGTGTTCCCCTTGCTCTACATCCTCGCCCTTATGAGCTGTTACCTGTGGTTTTGATCTTAAGCTATTCTGATGAATATAAGGTAGAATCTCAGAATCCTTTACATTCGCATTTTCCTGATGCCTAAGGTCACTGACCATTTTCTTAAGTATTTCTTGGCCATTGGAGAGTCCTCTGTTGAGTATTTTCTGTTTTACTGTGTATGCCATTTTATTTATTTATTTATTTATTTATTTATTTATTTATGTTATTTGGGTTGTTGGAGTCTAACTTATTGAGTTGTTTGTATATGTTGGATATTAGCCCTCTGTCAGATATAGGGTTGGTTAAGACATTTGTTCATTCTCTAGGCTATGGTTTTGTCCTATTGACAGATTCTTTTGTGTCTTACAGAAGTTTTTCTGTATCATGAGATTCCATTTATTAATTATTGATCTTATTCCGGGGCTATTGGTGTTCTCTTCAGGAAATTGTCTCCTGTACTAATTAGTTAAATGTTCTTTCTCACTTTCTGTTCTATTAGATTTAATATTCAATTTTATGTTGAGGCTCTTGATCCACTTGTATTTCAGTTTTGTCAAGGGTGATAAGCATGGATCAATTTGCACTCTTCTACATGTAGCCAGCCAGTTAAACTACCACCATTTGTCGAAAATGGTCTCCATTTTTCCATTGTATGGTTTTGGCTTCTTTGTCAAAGATCAAGAGCCAATAAGTGTGTGGGTTTATTTCTGTCATTGATTTGATTTCATTGATCAACCTGTCTGTCTCTATACTAATACCATACGGTCTTTATTACTATTGCTCTGTAGTAGAGCTTGAAGACAGGGATAATGATACCTTTAGAAATTCTTTTTTGTTGTTCAGGATTGTTTTAGCTATCCTTTTTTTGTTTTGTTTTGTTTTGTTTTGTTTTCCATATGTAGTTGAGCATTACTATTTTAAGGTCAATAAAGAATTGTCGGGATTTTAATGGGAATTGCATTGATTCTTTAGATTGCTTTTCGTAAGATGGTCACTTTCTTCCTTTCCCTTCCCTTCCCTTTCCTTTCCTCTTTCTTTCTTTCTTTCTTTCTTTCTTTCTTTCTTTCTTTCTTTCTTTCTTTCTTTCACCCTCTCAGAGGACAGACATGCTAGGCTCCTGTCATGCATGTTCTTTTGGGTCTGGGTTACCTCACTCAGGATGATATTTTCTAGTTCTATCCATTTGCCTGCAAAATTCATGATGTCCTTGGTTTTTGTTTGTTTGTTTGTTTTTGGATGTTTACTTTATACACATTTCAAATGTCTTCCCCTTTGGAAACCCCCTATTCCATTCCCCCTCCCCTGCCTCTAAGAGGGTGCTCCCCCACCCACCCAGCCACCCATTCCTGTCTTCCCTCCCTGATATTCCCTTACCCTGGGGCATCTAACACTCTCAGACCCAAGGGTCTCTCCCACTGATGGTCAACAAGGCCCTCTTCTGCCATATATGTGACCAGCATCATGGGTCCCTCCATATGTACTCTTTGTTTGGTGGTCCAGTCTCTGGGAGCTCTGGGGGGTTCTGGCCAGTTGACACTGTTGTTCCCTCCATGGGACTGCAAACCCCCTCAGCTCCTTCAGTCCCTTCTCCAACTCTTCCACTTCCATTATGTTAATCTTACTGATCTATGAGCATGGAGGATCTTTCCATTTTCTGATATCTTCTTCAGTTTTTTTCTTCAGAGACTTGACGCACTTGTCACATAGTTCTTTCACTTGCTCTGTTAGAGTTACATCAAGTTGTTTTATATTATTTGTGGCTATTGTAAAGGGTGTAGTTACTCTAACCTTTTCCTTACCCAATTTATCATTCCTATTGAAAAGGGCTACTGATTTCTTTGAGTTAAGTTTGTATCCAGCCACATTGCTGAAGGTGTTTATCAGCTGTAGGAGTTCTCTGGTAGAATTTTTAGGGTCACTACACATCATCCCTGAACAATCATACTGTGACTTCCTCCTCCTTTTGGTTTTGCTGGTGTGAAATTATCTATTTCTTGTGTTTTGTTGGGTATTGTTACCCTGCTTATGTTGGAGCTTTTCCTCTATTATCCTCTGTAGGGCTGGATTAGTGGAAAGGCATTGCTTATATTTGGTTTTGTCATAAAATATTTTTCTCTATCTATTGTGGTTAAATCTTTTTGTGAATATAGTAGACTGTGGTAGCATCTGTAATCTCTTAGAAGCTGTCAAACATCTGCCTAGGCCCTTCTGGCCTTTCTCAAGTTTCCATTGAGAAGTTTCTACTAGGTCTACTAATTCTACTAGGTCTGCCTTTATATGTTACTTGGCTTTTATCCTTTGTGGCTTTTAATATTCTTTGTTTCTGTACATTTAGCATTTTGACTATTATGTGACAGGAAGATTTTCCTTTTGGTCAACTCTACTTGGTGTTCTGTATGTTTCTTGCAAGTTCATAGGCATCTCTTTCTTTGAGTTCGGGAATTGTTTTCTATGATTTTGTTGAAGATGTTTTCTGGACCTTTGAGTTGGGAGTGTCCTCCTTTGTTGTTCTTATTATTCTTAGGTTTGCTCTTTTCATAGTGTCCCATATTTCCTGGGTGTTTTGTGTTAGAAACTTGTTAGCTTTAGCATTTTCTTTGACTGATTTATCAATTTTTTTCTGTCACATCTTCTACACTTGAGATTCTCTCTTCCATCTCTTGTATTCTGTTGGTGATGCTTGTGTCTGTAGTTCCTGTCCCCTTTCCAACGTTTTCCATCTCCAGGATTGCCTCAGTTTGTGTTTTCTTTATTGCTTCTGTTTCTATTTTCAAGTCTTCAAATGTTTTATTCATTTCTTTTACCAGTTTGACTGTATTTTCCTTTATTTCATTATATTCAATTCCTTTTAGAGTGCTTTTACCTTTTTGATTGTGTTTTCCTGTATTCTTTAAGGGATTTACTCATTTCCTCTTTAAAGGCCTTTACCATCTTCATAAGACTATATTTATAGTTAATTTCTTGTGATTCATGTGTGTTGAGATATTCAGTAGCTGGGTTCTTGTGGTGCCATATTATTCTGGCTTTTATTTATTGTGTCCTTAAGTTGGCCTTTAGCCATTTGCTTGTCCCTAGTGTTGACAGCACCATTCTTCACAGATGGCAGCAAACCTCAAGGGATTCAGGAAGAGCTGGTAGTCCCTGATGTCATCAGGTCTTGTAGGTTTCAGTTAGAGCTGGCTCTCCCTAGTAGCAGCAGGCTTCTAGGGTTGTAGGCAGAATTGGTAGTCCTTCATGGCTTCAAGCTGCTGGTTGTCCCAGGTGACAGCAGGCCTCCAGGGATGCAGGTAGAGGTGGTAGTCTCTGATGGTTGCAGGTCTTTGGAATTGCAGGTAGAGGTGTGGACCAGAAGATGGTGCACAGACTGACAGTACAGATCACATGCCTGCTGGGCTTGCCAGGGTACTCAGTGAGCAGGAGCTTTGTGCTTCTGGATCTCACATGTTTTTCCTGGGCAGTACCAGGCCTCCAGGGATGCACATAGAGCTGTGGCCTTGGAAAAGGAGAGCTGAGGAGCAGGGTGGAGTTCAAGGCTGCTGGGTTTTCCCAGAGGGCCTGGAAGGCAGGAAATTGATGGTCCTGGATGGCTCTATGTGTTTGGGATTGTGGTTAGTGTTGACCAGAGGATGGAATGCAAAGGGGGAAAGGGCAGATCTCATGGCTGCTGTGCTTGCCAGGGACACAGAAGACACTGAATCATATTTTTATCCTGTGATAACATATAATAGTATTAGGATTGCCTTTAGTATCTAGGGCAAACCAAGATATAACATTCTGAAAACCTGCTATGACTATATGGATGCATAGACAAACTTTTATTTATTTATTTATTTATTTATTTATACTTTTAAAAATATAGTAAGTGATGGAGAACTTAGTTAGTTCCTTTTAAGTTGCTAATTTTTTATTTACTAACCTTCTCACCTGGTAAATGTAGCGTAACCTAACTATAAAATAGTTTTTCTAGTTCTCAAGTGTGTGCAGTGCACTTTCTGCACAGTTGTGAGGTTTTAAGGGTCATCATAAAAATAACTCTGGTTCTAAAGGATTTTATATACTACAGAATTTTATAAGACTCTAGGAGTTTATTGTTTTTATTACTGGTGGAACTGAAGAATAAATGCATTCATTAATTTTGATTTATGCAGGCTGAATTATATAGTGCAGTAATATGGTTGATCTACCTTGTAGTGAGTATATATATATATATATATATATATATATATATACACACACACACATTACATATATGAATTTGGTACTTGGATAATGGAAATTTTCTAGGCGTTATTCTTGCATTCAAAAATCTGCAAATTTATTATTTGTTTTAATTACCAGCACTTTGATAAATTTTGTGCTTAATTTTTTTTTGTTTGTAATGTAGTCTAAGGTTAAATAATACAATGACCCTGGAGTAAAGAATAGAACATTGTAGTTGTGAATTTATATTTTTAAGTACTCCTATGCACATGAATGAAATGATCTTAGTATAATTTCTGTAGTAGAAGTCATTCAATTAAATGTTCTTCTTCAACATAGCATAAAAGAAATGAGTCATTGGATTCAAGATTGGAAATATCAACTCAAGAATCAAATTGATTGCATGTTAAACTGAGTATCAAATTAATTTTCATAATATTTTGTTAAATAACAGACAATCTCATATGCAGTATCTTGGTAATATTCACAGCATCACAGTTTCCCAACTTCTCCCAGATCCATTCTCTTCTCCCTACTTTTGTTGTCCCGTTTTTGAAAATTAGTCAAGTCCGTGACTGTTCCTTAACTAGAATGCAGTAGCATATGTAAAAAAATTAAGTTTTGTTGTGATTGTAATCATGTGACCTGCTTTTCTTGACAAATAGGAAAGTTGGCGATTACATCTTTGTAGTCCTTTTGAAGGCTAGAGTTCGTCAACTACATGTTTATGCTGTGTGCTGTATCCTGGACTAATTGCTCCATTTGAAATTCAAATGCATATATTTTTAAAACCATTCTTATCAACATCTCAATATCCTCAGTTTCTCTCTAATGACAAAACCTTTCTTTCTATTTCACTAAAAAGAGCCTATAAGCAAAGGAGAAGGCCAGAAGGTTGCTTACTATCTCTATATATAGTCTTCTAGTTACCTTATCTAAAGTAAGTGTTCAACTTTTTTTTTGTCAGAATTACTTTCTACCTATTATCTAGAATTGTTTTCTAACTTTTCCCTTGATATTATCATCTTTATTTTCTCTTTCTGTTTATTAATATTTTAATTTGTTTTTCACTAGTTGCTTTCCTGTAATTCTGAAATGTACACACACTAAATCAGGCATAGGAAGTGGAGGGATTGGTACATCCCAAAGTGAGTTTGTAGGTAGGTAGAGGGGTAGCCATGGATAGTTCAGGTGTGATAATCTGTGTTACCAAGGGGGACAAAAATACCTTTCCAGATTCTCAGATGGTACAAAGAATTCCTGAACATGGAACTTGATGAAGAAGAAAAGCAAATTATGTAAGAAAAATTAATTTCCAGACATAAATCACATGAAGAATGTCTAGTTTGGAAATAGTCTAAATTCAAGTATAAGAACTTCAAACATTCAGGGCAAAGAACATCCAAACTCAAATAAGAGGTCACCATGTGAAAAAAGTGTTGGAAATGGTATTAATACATTAATGAATGTGGATGAAAAGACTGGGTAGAATTGCATCAGGGAGAGAGATCATCAGAGATTTAAAAAAAAATGAAAAACAAACAAACAAAATAAGCCAACCAACCGAACCAAACACACACACACACACACACACACACACACACACACACACACACACAAACTGCCAAAAAATCAAGAAACTTAAGAATGAAGATTTAGGTCATAGGTTCATAAAGCACCAGATGGTGCCTGTCAAGTATTAGGTAGCAACCAGGAAACCTTGTTTAAATACAAAACAAAGGCAGCTGGTCTGCAAGCATCCCATGGCCTGACAAGGTCATTGTGTACAGAGCCTTGCAGCTCAGATAAGGAGTGAGTAGGAGGTGATACTCAGTATTTGAGACATCAATCCATTTATTCATTCAATAAATATTCAGTTCTGACAATGTGGAAAATCCTATGATAGGTTCTTGGACAATGACAGTTTGGAAAACCATGTTCAACAGAATATTTCAAACAGAGGGGAAGAGGGCAAGCATGTGAATAAATAGCTGAGTAGACATGAGAAAAGATTTTCACGTGTTAAAAAGCTTCACTGCCTGATGTACCTTGTGGTGGTCAACTAGAATCAACCTGAGGGGATTTCAGTTCACCACAGACACAAATTGAGGTAAAAGATCTACCTTAAATGTGTGTTGTGCTCTCCATGAGTTGGGGTCCAGGATTGAATAGATAGGAGAAAGCCAAGGTTAGGTATTCACTGCGCTCTGTTTCTTGCCTGTGGATACAATGTGACCAGCAGCTGCATCTTCTTTTCCCTATTTTACTGTATCCTTTGAAAACTGTGAGTCAAACTGTATTTTTTCAATTGCTTTCCTTTTGTATTTGTTGTAGACAATAATGCACACCTGTATCAGCTTCTACCAACATTACATTCTATTGTGTGCTCATTAGATGACTCAGTGAGACTTCTCTTGGCTCATGCTATCAGTGTACAGTGAACTCAGTATCTTGGAAGACTTATTCCTGTAATGTAGTACTATGCCTTCCAAAACTTAACAAAAGGGATGACAACCATTTGTTTTCAATGTATGATAATTGTTACAACCTATCAGGAATGCAATAAATATGTAGATAATTTTTATGAAAATTTCAATTATTGCTTATTGTGAAGAAAATTAGTCTTTACAAATGTTTCTGTTTAGTGTCTACAAGTAATTAGTTCAGAAAAAAAATCCTGCTTCAAGTTGGACCTTTTCAAGCTCCTTAATATTCATCTGAAATATATTCTCCTGAAATCTTATAAATGTGTCTTACATCTTTTTAATATTAGAAATCATAAACCTCTGGTATGAGATTGTGATTGCTTTTCCTGCATTGATCTTATATGACAAAAGAAGAAAGCAGAAAGATGTAATACATTGCCTATAATGTCAGAAATACATTTCCTACATTGAGATTTTTGTCAAATTATTCCAATGTCCATTCAAACGACTACTAAGCCAGCTCAACCCTAATTGTTATGTACAAAACTAACAGAAAATAATTTCTACTTTTAAATATACTGAAAACTTATTAACTTACTAGTGCTACTCATTTCTCATTTTCAGTTAATTATACTAAAGAATGACATTGTTATCAGTATCCATGATCATGGCCACCTTCGGTGACATCCAGCAGCACATACATACTGCTTCATTCCTTCAAAAGAGAATATTATGTCTGAAAATGTTTTCAAAAGTATTTGAGAATTAAGTTCACATATCATATAATTTGTTTGGCCAATGATTTTATTTCCAAAAGGCAGGTAGAATATAGATAGAACTTGGAGTTAAAACCGTAATGGCATTAGAACATTCAGTCAACAAACTGTGTGGGTTAATAATTATGCAGCTGTCAGCATCTCTGCTCAGTCTCCTGAGGTCATTAAGTCAGGTGGTTACCTCAGCATCCCTTAAAACAATCATGCAAACATGATTTACTATAAAGCTCAACTATCAAATATTTTAAACTAACAAAACTACAGTTCTAGGTAAATAAAAATACTACAAACCACATAACATTATTATTTTTACTTATAGTCAATTTTCTCAACATGTTCTTACTGATTTGATTATATTACCTGATACTTTCTCCCTCACAGTTAAGCATCAATTCTGTTCATGACTTTGATGTTTTTTAATATATTTTGCTGCTGACCTCCAAATTCCTAACTCTGTTTAAAAGTCATTAGGCTCTTAGTCCATGATCTCTTCTCTCTCACACAATGCTTTATGTCCAGCTAGTGACTTGAAACAGAATCCCATGGAGAATTCAGGAGAATGGTTTCCAGAGTGGGCACAGGGTACCCAGGATGCTAGATTGTCTAAGAAGGAAAAAAGGGCAGATTTTTTTTTTAAAGTCATTTTTTTCAAGTGATGCAGAAAGATGGGGAAGTATGTGGACTGAGGAGAGCAAATGAGCTGGCCACATCCATTAAGTCCAGCTGTGACTTTTAAGAGTCTGTTTCAATTGAGCAGTGAGATTGGAAAGTAGATTGTGAGATGCTACGGAGTGAATGGAGCACATGAGCAGTTCAGAATTAAATGATGTGTGAATGGACCACTGCTTGTAAAGCTTTGGATTTTTTTTTCCCCAAAAGTTGAAGTCTGTTTTCAAAGATGGCGTATTGAATGAAAACCTAAACAGGTAAGAAATAGAATTCTCATTCTTTGCTACCTCTCTCTATTGGGCTGGAGATCTCTGACTGTATTAGTATATCTCGCTTTTCAAAGTCAATGTAGGCTATTCTTGCAAGAGGTGTAGCGGAATGAAAGAGGAAGGAAATGGGTTGTACACAAGCTGGGTGCATAGTAACTGCCTAACTGGGAAGAGAAGCATAGCTAGAGAAAGCTTCAGGTGTGACAAACCTTACCTACTAAGGGAAGGCTCCATGCTGGAGGCAGCTCAATGGACTCCTGTGGTAGGCCAGTGTGCCCACTGCTTCGGTTAGTGAGAACCCCACAGAGAGCTGTCCTTCAGTTGTCTATCTAAACTGCAAAGATACAGTGATTGATGGTTCCAATGCCTCTTCTCTTAACTACAAATGACTTGTTTGTGTCACAGTACTATCTTCCTTTCCACCTAAGGCATTCCGTCCATCCTGTGCATGTATTAAGGAACTCCTAAATGATTACTTTAGGAATGCATAATTTAAAAAAAAAAATGGAGAAAAATTTTAAGAGGAAGAAGAACCAGAGTTGGTAAAGGAATAAACCCTTAGAGAAGAGTATGGTATTTAGACTTACCTTCTTTGCTCCTCTACAAATCTAGTATTTTATACAAGAGTAAAAATGATTGGTATTTTCTCAGGATTTTAAATGATCCCTTTCTTAGTATATTTTCAAAGTAAAAGTTGTGGAAGAAACATAAATTCTTTGAAAAAATATATGTTCTTATCAGAATAAATTTTATATTAATTGCATTTTCTTTCTTACTACAAAGTAGGCAGTTATTGTCTTAGATTTAATACTTTGTTCTTGACCCAATAAACATTCTTTGCACAGAGGAATTGAAGGCTCTTTGCCTTCTTGTTTTTCTGAGAAGCTATATTCTTTTAAAACAAAGCATATTGCCATGTTTTCCCATTTCGACGTGACAGATACAACTTTGGATAGGAAGGACTTGGTTTCCTTCCTTGACTCAGAGGGTTTGGTCTGTGATTATTTGCTACTGTGTGTCTGACATACCTACACAAATGTTGGAGCAGGAAGTGAGCCTACACTTCTTGCTCAGTGGATGGGAATAGGGAAAGGAGTTATAACCTCTTTGTACATTTTTGTCACCTTCTTAAATGCCATTACATTTTGAATTCTGACTGCCTGTGAAGACATTCTCATAGATTTACAACTGGAAGTTTGCTTCAGTAAAGCCTAGGTGCTTCTTTATCTAGTCAAGGCGAAAAGATTAACCACCACGCTAAACTACTTAGGTGCCATGATAGAAGGAGAAAGTAAAAGAAAAGCACAGACAGTAAATGCTTAGACAGAAAATCTAGCATGCCTATATTTAAACAATATTGGCCACAATAGAGATGTGAGAAGCCAGGAGGACAAAGATCTGTATCTTTTCTCTTTTTCCAACATCGAAGGTTTAATATTTGAACTCCTTTTATAGTCATTTTGATACAAATGTGTGTGTGTATGTGTGTGTGTGCATGTTGTTACTTAGGTGTGAAGTTATAATTTTTTAAATTACATTGTTATTTTGGAGTAAACTAATAATATCAAAAAATTTCAGAGATGCTACAGATGTTCTAATCTGCCTACTTGCTTCTGATTTTATACTCACGATTAAAAAAAAATGGTGCACATGTCAAAACTAAGAAATGAACACTAAGATTGAGCAACATCCAAATTTTAACTGGATTTTATATATTTATATCACTCAATTTGTGTGTGTGTGTGTGTGTTCTAAGATGCAACTCAGGGTACATTGCCATTACAAGGGACCACGTTCCTTTTCAAGAGACTACATTGTTGAAAATAAAGCTGATAATTATTCTAAGCCACAACTTTATTCAATCATACATGTTCATATAGATCCTCTTTGAGGTTATCACTCTGTGCCTCAAGAAATTCATTGTGGTAGTTAACAGCTTTCTCAGTAGAAACAAGTACAAAAATAACTGGCCAATATTTAGAGTTTCTGCTTAGCCACCTTTATATGCTAATAGAAAATAATCTAGCACTTCAAAGTTCAGTTTACTTCTCAGTACATAGAAAATGAAGAAACTGAACCGATAGTGTTAATCAGAATTAGTTAATGGGAGGAAATGCTTTTGTGCTGGGCCTGAAACAATGAATGAATGCAGAGTGAACATTGCTGTCACTGTAACTAAGAAAGGAGTGAACCCACAATTAGAAGGTGTCATGTATTCTTGTAAACATATTAACACATTATAAATTTACTGATTCAGTTCTGCTTGATCTTTGTATCCACATTCATTAAAGTCGCTTCTATGCAAATCCTAGAGCAGGAGAGAAGACCGCCCCTGTTCTCAGGAAATGGATTCTAGCTGAAGAAGCAAACAACAATATTTGGTATCCATATGGACTAAGGATTTTGTGTGAATTTTATATGAAAAATAAGGCATGTCTTAAAAATCCTTGTTTGGCAGCTCAAGGAGCTTTTTTGACAGGCTGTGGCTATTTCATATTTAATTATCTTTTTGTATTCCATGTGTAGATGGTTTATTCAATTCCATAATGATTTTGGGGGGGGTTAGGGAAAGATTCAATAGAGGCTTCTGGAATTGGCTTTGGGCAGGGTTCTTAGGTTCCTTTTTAATAATCCTTCCATATCCTCTTCTATGTTTCTTCTTTCTTAGCACAAAGCAAGTTATGGTTCAATTGACTTTCTGTCTGCTTAATAAATATTGATATATTGGATGCATTCAGGCATGGCCATGTGTGATCCATCTTTAAAGGTAGAGTCATTTTGCAGCAAGGCTGCGATTTATTTATTCCTCATTCATTCTCACCTCTTCTGCGAGGCCTCATTATGCAAATACCGAGATCATTCGAGAAAGGAAAAACAAAAGCAATATTTGCTTTTAGAAAAATAGTGGCTATTGAAAACAAGATATCATCTTAGCATAGAGGAGTGAGGAGAGCTCTTATTGTTTTCCTTGTATTCCTGTCCTTTCTTTAGATAATAGGAAAATGTAATTGAAAGCAAAATGTGCAATTTTCTGATTGTGAGAGCTCCAGCATTTTTTCAGCAACTGAGGAAACTAAATGTATACAATTCTTTACCTAGGACTCTACAGAAACAAAGTTAAATAAGCCTAGAAATAGAATACAATCAAATGATTTTTCAAGGATATTTTAGACATCTTACTGAAAAATAATTTGAAACTATGCTTAATTAAATATATGAATTTTTACTTTATGTGTTAATTCTGGTTGCTACTTATAGATGTGACACACTGGTTGATGATAAGGAAGAATAGGGATGATTTAAAAATAATTTAATGGCAACATTTACATTTCCCTTCGATTTAAAGTTATACTTGACAAATAATTATCTATTTCTATAAGGTACAGCAGATTTTATGTGTATGCATTGCGACATACTACCATAATCAAGCTCATTAATATATTCAGCACTTCATACAATTATATTTAATTCTTCAGTGATAAAAATAGCTCAGATCCTCTTGGTATAGTTGTTTAGTACATAACACATTTAATTAACTATACCCAAAACACCTTACAGCAAATCTTCACAATTTCTTTATTCTATCTGACTTCACTTTTGTGTCTTTGGAGCAAGAACTTGCAATTCCTACTGCCCCAACCTTCCAGGCCTTGCCAGCCACCATTTTGCTATCTGCTTAGGTTAGTTTGTTTTAATGTTGATATAGTTGAAATCATGCAATATCAATCAATCTGCTTAAACATAAACATGATGCATTTTGCATGACCTATTGATTTACAACATTATCAATATTATCATGGTCACAAGATGTTCTTGTTTTAAGCTGTATCAATTTTTTTTTTATACCATATAACCTATATATAACATAGGATACAAAAATCTTTAAAATATTCCATATCTTTTTCATTTACCAATCTACAAGTAAATACTCAGTTTAAATACATATGTTGAATAACTTTGCTCCAAATAGCTTCAAAGTATTTCCTTAGTAATAGTAAGTATAGTTTTCCATCTACATATACATACTTTTATTTTTAAAGAGTATCTTTCTCTGATATTATATAATCTCATAGACTGTATGTTGAGAAAAGTTGCTGACTAATTTTGTATTTGAAGCCACGTCCCATTGGGTAATTCTGCATTTTCTTACATCCATCAGCGATGTAGCATAAAGAGACATATATTTTTGCCAAGATTGTCTCCTAATGTTGTAACCTTTTAATATAGTTCCTCGTGCTGTGGTGAACAAGTACCATAGAACTAGTTTTGTTATTACATCATATCTGTAATGTTGCTACTGTTATGAATTGTTGTGTAAATACCTGTGTTTTCTGATGGTCTTAGGTGAAACCTATGACAACGTCCTTCAACCCCCAATGGGGTCGTGACCTAGAGGTTGAGAACAACTGGTCTAGCACAAAGGTTGGGCCCATCATTAAGCAGAAGCATGATTTTAATTGTTCTGGATCTCATTTCATGCAGGCTGCATTTGATTACTTTAATAAAGCCTCTTGTGCAGAGTGGCATGTAAGAAGACCAGTAGGAGATTCCAGCCTGTACTTTATCTGTAGCTGGCCAAGTCTTGAAAAAGGACAGGGTTTCCCAACTATTTAGAGACCCTCTCTACTTTCAAAATTCTATTAATTCTTTACTTTCACAAATATTTTCACTTATGCTGTTTTCTAAAATTTAATTCATATTTTGTTAAAATATATATGATTTATTTAAATATTTGTTAAAGTAGTGTCACAGTATTAAGTTTAAATGTTGCAAATGGTGAACATATTATAGGAAATAAATGATGAATAGCTAACCGGCAATTCATATTAAGAACATACTTGATAATTAGTTTTGAAGAAAAATTTTTGAAAATATTATATGGATGATTGCCCGAGTTGAATGGATAATCACATAATTATGTGATTTTTTTTTTTATGACATTGCAAGTTACTTTTAGGTTGAACATCTTTAAAATAAACTGAATTTTAAAATAGAGAGATAAAAAATGAAGTATTTTCAAACAGGTTAATGTATATTTTTATAGAAAAAATCAAATGGATGTATGTTTATAAAAGTGCTGAATACATACAAGAGTCTATTGGAGAGATTTTGACAATTATATATTATAAAATAAAGCCCCTCTGGATAGAGCAGCAAGTGTGGCCAATTTCTTCAGCGAGCTTACCTTATTCAAGAGCAATTAAGAATTAAAATTAAAAAAAATCTGTGCATACAATTTATTTAATTACTCCTTTGTACTCCATAGATATGGAGGGACTTATCCAAGATCATTTACTGAATGCTTGGTTCCTAGATGGTGGAATTAATTTAGAAGGATTTCAAACTAAGAGGGAGAGTGTATGCGAAGGAAACTGGCCATGAGAGGCATGTCTTTCTACATTTTGTTTCATCTTCAACCTCCTTCTCTGTTGCCTGTCCAACACATTGTTAACAGCTTCCTTTGTCTAGCCACCAGGAACCAAAACTCTGAAGTAATAAAAAAAATACAATTGTCTTCGCCATTTTTTGTTTGTCCGTTTGCTTGCTTATAATCTTGTATTTTTTACAGTGATGCAAAACTAAGCAATACATACTATTCATGCCTCAAAAAAGGGAAGAAATAGGGAAATCTTTTTTTTTTTGACCTGATAAACTCTTGTATTTTTAATTTTTATTTCCATTTATTAATTAATGGAGCCTGAACTGGCTTCTCACTTTGTGTTACTACTAGCACATTTTTGTAAAAGTAATAATTGAGCTCTGAAGAAGAAAAAATGGAAGATTCTGAACTGGGGAAAACTGTAAGTAATTGAAATGAAAGACAAAGCATTTGTGAAAGTTCTTAGATGAGATGAAGCAGGGAGAGACCCGGGATTTGGTGAAGGCTAGGTGACTAAGCCAAGGGTGAAGGTTAAGTACAGTATGCTATGTAATATACTGCACACAACTGGAGTAGCTAAAGGTTGTTGGCTCTTCTTTCAATAACAAAGGGGGGTCATTAAGTCCATGGTCATGAGCTGACCATAGTTGCCGTTCTGGAAGAGACTTGGTGTACAACAAAATTAGATTAAGTCCAAACATATTGTGGTACAAAGGATTGATTCAAGTAGTTTCTCACTCTTTTCTTTCTGAATTTGTTTGTTTTTTTCAGTGCCTTTCCATGTTTGTTTTCCAATAGCTGTATGATCTGTCTTGTGATCAAAAGCATTCCATTATGTACTATTGAACCATTTGCTTAGCTGGGGAAAACTATATGAATATACCCAACTAATGGTGAGTAACTAAGACTCTAGTTGGGTTGCATATTTTAAAATATGGTATGCATGCTTATATGTACAAGGTGTGTGGATATGTTCATGCATTCATGCATGCAAATGCATGTGTGTTCATGATACTGCACACATGGAAGACACAGGACAATCAATCTTAGATACTCGATTTCTACCTCGTTTGATACAGAACCTTCTTGTGAATTCCTCTGCGTACACCCACTTGAGTTGTGGGCTCAGAAGCTAACAAGGACTCATCTATCTCTGCCTCCCAAGTATCTGTAGGAGAGCTGTTACTGCTGGTTACAAAGGCTTACATTAACTGTCCAGCTTTTATGAGAATTTGGGAGATCTGATTTCTTGCACAGCAAATACTTTCACACACTAGAGCAACTCTTCCTCTCAAGCCAGAAGTGTAAAGGTGATGATGCAAAGGAAATGCTGGCAAATGGCTGTTGAGATGAGATGGGCATTCAGCCACTTTTCTTAATTGTACCGGTTTACTTTTTGGCTTTTATAGGTGTTATTTTTTCACACTTTAAGTAATTGATTATTAACACTGAATATTCATTAGTATATTAATATGTTCCAGATATTTTTCTCTTTCTGTAAAATTCCCTTTGGAATTTTTAACTTGTTGATATAATTTTGAAATATTGTGAACATAGTACATTTCATATCAAATTAGAATAAAGAAGAATTGAATAGAAGTTTTGTTTGCATTTTCTGTTAATAGTTACATTAAAGTTATTCTGTGTGATAACTTTAATCACTTAAATCTGGTTTTAGAAGTTATTTCAACTCCAGACTAGTGTATTTCACCTATCTCATATGTTTAATGCCATCTGTGATATAAGAACTGAGTAATATGTTATTCTCACATGAAGGAATGACAAATTTTTGTATTAGATATTAATTTCAAATTGCCTATATTTGAAAAAATTGCTCAATAAGCAGTACATTTTCTGGCTACAGTCATGGTTTTTAGTGTTTAGTGCTTGCCTCGCAAGTGTGACAAGCATGAGGCCTTGAATACAAATCCCTACAACTCATTTAAAACTAAGTGTGGTTCTTTGGGGTGTAAACCTTGTGCTACTACTTATCAACATCAAGTTGGAGACCGAGAAATCCCCTAAACTCATAGGACAGCTAGCACAGAGTTGAACAAAGCAGCAAACCACAAAGAGCTGGTTTGCCTCCAGATGAATGACAGGGACTGACACCCACGGTTGACCTCTAACCTCTGCATGTTCCCAGAGATACAAATGCACATATGCATAGAACGAATTTTTAAAAGTGAATTTTCTAAATAATATATTTTTGTCTTTTGTGTTGTTGTTGCTTCTGAAGCAGTAATTCCAAATGATTTTATTCAGAGAAACCAGAATAAGAAAATCAATATGAGGAAGACACGAAATAAAATTGTAGCATTGCACAAGAATTTTCTTCCTGGCACTCAGGGGTCAGGGAAGTGCAGCATCATGACAGTACTTCACTCCCTGAAGGACAGTAATGTCATTTACTTGGAATCATGCTGAGAAGGGTAATAGATGTTTGTCTCCACCTATCCTACACCAATAGTACTGAAAAGGCACACAGTTCCCCAACTTCACCTAAGGAAAAGGACCTTACTGAGCTCAAGAAATTGACAAATAATTCACCCCAAAGTAATATAGCAGAAAAGGGAGAATTATTTTAAAAAATACAGATGGTATTTCTAAAATCTACTTTTGCCATATATTGAAGCTGCTGCTTCTTCTCCTCCTCCTCCTCCTCCTCCTCCTCCTCCTCCTCCTCCTCCTCCTCCTTCTTCTTCTTCTTCTTCTTCTTGTTCTTCTTCTTCTTCTTCTTCTTCTTCTTCTTCTTCTTCTT
>JADRCH010000004.1:8102400-8143613 GCA_019843965.1 Rhynchomys soricoides | reverse complement strand
TGTCTGTCTGTCTGTCTCTGTGTGTTTGTGTGTATGTGTATGTCTGATCTGTCTGTCTTTGTGTGTGTGTATGTGTGTCTGTGTCTGTCAGTCTGTCTGTCTGTCTGTCTCTCTCTCTGTGTTTCTCTCTCCCTTTCTCTCTCTGTGTGTTTGTGTGTGTGTGGTATGTCTGCCTGTCTGTCTGTCTTTGTGTGTGTGTGTATATATATGTGTTTGTGTGTCTGTCTGTCTGTCTCTCTGTGTGTGTATATGTGTTTGTGTCTGTCTATGTATGTGTGTGTGTTTGCTAGTGTTTGTGTGTGTGTGTGTGTCTGGTCTGTCTGTCTTTGTGTGTGTGTGTGTATGCGTGTGTGTGTTTGTGAGTCTGTCTGTCTCCCTCTCTCTCTGTATCTCTCTCTCTGTGTTTCTCTCTCCCTTTCTCTCTGTGTGTGTTCGTGTGTGTATGATATGTCTACCTGTCTGTCTGTCTGTCTGTGTGTATGTGTGTTTGTGTGTGTGTGTCTCTCTGTGTATATGTGTTTGTGTGTATGTGTGTGTGTGTGTATGTCTGTCTGTCTGTGTGTGTATGTGTGTCTGGTCTGTCTGTCTTTGTGTGTGTGTGTGTGTGTGTGTATGTGTGTCACAGCTAGAAAGCAAAAGTGGAAAAGAAGGAAAATACAGTAAGTGGTGGGACAAAGTGAACTAAATGTTGCAGAGCATGAAATCCTCCTCTAGCCCATCACAGAAGTGAGAAAATGACTACGAAAGGCATCAGAAAATATATAAAATTAGGCTGATAAAAATCAGCAAGGAGAAATTGCTTACATATTCAAAAATTGCTTAAAATGAAGAAAGTTATATTTGAAGGTAGATTAATCATGGTCATGGGCACAAGGTAAGAAAGAGAAGAATGTAATTATATTAACATCATGAGAACATTGAAGGCAAAGAAATTATTAATAATCTGTTGTTTGCTGCCTTGTTTTAATTGACAATTTTTAATTTCTACTTTTTTCTTCTTTTTGTTCTCAAGATAATACTCCATCAGTAGGTTAGGAATTATATCAATGATGTCATAAGCCTTGGTAAATAGTATCAACTTATGCATTAGAATATATTGAGTATGAATAGACCCACCAACCCTTTCAGGAGGGTCTGAATTATATATATTTATATATACTTATATATAAATTATAAATATAATAAATATATAAATTATATATTACATATATAATTACACACACATATATATATTTATATACATACATATATATATACACACTTATATTCAAGGATTGTTTGTGCTAGTGTGGTAGCAATGACACTGGAAAAAAATTATCTGATTGTGAGGGTTGCAAAGGCATTGGTCATTTCTGACCCCAAAGTGCTGGGTGACTTCAAAGAAACAGCATCATCCTGACACAAATGCACTTGTATTGTATGAACTAACAGAGACTATGACAGTACATGGAAGACTTGTCCAAGTTCAACTCACACGAAATCCCAGCACTGAGAAGCGGAAGTGGACACAATGACCCACCCATAACCAAGAAGAGGGTCACAATTGAAACCTGCTGGGAAAAGAAAAATTAACTGTGTCACTGGGTGTTATCAGCCATACCACAGGGCAGGTCTAATGCCAACCCTGTGATTTTCTTTTGCCTTGAGTGTGTGTGTGGAATGTCCACTTTTTGTTTTGCCTTGGTGATTTTTGTGCTTTCGTTCATCTGTTTTACTTTTTTGTATTTGTTTGTTTACTGAAACACACATACACACAGAGATGTAGGGAGGGGAGGGACCTGGGAAGGGAGGGAAGGAGACAAAGACAGAGACAAAACATGAAATTGAGTGTGTCAGGACATAGGGTGAATCTTGGTATAGTGGTAGAGGAGGAGGAATATGGTCAAATTATATTGTATGAAATTATATGCAGCTCCATTTAATTAATTTTCTAAACTATTTCTCCCCAGTCTTCTAAATCTTAATCTTTTGAGGAAGTTTGAAGGAAAAAATTCACCTCTGAAAGCATGCAAACAAATAGCATTATATGGACTGAGCAGGTTATATTCAGGAGACAATGGAGAGAGGAAGATAAACGTGTTTAGGGTGAGTAAAAGTAAGGGAGAAAGATTGAATCATATTATAATCGCAGAAATTTCCTTTTCTTCTTTTGAGCCCCCACATACCTTGCCCTCTCAAATTCGTGGTCCTGACCTCTTTTCCTTTAAATTTTATTATATATTATATAAAATTAATATAACTATATGTAATTAAATTTTTTCATTCTGTATAATGATTGTATATGTAGGAATTTAGAGATGACCATTTCCCTGAAATCAAACACATATAATCCAAGTTTTGACAGGAATATTCTAAGTGAAAAAAGTGTTTCATATTTGTGTGTTGAGTGTTGATTACATTTTATCATGATTTTCCATTTTTATGTAAATACATCAACAGTCATTTTATTTTTAATCAATCATAAAGTTCTATGATTTATAAATGCTAAATATAAATACATAGATTCTCAGTGGTGTGGTGTTTTCCTCTATGTTAAAAGTAATTTATAGTAAATTCCTTATCAACTATGGTGCCTACAATTACACTCTACATTTTCATTTTAATAAATATGAATGTCAACATTGTTTTTCTTCTCTTATCCAAATATTCTTAACCTTCAGTTGTGTAGAGCTTTGTTCAAGCCCCCACTGTGTGCTTGGGAAGTTGTCCAAAGAACAGAATTTCTGAGATAAAGGCAGCATAGTGATAGATAGTGTGTCAGGGACATCATAGCAGCCTTTGGTGGCTCAGAGGATGGCAAACAGAGCTTTGTTATGGTCTCTGCAACACACTGAGTGAAAGGATGGATGGAGAAGAGGGCAAAGGCGGTGTGGAAAGAGTCATATAAGTAAAATAAGGATATTGCTGACGCTCACTAGTCATTTAAGAGAGGACAGGATTTTAATAGCATACATTCTTATTTATATGGTTTTCATAGAATTCCAGTGAACACAACCAGTTGGATCTCATTTCTCTAATTGGTACTGTGTTCTACAATAGGTCAACAGATTTTTAACAGGATTTCAGGTAGATGAAACTACGCTGAACTTAGGAAAGGCTTGATGGAATTCTCTGGAAAAGTTAAAGATGGACCTGAATAGAATCATATGTTTATTATCATGAAAACTGTCCACTAATACATCCAGTTTTCTCATTCATCCTCTATACATGTTTCTCTATTTAAATATCCATGAGCACATACTTTTAAATTTTTTTGTGTGTTAAGGTAATTAATATATCTGTTTTATAAACAACACAAATCTCTCTATTCTGAATTTGAAGATTGTAAGGATGATGTTTCTTTTCATAAACAGAAAACTATTCCAGGTTCCTTTCAGGAGCTCTAAAGTTTCCTCACAGCTGTGAAAAGAAAGCAAAGTCAAGGTATTTTAGCAGGGGTTCATGACTTTTTAGTGTGTATGTAAGCATGTAAGAAATTTAAATTTTCATCTTAAATATTTCAAAGATAAAAATGTTCATGTCCAAAATAACAACCATTGTGTTAAATAAAATATGTCCTTAGATGAGATGAATTCTATAAAGACCTTGTTTACTCTGTTGAATTCTTGTTGAATTCTTGTAGTGAGGTATGGGACAATGACATGCAGGTGGTTATTCTAGCTGCTCAACTTTTACCTTTCAATAAATCTACTTTATGCCATTTTGCTTGTAATTTTTGGCTTTGCTGTGTTTGTTTAAAAGGGCACATAAATACAGTCACTCTTTCAGTACATGGTGTTCCTCATAAGTGTTTTATTAAGGGCACTAATGAGTTCCAGCTCGTCTCTCACTGGATAGACCAGTTCTTAATGACCCTTGATAAGAGAAAATAGACTTTCACAGAAAAGCTTTCTTTCTAATCAAAGCAGCAACCTTCTCATCAAAACATACGGCCAATGCCAGATCTGATTAACAACTAGAGACTGTGGGACACAAAGTTAATTAAGGCCCTCGAATGCCTGAACTTACATGGAGTTGTTTTAAACATTCTGAAGCACAACATGATTTATGAAAAAGGCTTTTTTGAAGATTTTCTGTAAATGTGTTTTGTAAAACTCAGTAATGATAAAAAAAAAAAAAAAAAAAAAAACCAGAAACGAACATCAGTTTTCGATCTTTGGCCCCCGCTAATAAATCCCATGTATCTTGTTAAGTTTGAAGTCTGGTATGAGTTATTTTGCTCGATAGTAGCAACTTGCTGGGTTTTTTTTCTGTTGTCCAAAGTAACATCACAGACTTAGAAATCATCATCCTTGTAAAAGTACAAACGAGGGTCTGGGCTGGCGGCACAGACTGTAACCATTACTGACATGGTGAGGATGCAGGGTCAGGAGCCTGAGGGCTACAGAATGAGTTTAAGTCCAGGTTGCTCAATTTTTATTTTTTATTATTATTATTATTATTATTATTATTATTATTATTATTATTATTTTGAGACACAATATCAAAATAAAAAGTAGGAAGGTGGCTGGGGCAGTAGCTCAGTGTTGACTTAACCTCTGATAGGGTCATATTCAGTCTTTAGACAGACAGATGGGCAGGGGGAGACAGAGACACAGAGACAGACAGGTAGCACATCGTTGGAAACAATCTCTAGGCCTACCTCATTACAGATGGTGATGACCAGAACAATTTAAACTTTAAATCTCTTCCTAAGTATGTGTGCCATTGGAATAGGTGTTGCCTCTTCATGCTGTTTCATTTCTAACTAAATTACTTTTATTTTTCAGTCTATTAATCTTTTAACTTATTATTATTATTATTATTATTATTATTATTATTATTATTATTAAATTCTTTTTCACAGTCCAGTCTTTATCCCCCTCCCTGTCCATCCTCTGACTGTTCTCATCCCATATCTCCTCTGACTCAGTCCCCCAGTCTCCAAGAGGATATTCACCACCCCACCACCCACCCCTCCCCACTTGGCCTCCCCACTCTCTACAGCCTCAAGTTAGATGCATCTACTCTCACTGAGGCCAGACCAGGCAGTCCTCTGCTGTATAAGTAAAATAAATTAAAGACATCTTTGTTGTTGTTTAATACACTCTCAGAGCGCTCCTCGGGCTGGACTTGAAATCATGGCTTATCATCTCATCTTCCCCAGTGCTGGGATTGCAGGCATGATCTAACATGCTGTTTAATCATAACTGTTCGGGAATGTGCCCATTGAACGGGGCCTATTTACAGAGGAGTTAAGGTAGAGTTAGACATATCTGAACACCAAAGGAAAGAAAATTCCCCAGGGAATCCTTTATATCTTTGCTTCTTTAACTAACACTATGGAGAGTTAATTATAGCATTAATATTCGCTATTACACTTTGTGCTACTCTATGTCTGCCTCTCATCCCGTCAACTCTCCTCAGTTTTAAATGTCTGCCTTCCTCTGGGTTCCAGTAGTGAATCTCGATGCCTCGTTCCCATAGTTCATATCTCTTTCCGGAAGTCTCGCCTTCTACTTCCTGTCTTGCTGCCTTTACTTCCCACCATCAGCTCTTTACTGGCAAGTGATGATTTCACGCAGTGCACAGGAGACTATCCCTATTGTTCTTTATTTTAATTGTTGAATGACTTAGAATATTTAATTTAAGATGAAATTTATGTTTAGTTTTTAATATTACTAACATATGCTAATTGTAGGAATAATTGTGATGTTTCCCTACATACATGTATTGGGATTCTCAGTGTCAGTCTTTCCGCTGGTCTCCCTCCACCTCTCTCCTTCTCTGCCTTCTCTTTTTCTAGAGCTGGTCCCTAGGAACCCTTTCCCTTACAGGTCCTAGCACACGTAACGATAACTCGTTTCCCCTGTCATCTGTGTCCGGCTTATTTCACTTGTATGATGTACACCTGATTTTCTCTAAATGAGGAGATTTTATTCTGCCTGATGGCTCCATGTTATATTTAACTTTTTCTTTATATGCTCAGCTGTTGATGGTTCTTATGGGTATCTTCATGCTTAGAAAAAGTTCTTCAAGCACCATTTGCTTTGTGTCTAGGGCACCATTTGCTTTGTGGATAGGGTAGCTGGGCTGTATGGTAGTTATATACTTGGTTTTCCATAATGGTTTCAGTAGTATACACTCCTACCAACAGCAGATACATGTTCTTGCCCCGTATCCTTGCCACCACTGTTGTGCCTTTTTTCTTATTATTCCTGTAGATATTTTAATAGGGCTGAAATGGATTTCATTGTACATTAGGATTTTGTTTCCTCAATTAATAAGTATCCAACCAAAGAGTACACACAGAGCGACCCATGACTCCAGCTGCATGTGTAGCAGAGGATGGCATTGTCGGGCATCAGCGGGAGGGGAGGCCCTTGGTACTGTGGAAGCTTGATGCCCCAGTGTAGGGGAATGCCAGGGCGGAGAGGTGGGAGTGGGTGGGTGGGTGGGGGAGCTCCCTCATAGAAGCAGGGGGAGGGCATTTCTGGAGTGGAAACCAGGAAAGGGAATAACATTTGAAATGTAACTAAAGAAAATATCCAATAAAAAGAACTTAATATATTTCCTATTTGTATTTTCTTCTCTTGCAAAGTAACTAATCATATCATTTGCTCATTTTTATATTGTATCTTTTTTCTTTTTTTTTGAAACAGGTTCTCCCTCTAATACCCTCAGGGGGCCTAAAACTTACTCTATAGGCCAGTATGACCTAGAACTCACTGAGATCAATTTAGCTTGTTTTCTGAAGTTCTAGGATAAAGTTGTGTCCTATCACTCCTGCTTTGGATCTATCTTTTATTTACATAAGGCTTATTAATATATGTATATTAATGGGTATCTGGTGCCAGCAGAAGCCTAAGGAGGGTGTCAGAATTCAAATTGTGCATGCTGGGAATAGAACCCAGCTCCTCTACACAATCAGCAACTGCACTTCAAAACTGAGGCATCTCTTCAACCTCTCATAGTATTTAAATGGAAACTCAGTATGTATGTATGTATGTATGTATGTATATACTATTTGCAGTTTATTGGTTTTATTTTTTAAATCAATTATAGATATATAAAACTTTTTACTGAAATCATATAAGTAAATTTTTAGAAGGATAGTACACCCTTGTTTCTTTAAACTAATAAGTAACCCTAGTAGGTAGAAGAGTTACTTTTTATCTAGGCTAGTAAAGTAATTGTTTTGTGAGATAATCTTCTCTTTTATGACTTCCCTCTGTTGTAGTTGCTTGTATATTTACTCACAAGATAGCTATGGTTCTCATAATGTGATATCCTGCTTTAATACTTGATTAAACAACTTTGTCTGGAGTAAATTAAGAATTCTTGATTGCAAATTGGACCTGAGGAAATCTACAAACCCTTCCCAGGATCCCTAAATTACAAAAACTGTCTTGAAATGCAAAATGCTTTTATTACAGGACTGACTTTCTAAATAGTATTCAAGAAGGTTGTGTCTTACCTGCTTTGCCATTTCTTCCCTCTCCCTCTCTCCCAGCTCCCTTTGTCTCCCACCCTCTCTACCTTTCTCTTTCCCTCCACCCTTTCCTTTCCTGACCCTCCCTCTCCCACCCTTTCCCAGTCATATCTTCTTCAGTGAATTGGGTTGTACCACTATGACCTAGATTGGGTTTTGTGTGTGTGTGTTTTGTTTGTTTGTTTTTGTTTTTCTTTTGTTTTGGTTTATTTTTGGTCTAGAAAAAATAGAATTATCTCTTCTCAAGCATTTAAAAAATATTTGCTAAGTACAGTCTGCATGTTATCACAATTATTTCCAAATGTTATGCATAATAATTTAGTAAAGTCATTTAGTGAATCAGAATCTTTACTCTATAAAGATTTTATGAACTAAGGCAGTGGATCAGTAATATCTTGCCATTAGCTAAGCCATTCAAGAAAAGATGATGCCAGTACTTGATCTCAATGATTATTCTGCTACTTTGTTGAAACTTTTTATGAAAATAGCATCATTTTCTCCTCATTCACTTTCACTTTGGCTCACCTTTTCAATCTGTCCTTGAGATTTTTTCCTTCTTACTTCATTAAGAGAAGGTGTCAGGACCCCAGTTCAGGTAACTGTCTGCACCAGGCTTTATTGCCAGGCAGGGGTAACCTCTCAAGGCATGAAATTTTTCTTTTGTCATACAGGCAGCCTTGCCTGTACCAAACTTGAGACATGCCATTATCACTATCAGTATATCCCATGAGTTTGTGGAATATGAATGTTTTCCACATTTCATAGCAGGAGAAACTAGTCTGTTAACAAAGTCCTAGTATGGAATTTTTTACTTTATTTTATTTCAGGGCAAGTTTTGTTTCTTCCTTCTTCAAACCATTATGTTTTGTTGTCAGCTGATAGGCGAGAACCAGACAGCCAACTTTAACATGCAGAGTTCTGGATTAACTAAATTTGTTCTACTATCAAAAAAAAAAATATCCCACAAAATTTATCTCTTTGAAACTTGCCACCCTAACATTCCCTAACTGTGTTCTATCTCATGCTTCTATACCACGTGCTTCTGTTACTGTCTGATGCACCAAGAGAAATTATACTTTCCAAATTCAGAAAAAAATGTAAGTTAGCTTAGATATTCTCAAAACGAAAAGTTCCCTGAAAATCAGTGCAGAGCATCAAAACTATGATCTGTGCATAAACTCAAGGAAAGTGGTGCTCTTGGAAGAGGAAAGCGAACATCCTGTTTAACCCCAGTAAGGAGAGCTGGTAAAGTTTGGGGCTGCACAGAGCTCCAAGGTGATGGTTTATGCTATTTTGGGAACTGAGTGACACATTCCTGCCATCTCTGATTGGAGAAATGGTGTGTGACTCTTCAGCTTCCTGTACAACAATTTCAAGCTTCTTTCTTTTGACACTCACTGATTTTTTTCATTGTGTGCCAAGAACACATACCTCAAATGATTTTTTAATCTCTTTTAATAACTAGTAGATCTCAGCTCACCAATAATAAGTAATAATAAGAAAGTCTTCTCATTACCATAGTTTACTTATAATATAGTCTGTATGAATAAGCATTATCCTATAGTACAATTTTCTTGAATAGGCAAATTGTGCTTGATAATAGAAACATCTGGAAGACGGAAAAATGCAGACTGATATCCCACTGGGCTTTTTTCAAAAGCAGGGTAAAGGGACATGGAAAACTGGATCTAATTATAAGTTCTAGAATAATTGGGCGATTTTCTCCCTTCTAAAAACACAGTAAAGAATTGAAGGTATTAATACGGAACAAGCGGTGGTTAGGAAAAGGTTTATCAAGATGAAGCCTGGCAACAAGAGAGTAAGGGTGGGCCCATCGTTAGAACAGGGTTATAAATTAAAGGTTGTTTGAAAGGCTCCAAGTAAACAGTCCCAGAAGCACAGGAGACAAAGTTCCAGAGGCATATCTCTCCTAAAATGATGGGTTAAACAGAGGTAAACAGACTTACCTTGTGATGTCAATTTACACAAAGTCAACTCTTTTTGTATTGGTCTGTAGAGTCATAGAAAGGAATAGCTAGGTTCCTCAGAAGTCAGATTTCTGTCTCTTCTAGTCTGTGATGTGCTTCCCATGTAGTTTTTATTTCATGTTGGTTGATATAGTATTTTTTAAGTACAGATATATTACAATTATGCACCAGTAACATGGTTTTATTTATTCCTTGATGCTTTTTTTCACTGTTTCTTCTGTGAGTTTACATTCTCAGCTTCCAGGCATCTCCTGATTGGTTCCCTGAAAAGGTCACCTTCTTTGAGTTGTATTCCAAAGATTATATCAGATCCAAACCTCTACATTTTTGAGTGATGGCTTGCAAGTGTGTAGAGCCAATAAGTTATGCTTATTCTTCCTCTAGTATTTCTCTAACTCCTATGACATATTAAATTATATCTGTATGAAGGATTATATTGTATCACTTGATGTTGATGCTGTTCATGAATCTGAGTTCAAATATTATAGAAAAGAGAAATATATATCCTTCTAAGTTTGTTTCTTTATTAACTAGTCTGTCATAAGCCTACAATTTGACATGGTAAGAGTCTACAGACTTTTGTGGATGTATAGGTTGTCTTATAATTTTTAGGATTTGGGGGTTCTTTTTTAGGATTAATGGTGTTTTTAATTTATTTAGGTGGAATTTCGGTTGTATTTGGTTATACTACTGTGATGGCCACTGAAGAATATCCTGAAACATGGGGTTCTAATTGGTTAATTTTTAGTTTTATAATTTTAGGGTTTTTAATGGAAATGGTATACATATTCATGCTTATTAATAATGAAGTAGAATTAATTGATTTAGGTAGAACCATAATTGAGTGAGAATATCAAGAATGGAGATGTCCAATGCGTGTATCTCACTTCAAATAGATAAATTATGGAATACATGATGGTTCTTGACTTAGAACAGACTTTGATGTGCTTCACTTCCTATTACAGAAAACCCAGTAGTTTCTGAGACTTTTACATTGTAGTTCTGAAGCTTTTCTTCTGTTTCATATATTTATACCTGGAGCCCACTTATTCTGACCATAAAATAGAGAACTAATAGAACATTAGCAAATAATTAAATCCCTGGAAGCTCAGGAAAATATCACTCACTATTCTGAGAGAAGAAAGTATGTGTAGGAAAGTTGGTGTATCTGCAGATGCTAAACCCCGTAACCTTTCTCTAGGAAAGTTGGTGTATCCTCAGATGCTAAACCCCGTAACCTTTCTCCTTGGGCCAGTTGTGCAATGGATAATCAACCTGTCTTTCTATATCAGAGGTGTTTTGCCCCCATTCTTACTGTGTATTAGTTACTTTTCTAATTGCAGTGATACGATGTCCAACCAATGTAAGGAACTGGTTCTTTGCCTCATAGTTTGAAGGGGACATGCTATTATAAAGGAGATGCAAGTGGATGGAACTTTAGAACAGTAGTCACATTGGATCTTGTCAAAATAATGAAAATGGTGCATGCACCTATTTGTGTCACTGCACACATCAATAAATCAAGTCCAGATAATCCCATATATATAATGTATAATCCCAGAGAGAGAGAGAGAGAGAGAGAGAGAGAGATAAAGAGAGAGACAGAGAGAGAGAGAGAGATAAGTTAATTTTTCCAAACAGTGATTTTGAAATCCCACCAAGCTCTCAGTTTCTATTAGAATCACAAACATACATAAGAGTCATCCATCTGTAGGTCTGACTTATAAATGAAACCATTTCTTATAATGTATTGACCTCACCTTCAATTACCTCAACCACCCACTAAGAGTTTAATCTTCTAAGAACATTTGAGAAAAGGAGTGTGGTATTGTCATTATGAATAGAGACAATGAAATTATTCTTCACAGCTATCTATGTAGATACAAAATCAGTAGCTTTTCAGAAATATTTCACCCTCTTTGATAAATTCCTTGCCAGCATTCTCAAAGAATTCTAAAGCTAGAACTTCAGTCTCTGACCTGGGACACCTCATGACAAGTACAGAGTACCTTATTTGGGTGTAGAACCTGATTGGGGTACAACTCCCAATCATCTATGAGCAAACTCCAATTCATTCTAAGGTGGTTCCTACTTGGTGCCACCACTGGCTTCATCTTCTTCTTCTGCCTTTCACAGCACCCATCATTGTTCCAACATCACTGATTCTGAATAAAAAACAGGCACTTCTTCTCAATGTTTTGTCCTGAAAGGTGACTTAAATCATAATTTACTCTTACCATCATTTAAACTTCATCTTAGGTAGTTTAACAAAACATGTCTAAATAGGAGATTTTAACTCTCTGATAAGAGCATGTCATATGCCAAATCTTTAATTACTAATGTATTATCTCTGCTCAGTCATCAGTAACATCTTAGTTAATAATTCTAAAAAGAATCCAGTTTTTCTTCTCAATCTTTTATTTCACACAAGTGTAGCCTAAGATCAGTGAAGCAGAAAATGGAATAGAAATATTTAATGAAAATTTTTTAAAAAATGAAATATATTTTGAAGCATATATGTTACAAAGTGCCTCCAGTTTACATCTTCTCAGAATGAATAATTTCTACAAGATTGAACTGTTGTATCTCATCTGAGCCCTTTCTTCATCTTTTGATTCTTTGCTACATAATGAGAAGTTGATAAATCATGAAATTTAAAGTCTCAGTAAAGTGAAGGCTAAATTAAAGAATAATCCCTCCAGTTTCTGTGTTTGCCATAAAGTTTATTGTTAAGCAAAATAGCAGCAACTAAGATATCTGGTTGAAATGTGAGCATACTTAAACTATTAGTCATGATGACAACTGATTGGGTTTTGCATAGCCCTGACAGAATGGATTTGCACTCCATTAGGCCAGGTGTAAATATTTATTCATGTGTAAATATTAAGAAAAAAGAACAAAAATGACCTATCAGTTTTTTCTCTAAATACTGAACAAAATGTGCATTTTTGTTTAATATTTCATTTTATATGAGTATGGCCAAAGATTTACTCACCAAAAAAATTTGTCTAATCTAAACTGTCATCTGAAGATCCTGGCAAGAGCCTTGTAACATTTATTAGAAATGGGCATCTTATATATTTACTGAGACACATGAAATGTGGAATTCTTTATCTTTATAATGTATACTAAATAACAAAAGAAGAGAAATTGTAACAATGAATCAAATTCTGATGCCTGAACAAAGTGATAAGCAATTATAGCTTCTGTACCACATAAAAAAAAAATATTTGATATATAAACTATGCAATTAGAGAGGTACTTGTAAATTACATTTTTCATAGTACTAAAAGTTAAAAAGGTTTTGACAGTTTATTTTTTTATTTGTGTATATATTAAACACATGTCCTATGAGATCACACATGTGGAGCTATTCTCTACTTCTACTGTGAGGGTGTACACTGTCGAACTTGGACTGAAGTCATTCTTAGCAGCAAGTGCCTTTACCCGCTGAGCCATGTTGCTCTTCTGAAAGGTATTTCTCCAGGACTTCTTTCCTGATATTGCTTGTACCCAGTATACTGCCCACAACATTTTCTACTGATTCCTTCTATGGCATTAACTTCTAAGTCTGTTAAGTCACTTCTTTTTCTGTGACATGTTTCTTGAAATTTTGACTGAATGCTTCTTTTAAAATTGTTTTCTTAGTGAAACAGAAAACAACAGAATGCTGTTTCTGCCTCTTAAAATGTAGTAGTTTTTACTGAGACAAGTATAGCATAAACAAACCAGTGGTCAATGTGAAACTTCTACAGTATTTTGCCATTTTTTTTTTGTTGTTCTGAATCCTTTAAGTGGATTTTATTAATGAAAAGGAAAAATGATGAACAGGAAATAACACTAGTTGCAAAGGTTTTAAGGTCATCCGGCCATCTAATACTGGAATATCCTGAGGGATTTAAGGTCATCGGGTCATCTAATACTGGTATATCCTGGGGAATTTTGCTTATGCAACCACCTTAAACTTTAACTATTCTAACCATAAATGAGAGATATGGAAGCAATTACTTACAAGGAAGATTGTGGAAACAGCCTAAGTGCAGAGTAGGTAAATGTTAATGATTCTTATTACTAACATATATTGCAATTTTTATTATAGTCTTCCACTTTGTACATTTTAAATTCAATTTTGAAAAAAATCTAAAGTAGAAAAATATAAAAATCATTGTTTAAGAAATAACAAAATGCAGTCACACCTTCCTAAGATGAACTGTACTTAGGTCCTCTACAAGATAGTGTGCACTTTGAAACTGAGTCACCTCTTGGCCTCCACTTGTTATTCATATATTGAATATTCATATATTGAATACATTGTTAGTCATATTTTGAAATATTTTCTTTAGGAAATCTATTTAAACCTATTGTATGGTTTACCACAGATACACATAAAAATGCCCATGCTCTTCTCCTTCATATAACAGTCAGCAAGTTATATTTTATCTCTCCAACTATATAATATAGTATATCTATATTTAAAATTTTAATGACATTATTTATTTATATAATACAAACGCCCATATGAAGATAAGAAGTTTACCACAGATATTTGGTTTCTTCTTGCTTTATCAAGGCATCAGGTTTGTATTATTTCACAATAATGGGAAAGATATATTGCCAATCTCTTTCCTTATTTATCAGAAAGTATCAGATGTTGCAACACCACTAGGGCACCTATTGCAAAGTGGTCCTTGACAATCAGTTAGATTGATATGCCTGCACCTCTACCTAGAAGCTAGGAGAATTGGAAACTGCTAATGAGGACAAAGTGAAGTTCAGCCACCCTGTGTTACCAGCAAGAGAACAGTGTTTTCTCTCTGACGCTGTGGCTGTACCAACAGTTTCATCTTCAATTTCCTTTCATTTTTCTTCCTCTGAAATGGAAGTGAAGTGACTTCATGATAGTTTAATTCTTTATTTTCATTAAAGCAAAAACCCATTTCACAAACTCTCAAATTCTCCTGCTTTTGATAAAATAGAGTAATTAGACTCTTTGCTAAAAAAAAAAATTACATTTTTAAGAATCAATTATGAGTGTCTTGATTTATGATGTCTACTATTTTTTAAATGACTATTGTAGGAATGTTTTTTTATAAAATTTCATTATTTTATAAAACTTCAGATTCTGATCACATTTGAATCAAACACTGTCAATAGTACGATTGAAAAATCCATTTCAAATCCTGAAATAAACACAGTGGGTAAAGTGGTTGCTGCATAAGAAGGGCCCCAAATTCAAATCCCCAGAATCTCTATAAAGCTGAGCACAATAGCACATGGTTATAGCTACAGTGTTCTCATGTGAAATGAGACACAAAGGCAGAATATTTGGAAGCTTTCTGACCAGCTGCCCTGCCACATGCGGCTCAGAAGAAAACATCAAATAGTCTTTGCCTCAAACAAAGTGAAAGGTGAGAACCCACACTGGAGACTGGTTTCTGATCTTTATATACTCACATGCATGACTTAGCAGTCAAAAGTACTCTCGTGAGCACCCCCCCCACACACACACACAAATGATATATACAGAGGGTACAGATGAAGAGATGTTGACATGATGACATATTTGTGACTCCATCAACACAATTCACTGTATAACAAAGAATACTGTATTTGATTGTATTTAAATGTTGAAATCCTCAAAGGGCCTCAATTCTTTATTTTAAGGAAAATGAACAATTACAAACTGAAGTAAGATTATTGCAGACAGCCAGTGAAGTGTTAATGTCAAAAAAATCTTGCAGAATGTTTAAAATAAGTGTAGAAATGACCACAATTCAATATCAACGTGAATAACAGCTAACTGGGTATTTCACAGCAATGAAAGTGATCGATCAGCTTTTATTGATGTTCAGAAACTTATTGATAATGGACGTTTTAAACAGGAGAGACAGAGGATGACATAACACATTCTTGGCCTGTCCCATTGCCAGGACATTCTGTCAGATATAAGTGCTCTAGATACAGATCTCCATTATAATATGCATGTGTAGGAATTGGGGTCCCTCATCTGCATCGCTCCACCACAGGACCTGGCCACTCAGGGAGGCAGGATGCAGGAAGTTGACCTCGCTTACCCCATGGGTGTTGGGCTGTAAGGAAGCACAGGGACACCTCTCCAGGAGTGGGGAAGCAACAGTTTGAGGAGGGCACAGCCAGAGCTGGTTCGAGGGTCGCTGGGCCTGCGACAAGGAGGGGACCATCTGGTTCTCTGGCTCTCAGACACCCAGGCCCCACTGGGAGCTGAGGAAAAGCTGAGAATGGAGTAGAGGCCCACGGGCTGTGTCTGGCCTGGGAACTAGGGGGGAAAAGGTGGCTCTTGCTGGTCCTGAAGGGAATGTTCATGGCTTGACACAGCTACAGGCTTGAGCTTGTGACCGTGAGTGCAGAGAAGCTTTCTGTGGGAGACTGGACAGCAGCCGTGTAGGAGAAGGTTTTCTGCTTGGCTTCCCACAGCGGATCCCGATGAAAAGATGCAGTACATGGTTTTAAGGCATTTATTGTCATGACAGAAAACGGATGAGTAAAACTATATCCCACTTTTCAAGGTGGGCCTGAGGTTAAATACCTTTTGCAGGGAAGAATGTCTAGGAAGGAAAGCTTATTGGCTAAGCCCTCCAGGCCTCAACTTACCTCATTGAAATGGAGATCTGTTTTGAACCTACATGACCACAGGTCACGTCCTCTACATATAGAGGGGCTTGGGGCATTGCCCATACGTGACTGATGGCCACAAATCTGGGGGGGTGGGGGGGCTGTGGCTAGTGACAAGAGCCTGGTGCCTGGGAACTAGGTGAATTGTCTACAGACCCTTCAGAGTCTCCAGGGTTTCGAGCCTTAACTCAACCAGGAACCAAGCTACCTTTCATAGTCGCACATGTATGCATATTTGTGAAACATCCTATGAAAATAGTATGACTTCACATTGTAAACAGTCAAATTTTGGATATTTATGCACTTCTAAATCTAGAAATGTTTGGTCTATATTCAAGAGCAATGCTATATACATGAACATTAATTATGAAGCATCATCGGTTATATTACTCTTCTTAATAACACATTCCTAGAAGCAAGTGGGAGAAAATGACAGACATAATAACATAATTGTAATTATAGGACTTGTCACGTAGGGTCCATACCTAAAATTTCTATCGCAAGCACCCATCTCCTCCTCATCATATTCTTTCACGCCCTGTAGTCCTACTGGATCAGTTACTTAACCTAGGATATAGTCTTCACTATACTTTGTACTGTGTGAATTGTATCCATTTACAGTTTTTCTGAATTTGATTTGGATTTTCATCATAGTCACAGCCTGAACACAGGGACACCGTTGGCCCATTCCCATCATCACATCTGTTTAGCAAGCACATCAGATTTGTTTATTATTTAGTTTTACATATTACTTGAAGGTTAATGATTTTCTTTACAGTGTTTTCTTTCCATTCTAACTTTGCTTCTATTAGTAGTTGCCAGCACTGCGACTTCTCTGATGCACCCCAATCACATTGCTTTCTCAAATATTCTTCCTCATGCTGCATTCTGATCCCTTCTAGGTCCTCCTGTCCTCACCTTAAAAGCTCTCCTCCCATGCACTTCTCTTTCATGATCTATAAACTCCTGTCATATGCATACACATATAAAAGTTAGGTTCTATTTGAAATAAAATATCCAGTACTTGTCTCTCTTAATGTCTGGCTCATTTTACTTAATATTTCTAGTTGCATCAATTTCACAAGAAAGGTCATGGTTTCAGCTTCCTTTGTGAGTGAACTAATTCTACTGGAATAATGTAAAATTAAATTCTCTGCACATCAAAGGAAACAATAAAGTAACAGCTAATAGAATGGGAGGAAATCTGCCAATCAAACTTCAAGTAGGGATTACTATCCACAATGTATAAAAAAACTGCAAAAATTAACCACCACAAACACATCTTCCAATCAATGAATTGAGCTAATGAATTGGGAAAACAACATAAAAACACTATTTACTAATACATATTTGAGAAAAACAATATTATTAGTTATTAAAGAAATGGAAGCTAGGAGTATCTTGAGATTCCACCCTACCCCAGTCAGAGCCCTGAGTAACAAACGCTGGTAACAAAGTTGCTCAAGTAGAGTCTGTGCAGAGCTGATATGAGTGTAAACAAGACAGTCAGCCACTGTAGCACTGTTCTCAACTCAGAGCCTTGCTGTTGATTTTCTTTTTCATTCTCGTTCTTTACTATTATTATTATTATTATTATTATTATTATTAAATATTTTATTCATTTACATTTCAAATTATATTCTGCTTCCTGATTACTGTTCCACAAATCCCTAGCCCATCCTCCCTTTCCCATCTCCCCTTTGCCTCTATGAGGGTGCTCCTCCACCCTCTCACCCACTCCTGCCTCACTGCACTAGCATTCCCCTACACTCGGTCATCAAAATTCCACAGGACCAAGGGTCTCCCCTCACATTGATGTCAGATAAGGCCATCTTCTGCTACGTATGTATCTGGAGCTATGGGTCCCTCCATGTATACTCTTTGGTTGGTGGCTTAGTCCATGAGAGCTCTGGAGGGTCCAGTTGGTTGATATCGTTCTTTCTATGGGGTTGTAGTCCCTTTTAGCTCCTTCAGTCATTTCCCTAACTCTTCCATTTGGGATCCCTGGGCTCAGTCCAATGGTTAGCCCTATCTTCTTCTGTACTGGTCAGATGCTGGTAGAACCTCTCAGGGAACAGGCACTTCTTGCCATTAGCAATAGTGTCGTGGTTTGGTGTCTGCAGATGAGATGGATCCCTAGGTGGGGCAGTCTCTGGATGACCTTTCCTTTAGTCTCTGCTCCATTTCTAATGAGACTTAAACAGAAACATCTAGTATAGTCCTACATTTTAAAACTCCAAGCACTTATTTATCTACTCACCATTGAAAATCGTGTTGAGATTTTACATTCTTGGTGTATAACATGACCCAAAAAGCATGGTGTCCAGAGTTCATGACACAACAAGCTGCCTAGAAAGAAGTAGAGGTTGAGGTCCATAAGATGGTAAGGTGGATGATGGGAAATTAGAATAACTGGTTATCACTGGTACATGCAAATGCCTTTGCTTAAACTAGGCACAGCCTTTAAGCTTCAAGTGGGTTCAGAATGTTGCTGTTCAAAGTATTTGTCCAGGTTTTTGCAAAAAGGGACAAAGAAAGGAAAACAAATTATATATGCCAGATAGGGATCAAACACTGTAAAACTGGAAATGCCAGTAATGAGAAGGGAAGATGTGTGTGTGTGTGTGTGTGTGTGTGTGTGTGTGTACACGTTCTGATCTCATATATTATCACGATCACATAAGAGAGAGAAAGAGAGAGAGAGAGAGAGAGAGAGAGTGTGTGTATGCACACTCTGAATAACAATACTGTCAGACACAAATGCCAAGGGGGCAAAGCAATTGTATAAATGGATAATGTGAGTTTGTCGTAAATTCACAGATGACAGTTCAAACCTAGTCTTCATACTTTTGTGGCAACAGGCAGTGATGGGACTATGAGACTCAAGTTTTCTCACCTGAAGCAGATGACTGCTATGTTATGATACATCCTTTATGACTGAATCTGCCATTTTTTTTACACAAGATAATATTAAATTTACAAATGATGTTTGCTTTCCAGTTTAAGTCACATGGGTTTACGTATTACAAATAGAAACATCTGGAGGTAGTTAAAACCTGTAGTGAAATTTCAGGCTTGATATGTAAGTTTAAATTTCAATTTGGAAATTTTATTCCTGACATCCCAGAAGCCAATCACTCAAATTGTTTCTGACACAGATCCCTAACCTAGAGGGAGGGGAACTAAACAGTAAAATTCCAAAATCATATTTTCATAAGAATTATGGATCTTTATTTAACAGAGAGCCAGTCTTCCTTGTAGAAAACGTGTTAGTGTACTTGTAAGAGTGGATAAGCTAAGGGAGAGTGACAACCATCTGCCTAGCAAGATCTCCACGTCTGACAGGAGGCAGGCTATGAAGCTTAGTGTGGATTTGGAGGATCAAATACGGCAAGCCACATGAATCTTGAGAAGTTTTTCAGTCATTGGAAGGCTGCCTTTGGAAGAAAGATGGTACAGCTAGAGTCAACTAATCTGGGCTTATGGGAGCTCTCAAAGACTGAGCTACCAACCAAAGACCACACACTGGCTGGAACAAGGCTCCCCGCATATATGTAGCATATGTGCAGCTCAGTTTCCATGTGGATTCCCCAACAACTAGAGTGGAGGCGCTTCCTAAAACTGGAGCCTGTGATATGTGTTCCTCAACAGGGCTGCCTTGTCTGGCTTCAATAGGAGAGGATTTGCCTACTCTGGCAAAGACATGATGCAACAGGGTAGGAGGATACCTAGGGTGGGTTCATCCTCTCAAAGGAGAAGGGGAGGAGGTTGGGAGGAGCTTCTCTGTGACTGGGGACCAGGATGCGGGCAGGGGTAGCATCTGGGATGTTAATAAATAAATAAATAAATAAATTAGCATTAAAAGAAGAAGAAGAAGCTGAAGACAAGTACAGGGTTCATGTGAAAACCCAGCATTCAGTAGATTTACTTTTTTATTAGCCAACTTTATTTTACTGTTGACAAAATATTGAAGGAAACCAAACTAATTGAAGAACTATGTATATGGACACATTTTGGCTCCCTTACTTCTGGAACTGTGTTGAGACGTAACACCACAGCAGCATACAGTGTGGACAATGTTGCTTGTTTCATGGTATTTGAAGAGAAGAGAAAAAGAGGTGGGGATAGAATATAGTCTTCAGTGTTTCCCTTCGGCAACTTGCTGGCTCCCCTTGTTGACAGCATACTTTCCTATAATGCTACTGGCATCCAATAATTCATTGAGATTGTAAACTCAATAATGGATCAACCCATTTTCTAGAGCCAATAGTCAGCTTGAGACAAATCAAGAATTATCTGAAGACATATCAGTTTGGGGATTGGCTTTGCCATAGTGATCTGTGAAGAATTTTCTAGAGTGCTAATTGGTATAGGAGGACCCTGCTCACTGTGGGTGATACCATCCCTAGGCAAGGGGTCTTGAGTTGTATAAGAAAGCTGGATAAGCAGAGACAGAGAAGCCAATTGGTAAGCAACTTTCCTTCATGATTCCTGTTCTGCTCCTTCCTGAGTTTTTGCCCTATACCTTCTTCAGTGATGGATTATGACCTAAAATTGTATGCAAAAATAAACAATTTACTCCCAACAGGAGCAAGCTACAAAGCATATGCCTGATAAGTTTATAGATAAAGTCATAAGCCCTCATGTTTTCTCCACAAAGTCCACATCTGCCAATCAAATCTTTAGCTCCAGTCAGGCAGTGGTGGCGCATGCCTTTAATCCCAGCACTTGGGAGGCAGAGGCAAGCGGATTTCTGAGTTCGAGACCAGCCTGGTCTACAGAGTGCATTCCAGGACAGCCAGGGCTACACAGAGAAACCCTGTATTGAAAAACAAACAAACAAACAAACAAAAAAACAAAGAACAAAAAAATCTTTAGCTCCTGTGTCTTGAACACACTTTAAATCTATAGTGTAATGCATTCCTGACTCTGCTCATAGTCTAAAAACTAAAAATAACTGAGTCATTTTGCATATTGTTAACATACATAATGAATTGCACATAACTTTTTCTTTCTGAGTATTTTTGTTGGGACATCTCTGTAAAAGTAATAAAGTCACTTTGCTACTAGTTCAACATGTCTCTTACCTAGAGAAGTTTTATTTGTCATGGATCTTGGATCTTAGAGTTGACCCTACAAACCAGCACTTTACTTAACTAGCATAATTCCCAACTCTAATCTATATATTTGTCCTTATACCTACAGATAAGTGTAGTCCTCACCTCTTTACAATAGTACAGATAAATTTTTGAATTTGCCTACATATTTGTAGTATTTTAACAGACTATATGAATTTCCTCTTTTGAAAGGAAATTAATTCTTCAGAAGACAGAGCTATTGAAATTGTTATTTTACTGAGTGGCAAGATAACTTGGGAAAAGACTGGAAGTGAAGCTTATAATCAAGGATCAAAAAGCCTCCTGTGTTTTTAAGATCTTCTCTTCTTGGTCTCTAGAATGGGAAGAGGGCATGTGTGGTTTGCAAGGGAGGGTTTATATCTGATGAGAGAATAATAGAACAGCACAACTAGTCACCTTGTTTTAGGTTTACGAAGGTTATGTATCCCACTGTGAATTCCATCTCTGGAAAAGCTTCATGCACCTTGGGTAATTCCACTCTATGCTTCACCTTTGCAGAGAAATGGGGTTTGATAGACTGCAACTTCCCTCCTGGACAGGAACTCACATATAATATCCCAAGCTGCTGAGAACTCACAAGAAATATATTCTTCAGCTGGAAATACATGGCTCTGTGCTTACAAGAGCTCCCTTGGTAATTAAGAACATTGCCCTAGTTATCTGCTGAGTGGTGCTTCTGTGCAGACTATTGACATCACAGGAGAGCTTCTCCTTTTTTAAGGTGGAGTAACAGCAGCCAGATCTAATCTCTTGTTTTACAGGATTAAAAACTCAGGTAGATCTGTGTCTGCATTTGATATTTAAATGAAATAGTGACTTTTACACATCAACAGGAAGGTAGAGGTCCTGAAAACAGAACTAGACAAGGTGATTCCTACTCAACTCAATCTTGCCTGGAGTTTCTAGGCCATAGCAGCAAAGGAGAAAGCTCATAAAAGCATACAATTTACAGAGGCTTAGGGAGAGCTCCTGTTCTCACCATGGGGAGGGTAAGCTTGGGAGACATCGATTAGTGACTAGAACTCTCAGGCACTGTTTGTCTTTTCAAGAATTTAATTAGACCTAGGTCAAAGCTAGTATGTTTTTGTCCTAATGAAACTTAAAAACAAGCTTTGCTAGGGTCCATCAAAATTCAAGTAACAGTTGCATATCAGAACAAAATTCAGCAATATTTTAAAAGATCAGTCTAGAGAGGAATACTGCTCAGGCCCCAATCAATAGCTGAGACATGTTAATGGAAGCATGCTCATTGTATTTAGGAGAAAGAAGAATACATGGACATAAAGGAAGATGATAGAGAAGTTAGAAACAAACTATTTATAGTTATGTACCACATGTTCAAACTGAGGAAAACCTGCTCATGATTACAAGAGAAATGGAGGACAGAAACTAAAGGATGTGTGAAGTATTTAGAGATAAACTACTCATACCTTACATCAGAAATAGAACTGATATTCAAACAAATGCATGGGGGGTGTTCTTCAATGGTATCCCAAAGGGATTAGCCAAATCTGTGCTAATATTCCAGAAAATGTGATGGCAAAAATTCAGAAGAATGTATGAGTAATATTCTGCCAAGGCACCCTACCGGTTTTGATGGAATGTGTTCTCCTTCATCTTTCCCCAGCAGTTGGGGGTTGAATACTTAATATATAGTGAATAACAAGTGTTTTCTAAAGGAATATTGAAAAAAAATGCAGATTATAAAACCAAGAATTTGTGAAGTATGTTTCAAGTAAATAGTTTCTTAATTTTAGAAAATTGTAAAGAATATGTATTCCAGATTTTGCCATTATGATGTATTTGTATTCTTAAATGTCAATGTTGATTTTGAGATAATATCCACTTTACCATATAGACAATGCAGATTTCATCATTGGCATTAAATATGTTAGTCAGTTTTGATGTAAATATAATATCTCCCTTTGTTTGTCCCCAGTCCACTTTATGAAAATGAGAACTCTTTCCTACCCTTTTGCACACAGAAGGAGTTCACTATAATTTTCACCTGTCACTGAGTGCCCCCACCAAGGAAAACTGGCATAAAATACTTTGTTATTTAAGTAAATAGATATGTAAGAGACATAATAGTGCTTAATAAGTTTCTTTTTATTATTTTCTTGCTTACTTTTGTGGAAAAGGAGTACACATGTCAAAGCTCTTGGGTGTAGATCAGAGGTCAATTGTGTGCAGTCTCTTAGTATATATTTATATACATCTGTGGAATCAAGGCAGTTTATCAAGTGTGCACAGCAGGTGCTGTTAATAGCCAAGCCATCTCACCACACCATTGTCTTCCCAGCCCCTTTGTAGTTACTGTAGACGGTGGCAAGTTTCACTGTGTTTCTATCCCAGTTCATCTAATTTTGTTTTCCTTTCTGTCCTTTATATTCATTATTTACAGAAGTTTCTACTTTAACATTTTCTTGCTTTTCATTTGCTTAGTAACTCAATATCTTGCATAAATGCGTATACTTCTATTGACCTGATCAAGTATGACTTACAGAAATGAATGAATATCAATTTCTAAATTTTTAGAGTTTCATCTTTTGAAATCCTTCCTGTCTACACTGATAAAACTTAAAACTTTTGTAGGAGTTTTAATTATTTTATATACTGTCTAACAGATCAACTTAGATTTGAAGACTGCACCTGACATTTCAATTCAAGGTAAAGTCCACCAGAATTTACAGCTGCTGTTATTCCATTAAACAGTTGTCAGCAACAGAGACACAGGATTACTGTTCTCCGAATGCCTACTGCATTAGCACTGCACCTAAGAAGAAAATGTCATGTAGGCATCACCACACATATTATTTTTTGATTGAATCTCAGCTGACATTATTATTATTCAGCCATTGCAGTAGCACTTCAAGAGTAGTGCACATGTCACAGATAAGAACACAATTGTGTCACTTGGAAAAATAAGATAGAGAGTTCTGGAATTGACAGATTGCAAAACCACTTAATTTACAGTTTACTAGGTATAGTTTCTGCATTCTTGTTGTCTGGACTTAGTTCCTTCAAAGCAAAGCCTTAACCTTTCAGTATTGAATCACCATTTTACATACATTTCAGACAAGGCAGTTATATTAACACTCTATCTGTTACTACATGACAACCTCTGTGTCGGTAAAGCATATAAAGGAATAACTCAAAACAAAAGAGACTGAAAGGAAGTATTATGGTAAACAAAATTTAAATCCTCAAGTACAGAGTAAATTTAGAGTATCATATTTGTCTGCTACAACAAAGTTAGTCTTGCTTGCTGTGAGTGATGTCTTATAGGGTCATGGGCTCCTCTATGTAGAAAGATCTATGGTAGCCTAATGCCTGTATGAATAATTTCAACAGAGTAGTGTTATGTGTCTATATTTATTAATTTTTTTAAAAAACAAATATTTTATTATTTTATTTCTGTTTTAAGCAAGCTTATGACTTTTTCTTTTGTATTTGTCATATCACAGAAGTGTGAGATCGGTAGGAGAGATTTTTGTCCCCAATATCTATAGATTTTTACTGATAGTGCCATTTTCTCTTGAAGAAATTATTTTACTTTATCTTCTTAGTCTCCAAATCCAAGAGTTACATAATGTCCTATCTCAATAAATTCAAAGATTTGCCATAAGTACTTGAGAAACATAAAGACACACTTTACTTCTTTCTACTTAATATGTAAGGAAGTGTGTGGGTAGCGTGGTTTCCTAGAGAAGTTCTAGATTCTCTCATCTACTGGAGTCAATGCAGCATGTACAGCATATGCTCTTCAGCTTTCACACTCATAATGGGGTCAGTCATGCTGGGTGAGCGGCAGCTTTCTATAGACCTCATTACAGCCTCTGAGGTAAGAAGGTATTGTCACTATTTCCAACCTTAGAAAAACAACTCCAAAGATTTTAATTATTTATTGAAAGGATATTTTTAAATGTATTCCTTGACCTGTAAATTATGTATACAATATATCTTAATCATATCCTCCCTGACCCCCCCCCCAAAAAAAATGCATCACCCACCCAGCTTCATACCTCTCTTATTCAGGGTTTGTATTCCTGCACAAACCATCATGACCAAGAAGAAACAGGTTTATTCAGCTTACACTTCCACATTGCTATTCATCACCAAAGGAAGTCAGGACAAGAACTCACACATGGCAGGAACTGGGAGGCAGGGGCTGATGCAGAGGCCTTGAAGGGATGCTGCTTACTGGATTGCTTGCCTTGGCTTGCTCAGCATGCTTTCTTACAGAATCCAAGACTACCAGCCCAGGGATGGTACCACCCACAATGGGCTGGGCTCTTCCTCCTTGATTACTAATTGAGAAAATGCTTTACAGCTGGATCCCATGAAGGGACTTCCTCAAGAGAGGCTCCTTTCTCTGTGATAACTCCAGCTTGTGTCAACTTGACACACAAAACCAGACAGTACAATACCATTTACTTATTTATTTATTTATTTATTTATTTATTTATTGATTGATTTGCAACTATACCCTGCTGTGTGTTGGTGCTTCTCATATGCACATGAGCAAGCTACTATCCACTGGAACATGGATAACCTGTGAGAGGTTTCATTAACTTCTGTCAGTCCTTCAGGAGCTATTCACAGCCAGTAGCCCCTTAGCTAGGGTGAGACCTCCGTTGAGATCCTCCCCAAATATTATGGAGTTTTTAACTGGCTTAATCTTGTGTAGGTCTAACGCAGATAACCACAGCTTCCAAGTCCATGCATGCAACAGTGGTGTCATGTATAAAGATTTTCATTGGGAACGTGAAGAATAGGGAAATGACATTTAAAATTTGGTATGAATTACTAAATTTATGATTGCAATCAAGGTACATAGATTACAATTTACTGTAAGTCCTGGAATTACATTTTTGTTCCTTCAACACGATAGAATTTGGCTAAGTTAACTGAAACCAGGCATACCTTTCTATCAATGATGCCCTTTTGTTTTATACAGAGAAGGGTAATCATTGGCTCTCTGTTAACGATTTCTATTTGCAGAAGAAACACTGTTTATATTCTGCAGGAAAGTACAAAGCTATTGTGGTACACTTTGGCACTGCCTTGCCAGGTTGTTGGTAAAAATGTAGAAATTTCATTCACGTTAAGGTAAATTTACTGCATAGTATTAGTTTGAAGATATTAGAATGAGCCTGTGGTGAAACAGTGATAAATAAGATAAATTTCTGTCTCTACAAAGGTTATAATTAGAGCATTAGAAAGAGCAATTAAAAATTAGATGTAATTGTGGTAATAGCTAAGTTATCTCACATCCCCTGGGCTATTCTAAGGACTGTACCTTTGCTGTATTCCTTTGGAACTGCGAGTTGTATGTCTAACAGAGAATGCTATTGATAAACAAAGACTGACTGAATGTCTGAAGCTGGGAAGAAGAACACTATAAATGATTTTAGGGAAACTGCTTTATGAGTCTTGAGCTATTTGCTCAATGAACCTCAATAAAAATGAATTAGCAGTAGTAATAACACCAAACTTCAGACCTTCCTATCATAAACTGCAGTTTATAACATAATCACTTTCCATTAACAATTCATTTCCTTACCTTTCGCCTATGTCATGAAATATATTGTAATTAGAATTGATTTTTATAGTACAATTTCAGAAAATACCATAAGTACTCTGCTAAAGGTCCCAAAGGATTTGAGATGAATTTTCAAATGGTAATTCTCTAATTCTATTAAAGAAAATCAACAAATATCTAATAAGAATGTATGGTACAGTGCTCATCTACACACGTTCCCACTGATGTTTATAGAAAAGAAGCATTTTAAAGAACACGTTGGTAAGGACCATCCCAGATGACTCCTCCACAACACCAGTAAAACAGTAACTCACATTTAAGACTGATCATTTTCTAGATACATGTATGTGCTTATTCATGCATGTGCGCACATGTGAATTCAAATTGCATATACTTATGCTTTCATGCACATGGAGGCCAAATGTTGCTACTGGATGTCCTCCATAAAGCTTTCAACCTTCCTTTTTGAGAAACGTTATCCAGGATAACCTGGGGCTCATTGATTCCATTAACCTGACTGGACGACAAGCTCCAAGAATCCTCCTGTCTCCACATTTCCAATATTATAGGTATAGCATGCCAGCATACCCAGATTTATTATATGGTGTCATAGTTAATATTCCATTGCTGTAAAGAGCCACCATTAACAAGCTAACTTCTAAAATTAAGCATCTATGTGGGTGTTCGCTTACAGTTTCAGAATGTGAGCATGCCATAGGGCAAGTAATCACATCTCTGGATCAGTAGCTGAAACATACTTCCATCCACAAGTTGGAGGCAGAGAGACTGGTCCTGGTGTGAGCTTTGGAAACCTCAAAGTCCATGCTTAGTGATATACCTCCTTTAAAAAGATCATACATCTTAATCCTTCCAAAACTATTCCAACAATTAAGGACCAAAATTTCAAATATATGACCCTATGGGGATATTCACATTAAAAACACCACATATTGGATCTGGTGATCTGAATTTAGGTCCTTGAAATATCATGGCAGACATTTTATTGAATGAGCCATTTTATCGATTGTTGTTTAAATGTTGAATATAATTATGTGCTGAATTTCTGTATTTTGTTCAATAATTTGAAGTGTGGATAGTGTGGGTCCTGTAAGTTGACAGTGGAGTTAACGATTTCCTATTGCTTAATAATACAGGGGCAGTTTTGTAAGGTCTAGTGTATTATATCACAATTTGGGATAATGCTAATATTGTACTGCCATACTGTCTTATACAGCCACCAGTCCTACAGAAGGATAAACCAATGTGTTATTGATTCATGTAATTTCTATATTAGAATTGTCATCATAGTTTTAGAGCATACTTCTTTTACTTATAAAAGTTACTGTAAAGTAGTGAGTGGGACACCCTGACAGTATTTGAAAACATATTGCTATTTAATATACTATTTTATTTAGTGCTATATGATCTTATAAATTATGGACTTACAACACTACACTATAATGTACATATATGTATATATGTATTGAATATATTATGTTTTATATTAAAAATACAAATATATTATTCACACACAAATATAAGACTCATCTAGACTAATAGATGTTTCATAATCTGTGCGACTTAGAGTTTTGTAAGCATTAGTTATAATATCTGCACAGCTAAAAAATTAAGCAATAGCACACATCACAAAATGTACTCCTGTCTTTAAATATCTTCAGGCTTAAATATGTAAATGTAAGAAAATACGTTTGGTTTAAAGATCTAAAGTTTATAATGATACACACACACATATGCACACACATGCACACATACACACACACACAAAGATTTTTTTTCATGAGCATTTGTTTAGAGGAAGCTATGATAATCCTATTTCTTACAGTACACTGTGGCACTTTCTGATTTCTGCTTGCATGAATTGGGGCAGATTAATTGCATTGTTTATCCTCTGAGCTTTGGCAGAAGCTATTCATTTAAATTTTGATAAATTGTCAATCTGTTTGTAGTTTCTTAACTGTAAAATTGAGAGTTACCTTAAAATCATTATCACATGAGATAAGACAACTATTATGTGAGCAACTAATAATGCCTTAATGTGGGCTTAGCCCTTCAATAAGGCCTTTTTAAAATGTAACAATGGAGACTACACTCATGTTAAATTTTTTAAAGATTTATTCATATATATGGATTATTACATATAATATATAATTTGCATATAAAATTTGTAAGTAAATGTCACCTTATGACAGGGCCTGCAGAGGCTGGAGAAGGTCACAGGTTTCTTGGAGTTAAGTTTACAAGCAGTTGGGAGACACTGACTTCGGTGCAGAGAACCGAACTGGGATCCACTGGAAGAGCAGTCAGTGTTCCTAACCTGTGCACTCTCTGTAGGTCCTGATTTAGTATTTTGAAAATAGTAGAAGTATTAGAAAAATAACTATACCAATTTCTTCTGCTTACATTCTGAAATTGAGAGTTAACACTCATTTCCAAAATGGTGAGAAATTTGGTACATGTTTTTTGTACCTATGAACTCTTTAGAAGGCAAGTACTATAGATTGTACTGACTGCATCATCAATAATTTTTTTTCTGAAAAGCTTAGTTGTCCACAAGATGTGTATTGCAACTCAGAGAAGGTGGCAAATGTTTATAATCCTAGCGCCTAAGATACTGAGCCAGGTGGATGCCTGAATGCCAAAGTGGATAATTGAGTACCGAGGTAGCTTGGGATACTTGTCCCAAAACACTAAGGAGAAAAAGAAATGAAAAATATGTACTATTTGAAAATTCATATTTATATCAAAAATAATTTTTTTTTTACTATTTGAAAGATACTTCCCTTGGTTTTTGTCACCAAAACTGTATACCATTCTTGTGTTATTTTGTGTGAACAATTTAGAACTATAAATGGGTAGATGAAATTTTCGTTTCAGTGTTCTTCTTTCCTTGTGCTGATCCTAAGTATGTCATGAAGAATGGGAAAGAAGGTATATAAGAACAATTTAAGTCACTGTCAAAGTTATCCTGGCTTATCTGGTGGAACTACTTGTAAAACTTGTTTACTTTACGTGTTTTAGAAGTTAAAAAAAAATGCTTACTTGTAAAACTGGAGATAGCAACTGTGTGCTTCCAGGGATCAGAAAGGAATCATAGGTCCAAGGAAGAAGAGGGTGGCATAGAACCAGGGAGGGGCCGTCATCCCATTAATACTCCACCTCTTGAAGGTTTCTCAGCCTCCCAAAAATGCTAACAGCTAGGAAGGGTGGAAACATGAGGCTGTTGGGCTCAGAAGAAATTCAAACCAGAACAATGACAGTTGAGAGTGAGCATCATTCACTCTCACATGACAGCCACCAAAGCTTAAAGGGCACCTCAGTCCTACAGTGACCAGGAACCATTCTACTATAATCTTAAAGAGAAAGCCACAAATTTACCCTTGAGCTTCCAAGTGATAGCACAACCCTAGCTTAATTTTAACCTTTGAGTTTCTAAGCAGATCTAGCTAAGTACTGTGGAATTGCAATGAAACCATGAGGCGACAAATATGGTTTGTTTTGTGTTGCTAATTCAAGGTAATTTTGTCCATAATAGCAACTTCACTATATAATCTTCAAGGTAAATTTTCATTTGTACTTATTTATTTTGTTTATAATTTAATATATTATTTACTTATTTATTATTTATTTTGTGTGTTTCTCTCTCTCTCTCTCTCTCTCTCTCTCTCTCTCTCTCTCTCTCTCTGTGTGTATGTGTGTGTGTATGTGTATATGCAGCATAAAATGTCACCAGAATAATTACAGAATTTGATTCCTTCTACCATGTAGGTTTCAGGGATCAAACTCAGGTTGATAGACTTGGTGGCCAGTGACACAAAGATTGTTTTTTAATCTTCTTATAATTAACTTTATTTATAGAGAGTTTCAGAAAATAAAACTACTATTGCAAGTTTTCAAAATACAGTATAAAACAGAAATTCATTTTTGCAAGTTTTGGCGTCCCTTAACCTTAATTGAAATCATTTTGTGTGAGAGTCCACATTACATTGTAAATGACTTTGTTCTGTTTTAATTGACACAGTGGATATGGTCCTTTTGTGTTATAGACAACTCTATTGAAAGATTGAGAATCTGTAAAAAAAAAAAAAAAAGAAAAAAAGATATTTTTGAGTATTGATGGTTTCAGTCATTTTCTCGTTTTTTTTTTTTTTTTTTTTTTTTTTTTTTAGTTGTCAGGTTTAATGATCTTCCTAGGTTAAGGCAGATCGAAGATACAGATATAGTGAAGATTTAGCTGCTAAGAGCACCAACTGCTCTGGCTGAGTTGTCAGGCTGTTACCAACATCCACATAGTGGCTTGTAATCATCTGTAACTCTGGTTTTAGAGGCTTTGATGCCCCCATTTTTCTTCTGCCTGAACATTGTATGCTCATGGTACATGGACATACATGCAGACAAAATACCCATACACATAAAATAGTTTTACTTCTAAAACAGAAGAGCTGTTGGAACTAGATAAAATACTGGACATTTTCTCTTCCTACATTTTGTGCCTGTTCTGCATTATAGAAAGAAACACTTCTGTGGCTACAGCACATTGTCCTCACTGCTCCAGAATCATGTAGACAGAGCACGATAGTGGTTGTGATACTCTGAAATGGTGTGGAAGGTGACTAATTACACCGTTTGTCTTTAAATTCAAATGGGAAGAAAACAGCTTTAAATCGAGAGCATTTATTAAAGAGCATCCTTTTGTTGCACATAATAAAACTGGATGATTTTGTGAGTGTGATCTTTCAATACAGCTAAAAAGTCCTGTTTCACAAAATGAAAGAGAGAAGGGAATATGAAAAATGACATTAGAATTACTGTCAGTGAAAGACAAAAGCTATGCTTCTTATATTTATGTACTCAGTTTTTTCATAATAATGTCACAGAATTCCAAATAAATACGCATAGCAATTCCCTTTAAAATGTACATCATGCAGTTTCAGTAGAAAGGATTGCTAGACATTGACTACTGAACCACTGAAACCCATAGGTTCTGCCGGTGGTCACCAACATCCTACACCCTTATCTTCACACAACGAGTTTATGTTTTCTCATGAAAAGCCCAGGGGCAACTTTTAGGTATTTGAGCCCAAGCTTCCCAGGAAACTTAATCTTTGTATTCTGTTTTCTGGCAGATGCTTTATTCATGTTCTGGGATTATAAATCTCTTTCTGTCTACCTCACAGGCATTCATATTCCTGATCATATTCTGCTATTGAACACACCACATGAAAAATATCCTTTTAAAGCATAGCATAAAGGTTATGGGAGTGAAATTGTATATATCACAAGGTCCATTCTAATGAGAATTTTACTATAAGAAGAAGAAATACCTGCCACCCAGTTTCATTTTATACTTTCTAAAAGGAACATAACCCAATAGAGCCAACCAAGGGCACAGTAGTCTCCCTTCATCTGATTATCATTGATAGGAGGAGAATGGCTAGTTTTATAGAAGTGATAAATAATTCATATTAATATGATTGGTATGATGTTGTTAGGTGTCATTACTAAGTTGTCAATCACATTTTCTTGTGAATTGCTCAATAGTTCTATTAATACTATAACATTTAGCTTCGACCTTCACATAAGATTTTGCAAATGAATGAAAGAACTTCATTCTATCTTGTTTATTTTACTAACCCTCTCCCTGACTACAAATCGAACAAGCAAATTTTCCATTTAACGATAAAAAATATGGTATACATTCAAACTTTACTTAAAAATCACACTGCTAAAATTAATTTGAAAAGTTTGAAAGATAACATTACTCTATTTATGAACACAAAACCCTTGTGAACTGAAATCACCATGCCTCATATTGAGTGAAGGCAATAGAAGAGCTATCCTGCCTGTCATATGCTTGGGACGTGGTTGAGGGCAGGACTGGGAAGCTCTGAGTTGTAGTATTTGTTGATTTGCAAGATAAATGTTGCTGTAATGACTGTCTTCCAACTCTCAACAGGAACTCAATTAACTATTCCAACAAATATTTGCACAATTGTTTCTGACAAGACTATAAAACCCTTTTCCAAGATAAGAAAAATACACCAATTGCTGATTTTATTGCAATTATTCTGATAGTTTGGGCTGAATAAGATGATATAGGTTAGTTTGTCAAATCTTAATGTGCAAACACATCTTTCAAATAGCTTCTTTTATTTTTTGACTGTTTGAGAATTTCAAACATCTGTGTAATTTGTTTTGATCAAATCCACTTCATTCCATCTCTTCCAATTCCACAACTATCTGATAATTTTTTCTCCTTGTTTCATTTGTTCTTAAAAAAAATAAATAATCCCCCACCCAAAAATCCCCACTGACTTCACTTACCTTACACATGGGTGTGAGACCATCTAATGGAGCATGGGCAGTCTCTTAGAAGCTGAAACCATATAAAAGTGACTCTCCCACTGCAGCTAGCAATTGCTTATAACATCCTAAGTAGGGCTAGGATTTCATGAGTCTTTCTGGCATCTATGCTGGTGCATAGACTCTTGTGAAGGTCTAGCGTAAGCCTTCAAACTCACAGTATCATTTTCAACAAAGATTATTTTGCTGTAGAAGAGCACTAACTATGCTCTGATACTTTTCCCCTCTACTCCTTTATGATAAAGGAGCCTTTGGAAACAGTGATATAGTACAGATATTCTATTTACAATTGAACATTCTATAAGCTCTCATCCTCTGCTCCAACACCTAATGGGGATCTCTATATTAATCTCCATCTACAAAAAGAAGGGTCTCTAATGGTGGATGAGAGATGTACTAACTATGCATATAAGTGTATAAATACATCAGGCCATTTGACACTAAATCCATTTAGATTTTCCCTAGGGCCTATACCACAGCCAACCACAGCTATATGGCTCAGTTAACAATACCAAGCATAATTTCTGTCTTATGGCATGAGGTTTAAATCCCAAAGGAAAGCACTTGATGATATACCTATACCTGTCATGCTACAATTGCGATGGTGGGCAAATCTTATCAGTTTACTTGTTACTGTAACTTCCAGGGTTTACTGCTGGGTAAAACTAATGGTTACTTTTCTCTACTAGTAGTGTACATTCCAACGCTATTAAAGCTACCTATTCAGGATAAAGTTTCTAGGAAGATATTATAAAAGAATCAATTTCTTATTTAAAAGGATCAGGATAAGTCTGAAGTTCTGATATTTAAATGAGTTTCCAATAGATGTTAAAATAGGTATTCTCTTGACCATATGCGAAGTAGTAGTGGGGACCACAATGCTGGTTGTAAATCTTCAGTACACTAATGGAAGGTTGTAATCATCCTCAAAAACAAATTTTGGGGCCCAATAGCAGAAGTTTTGGTTCAGTGTTTCTGGAGAAGGTTAAGAATTCATTTTACTCTCAAGTAACCTAGTGATACTGAAAATTTTGTTTCAGCAGCTGTACTGTGAGAATTCCTGACCACAAGATATCTCAGAAACATGGAGAAGGCTGATTAACACATTAAAGAACATCAAGAAAAACTAGAGTTTTCAGTCACTCGGTTATACTTCCTTTTTGTTGACCTCATTCCTGCCTCTGTGTGACTTGGCTATATCCCTGTTAAATCTTTATGGAAGTTTTTGTGAGGAACAAGAAAGAAAATTAAAGAAATATTTCTTGGATTTGAATATTTACAATTTAAAAAGAATATTAACTAGAAAAAAATAACAAGGACATTAAAGATGCCTAAGGGGGAAAAATATATATATATGAAGACTAAAGTGAGATTATGTGAGGATTGAGAAATTATTGAAAAGGTGATGTGATACATTTGTTAGAAATGGGATCCACTACTCTGGGAAATAAAGCCAAAATAGAATCCTATGAGGAAGCTTAATTTTGATCAAGAAGATCTCACAGGGCATTGGGAGGAAGAGCTGAAAAAAAATCATTCAAGGAAGTTTGATCAATCTATTAAAATGAAGGCTTGCACACTCCTGTAACCCTGGCACTCAAGAGCTTGAGGCCAGAGGATAGAAACTTTGAGGCCAAAGCAGGCTATAGCGCAATACTATGTCTAAAATCTCTAAAAGTCAAATAATATGAAAATAAAAAGCAACGTAAGATATAATGGCAGTGGCTTCTGGAAGCACAAACAGAATTTGTGATGTCATAGCATTTTTTAGAGATATAATTGGGAGAGCTGTGAAAGCAGTAATTACAAAACTATCAGATTTTCTTATTGATAAGATGAAGGCACAACTGATGTGGAGACAAGTGAAGGACACAAAATGTCAATACATACTCTTTGGTCATTTAGCATTTGAAAATGGAAGGAGTTGGGAAGGACAGTAGAACAGAGTCACTCCTTTAACATTGCCATTACAGGGTGATTCTGGGAACACAAGGATGCTATGCCAAGCATCATCTGTGATCCATGAATAGACTCAGTCTCTGCTTTTCTTACCTAGGACATTTTCTTATTCGGAGATCATTGTCTACTTCAAGAAGAACTATGGATTGATCCCTGTCTTCTCTACAAATTCATCATTTGGTTATCTGATCAAATTGTGAGGATTTGAGGGTTGTATCATTAGAAATGCTTGATAACGTTCTTACCAAGAGAGCAGCCTTGAAATATAACTGGACACTATCCAAAGATATCAAAGAGAATACCAGCATCATAAGTGCAGGAAGTAAGGCAGTAATAAACAGTCTCAATAAGATTCATTAGAACCAGCTTTGCAGATTACCTAATCCAGACAAAGAAAATAAATATCATCATCCTTAATATGTGAAGATAATTCATTCCATCATCTTCCTATATAGTCTGGAATCCATGAATCCCCAAGTTTTTCATATAAAACAACATGCTGTTTGTGTATTATAGACACCATGTATAATGCCCATTATTATTAAAATCAAGAGGTTATTTTGATGGGAGCATGCTATTATCTACTTGAAACAAATATAAAGTTAATAAGGAAACATTAGAAATGTCAGCTTCCTCCTGATCTGAACATTTACACTAACCCTTCTAAAGTCCATTCCTACTCATTATAACAAAGTGTCACACTGCTGCCTAAGATCTGGGGACTGCCAAACACTAGCTCTGTCTAATTTGGAAAACTAAATTGCACTCTCTGGTTGTCTGGTTCTTGCATTGATATTGATTTCAGGTATCTTATTTTGCAGTGGTGTTGAATGAACAAACAAACATTAGGAAAGGCTTGGTTTCACATCTGCTTTATAATGTGAATGAGAATCTAGGTTATCTCATTAATCCTGGGAATATTAACAATGATTATTAAATTTTACACTATATTATATCACAGATTAAAGTGAAATAATATCTTATTTTACAGATTTAAATAATTTATTTAATTAAAAAAAAGAATTCATAAGAAGTAAGAAGGGCTGAGAATATATTTCAGTAGTAGAGCACTAGCCTAGCCCAGCATGGTCAAGATGTTAAAACAGACAGAGGAGGATGAGGAGAAGGAAAATGACAAGCAGGAGAGGAGGGGTAAGAGAAGGCAGAGGAAGATAGTTTTTCTTTATTTTTTCTGACATAGGACCTCACACATGCTAGGTGAGCCCTGTACCCTCTAGGTATATACCTAGCATGGCAAACTCATATCTCAGTATTTCCTTTGTAGAGCTTTACCTAATGGATTCTGTTATATAGACAGAAGTTAAGGTTAAAGTTAAGACAAAACAAAAAGTTGGCAGAATGCTTGTATGAGAAAGCTGTGCCCATGCTTAGCTCTTAGCAGTTAGTAGAATGTACGTTATAGAGATTACATCATGCGAAGGAGAAGAATGTTCGCATAATTGCAAGAACATTCAGTTCATCACTAAAAGAACAATCTCTTGATGTGTACGGTCGTCATTGTCATACACTCTTCATTTCCATTTCACTTTACAGATACTACATTAAAAGGCTCTGTTTCACTAGTTCGTTCTCTGTGTTAATCGAAAGAATGCACAAACCAACATGTTACTTTGAGTTTCAATGGTATATTAGAAAATTAAGCTGTGAAAGCAGAGCTACTTCAAGCAAGCTAGCTCATAAAATGCCTCCCGGGTTTAAAAGAATGTGGGAGACTTACCTACTCTACTTCCATGTCAATAGGAAGAAAATCTAAAAATATTTTTCTTACCCATATTGCTGTTTGTCTTGTGACTGAGCATCAAAAAAGCAAAGGAAAAAGTAGAAATTATTTAATTTGACACCTGTAAAAATCACAGACTAAAACTAAATTTACCCACTCTTGTTTTGATGAAATATATAGGAATATTGGCTTTTCAATTTTTTTCAAAGCATAAATCCTTTGGAGAGAAACAAAAAAATGACAGAGGGTTCTCAGAAGCCAACCACTGCCAGATTTTTAGTTCAGTAATATAGTACTAGTCATTATCAATCTTCTCTTCTGTGATCATTTAATAAAGCCACCTCTTGAGTACTTTGCATAGATTAAGAGTTAACAATTAAACATGGAACTAGTCATAACAAATTTATTTGAGTCTCAATGTTTTTAAGAACTTGTTGATAAACAGAAAATTTGAGATTATGGATCAAATGTTGCAGGAATACCAACTGTAGCTCTAAGAATACGGCTATCCGGGTGGAAACTTGTTTGCACAGAACAGAATTTGATGCTTAGGAAGCATTTGGAATTTAAAAAGTGCTAAGTGTTCAACAGCCCCACTACACTGCAATTTAGCTAATTAAGGCCAATTGTTCAGTAATTTCTCCAGTTTGAAAGTTAAAAACTTAACTGACTTGGTACAAGAAAGAGGCAAATATTTTTAATTAAATATTTACAAAGTTTGCCATATTGAGATAGATACTACGTGGATGTATATATACACACATGTATATAGTTATTTAACACGGTCCTCTAGTTGCTTCTAATTGATGACTAACTAGAACAATTGTTAACTTAGCCAAGTCTCACAGGAAATAGAAAAGTAATTTGTATAAGTAATAGAGACTTATGCAAATATGCCACTAGTACCAGTCTGTAATCAGTCTCTTCTTTCTGCTCCTTGAATATGGAATGCACTATAGAACCAAGATGAGATATTATTCGCCAGAAACCTATTTTTTCTTATATTTTTGTTTTGTAGTTTCTTGGCTATGTCAAAGTTTTTTTTTTTTTAAATCAAATTAATTGAACAAGTTCTATTATATGTATACCATGTGTGTAATCAACTTATAATTTTCTCTCCAATATTACCCTAAAACATATCCCATCACTATAAAGATAGTGTAGATCATTCTCTTTCTAAAGAACAGCAACAACAAAAACACCTCCCAAAGAGTGATGCTAAAAGAAATGATTCCAGCCTGTGAGCTCTGGATTTATTTACAGAAGACTGAGATGACCCAAAGATAGTCATGCCTTCCTCTGTGGTGTGCTGTATGTTGAGGAAACCCTACCTGGTGGCCATTTTCTTTTACCTCTGAGGAATTATCTGTGATTACAGAGGCAAACTTGGAACCATGCATGACTGATCTCCAAGACTGGAAGACACTCACTATGCTTGCCCATTACTGTGCTAAATACATAGCACAGGATGTCAAAATTCCTTTATCCTTTCCCACCACAGAAACACACCCAAGATAAACTACATATGAGTTTAATCTGTAGGACTTGCAATATAAACAGGCAAATCATAGCTTGGTGATTGCAATTGCCTGAGTTAATGGAACAATAGAGAAAAAAATTTTGTATCTAAAGAAAAGAGCTGAAAGTTCTGTTATAACCCTAGTTCTTATCATGGGAACAAAGTATTTTGTTTTGTATTTTAGAGTGCCCAATACCCTGATGGTTCCCCACTCTTGTTATTTAATTCTCAACAAATATTCTGTCTAAGAACACTACTCTATTTCAACAATTATGACAACATCAATAATTTTAAAAATTGTCTACTATATATCCAATGGACTGACACTTATGTTAGTATAGTGTAAGATACGCCATATATAGGTGTATACACACTTATACCATTTGATATGAAGTGAAATAAAGCATAAACTACTTCATTTAAGCATCCATAAAAATTTTACCCAAGTGACTCACTTAAACATTAGCAGAGATAGTATTCTGTGCTCTTACAGCTGAGAGGCTGTAGCCTATAAAACAATCCTATTTCTATCTAAAGTAATGTAATGAACCATATAATATTCACTGAGGTAGCTACCTTTGCCTACTTCATCAAATTAAATTGAGCCTATTTAGGGCTTTGTAAACCTGTAGGATATAGTTCCTTTTAAATTCTTAGTTCACCACATGAAAAAGAATATGATCCATGAAAGTCTTGGAATTCCCAAAGTTAAGGTGGTAATTGCATCCTTGAGACATATTAAAACTCATGGTGACAATTTTGCTAAATGTGAGCTCCAGGCAATTGTCTCCTCTGAAATAAACTTATCTGTTAAAAATATTTACATGTTGTCTAGGCGCAGAGAAACAAACATGTTTTAATAATACCTCTTTAACTGAATTCCTTGGTCAGTTATAGCAATTCTGGGCATGATCCATGCAATCTAATGTCTCTTGGAGCTGATCAAGCTATGGGGCCCAGGCAAATATTTTAAAATGTAGATTCTACAGGTCCTATGCAAAGCACCGTATTGGTCAATGCACTTTAAATCATGGAAATGGAAGTTTTCCAGCTGTATTATTTTTACACACTAATTGTGTCAAGCACTATTCTCAGCTCTTTAGAAACTCCTAGTGAACATGTGTTAATCACTAAGTAGGAAAGAACATTTCCTCTATGTGTAAAGAGTTCATGTGTGTAAGACGTCTGTTAGATAGTGTGACAACAAGCAGCCATTTGCACATATAAACACTCTCTTTCCCCACTATACACTGATCTCACAGACTTAAGTCCATATTTGTCATTATCAAATGTCTCTCTAGTCAATTTCTAATTTTATTTCTAATTAGTTGTTCTGGCCTTAACTTCTTCAATTATAAAAGTATTCTATCTTATAGACAGTTTCCTAATTATTGGAGACTATCCCAATGTATTGGGCATTGACCCTTTCCAAGCTCTTTGGAGATTCTACTTTGCACACCAGTGAAGAAGTTCAGGTTGCTTAACTTCTCTACTGGCTTTATTAGAGGTTGGAACTAAACCTGATGCATTTTAACATATTGTAGTGAAAACCGTGTGCTGCATAACCTGTAATTTTCTTAGTCTCAAATATCTTTAAAGAAGTTAGAGGCAATGGAGTAAATGTGTGCTTGGGAAATTATGAGTCATGTAATTCCACTAAACAGTCATTGGCTGCTTTCTAATCTCACTGAACAGTCATTGGATACTTTCTCCAGAAGCTTTGCTGTTGCCTGGATACATACAATAAGTTCATACTTAATTTTCTTTGTTTTTATTATTTATTTTGTGATTACATCATCCACACACATCCCCATGTAGCCCTCCTTGCTCTCTTCCAGACTCATGGTATCTTTAATTAGTTTTACATGCACATATGTCCCTAAGTATGTATATATATTGTAAAGTATATATATATATATACACACATGTTACTTGTATGTATGTTTTCATGACTTACTGATTGGGATTGCACCACCATGTAGTGTGATCCTCTCTGGGAAAGACTATTCCTTCCACTCTCAGTACCTTTAGTTACCTATAGTTCTTTGTGTAGGGCTGAGTCCTCTGAGGCTTTACCCAGTCCACTTAAGCCTGCCTTCTGTTTTTCTTGTTCAGCTCTTGTTTTGGCATTCATGTTGGAGATCCTTTATGGTTGTGTTTCTGACATTAGTAGGAAACACAATCTCTTTGATCCTCTGGCTCTTAGGATCTTTTTCTGTCTCCTCTTCTAATGATACCTGAGCCTTAGGGTGTGGAAGTCATCTTGTAGATTTATCTATTAGGACTGGTCGCCATCTATTGCAAAGAGAAGTAGTTCCTTTCCCCCAACCCCGATCCCTGTAATCGTGTACAATTCACTGGACATGGAGATGTCTCCAATACAATAAAAAAAATCTGAATCCTTGAGCAAGTCAGAAAGAAATCTTAGGTTTGCACATGGCTCTGGAATTAGGTATGGTAGACTTGAAGTTCATTCCCACCATCAATTTAAGTTTGAATATGTTAAAAAATACATTCAAATTGTGTTTCCTTTATCATCAACAGGTAAATATAATTTCTCATTTAATGAACTGTTTGAAGATTAGAGCACATAATCTATGTCGGGTGTGTGCAAAGTTCCTATTTAACAAATCATCAATATAGCATTGATACAAGGCATTTGGTGTTATTTCACAGATTTGCTGCAGTTCCACCAGTATTTTATAACTAGAGTTCTGCTTCTGTAAATTCTTTTCAAGTTTACTGAACACACCACCACCACCACCACCACCACTACTACTACTACTACTACTACTACTACTACTACTACTACTACTACTA
>JADRCH010000004.1:8083367-8102390 GCA_019843965.1 Rhynchomys soricoides | reverse complement strand
TACTACTACTACTACTACTACTACTACTACTACTACTACTACTACTAAAATGCATCTTACATATATTTTACCTCTTGAAGTATATTTCCTTCTCATATTTTAAAAATATGCTTTTTTTATTTTTATCTAGTCTTGGAAAAGTTTTCTTTTCCTTTCCATGTTCCTTCATTGTTTAAGATGTAATTAATTCTTTTTCATGAAAAATATGTTAGAATACTTTTATATATATCTGATATTATTAATGGAAAAATTCATACAGTATATTCTGATCATGCATTCTACCTCTACCAATGCCTCCTAGATGTTCCTCCACTCCCATCTCTTCAATCTCATGCACTTAATTTCTTTTTCTTAAAAAAAAAAAATTACAAACAAAAAAATCTATCAAACCAACATATCCACAAGAAACACACACATATACACAAGATATAATATGATAAATTGGTATATGTAAATAATATAAAATAAAACATCAATAATACAAAAATAATATGTAATATGAGACAACACATTTACTAAACCATTATAAAATCTATTTTATGTTTACCATGTAGTGGGATGAGGAGTACTCTGAAATGTAGTCAGTGTAGCTAATGAGAATTCATTGAAAAAAATTCTTGTAAGTAGGTATCAATTGCAGATAGGTTCTGGATTAGGGATGTGAGTTTGTGTCTCCTCTCATCTTTCCCTTTTCAACACTGAGATGCCATCTGAAGTGAACCTGGGAATGCTCTGTGCATGCTGCCTCAGACTCTGTGAGTTCATGTGTACATCTGTCTTGTTGTGTCTGAAGGGCACTGTTCCCTTGGTGTCGTCAGTTCCTGGTGACTCTTTCAATCTGTCTGCCTCCTCTTCTGCATAACCCCCTAAGCCCTTAGGGAAGAAGTTTGATGAAAATGTTTCATTTAAGATTAACTGTTTTAAAATCTCTTACTGTCTATACATCTTCCAGTTAATCTCTCTATATTAGTTCTTATCTACTGCGTGAAGAAGCTTCTCTGATCAGGACTGAGCAAGACTAATCATGAGTATTGAAGAATGTCATTTATTATTATGTTTCTTTATGAAAATAATAGCATTTGACATTTAAAGCTCATGTCTATCCAATCCCAGGTCCTTAACCACTCATGCAGAGTCAGATGTGACTCTGAATGCTACCTTGTACATGGGACTTTACATCTAATCATAAAGTAGTTAGATACACCCACAACATATGCACCACTATTACACCAGCATATTTTGCAGGAAGGTCACCATTGTACTGTGGGAAATATTAACAAATCAAACAACATTTACTTAATAGATATTTAATGTGATGGTTCTATTGGAAGCTTCACATATAAAACTATAATTATACAGTTCTAAGTTCATTGTTTTGCTACACTACTATTATTTCAAACATAACACTAAGACTTAAAAGAAAGTTTACCTAGGGTCACGGGCTGTTGAAGGATATGCTAAAAATGCCATCCACTTTGAAAGTGTGTTCTATGTTCACTAAGGCATACTTACATTATGTATTTGAATTAGTATGGAGACTAAAGAAGGTAGGAGCACACATGTTATACACATGAAAACATCAATTTTCTTCAAAACCCCATCATTTCTCACAGAAACTAGGTCTCACATCTAAAAACATGTGAGCTCCTTTTTAGAACACACTCATACTATTTCAAGTATATATTTAACAAAGTCTCTTTCCATGGTTTCAGCTCATAGAATATACATGCTAAACACCTAAGTAAAATGCAGAAAATAGAGACCTTTTGCAAACTAGTCACATGGCCAACTAATGTAGAAACTAATTAATAAGCACACAAGCTGAAAGACAAATTACTTACTATAAAAGCATTTTAATTGATTTTCAAGACTATCAATGTATGAACAAATAATAAAATACTGATATCATATAGTTCATACAGTGATTTAATATTCATTCTACACAGATAACATTTAGATTAAGGTCTGCAGCAAGCAGGCTGATAAACAGATAAAATTATTATAATCTAGAAAATTTACTGCTAATAATTTCTATATATTTGTCAGGTAGCACTGGAATTGTGGTAATAATTTTAGTCACAGGAATTAGTAACATTGTTAGATCTGTTTGTAATAGAAGAACAACTTCATACACTACAGTCACCTCTTCAGTGAGAGGCTTTGTACTTAGCATGGTAACCCTGAAAGAGTTAAGTAACAATAGCAATTACCAATGGACGTACAAAGAAAAAAAACTAAAATAAAGAATGAAGTAAGAGTTTGTAAGGGTGAAACAACACTGATTACCTGAAGAAATATTATTTTCCACAAGACCTTAAATTATCTAATGAAGATCATACAGACAATACTCATACCAGATCCGAATTAGGAGACTGAGTGACATGAACCAATGAAATCATGGGGATTAAATGTGTTAAACCATTAGGTTCTTAACACATGCAGCTGCAGGGCATGTTTTGTTTAGTCTATGCACTATTTATCTACTCAGAGATTTTAAAAACCCACAGACATATTTCTGCAAAGATAAACAATGAACCGCAAGAGGGCAATGGGCACATCTGTGTGCACCAGCTTTTGGTATGACATAATCAGCTGAAGCCAAGGAGAATTGTCCTTATGGAGTAATGGTCAGGATTTCTCACCCACCTGGCTTAGTTTACTTCCCTCTACTGAGTCCCTGTAGAGCCTTATATTTAAGGTCTGCTTCTTCTGCTTCTGTAATTCTGTGTATCGACTAGTGTGATCTTCTAACCCTTGTTGAATTTGATGTATAAATCCTTTCCTTTTTGAAGCTATATTGTAATGAAAAGTAGATTTCTAATGAGGAAGTTTTGTTTTATGCTTTGTGAGTCTATAAGATCTGTGTTTAATATCTGTTTTTAGCAGAAGTCTGGCAAATGTGAGGTTTTGTTCAATTAGTCCCATTATCAAAACATATTAATTTAATTCTTTTAAGCTTGAAAAAGCATATTGGATTCAAGTTAAGATAGTTTCACTTTAAAATCTAAAAAAAAAATTAAAGGTTTTAGCAAGTTTATGTTCATTTATTTTCTTCAGTGCAGTTTCTGCCTTTTTTATTTACTCTGTATAAGCAAGATTATTCTCCTCGTTGCGTATTTGAGAGGTAGCACAAATCATACTTGGAGTAATTTCCTCATTAATAGAATTCTTGGTATATTTATTAAACATAGAAAAGTACATTTTATATTAATGACATTAATTCTACAATCCATATTTTTAGTTGCTACTTTTACAACCTTGGGTACTAATTTTGCATGTATAAGAATTGCATCACTTTCCATTAATTCTAAAGTTTTGCCAGTAATGAGATATGATTGTCCATTAAAATACAGCTTAACTATGAATACAAATTATACTATTGTGAGTAATGGACTACAAAAATAAATTTCTTACTGTAATTTGCTTAAAAATGAGAGAGGATTTACATTTTTACTGGGCCAAAACTCACCTTTGTATCCTATGTTATTTGAGCCCTCAAACTGTGACTGTGAAGACTTTGTGAATAAAATTTTCTGCCCTAAGAAATATTCTAAATATTTCTGAAGAATATTCTGAAGGCTTGTCTTTGTAGTTAAAGCATTTACATCATTAATCAATTCATTTGCTATTAAGATTACTCTATCTGTCTTTGGATAATGAATTTTTATATAAATAATGCAAGCTCTTATTTTATTGTAATATCTGATTTGACATGTATTCATTATTTTGTAAAGTCCTTCTCTACCCAATAAGCTGATTTTCTTCTGGTATTCGGAAGGGGTTATCATCATGCCCATTGGAAAATCATGCAGAACCTGAAACACCACTAGAAGATAATGTCTACTCATTTTATATTTTGCAGAAATAAGCTTCGTCTTGATGGCAAAATGTGGTAGATTTTGAAGGCAAGGGGCTGGCTTTTAGGATCATGTAGAAAGGAGATATAAAAATTTCAAATTGTTTCTAGGTGGAATATTTTTTTCATTTCAAAGTGGAAATGTGCCCTTTTCTATTTAAGATAATAAAATTGAACTTCAAATTTTGGGAAAAACACTAAGCTAGGTATGAATGTTTTAGGCTCTCTTTAGGAATATTTATATTGTATGTGTGTTTTATTTTAATTGGTAAATTTCTTCACTGAGTAATATTTGTATCCCTTGACATCCATAAGTATGGTAGAAGAGGGTTTCCATACAATTCCCCAACTGACATTTGAGAATTTAAATAACTGAGTCATCTAGTGATACATAGATAGAAGATAGGTTAATAGATAAATAAATGATAGATAATATACGTTATACTCACAGAGCAAATGAATACATATTAAAACAGATTACACTTTAATTTTTATGTATTTGTGTGTATGTGTGTATTTTGTATTCTTTTATATTAAGTGTTAAACATTTATTCTTTTAGAATTCATACATGTATACAATAAAAAACTAATCAAATATTCCTCTCTATTTTTCCTCTCCAACTTCTCTCAGATGTCCCCAGCACACACTACCTAAAATCTATGTATTTTTAAACAATCAATTGAATCTAATTAGTACTGCCAATTTCTACATAACTGTGAAAAGAAACCATCTACTGGACCACTGGACTATTTACTAGAATTCCCTGTAGAAGAATTGCAGTTCCTCCAAAGCACCTATCACCTACTCTTTAGTTAGGGGTGGAGTCTTGAGAATTCCTTTCCCATCTCTGCTGGATTTATGGATGGCTTGATCTTGTGCAGATAAACAAAGCTATTCTGAGTTCATAAGGGCAATAGCCATGTTATGTCCAGAAGACACTGTTTCATGAACCCAGTCCTCTCCTCTAGCTCTTAGATCCTTCTTTCTTCCTCCTCTATGAAGTTTACGTAGTCTTACAAAGGTTGTTGATAAATATGTCCCATTTAGGATCAACACTCAGTCACATATCCTCATATCCATAACAAATAATGCTCTCAATTTGTAGCAGTTCTTTCCATGACAAAACTCCATCCGTCTCTAAGAAACACACCTTACCACTGGAGCTACACAGCTTTAACCAGAGTGTAAAAAGGTGGTAAAACACATCGTAAATAACAGAACTATGAAATTGTCAACTGTACCTATTCTATTATTTGACAAAATGTTCTTCATGATTTTCTGTCCTACACTGATTTTCTGGACCTTGAATATAATGTGTCCATGTGTGCTTTTACCTCTATAAAGATTTTTGTATTTATAATTAATATTGATCATGCTCCTGGTTCTTTGAATATCCTGTCTCCAGGGATTAGTGTTTCTTATCAATTTAGAAAATGTATAATTTTTTTCTCCTAAAGCTGCACCTTCCTTTTTCTGATTAATATGGCTATCACATTATAGTTTCACAATTTAAAAACTTGGTGGTTGCCATTACTTTACGATTTAAAGATAGTTTCACACTGTAAGAGCAAACTCCACTTGATTTACATTTGAAATTCACTTCTCCTAGCTCACATTTGCCCTCTGAAGACCGTCCTTGTCTCCTTCATGCTACTTAAGTATCCTCCAGTATCACTTCAATATCCTTTCCCTTTTTGTTTGCAATTCATCACATCTCTGGACTACTATTCCTAAACTCAAATTCTAATCAAGCCAAAATCCACTCAGTCATCTCTCTGAAGATTGGATTCTAGCATTTCACACTAAACATGCTCTAGGATCTGGTTCCATATTTTTCTTTATCTACTTTACACCTATTTATTGATTATTTTCAATGGATATGTAAGTTACAAATTTACTAGAGGCATGGTTATAAAGGTAAATCAATATCATGCATATTAGCAAAATTAAATATAGATCCTTAACATAATTTAAATATTGTGATGAATATACTTTCAGAGGACCTTGCTCAGTGCCACTGAATAGTAGTAATATGTCTAATAATATTCTGATTCAATTATAGGTTGAATACTATAAATTCTTTTATAGACATAAGTTTTGAAGAAATATTAAACATTGTTTTGCCCACTCTAGTTATTGTGGACCATTCTTCAAGTCAACTTGAGTTTCAAATGCCTCTTCTTCTGCTATATAACACCACACACACACACACACACACACACACACACACGAAGTTAAAATTCTTCGGTAGAGGCCAAATATGGCCATTGCCCCAATACTAACAAGGAATTATCTTCAGGGTTTTATATTGAAAAGCCACTGCCTCTTTTCATTTATTCAATCCTATCTAATGTCGGCCTAAATATGTCTGTCTTTTTATTATTATTTATTTTTTGTGTGCCTTTGTGTTATCTCTTCAAAGAGAAAACTATGTTACTTCAGTATAATACTGGCATTGCATATTTGCTCCCTTTCCCATGGGCATTTAACAGAGAAATTCCCCCTCAGTAAGCAGCAGTAATTTATTTGTGGCTGAATGACTATACAGTTTCATAATTCAGTTTGTGGTCAAGTATTGGTTTACTTTAGAAAAAAAGTCATTCAGATTTGTAGACAGTGTCCCACAGAGGGCCCGTGTGTCTGCCACAGTGCATCATTTTTCTCAGGAAAGCACTTCAGCATCTGAGCTCATTTAAAAATAATAATGGAAGAAGAAAATTTGTGGTGAAGCAATTCTGGAACTATCAGTGAGATTGGGAATTCAGTTTTTGTTCTGTTTGTTTTGTTTTGTTTTCTTGTTTGTAACAGCAGAGTCCTGCCCTGTAGCTCAAGCTGATCAATACAATAACACACTATGTAAACTAGTTTGCAGTCAAATTCAAGATTCTATTTCCCCTTATTCTCTGCTGTGGGATTATAGGTATGCACTGCCATGTACTGCATATGACACTGGATTTTAAACAAAATGAAAGATAAAACATCCCCAAGTGTCAATATTATACACATAAGATACAGTTGCAAAAATCTAAGATATGCATGCCACGAGGCATATGGTGATATCCATGGTCTAGAGAGGTCTTTTATCATGACCAATTAAAAACAACAGCAACAATGTTGATATCAAAACCAAACAAAGGCTCTTGGGTAGTAAAGGTGGCTCACTGTGTGTGCCTTTTTTCTGTCATGCACCTCTTGGGGAGTTTGATCCCCAAGAGGTGCATGACTTATGGAAAGAACACATTCCCACATTAGTTGTGCTTTAATCTACACACTTTCTACAGCATAGCACATATGTTTACAGTAAACGCTTTTAAAAACAGAAGAGGACTTTCTTGTACTTGTGTTTAGAGGATTTATGTATGTACCTTAAATTGTACATACAGTAATTTGAACTAATTCTTTTTTTGTTTGAGTTTTAGAAGATGTGTGTGTGTGTGTGTGTGTGTGTGTGTGTGTGTGTAGGTGTGTGTGTGTGTGTGTGTTTAAAATAAATTTGGGAACCCTCCCCCCCTCCGTGTCCCCCCTCACTGAGTCTTTCTCCCTATCCCTCCTCACCTTCTCCTCTGAGAGGGTGGGGCCTCCCTTGCATATCCTCCTATTCTGGCACATCAAGTCTCTGTAGGATTAGGTGAATCCTCTCCCACTGAGGCAGCCCATTTGGGGAAAGGATTTCAAAGTCAGGCTACAGCTTAAAGGACAGCCCCCACACCAGCTGTTAGGGGACCACATGGAGACTGGCCAGGACTGCTGCTACATATGTGCCAGGGGCATGGGTCCAACATGGGTGTGCTCTTTCATTGGTGGCTCAGTCTCTGAGAGCTCCCAGGGGTCACGTTAATTCACTGCATTGGTCTTCCTGTGGGGTTCACATCCCTTCATGGCCTTCAGTCCTTCTAACTCTTCCCTAAGTGTCCCTGACCGCCATCCAATGTTTGGCTGTGGGTATCTGCCTCCGTTTCTGTCAGATGCTATATAGAACCTCTTAGAAGACAGTTATGCTAGGCTCCTGTCTACAAGCATAACAGATTATCGTGAAAAGTGTCAGGGATTGGTGCTTGCTGATGGGATGGGTCTCAAGTTTGGCTGGTTATTGGTTGGCCATTCCTTATTTCTTGTCCATTTTGTCCCTGCTTTACTTTTAGACAGGACAAATTTGGGGTTGAAAGTTTTGTGAGTGGTTTGGTGTCCTTATCCCTCCATTAGGGGTCCTGCCTGGCTATAGAAGGTGGCCTCTTCAGATTCCGTGTTCTCAATGTTAGGAATCTAACACATCGACTCCTGTGAGCCTTTCTCATTTTAGGACTCGGTACGTCCTAGAGATTTCTGCCACCCCCTAGTCCCAGCCACTGAAAATTTCCATTCATTCCTCTGATTCTCAGGCCCTCTCTCCAGTCTCTCCAAACACCTGAACTAATTCTTGTTTTCTACCATTATTTGTGGTTTCCTATTTGTATTTTACATTCTTCTGGTAAGAGTGCATGAATATCTTTACATAATTTGGTTCATTAAAGACTTTTCAAACTCAAGACATGATGCAAGCTCTATGTTGCCTTTTTCCATTCAATATTGTAAATGGCTGGATAAGTATTGTCTGAACATTTTAAAATATTTAAATAAAAAAGATACCATCCCCTCGATGTTTCCTAAAGATGTTTAATTTTTTACTTAGTACATGAAAATACAGTTTGTATCTATATAAGATGGCTGCTTTGATATCAATGTGCCATTTGAATTAGACCTAGGAAATGAAATTATATAAAATTTCTTTTTAACAAAGCTTCCGAAGAAAGACCAGCACAACTAGCTCTTCAGCTGAGCAGCAAATTACATACTTAGTTCTGCTTCTTGTCTATGTGTGTTAAAGTGAGTAGTTATGATTGTATTTATGGCATTTAAAGTGATGCTATGATAATAAAGATCAATTAAATCAAGCTTGTTTACATCACCCTGATCTCAAATATTTGTTACTTTTCTTGGAGGAACTGGTGTTAAATCAGTATTTATATAATATATGATATATTATTATCAATATGGTTATCACACTCTACAGTACAAAAAGTTAATCTTCTTATATAATTGGGATTTTATAAAATTTGAACAAACTCTTACCATTTGCCAAGTCAGACCATAAATCCACCATTCTACTTTCTGCTTCTATGAATTCCATTGTTTTGGATTCCACTTATAAGTGAGAAAAAGCAATATTGTCCTCTAGTTTTAATACAAATTTAAATTTCTATAACATTTTCAAATTTCATCCATGCTGTAACTGGTGAAATTTCTTTATTTTTTATTGGTATCTTTGTTCTTTGAAAATTTCATCTATCTATCTATCTATCTATCTATCTATCTATTTATCTATCTATGCTTGTATATACATGTGTGTGTTTATACATATATATTTGTATATATATTATATATAATATATATATACACACATATAAATGTGTCTATATGCATTGAATTCTAATGACTCTTTTTCTCACTCTTTTTTTCTTCTTTTTTTATGGTTTGTTTACATTTCAAATGTTTTCCCCTTTCCAATCTCCCCTTTAGAACCCCCCCTATACCCTCCCCACTCCCCCTGCCTCTATGGAGGTATTCTTCCACCTACCCACCCACTCTCATCTTCCCTCCTTGGCATTCCCCTATACTGGGGCATCCAACACCCTCAGGGCCAAGGGCCTCTCCTCCCCATGATGGCTAACAAGGCCTTCCTCTGCCACATATGTGGCCAGCACCATGGGTCCCTCCATGTGTATTCTTTGGTTGGTGGTCCAGTCTCTGAATTCATCAGGGGGTCTGGCCAGTTGACACTGTTGCTCTCTCCATGGGGCTGCAAACTCCCTCAGCTCCTTCAGTCCCTTCTGCAACTCCTCCATCTGAGGGCTCAGTGGTTCAGAGCACTGACTGCTCTTCCTGAGGTCCTGAGTTCAATTCCCAGAAACGGCATGGTGGCTCACAACCATCTGTAATGGGATCCGATGCCCTCTTCTGGTATGTCTGAGGACAGCTACAGTGCTGTAAATAAAATGTCTCACTCTTTTTAATCTCTTTCTCCTTAACACAGAGACACACAAATACACATAAACACACACATGCACACACAGCAAGTTCTTATTCATAATGTTGGTTTTGTTTTGTTGTGGTTCTATGTTCTGTCTCTCCTCTGCAGTATGCGATCACTGATGGGAAGCACAAGGAGTCGTGAGCGGAGGAGGCTCGCAGGGGCTGTGATGAGTCCAGTGCCTGTTGGACGGGGCTCTCTGGTTTAGCTCAGGGGGCAGTGTCCAGGAGACTGGAAGGCAAAGGGCCTCTTGAAGGAGATATAGGATGCGCAGCTCTGCATGAGGAAGACTTCCCCCACAGCAGTTCTTGATGAGAAAGATAGTCCTTGCTTGTCCAAGTTATTTATTGATGGTAGCAAAAGGGTACATACAACTTACTCAGGGTGGACCGAAACTAAATACCTTTTGCAAGAAGAGAAGCTTATTGGCTCAAACCTCAGGGCCAGCTGATCTACATAACTCATTGGAATGGCGAGCTCTGTGCTATGTGACTCGCTGTCAGATCCTCATGTGGGGTGCTGTGGTCATATGCTCTAGGACAGGAACAGATGAAATGCCTACCAGTCTCACATATGAAAATCTGTTCAACTTTCCCAGTTTTGTCTGGTGACACAGTTCCATTTGCCCCACAATTTGTGATGCATTTTGTTTAATCACAATTACCTATTAAGTATTGTTTTTCAACTATTTTCTGAATGTTGATATTGTCATGAGTACGTACACAGCTGGAGCAAGTGACTATCACTCCCCTGGATTTTTTTCAGTAGCAAGTAACTCAGCAGTGAGCGTTATGGATACCTATATCTCCCTCCATTAATGCGTGACTGTAGTGGGGTGTATTTTTGTGTAGACAGACTGAATGTGTATCATTCTCTTTAAGGATTATGAAAATTCTTTTGTTTAAAATATTGAATACCGTTCAATTATATATGCATGTTTGAATCATATTACCATATCTTTTCTATTCAACTTCATAAATGTTTAGGTGAATTTCAAAACATTTAAAATTATATTTTAGATTATAATTAAGTACTTTCTTCCTACCCATTCTTCCTCCAAAACTGCCAATATATCCCTTACTATTCTCTTCCAAATTCATAAACTTTATTCTTAATTGATATTGCATGCATACACACACACACACACACACACACACACACACACACACTTTTCTTGGCAACACACAGAGACAATTATAGTGAACCAATCAAAATGCAGAGTTGTATTCCCAGCCCCACAGTATACATCTACAAAAAACTACCATACGTAACCTATGGTTCATAAAACATTGAGAAGAGAGAGTGGGTGGAAATGCTGTAAGATCCATCAGGAGGTTTCTATGAGGGCCTCTATTCCTAGTAATGGCAAAAGTGACACCCCAAAGCCTCATGAACAGGACTATCTAAACCTGATCTGAATGATGGCAACAATATTCACGCTAATATGGATGTGAGAAAGCCAGAAGATCTAACCCTACACAGGGGACTAGAGGTTACCTGGGAGTATCAAAGGCAGGAGAAACAATCTCCCCAGGGAAGAGCACACCAATTGGTTATCTAACACTAAGCAAACAGCCCTAAAAAGATCCATTTGAGTAATATTACACAGATTTCTTTTCTTTTCTTTTCTTTTCAGTAATCATCTGAATCTTACTCCTTTGAGGAAATTTAAGGGAAAATAAATCAGGCAAGCTGGTCTTTTCTTCAAAACTACAAAATTTTAAAGAAAATAATGGAAAACTTTAGATTGCAATCTCATAGTATTGTGACTTTTCTCATGTAAATGTACATACTATAATAAACCATAAATAATGTGTAAAAATAACCTCAATTTTTAAAATTTTGGAAACCAAAAGCCCATATTATGCTTACGTATCTGTTCTCTAATTAATTTACATTAATTCAGTTTAACATCTATTCCTTATGAAGAGTTCTGGAGCTAGCCCCAACGGATGCATCTACAATAGGAAAATTCACAAGTTTCATTCTCTCTATGGTTGTAGTAATTAGAACTGAACCCAGGTTTTCACACATTCTAGACAAACATGCTCCCACTAAGATACAAATCTTCAGATTTCAAATATTTTATTCATAAGTCATATAACATTGTGGGAAATCAGTAAAAGTAGAGATTGAACCTGCATATTTATTTCACAGTATTTTTTTAGATTTTTCAAAAACTGTACTAAATTTTTGAAGAACAAACCTGAAACTTAAGCAATTTAGTACACATGACAAAAATCCAAACTATAAAGTTTTATACAGAAAATGTTAAAATGTTAAGGCTTTCTGAGAATTATTTTGTTGTAAATTTATTGCAGAAATTCAAGTGATTTAAAATTATATTCATTGTTAAATTTGGGATTTAAGTAATCCACCAATGACTCACATATTAGGGTTTAGTTCTCAGTAATAGTGTCAGGGTTTGGTGCCTCCCTATGGGACTGAACCCAAGTTGGGTCTTTCACTGCTTGACCATTCATTCAGGCTCTGCTCCATTTTGTCCCGGCATTACTTTTAGATAGGAACAATTTTGAGTCTAAAATTTTGAAGTTGGGTTGGTGTCTCTATCCCTCCACTGGGATCCCTGTCTAACTACTGGAGGTTGTCTCTTCAGGATCCTTATCTCCACTGTTGGGCATTTCAGCTAAGGTCACCCACATTGAGTCCTGGAAGCCTCCCTCATCCCAGGCCTATGGTACTTTCTAAGAGTTCTTACCACCCGGACCCCAAGCATCTGCATGCTTCCATTCATTCTCCTGGCCCTCTGGCCTTCTACTCCAAGACCCCCACCCCAATATATGGTCCTGCCCTCCTTTTCCCCTCTCTTTTTTTATCCAGGTCCATCCTTCCCTCTACCTCCCATGATTATTTTGTTCCCCCTTATAATGAGATTTAAGCATTCTCACTTCAGCCTTCTTTTTAAACTTCTTACAGTCTATGGAGTATATTGTTGGTATTCTGTAATTTTTGGCTATTATCCACTTATCAGTGAGTATGTACCACACACATTCTTTTGGGTGTAGGTTACCTCACTCAAGATGGTATTCTCCAGTTTCATCCCTTTTCCTGCAAAACTCATGATATCCTCATTCTTAAGAGCTGAATAGTATTCCACTGTGTAAACGAACTACATATTCTGTATCCATTCTTCAATTGAAGAATGTCTGGGTTGTTTCCAGCTTCTGGCTATTACAAATAAGGCTGCTATGAATATAGTGGAGCACATGTCCTTGATATTATGGAGCATCTTTTGGGTATATGCCCAGGAGTGGTATGGCTGGGTCTTCAGGTAGAATTATTTCCAATTTTCTGAGGAACTTCCAGACTGATTTCAGAGTTGTTGTACCAGTTTGCAATCCTACTAGCTACGGAGGAAAGTTGCTCCTTCCCTACATCCTCAGCAGCATTGTTGCGTTTGCAGACAGGAGCCTAGCATGGTTGTCCTCTGAGAGATTCCACCAATAACTGAGTGAGACAGATGCAGATACGCAAATCCAAGCATTGGACTGAGCTCTCAGACCCCAAAGGAAGAGTTGGGGGAAGAGAATTGAGACCCCATAGGAGGACCAACCGTGTCAACTAACCCAGATCCCTGGGATCTCTTAGAGACTAAGCTACCAACCAAAGACCGTACAGAAGCTGGTTCAAGGACCCTAGCAGATGACTGTATAGCAGACGACTGCCTGTTCTGACTTCAGTGAGAGAGGATGCATCTAATCTTGTACAGACTTGATGCCCTCGGGAGGGGGCATTGTTCGAGGGGAGCACACTCTCAGAGGTGAAGGGAAGAGGGCTGAACTCTTCTTGGGGGGTATCAGAAGGGGGTATCATTTAGGGTGTAAAATATTTAATTAATAATATATGTTTTAAAAGGCTTAGTTCTCATCTCCTGCTCTTTTGCAAGAAAGTAGAACTTTTAAGCTGTAGATCCTACATGGAGGAAGTCACATCACGTAAAACGCATCTGTGACTTTCTTTTGCTTTTTTGATCATGGCTATTTTGAGGAAACACCCTTCTGTGCCACAATGTGCAAGACCAAAATCAAGTTGCACCAGTGACCCTAGCCTAAAAACTCTGACACTATAAACCAATTTTTAAAAGTTGATTATATCAGTTATTTTGTCAACGAAAGCTACCACAATCATTGCAATATATTTTACTGATGACACCTTTGTTTTGCTTTTAGTTCTCTTAATCTAACTTAAGAACAAATACATATTGATTAATAAAAGATTGCATTACAAGATATAAAGAAGCCAGCCTTTTTTTTTTTTCTAAAACTTATTCTCTTTTCTCAAGATATAAGTGGCTTAAATAACATCTTGCTAATTTTCTGCTGGCAAGATATGTAGACGGTAGAAACAATTACATAAAAGTTCTGTGCTAAAAGGGAACAGTTCTCCACTGATTTTACTCATTACTGCAAAGCTATCACAAAGTCAATTATTGAAAGTAGTTGAACAAGTCAAATATTTTTTTCAGACAATTTGTGTTTGGCTTGGTAATGTGCTGAACATATTTTTCAAATGTATAAGACTCAAACCAAAATTAAAACAAAATTAGTTTAGACCAATATTATTTTTTCATAGCATTATTGACAATAAACGTTAGTCTATCTACATATCTACTGTCTACTATCAATTTGTTTATAAATCTATTATCTATTGTATGTCTGTCTGTCTATCTATCTATCTATCTATGTATCTATCTATCTAAACAGTTTTACAAAGCAATCATTCTTTGCATTGAAGCATATGCCTTTTCAGAATCTACTGAGAACTATATATGTATATCAAATACTTTTATACAACACAGTGGTAATAATAAGAATGACATTGAAATCTTATGGCCATCTGCACCCCCAGATTAACTATGTAAGCTATATAAATGCAAACATTTCGAAGCATTGCCATTTATGCATGTTTCCAGTTTTATATTTTCTGTGAGAGAGGCAGTGTTGTGTGCACAGCACATTCACATCACACCTTTGGTAGAAGCCGAAGGGTTTCCTGTGCATATCAGCTGCAAACTCTAACAACTAGGAAAGAATTTCAGTAAGTTATTCGCCCCTCTGGAGTAGCTTATACTCTTTGGGAATATCTTATTTGTATCATGGATGATTCTTGGGTAAGCACAAGCTTATCTTCTGCTGCTCAACTAAAATTAAACTAATACACTGAGATGAAATTCTCAGAATACATATTTCTGTTAGGTATAGAATTGAGACATGCTTGCCTTGCAAATCCCCCTGGGGAGTACTTGAGACTATTCCTTTAACATTTTACATTTATTACTACTTGTGTTTGCCTACTTAAAGAAATTTCTTAAAATTATATTGAATGCATGAATTGTTAGCAGTGGTAGAGTAAAGGTTTAATGGCTAGTCAAACTGCCTAAAGCAACTAAAACCTTGTAGAATTCCTAAGTATGAATAAAATAATATAAAACAACTTGAAGCCTGATATACTGTTGACCAGTTAGAGAGGCAATGTAATATTTATTTGTTGGCTTTTAATGAGTAAATTTAACTTATATAAATTTCTGTTGATAATTTAGGAAGGTCTTATCTAAATGCAGTACACAAAGTACAAACAGTTTTCTCATGGTTCATGGCTTATTGCCACCCTAAATTATAAAGAGACTCAGAGAATTAAAATTTCAAAAGAAAAATATAATATAAATAAATATACCAGCAAGATTTATATAGAAAATGAAATGTATTTAGAACATTTTAAAGCTATCTTATAATGATTTGTATTGCTTTGTATAATTTTTCCAAGTAGATTTTTCTATTAAACTGTTTATGTGTTATTCAGTATTCACACTTTTCATAATAGAGCTTTATTTTTGAAGTGAGGATGAATTAAATTATATGAAATTACTAAGAAAAGAGTTTAACAAAATGTTTTCAGGGTAATTAAATCTGTTCCTGTCCATCAATCTGTTAGATGTTTTAGACTTCATGGTGGTAATTTTCTTCTATTCTGTCCAATAATGGCTAATGTCTCACTTTCCACTAAGGCGCACCGCAATCTTTGCATAGAATGGCCTTGCACTGTGGAATGCAGATTACTCACATATCCAATTGAGGATTTAAAGAGACTAGAGATTAAATCAATTAGAAATCCCATGACACAAACAACCATTTAATCATTGTTTGGTTAATCTACTTTTACTACATGATAAATTTAAAGAAAAACCCATCAGCAAACAGAAGAAATAAATATTGAAATATAAAAGAACTTTGGAGATAAAGTGATCTTATTTGAACTTATGAAAATTAAATCTTGTTCTATAAAGGGAATCGTGAAAGATAATAAGAATTGACCATTTCAAAGCACATGATTATACTCAATCATTTTAATTTAATTATTGTTTTGAAAAGTAACATGGTTGCCTCTACACTAAATAAAGGACTTAATAAGATTATAACAAGAAGAAACTTTTGCTATAAATGCTGCTCCTTGATATCTCCAGAATGCTAACACGGTAAATTCTGTACACATGGATTCTTCCCATCCTCTCAACCACACGTTATTCTGTTTCTACCAGCAGGTGCATAGATAATTATTTGCAGTTCTCTTCCTTGTAAAGGTTTACAACATTCATTGACTTTACAGACCTTCCTTGTCTTCTCTAAAATGAAAGAAAACTGCCTGGTTTTCTTTCATTTTAGGGTCTCTCAAGCTTTGAATCTGTTCAACATGACATTTCTTAGGAATGTATGCTAGAGACACATTTAAGGATAATTTAAGAGTTTCATTTAAAAACTACAAGTTAAGAGTCTATTACAAAAACAAATTATGAGGTCTGGTAATTTACAACTGAATAGTGAAAGAATTTAATTTGTAAAAGAAAAATAATAACTTGTAAATTTAGACCATAATTTTACTTCTTTTATTTTAAAATACAGAAGCTAAATTTCCCTAAACCTTAATATTTTCAATTCACATGTCTAAGAAATGTCTGAAGTAATAGATCTCCAATGCATGTGAACAATACAGGCATATTTTATCAATTACTTATTTTAAATACATACCAGCTTTCCTACAAAACAACAGTTATATACAAACAAATAAAACTAATGACCAATAAAAATAAAATCCTAATATTTAATATTAAATACTAATATTTCCATATTAAGAAAATCATTGTCTAAGTCACCAAAATATACTTCTAACAAATACAGGAGCTTACCACCTACACTAAAGTTAACTCCCAGGTTTAAAATATCCCCAGAGTGATAAAAAGTCTTAAGCACATTGCCTTTGATTATTTGAGGATTTGTAATACAAACTAATTGAACAGAATTGTATATCATATAAAATCTTTAAACCTTGTAAAATCCTCAGGAGGGCATGTTTGTAACATATTCCTATAATAAATAATACTTTTTGATTTTTATAATATTCCATTTAGGCAGAACCATATCATTTTAAACATGAATACTTTATTCATTCATTCTTTATTGGTGCTGTTAGTACACAATATTAGCCAATTTGTGAAATATGGCAGTAAAAACAATGCAAATTCCACAAGTAGAGGGTGCAATTTTTGAAGAAAAACTAGAGATAACTTTTAGACTGATCTGTTCTCATTTTTAATTAATCACAATGAACTATGCAAAGCATCTTTATAACTTGAGTTTCAGTCAATTTATATTGTATTCTTTCACTAGTAGTTTCATTTTTCTCTGATTGAACTTTAACTGAGTTAGTATTCATTGCTTTAATGTCATGTGATTTTATTGCTATTTGAACTTTTATAACAAGAACATGGTGGATTTTCTAAAAGATATTCAGTGTGTTTGATGATTTCATGATTTATTAGCAGGTATATGGTATAGCTACAATCTTGTTAAGCCTTTGGAGATGTGTTTAGGAAATAAAAGCAGTTATTGTGATTTAGTGTTTATTGAAGAATGCTGAATGTATTATCTTAGAAGTGAGGCCATATCATACCTCTGCCCTGACTCCTTCACTCTTCTTGACTAATCAGCCCAAAAGCCCAGATTCTCACCTCACACAGCAGAAGATAGCCATCTTTTGTCTCCAGTTTCTTGTCTCCATCCACATCAACCTGTATTCACATTCACAACTCCTGACATACTTTCAAGCTGACAGTGTTCCAACATGTTAGCATGATCTGCCTTGGATGGTTCCTACTCATCACTCTCTCTAGCTGGCCTTTTCTTCTCAAGAAATTTTAAAATGCTTGTTCTTATCTACATCAGAATTGACCAAGGTCATCTACTTGAAATTAATAATACAAATTAGCTTGACTGCAGTTATTTATGGAAATTATAGTAGTCATTTCTTCTTTTACCTTCCCAGATAACCAATATATTTTCGTCATTTCTGTTTAGCTCTTCACCAACTCATGCTATTCTTTAAGGTCCAGCCCCACAGCCACTCTTCGATGAGCGCTTCAAGATCCTAAAGAGTTACTACTTCATTCTTATGGTGCCTTATTTTTACACTGATGTTGCTATGAAAAAGAGAAGTACAGCCAAAATATGCAATAAGTAATAATAAAATGACTCCTAATGACATTCTGCTATACAAATAGATCAATGGCCTTATTCAGCCATCATTAAAGTTTCCTCCTGCAGCAGATGGGAACAAATATAGAGATCTGAAGCCTGATATTATGCAGAGAGTGAGAGCCCATGGAGCACTCATCCCTAAATGGGATGTTTGCATCAAATCCTGCCCCTCAGAGCTAAGGGAAACCTGCACAAGCAGAGTCAGAAAGAGTATAAGAGAGAGAGAGAATGGAAAACACCAAGAAATCAAGGCTTTTTGAATCAAAGGCTCTCTGCCTTTTAGTTAATTTGGCTAACAGTTTGTCTATCTTGTTGATTTTCCTCAAAATACCACCTTTTACTTTCCTTTTGTTTCTAGTCTACTGATCTAATCCCTGAGTTTGATTATTTCCTGCCATCTACTACTATTGAGTGTTGCCGCCGCCTCCTCCTCCTCCTCCTCCTCCTCCTCCTCCTCCTCCTCCTCCTTCTTCTCTTCCTCCTCCTTCTTTTTCCTCTTCTCCTCTTCTTCTTCTTCTTCTTCTTCTTCTTCTTCTTCTTCTTCTTCTTC
>JADRCH010000004.1:7995926-8083357 GCA_019843965.1 Rhynchomys soricoides | reverse complement strand
TTCTTCTTCTTCTTCTTCTTCTTCTTCTTCTTCTTCTTCTTCTTCTTTTTCTTCTTCTTCTTCTTCTTCCTCCTCCTCCTCCTCCTCCTCCTTCTTCTTCTTCTCTTCCTCCTCCTCCTCCTCCCTGTCCTCCTCCACCTTCTTTTTCCTCTTCTCTTCTTCTTCTATTTCTTCTTCCTCTTCTATTTCTTCTTCTGCTTCTGCTTCTGCTTCTGCCTCTGCTTCCTCCTCCCCTTCCTCCTCCTTCTCCTCCTCCTCCTCTTCTTTTATCTAGAATGTTCAGGTGTACTATTAAATTGCTAATATAAGAACCCTTTTCTTTAAGAAAGCACTTTGTGGTATGAACTTTCCCCCTAGCACTGTTTTCATTTAGTACCATAAGTTTGGTCATGCTGAGCCTTCAATTCTATTGAATTCTAAAAAGTCTTTAATTTCTTTATTTCTTCCCTCACCCAGTGGTCATTGAGTAGAGTTGCTCTGTTTCCGTGAGTTTGTAGGCTTTCTGTTGTTTCTGTTGTTGTTGAAGTCCAACTTTAACCTATGACGGTCTAATAGGATACAAAGATTTATTTCAATCTTGTATCTGTTGAGGCTTACTCTGTGACCAACAATATGGTCAATTTTGAAGAAAGTTCCATGACGTGCTGAGAACAAGGTCTATTCTTTTGTGTTTAGGTGAAATCTTCTGTAGATATCTCTTATGTCATTTTGATTCATGAATTTGATTAGTTTTATTATTTCTATGTTTAGTTTCTGTCTCAAAGTCTTCCATTATTAAGATGTGGGGTTCGATGTGTGATGTAAGCTTTAGTAGTATTTTGGGGGTTTTTTTTGTTTTATTTTGTTTTTTTTAATTAATGTGGGTATCCTTGAATTTGGGGCATAGCTATTTACAATTGAGACATCATCTTGATGGATGTTTCCTTTGATGAGTTTGAAGTGAATTTTCTCTTCTCTTTTGATTACTTTTTATTGAAAATCTATTTTATTAAATGTTTGAACATCTTCTCCAGCTTGTTTCTTGGTTCTCTTTTCATGGAAATTTTTTTCTATCCATTTACCTTGAGGTAATATCTATCTTTATTACTAAGGTGTATTTGTTGTGTATAACAAAATGATGGATCCTGTTTATCTATCCTCTGTTAGCCTGTGTCTTTTTATTGGGGAAATAAAAAGACCATTGATGTTGAATAGTACTAATGATCAGTGATTGCTAATTCTTGTTATTTTGATGTTGTTGTTGGTACAGTGGTGTATGTGTGTATTTGGGAGGTGTGTGTGTGTGTGTGTGTGTGTGTCTGTGTGAGATTCTTCTTTTGGTTTTGCAGGTGTGGAATTATTTATTCCTTTTGGAAATTTGGAGTATAATTACAATTCTGGGCTGGAGTTTTCTTTCTAGTATGTTCTATAGAGCTGAGTGAGTAAAGATGTTTTTTTCACGGACTACCTCATTTTCTCCATCTAGGGTGATTGAAATTTTTGCTGGGTATAGTAGTCTGGATTGGTATCTGTGATCTCTTAGAGAATGTCCGATGTCTGCCTTACAGATATCAGACACTTACAGCCTTTCAAGTATCTGTTGAGAAGTCTGGTGTAATTCTAACTGGTATTTCTTTATATATTACTTGGACTTTAACTCTTACTACTTTCTTTTTTATTAGTTATTTTATTTATTTACATTTCAAATGTTGTCTCCGTTCCCAGTTTCCCCTCCACAAACATTCCATTGCATTTGCCCTCTCCTTTGCCTCTATGAAAGTGCTCCTCCACCAACACACCAATACCTGCCTTACCTCTCTATTATTCCCCTACATTGGGGCAGCAAGCCTCCACAGGACCATGGGCCTCTCCTCTCATTGATGCCAGATAAAGCAATCCTCTGTTACATATATAACTGAATCCAAGGATCCCTCCATGTGTACTCTTTTGTTGGTGGTTTAGTCCCTGGGAGCTCTGGGTGGTCCAGTTAGTTAATATTGTTGTTCTTCTTATGGAATTGCAATTCCCTTCATTCCTTCTCCTAACTCCTCCATTTGGGGAGCCCTGCTCAGTCCAATGGTTGGCTGTGAGCATCTGTAGCTATATAGGACAGGCTCTGACAGAGCCTCTCAGGGGACAGCTATATCAAGCTTCTGTCAGCAAGTGCAAGTGCATGAGGAATAGTGTCAAAGTTTGGTGTCTGCAGATGGGATGAATCTCTAGTTGGGGAGTTTCTGGATGGCTGTTCCTTCAGTCTCTGCTCCACTTTTTTTCTCCTTGCATTTCCTTTAGAAGGAACATTTCTGGATTAAAAGTTTTGAGATGGTTGGATGGCCACATCCCTTAACTGGGGGTCGTGCCTATCTACTGGAGGTAATCTCGACAGGTTCTCTCTCCCCTTGGTTGGGTATTTTGGCTAATGTCATCCTTGTTGGGACCTGAGCACCTCTCTTTTTCCTGGCATCTTGGACGTTTTAGTGTCTACCCCCAGTTTCCTATCCTCCACTGCTACATATTTCTATTCAATTTTCTAACCCTCTGCTCGTTTCTCCTGTGTTTTCCAATACCTGATGCTGCCTCCTCCATTCTATCCCCATCCTCTCTCCCTGCCAGATCCCTCCATCCCTGTACCTCCTGTGATTATTTTCCCCCTTTTATGTAGAACTGAAGCATCACACTTTAGTCTTCTTTCTTCTTAAGCTTCATATGGTCTGTGAGTTGTACTGTATGGTCTGTGAGGTGTTCTGAGCTTTTTGCCTAATATCCTCTTATCAGTGAGTACATACCTTGTTTGTTCTTTTGTGACTGAGTTACCTCACTCAGGATGATATTATCTAGTTCCATCCATTTGCCTGTGAATTTCATGAAGTCATGATTTTTAATAGCTGAGTAGCACTCCATTGTGTAAATGTACAATATTTTCTGTGCTCCTTCTCTCACTGAGGGGCTTGTGGGTTGTTTCCAGCTTTTGGCTACTATAAATAAGGCTGCTAAGAACATAGAGGAGTATGTGTTCTTGTTATATGTTGGAGCACATTTTGATATATGCCCAGTAATGGTGTAGCTGGGTTTTCAAGTAGAACTATTTCCACTTTATTTAAGGTACTACAAAATTGTTTTCCAAAGTGGCTTTATCAGCTTGCAATCATACCAGCAATGGAAGAGTGTTACTTTTTCTCCACATTCTTGCCAGCATCTGCTGTCATCTGAGTTTTTGATCTTAGTTATTCTGATTGGTATGAGGTGGATCTTGGGGTTGTTTTGATCTGCATTTCTGTGGGAATCACCATCCCTGAACTCAAGCTGTACTAAAACGGAACAGTGATTAAAAACTACATGGTATTTGTACAGACAGCCAGGTAGGTAAATGGAATAGAATTGAAGACCCACACAAGCACATACATTATTTTAAGTGTTTGATATATATTCGCACATGTATATGTGGACTACTAAATCCATTTAACTTTGATTGTATGTATGTTTTTAGGATTGATAACTTGTGATTTGACTACCAATGTAAGCTTTTGTCCACTGAAAGTGTCTGATGCTCCCTCTCTCAGCATTGATCCTATACCTGTTCATATAACAATGGGGCCACATGAAATTTCTCCTGTATGTAGTGAGATGTTAACCAGTGGTGAAATTATGCTGGTCTTGTTCAGGTAACCACATTATTTAGAATCTATAGGTGAATTTTTCCTTGAGGACACTGTATCATAGCAGATGCCCTGGTCCTTTGGCTCTGACAATATTCATCTTTGCCATTTCCCTTGAGTTTTAGGGGTGTAGATTGCATTAAAGATGTAATAAATTGGATTGGACAACCCAATACTTACTTATTCTCTGTATTTTCTCTAGTATCATATCTCTGTACTATTATCTATCTGTTGCGAAAAATTTCCTTGGTGACGTGGGAGTTTCAGTATTGTTTGGATATAGAGACAAGTACTAAGAATAAAAGTCGACTTTGTGTTGCTTTATAGAGAAAAAAAAAAAGTGTGGAAGTACAGTCAAGAGACCTAGGGGTCAAGGATTCACAAGGAAACATCTGTCCAAGCTAACTTGTGATCTGTATCGGATTGTCAGATCCATCATACCATTAAATGGTGAATTAAAAACTACACTTCCTTTGTTCTTATTTCATGCTCAATCAGGTTTTCTTATTATAATTTGTGTTTCACTCTAGCATCTCACATTGAAACAATGCAATACATAGAAGATAAAAGGTCTATACACTAGGGTATAACACTTTCAATTATCCTTTTCATTTTAAATTAAATCATTAGCATTCTATATTATATATCTGAGCTATAAATGAATCCAGCCTGAGCTCTTATAATAATGGGATAGTTTTCCAAATGCAGTGAGCAAGGCATTAGCATCTAGCAAGGCATTACAGCTTCTCCACATGAGCTTTCTTGCACACAAAATTACAATGATAACTTTCATTAATACAGTTTCAATAAAATACTAACCATATTGAAAAGAATAATAAGATATATACAACTGAGAAATAAGAGATACATGCAACACATACCTTAATATACTATCCATTAGGAACACAACTTGTCACAGAGTGACATTTGAATATAAGATGGTTGTTTAGTCAATAATGTTTTTAATCATTTCTACACACACACAGACAAACTGAAACAGATTTAACCTTTTGTTTTAGATGAAGGTAAAATCTAATATTAAGAACACACATGCAAAATGTTAAGAATGGGAAACCATTTTAAAATATTTGATAAGAAACACAGGAGACTAAATTTCTATAATCAATAATGAAAATATCAATACATACTAAACTGATTAAGTAAAATCAGTGAAAAAATGCAGCTTAAAGTATAAATACACATAGAATAAAACAATCTGGCAGCATAATAGAATCTTTACCATATAACACTGAAAAAAAGATAACCCAAGAAAATAATTATAAAAATTTCTTTAAAAATATATTAAAGTGTGCTTAATCCCACCACTCTTCTAAGAATGTAATAGACCTATGTGGTAACTTAATTCATATATTTAGACATGAACAAATTATAGTAATAAGATCGGTACACATATAGATGTAGAAAATTTAAAGCCAAATTCTATATAGGTCAAGTATATTTGATGTAAAATTTAGCTCTAATTTCTCATTCAACAAATATTGTCATCTGCTTTAGAATTTCTTCTCTGGGAATATATCCTATAGATAAGATTTCAGGTGATAAACAAAAAGTCTTTGTTGTGTTTTGTGTCATATTCTGAAGTGGAAAACAACCAATATATCCCTAAGAATATGTTTAATGAATAATTATAAATTTAAACCAGACTTTCAAAAATCCACGGAAATATGTTTACTGTACTAAAGGAGGACAAAAAAAGATAATAAACCATTAAAAATGTGAACATACCCACAGGGAAAAAAAACTGTATGTGTATAGAGGTGCACACACGTATAGACAAATACAAATGTAACTAAATTTAGGTGATGAACAGTAGGCACCAAGTTATGTAGAATGGTAATTTCTAGGGCCATGACTCAGTGTGTACATGGCAACTGATGGAGAGAACTCATTATATAGTTCACATAACTTGAATATGTCACAGCGGTTTTCTTACACAATATATTATGTCATGAAAAGATGTATAGAATTTGAGGAAAGAGAGATTGCCATTCAATCCCCCCAAAAAGCATGGTCTATATCAACTGTATATGGTCTATGTCAACTATATAATACTGAAACTACCCACATTAAATTTTTTTCATTCACTAGCATTTTTTTGATGGAGACATATAGTGTTTTATAAAATATTAACTAAAGTGTAGTGTGGATTTGTTAAATTTACATATGAAAAACAATTCTTGTGACATAGTTCATGGATGATTTCAACTAAGGAGTAAATTCTCTATGTCAGAAGCAATTTGCAGATAAACTCCCACCAAGAATTTCCCATAGCAGATAATGTAGTGTCTATTATCCAAGTTAGTTTGTGTGTAAACTGTAAACTAATTACTTTAGTAAATCACATACCTTATAGGAGCTGCTTACTGTGTAGGTCTGCTACGACCGAGACCTCCTTATCCTGTTTACTCATTTGAGAAAGATGATCTAAGTAGGAATGAAACCAGATGTTGTATTTAAATGTGTTTAATACACAAACTGGCACTTTTTGTTTAACCCGTTAATCTCAAAGCTTCTTTCCAGTTCAAAGGAGAAACAAGTTTTGAAGTTTCTAAGCTTCCTCAATGTAATAACCTAAATAGGAAAACACAGTGAGTGGCACGTGTTGTGACACAAAGGGAGTGCCAAAACATTGCAAAGGATTGGTTTCAAATAATCTAAAAGCCATTCTAATTAACTTGAATTTTAACGTGGATTAAATTGTTCTCCTCAAGCATTCAACTTAAATAATACATTATAAACTTCTAAATTATGTTTTTGCAAATACCATTCAAATTAATCTCACATCAATAACCCCATTGTACAGCCATCCTAGAAGCTCTCAGATTTTTTTCAACCTTCATTTTATTCAAATATGCTTCAAACCTGACAAACATATTTCTCCCAGCTACAGAAAAATGTATCTGAGGTCCAGAAATTTTACCACTGGTTCCTGAAAATTTCATACAACCAATTAGTCTGCAATACAAAGTGTCCATTCCAAAGTTTGAAATTATTCTTATAAGTAAAAGTTGAAAGTTTAACTGCACACATCTAGGTTAATATATTTCTGAGAAATTATGCTGTGTATATACATTATAAAAATATAATATTTCTCTTCAATTATGAAGTGATGGTTGTAATTTATAATAATAATTGGTTTGCATTTATGTACATTGAGAACAAATACAGATGCAACACTATAATGAATTGTCCTAAATAATCATGGCAAGTAAAAAATAGTGAAGCCTATAACTTCTGAGATTTGAATAATGTTGGTTTTCATTTTGTGATTGTTACCATTACCACTTAATTGATCTGATAAGCATATATTGACTTAATGTCAGTTTAATTGCTATTAGTATAGCAACCTACATAAATCTATATATGTTGGGTTTGTAAATTATATATGTCAAAGAGCAGCTCAGAATGTTTATAAAAATAATTATTATTTATTGGTAGATGCCAAAGGAAAGATGTGTATAATATAAACATATAAAAATATATGTATGTGTGCATACACACAAACACACACACATGCGTGTATGTGTGTGTATATATATATGTGTGTGTGTGTGTGTGTGTGTGTGCCTTTGCCTGCAATGATAATGTCAAATGTATAATCACCCCCAAAAGAATGACATTAACAAACTAAAGAAACAATCCCATGTGACTCTAGTTTAATAAACAAGTGGATTTATTGTGGTTTCCAACAGGAGTAAGGTTAGGGTCTTAATTCCAGGGATTTAGAAACTCTAAGCCAGCTTTTTAATCAAATTGCCCACCACAGTATGGATGACAAGACATTTAAGTTGCATCCTGGGATGTTTTGGAGACTTTTCTTAGTGGTTGTTGCCTCTGGTTAAGCTTGAGGAGGGGCTTTTTGAATCTTGTAAGTTTCAGGAACTTTTGAGACTTGTAAGTTTTGTTTCTTTTCTAAGCCATGTAATTTTCATTTACATTGTGTGTTTTAAGCCTCCTTCTTGCCTCTGAGAGGAAATGTCCCAATTTATAAGTAATAGCAGTATAAGAGTAGTATTTTTCTTGTCATGGCTTAAATTATAACATTACTTTATAATAATCTTTATGTTAAAACTCTTGGAATCTTTGCTTTTCCATGTCTATGAGTATATTGAAAACTCCTGTGAATGTATATACTATTTGTAGTTTAAAGCATTTGGAATATATCAGTGAATATCTAAGGAAGAACTCTGTGCTTATAGGGCATCTACAAGTAAAGGTATGAAGACTAACAAAAAATAATGCTGAAATTAAGTAAACTATAGAGTGTATATAGTGTACCAACAGTATCAAAAGACACTGTCTTCTGAGTTTGTTTAGAATGTGAGTTATGATTTTTTTAATTTTTTTAATTGGATATTTTATTTATTTACATTTCAAACATTATCACCTTTCCCACTTTCTCCTCTGAAAACCCCCTCCCCCCTCTCCCCTTACCCTGCTTCTATGAGGGTGCTCCCCCACCCACCTATACTGCCCCCTCACCACCCTAGCATTCCTCTACACTGAGGCATCAAGCCTTCACAGGACCAAGTGTCTCTCCTCCCATTGATGCCAAATAAGGCCCCTTCAACTTCTTCAGTCCTTCCTCTAATTCCTCTATTGGGGTCCCTATGCTCAGTCTGATAGTTGACTGCAAGGTCTAAGATCAAGAATAACAAATAAGACCTCATAAAACTGCAAAGCTTCTGTAAGGCAAAAGGCACTGTCAAAAGGACATAATGGCAACCAACAGATTGACAAAAGACCTTTACCAATCCTACATCTGATAGAGGGCTAATATCCAATATCTACAAAGAACTCATGAAGTTAGACTCCAGAGAACCAAAAATTATATTAAAAAATGGGGAAGAGAGCGAAATAGAGAATTCTTAGCTGAGGAATCTTGAATAGCTTAGAAGCACCTAAAGAAATGTTCAACATCCTTAGTCATCAGGGAAATGCAAATCAAAACAACCCTGAGATTCCAACTCATGCCAGTCAGAATGGCTAAGATCAAAAACTCAGGTGATATCAGGTGCTTGGTGAGGATGTGGAGAAAGAGGAACATTCCTCCATTGCTGGTGGGATTGAAAGCTGGTACAACCACTCTGGAAATCAGTCTGGCAGTTCCTCAGAAAATTGGACATAGTAAATACCTGAATTCCTAGCTATTCCACTCCTGGGCATATACCCAAATGATGCTCCAACATGTAATAAGGACACATGCTCCACAATGTTCCTAGCAGACATATTTATAATACACAGAAGATGGAAATAATTCAGATGTTCCTCAACAGAAGAACGGATACAGAAAATGTGGTACGTTTACACAATGGAATACAACTCAGCTGTTTAAAACAATGACTTCATGAAATTCACAGGCAATGGACAGAACTTGAACATATCATCCTGAGTGAGGTAAATAGTCACAAAAGAACACACATGGTATACACTCACTGATAAGTGGATATTAGGCAAAGAGTGTGGAATACCCACGATACAACTCACAGATCACATGAAGCTCAAGAGGAAGAGTTATGATTTTTTTTTAATGCTTGAGTATGAAATAGTAACTTGTGAAAATTGGAGGAACTTGAAATTCTTATCTTCATAAATTAGTGTTTTCTGTAACACAGACATGCTTATTGGATTTAGTATTATCCAGAGCTTGTTTTGTGCCTAATTACAAGTGAATAGGGATGACAGACTACAAGATCCAAAAAAGGCTAAAATATTTGTTTTTACTTGGTCCATTAGAGACAGAAAGCTTGTCAACTTGTGCACTAATTAATGAAGTTATAGTTTAACTCTCTAACAAAATTTACAGACACTAAATGTTTAGGCAGAGATGAATTGATGTCTAGACATTTGTAGTTTTTTAATTTCTTTGTTTTTTAATTGACATAATATTTTGGCAAAATCTGTCCCAAGTTAAATTCCAAACACTGGAAGTTTACTAACAAGGATATCAAGAGAGTTTGACAAGTCTAAGTGTCATTAGTAATAGAGATGCCACTGTGAGACAAATGCAGAATTCAAAGTACGATTCACATTAAATTAGTGATTATAGCAGTTTACCACGTGTTAAGTGCTATGTAGCCCCATTGTCAAATTAAGTTCTCACAGTAATTCTCTGTAATACATATTTCTTTTCCCATCTTATAGACAAAACCCACTGAAATACTAGAAACCAGAATGACTTTTCCAAGGCCAAATCTACACTTGTTGGCTGAGCTTTGGTTAAATCATTTTGGTTCTATATCTAGTGGACGTTTTCTGCCCTGAACCTAACTCTACCCATACATTATAAGGGGCATTAGTTTTATAACTTCTTAATACTGTTTCACAGTCGAGTGACATTGAAATTCAAGTGGTGTCAGCAATTTGCCTTGAAACAGTACAGATTACAATCCAGTTCCACAATAAAAGGACAAATCAAGATTATTTTCCTAGCTAGACACTGTAAATTAGCATGCTAATGATTTCAGTGTCCACTTTTATCATAAGAACAATGTGCAGAGTTCATAAAACTCAAGCTCCAATTATAGCTTTTAATGTTTACTTACTAAGTAATATTTGCTGCTTACTATTCATTTTTGGTGGATGGTTAATGGAAATATAGAACGTATAGAAGATTGTTAGAATTCATCAAGAAGACATATTAAAGGCAGAAAGACTAGAACAGTTATTTTTATCATGGATAATTATAGATATCTATAACCTTTGGACACAGTTAAAAACTTCAAACTGAGTTAAATGGGCTTCATCTATTTAAAGGCTATAAACTAAACCTGTCATCACAGTCTGTGTTTTAAGGGGAGAACAAGAAAGGAGGCTGAGTAGAAGCATGTATAAAGGCTTAAATGTCAGCAGCAAGCCTTGACTCTCTTGCCATTAAAAAGTTTCAAGTATAGATTTTGAATGTACATTTTTTTGAACCAAGGATAAAATCATAATCTACAATGATCTTAAATATACTATGATTTGAATTTCCTGGTTTCTGTCTTTTATATTGTTTCTAAAGTTCTGTATTTTCTTCTATACATAAGACTGACATGCCATGTCCATAATTTTTTAATTTGATTAATAGTTCTCTGAGAATTCTAACCATGAATACTGTGTTTGCATTGTTTCTCCCTTTCAACTTTCCTCTACAACAACTCTCGTGCTCAACCAAACTTCCTCTGAGTTTCGTGACCGAGTCTTGTGTTCAGCCTTGACATAGGAAGAAGAGGAAGGGACATTCTAGGGTGTGAGATCAGGTAGGAGACAGATTAGAAGAAGATCAGGGAATTACATTTGTAACATTTGTAATTAGGAAGGGGCAAGGAAGAAAGACGATGATGCATATTTGGCAGTGAGTATGGGCTCTAAAAACAGCTAGAAAAATCAAATCATCAGGGGTCTTAGGAAAAAGCAATGGATACAAAATTTAATTTTCAACAAATTATGTTGGGGAAACTAGATATTCACACAGAAGAGAGTTGACATATATCTTATCATATGTATCTTTAATATAAGTATAGCATGAAAAATTTACTGAACTCATAACAAAAAAATTTTAAACAGTATACGTAATTCTCGATTAAGAAGACAGAGTGGGTGTGTGGGTAGGTGGAGAATACCCTCATAGTGGCATGGGGAGGGGGGCGGAAATGGGGAGGATCCAAAGGGGAGATCTGGAAAGGGGGAAACATTTGAAATGTAAATAAAGTATGAAAAATAAATTTTAAAAAAGAAAGCCTTATTAGATGTGACATGAAAAGCATAAGACACAGATTATAAATTATTCTTCATCACAATTTTATAAGTTTGTGCCTCCAAGGATATATTCATGAATATGAAAAGAGGACTCACCATATGAAAGGAAATATTTGCCAAGCGTATGTTTCATAAGATACTTTATGTTTTATCTGTCTGTGTGTCTACATAAGAGAACTTTCAATTCTAATAAAAAGATATTTAATCCAGGTTTAAGATAAGCAAAGAGTTTATCATCCATTCTTTTTCAAGGGACTATCAAGGAGGAATGAGAGGGATGAGATGATGTTCAATATCCCTTTACTCTTATCTAGATGCTAAGTAAATGTGTATAATATTAACATTAGAATACACCACTTCAAATAGAATAGAGTATTTGTGATCAGAAAGACAGATAATTGGAGATCTGTGAGAGACCCTGGATAAATTGAGCTTCCACACCTCTCTAGTGGCCATGCAAAGTTATAAGTAACTTTCAGGAACAACCTGGCCATTTCCCCAAAAGGTCAATATATTTTTATATCCCCTAATATTTCTATGCCTAGATACATGCGCAATGAAAGGAAACAATATGCTCTACATAGTATGCATAGGATCATCATGGCAGCAATATTGGTAACAGCAGACACATGAAAATAACTCAAATGTCTATATAAACTGATGAATGAATAATAATAAAAATAATAATAATAATAATAATAATAATAATAAATAATAATAATAGAGTGGAGTATTACCCTGTAGAGAAACAATAATCAAAAGCCATTATACACTATACACGAACATTTGAAATATGCTGAAAACTCTAAAGTTAAAATGTAGTTTAATCCCATTTTTAAAATTGCATTTATTCATTTTAAATGTATCAGTGTTTTGTCTGCATGCATGTCTGTTTACTAATTGTATGCCTTATGCTCACAGAGGAGAGAAGACGGTGTCAGATCCACAGGAATCAGAATTACAGACAGCTGGTCTGGGAATTGATCCCAGTGCCACTGAAAGAGCAGGTAGCGCTTTTAAGTCCCTGCATGGATCTATTTTTATAAGTTTCCAAGATAGACAAATCTACCGAGACCAACATACATAGATGAATGACTTCCAAGACACGGGAGGGAGTAGACAGTAGCAATGGAAATACCTGTATCAGATCTGTTTAGAGGTTGATAGCATGTCTAAAAATTTATTTTGATAAAGGCTACTCAAATGAACATGTCCACTAGATGCCATGGATACTTTAAAAGAATAAATTTTTGTAGTGAGGCCTCTCTCAATGGAATGCTACATTAAGAACAGTAAAATTCTGATTGTAGATGCTGAGCACAAAAACAGGAGACAAGACTACTGAGATATTGGCAGACTTGGAAATAAAGACTTTAGGAAAAAAGAAAGAGGAGAATATTTTGTAGGGTTTATGTAGAAAGTGAGAGAAAGAACATTTATAGGTGTATGTTCCATAAGAAAACAAAGATTATTGGGTTTTTTATTTTTTATTAATAATTTTATTTGTTTAAATTTCAAATTATGTCACCATCCCAGGTTCCCCTCCACAAACTCCCTATCCCACCACTTCCTCCATTGAACAATCACACTAAAGTCAGGGACTAGGCAAGGCTGCCCACTCTCTCCCTACCTATTCAATATAGTACTTGAAGTTCTAGCTAGAGCAATTAGACAACAAAGGAGGTCAAAGGGATACAAACTGGAAAGGAAGAAATCAACATATCACTATTTGCAGATGATATGATTGTATACTTAAATGACCCGAAAAATTCCACCAGAGATCGGCTATAGCTGATAAACACCTTCAGCAAAGTGGCTGGATACAATAACAAATCAGTAGCCTTCCTGTACTCAAAGGATAAATGGGATGAGAAAGAAATTAGAGAAACAACGCCCTTCACAACAGTCACAAATAATATAATATATCTTGGTGTGACTCTGTAACCAAGGAAGTGAAAGATCTGTATGAAAAGAACTTCAAATCTCTGAAGAAAGAAATCGAAGAAGACCTCAGAAGATGGAAAGACCTCCCATGCTCATGGATCGGCAGGATTAACATAGTAAAAATGGCCATCTTTCCAAAAGCAATCTATAGATTCAATACAATCCCTTTCAAAATTCCAACTCAATTCTTCACAGAGATAAAGAGTTTATTGGCTTTGATTCCAAATCACATCTCTAAGTATGGATGAACTGAAGTGTATAAGGAAGAAGTTACAGTTTTGTTTTAAAACATTAAGCTTAGAGTGACAGCGTGTCATTCCAATATACCTGAATGCTATTAATTGTACTTTAAGATAAGTCTCTCAGTAATTGTTTTGTGTTCAAGGAAAGTAGACAGATAAGCTTGGGCTCTTAACTGTTTTATTTCATATTCAAAGTTATGATGCTAGCAGTAAGATAGTAAGTAAGTTTCCAGAAATATTTACAGAAATAGCCAGAAAGACAAACCCTCTTCTTGTCCCGCGCTACGGTCTCGCCAGCAAGAACGACGCGGCACACATAGGATCCTTCTGCAGTAAAGCTTTAATGCATCTGGAGAGGGAGAGCATAAGCTTGCCACGAGTGGAGACCCAGAACAATAGAACACCCGCCCTTTATATGGGTCACAGCGCTTGCCTGGGACATGGAGCTTCCCCATTGGCTCCCGCACACCAGGCCAGATGCCGCCACGAGAGAGGCTGAGATTCTGAAGTGGAAAATTACCAGGTGCATGCGCACTAGCCTGTTTACAACTTGTCCTCGGCCGAATGTAGGCGCCATCTTGTAATGGCGGATGTGGGTGCTCAGGCGGCTCCCAACATCTTCTAGTGTGTCTGAAGACAGCTACAGCATACTCATATGAATAAAATAAATACATCTTTTTAAAAAAGGAAGCTGGAAGAGGAGTAAAAGAAACCACATAGACTATGGACAGAGGCAACTTGGCTACTCCAAGTGGCTTAATTGTCTCTATGTTATATTTTGGTTTCTCTACTTGGTTTATTTAAAAAAAATATATCTTCTATGCAATTTTATCTGTCAATTATATTTTAGAGTATATTTAATGTGAATACATTCAAATTACTATTCTATATGTCTGTTATCTTAACATATTGGCAATGAACACACACAGAGGATACAATGTATGTGTAGTCAGCACATACAGAGAAACGTGTATATATGTGTGTATTTGCCAATAGTGCTTTCATGTTCAACTTTATGATGCTAGCAGTAGGAAAAGAAAGTTTCCAGAAATATTTACAGAAACAACCAGGAAAACAAACAGTGAGGGCACTTGACATACAGGACTCTCATGGAAAAAAAAACAAAAACAGAAAAACAAAACAGGAAACATATAAGATAGTTGCTTAGAAAATATATTTCACTCTCCCAGCCTTTCCTTAGAGCCCAACCACCGCCCAGAACAGTAAACACTGTCTGCCTGATGTAAATAGTAGGTAAACAAGTTCTTCTCACATGGCTTACAAGACGTGCACAGCAAAGTGTGAGAACTGCAAACCAAATAAAATGAACTGTCGATTTCACTCAGGGAAGCACTTAAGACTAGTTATGCATAGAAGCTGCAGCAACTCATTTACTCATAAAAATCAATAAGCCTGCCACCTGGGTCATCAACAGAGCCCTCTCCACTGCAGGAAAGTGATTTCCTACTCTCATACAGCCACACACAATCTGTATCCTTCATTAAGTTTCAGCAAAGACCAAGCCCCATTTCTTTTCTCAACTGAGAAACAGGTCAGCGTTGTTACTGCTTATTCTATCTGTAAGAAATAACTCCACATTGTTTACTGCACATCTCTCTTCCCTGGAAAACCCATTCTGGAGTATTTGGCACACTGGCTCTTGGACCGAATATTGATTCTGCAGTCCTACCCTCTTTGAAAGGAGCAGTGTTAAATACTAGCAAATGTTGTGTCTGAGATAACTTTCCTCAATGAAAATAAATTTGATACTGTCCAGCACATGTTTAAACTTCAGAAAGTATGTATAAACTTTCAGGCCCAATGTCAGAAAAAAAAGAAAGAAAGGAAGAAGGAAAGAAAGAAAGAAAGAAAGAAAGAAAGAAAAAAAGAAAGAAATTCTGACAACATTGGAAAGTGATTAATAATGGTTTCTGAACTAGTATATCAAAAATTTCTGCAGCCACTGGCATGGTTTAATATTTATATCTATTACATCAAGTACAAGAGGGAAGCTTGGGATGTGGCACATGTGCAGAGCCTTGCCTAGCATGTTTGAGATCCTGGAGTTAACTACATAAATGACATATAAAAGAAAGAGGAAGACTCAGAAGGAAAGACCAATGGCCTGAGTTTCTTAAGACTACTACATTTTAGTTCTGCTCCCCTCTCTCCATCTGCGTGTGTTTGATCTGAAAAATTCTCTTCTTGAAGAATACCCTGAAGCTTTCTGGACATAGATCCTTACCGTATGGCTGTACTTGAGCTGCTGCCAACGCCCTTTTGGCCATCTTTTCTCGAACTCCTCTCCGCCCAGCTTCTTCCCATTCAGGCAAGAATTGTGTTGAAGTTATCATTGACCTTAAAAGCTCTTTCTCTTGCTTTTCCTCCTTATCCTAGGGAAGGCCTCAGCATCAAATTCCTATTGACTTTTATCTACAGGGATGGCTTAGGGGTTTTCTCCCAAGACTTCATTTTCTATCCAAAAAACAATTTATTAATTTCATTTATTTCAAGCCAAGATATTTTCAATAACTAGAGTAAACTTAAATAGAACTACTTTAATTTGACTTCCAAAGGGAAATGCTAAAATACTTTTCTGTTGAAAATTTTGTACTTACAAATGGACACTGGTTTTAATTTTCCATTTTAATTCAATGACTAGGAATAAATGCAGTAGAGCCTGCTTGTTGGTGTCTTAAAGGAGGACTTTTCTCATTAAGTACATTTCCCATGGAATATGTAGCCAATGGAATAGATATTGTTGAATGGTAATTTTTCCAAATCCTATAGCTTATCTCTTGTGATAAAGCAAAATTTGTTCCTGTTGATGTTAAAGACGTGGTCCCAAACTATTTAAATTGTACCTTTCTGACTTCCCAGGCTTTGGTATCCACTGCTTGAAGTATAGGAAAACATAGCAATGCTTCTACTGTCCCAGACACCTCACTGAGTCCTGGCTGCTATTTGATAAGCCAGAGAAAGAGGAGTCACACTGGGTGTTATTGAGAGCAAGATGGGTGGTATCTTTCTTTCCTGTGCTGAGACTTGAAAGGTGTTTCACACCAAGTAATTATCTTCCCTTCTATCTCTAGTTTCTGTTAACTATGGTCAGCAGAGTCCAAAATGTTAAAGAAGAAATTACAGGAATAAAAAGTTCATAAGTTTCTAATTGTGTTATGTTCTGGGTAAAATGATGAAATATCATACTGTCCCACTTGGCCCTGCGCTGACTGTGAATCAGCCCTCACCTGCTAGTCACTTAGGAGTCATTCAGTGCAACAATCTATCTTATTTAATCGTGATTTTTTTTTTTTTTGTATGCTTGAGTTCAAGTAATCCTCATTCATCCTAATACAGGCCTCAGGTGCAAAAGGACTGATAAAGAGAGGCAAGGAGCATGCATTTTGAAAGGCTGATTAATGCTGGTACCAGGTAGTGATGCTGTAGAATACAAGACAACACAAATGAACCCACAATATGGATAGGGTCTCATACTGTCCAGTTTTCCCTGTGTCCCTTCAAACATGTCATCCAGAAAGGTGATTACTGCTCAGAAAGGCTGAATCATGTGTCTTGGCTGAAGGAAGACCTGGCTGTTCTTGACCTGTCCTAGAATACACACCACAGCACCTTCTCAAAATTTGGTACTGGGCATTCACTTATCACGCTATTCAGCTAAACCAGTGTCCCTTTGTTCATCCTAGTAAATCAGGAAAGCAAGGCCAGGTGTCTTTGTTTGCCTCAGCAAACACTGTGGATCTGATAAAAAGAGAGGTTATATCTTACTCTTTCAAGGAAATTATACCAATGTTTAGGCCTGTCTTTCATATAGATGTCAAAGAATTCTACCTTTAAAAGTTTATAGAATTGAAAAATATTTCTATTCTCTTATAATATAGCTCTCGAAACACCTCCAAATATATCTAAAGCTCTTCATTCCTTCTCAATGGCAGATAGAATCCAAACAAGACCCACCGTTGAAAGGGAAGCTTCCAGAATCTTGCAATTCTTGTTTAAACCTGAGTGTGAATTACTATGGCTCAGCGTGATTCCAGGCAACAACAAAAGAACAATTCCCAATGTCTTCCTTTCAGAGGAGATAAGACCAGTCTTAGTATGTTCCTCTTCCTACTGCATACTTGCTGGATGCTAAACAAAAGAGTGCTGTACTCAAGGCTACATCTCCTTTACAGTCTCTGTGTGAATCTTGAGGGAGGTGACAACCACAGTGGCTGCTGATAGACATTCTTCCAAAGAGTAAGACTGAGGGATCTCTTCTATAAACTATTTGACACATTTACTTTTTTGCCATATTGCCATAATATGTCAGAGTTGTGTTACCAAAATATGTTTCCAGCTCTAGATCATTCCTTCCTTGAGGTTTCTGTATTTTCTAATGACATTACTTCCCTTAATGGCTGCGCTGTAACAAGATAATGTAAACTGAGTCACTAAGAAACAACAGAAACTTATCTCACACAGTTCTGCAGGTTGAAAATTGCAAGGTTCTTAGATTGTAGATCTTTATTGTGTGCCCACATGGGCAGACAGGATGAGAGCTCTGGGTTCTTTCTTCTGAGTAGATAAGGCATCCATCTTTAGAACTTAACCACTAGCAAATGCTGTACCTCTTAATCTCATCACACTAACAATGTGTTTTCAATATAGCAACTTTGAGAATGAATATTCAATGCATTGCTGTATCAATTAACAAATGCCATTCAAAATAAAGAGAAAATATTTTAAAAATATAGGCATTAGTGTTTGTGCTTGGATATGGTCACACCTGTCTATCTCTATAGGGATTTTTTCATGAAGGTATGTTTGATTCTATCAAAGTCCACAGCTATTGACATGATCCCACAAATGTCCTTAAATCCATTTACATAATTTATTACATCTGTTGATTTGCATATGTTTCTGCATCCTTAGAATAAAGTGAGCTTGATTAGGATGGAGGATTGTTTTGATATATGCCTGTACTGTGTTTGTAAGAATTTTATTGAGATTACTTGCATCTATGTTCATCAACAATATTGGCCTATAGTTTAATTGTTTATTTATTATTTGTTTGTTTTCCATCACACATTATTTCTGAAGTGTAATTTCTGCTCCTTCCATTCCTCAGTCACACCCACCCCCATTTACTCCTCCTTCCCTTCAAAAATAACAGGAGGCCTCCCAGGGACAGCCACAGTTGTGATGTCTTTACCTGGTTTTAGCATTAGAGTAATGCTGGCTTTGTGGAAGGAGGTTAGAAGTGCTCCAATGGTTTCTAACACAAAAATATTTAAGAAGTATTAGAATAATCACATACTATAAACATGCTTTATTGTATTGAAGGCATAACTAGTGGTAGTGTCTTGCTAATATCAGTGAATTTTAGGGTTTGATTTTATTTTGTCTTAACTCATTTTCTCTTCAAATAACATTATTGTCTTTTTAAATTTTTTGCTAATAATTAAATTAGAATGTTAAGCCTGTCACAATGGTGCAGTATATTAATCTGTGAGTTGTGTTAAGCAATTGAAATAAATGCAATCTCTAACTGTTTTTGCTCTTTGGAGAATGAAGATGTCGGCAGCAAAGCAGAGAGAAAGCTGAGGAATCAAAGTAAATTCACTGTGATGTTGCTATTAGTCTAAATGCCTTAGCTAAATGCTACCAACTGAGATCATTAACTGTGCTTTCATAGCAATTTTCTTAATGTTATGTAGCAACTTCACTTTGAAAATACCCATTTCCAATTCCTGTAGCCCAACGAACATCATCAGTAATAAAATTACATGTTTCATCACATAGCCAGAGAACAGTTAATGTTATGTCCTGAAGATCTGTCCCTGGCTGCTATAAATCTGCTCAGATAACATGTATTCAATATACCTCTCCCTAGAGTAAGTATGAGAACAACATAAGACATGTAAGACCAGTCTACCATACTTTAGAATATTAAGGAGAAACCATGCATGTGATATAGTAGAAAATATCAAATTCATATCCATTTGCTATTTCTGCTTAACAACTGCTGTTCTTTATGCCAAGTACTATATAGTGATTTTACTTTGGCTGGGCTCCAACAAAAACTACAAAAGTAAAATCACAAAGTTTTCATTTAGAATGCCCTTGGAGATCCAAGAAAATCAGCAACTTAAAGTCACACAACACTGCAGCAGAAAACTGAGGCTAAATGCAGGAAAGCTAAATGCAGGAAGTCAGATTTCAGAGCTTTGTTCTTCCTTCTTCTTCTGATAGAGTCTTCGTGAGGGTCACTGGACATTGGGTTTCCTTCTGATGATGGTGGCTATGCTCCCCTAAAATAAACGTTCATTTTTGAAAGCTAGCTTTGAATGGTGATTGTGGGTTCCCTAAGCCTGATTACAGTTCCCCACTCTGTCCCTAAACATACCCCCACTGCTTATCCTTCATGCTCAAAGATCATTTTCTCCATTTCCAGTTGTTCTGCCCCGACATATATTATGATTATGACCTTTGTTTTCATTTGTAAACCATTGCTATTGTGTTGGAAATATTTGCATTGTCTCAGCAAAACATAGAAATTTTAAACGGATTTCCATTACTCTAGCATTTGGAGTAACTGACTAATTTAGATACATTGTATCAGTCTTTTAATTTGCATTGGCCACTAGCTTCCCTCTTATACTTAGTACTGTACTCAAAATAACTTCTTCAGTTCTAATCAATAAGAATGTGGAAGCATCCTGCCATATCTCTCTTTAACAAATACGAATATAAAGAATTAGTTCCCATTATTGCTTCTGTTTTGTTTGCTTGTTTGTTTGTTTTGCTTCTGACCAGTGTATGGTGATTACATGGTGGCTATGATTGGAGTTATGACACATATCGATTGCTGCGGTTGACATGCTGCCTGCATCATAATTCTGTTGACTGACCTAATTTGATAAAAAATAAATAAATAAACACATTTATATTAAGTCAACTCTAGAAACTTCTTTGAGTAAGGATGATGAACTTTGTGTCATCTTTATTTTCTCTGAGATTGTCGGCCCTTTTATAACATCCACTCATACAATCACATAGCTTATCTCTCTGGTTATCAGCCTTCGGGTTCCTTCAGATTTCCCATGACTACAGCACTAAGAATGGTTTCTCTCACTGGCTTATGTAGGAAGGACAGTCACAGGAGGGAGTGTCTGATGCTGGTTAAAAAGTATGTTTCCCAGAAATACAGAGCTTGCTCATAAGGATCATCAACACATCCAGTGATCAGCCAGTATGCCAGCTTAGGGGTTTGTCTAATTTGCATTATATTTTTTAAACCCAGCATTCCAGAACTTTGAGGCTTTTCCTTAGGAAAATTCATACATATATTTGGCACCTATGTTATTCTATTCAGCTCACAAGGTATCTCCAGGTGATCATTAGTAATCAGTGGTACAGATTCATGTTATAAATTTAGGATCAAGATTAAACCAAAATATAGAGTTCTGGAAAACAGCCTATCTTTGCCTTCTATAATTTTTTATAAAACATTCCCATCACATTTTCATCTAACCATATTGTAAATCTACAAAGAAAGAGTAAATCAGGATTTCAAACTAGTGAGTTCATAACTAAGGCAGGTGATTTGTTCAGTGGATTAGAACACCTAACACTTAAGCCTTGACAAGCGGAGTTCCATCCTGGGACCCCAAGATAGAAAGAAAGAAACAACTGACACATTGTCTTCTCCCTGTTCTACACACAGTGTGAATGTGTACCAGCACACACACACACACACACACACACACACACACACACACACCTCTCATCCCCCAAACACAGTGCGAACCTGTACCAGCATTTACACACACCATTCATCCCTCCACAGTGTGAACGTACACCAACACTCACACACACACTGCCTATTTCACACACACACACACACACACACACACACACACACACACACTGTGGGAATGGGCCCAGCACTTACACACATCATTTACCACAAGTATCATACATAGAAATATTAAATCATAAGCAGACTAAAAACATAATTGAAAATATAAAAGCAAAACAATTTGAAATGTTGTTTTGACAACCTTGGAAAATACTATCTATCTCTAAATATCAGTGGAGTAAAAATTAAAAGAATGACAGAGTAATTAACATACAAAGATCTTTCCTGAAATGCTACTCAATAAGTAGATCAAATAACTTTCTAAATATATTCATGCTGAAAAGTCCCTTCCAATCAAAATTGTGCGTGTGAAAAGATATCTTATTATAAAATTCTGGGAAAGAACAGTTACATTATATTATGTTAAATGAGTTTTTAAAATGGTAACAATAACAATAGTATATATATTCATAAATATAAATTATTAGAATACCTTAAAATTAACAATCATGGAAATGTAAAATTTTATAACAAAATAAATTTAGTAAATAAAATTATGTGGCATACTTAAAAGGAAACTTGAATATATTCACCTTTTCTGTCAAAGAAGTCAAACCTGCAAGATTGTTCCTTTTGTTTGTTTGTTTGTTTGTTCTGTTTTTTCGAGACAGGGGTTCTCTGTGTAGCCCTGGCTGTCCCGGAACTCATTCTGTAGACCATGCTGGCCTTGAACTCAGAAATCTACCTGCTTCTGCCTCCCAAGTGCTGGGATTAAAGGAGTGCGCCACCACTGCCAGGTAAGATTGTTCCTAAAGAAGAAAAATTCATACCATATTTTTAGCAAACCATTAGTTATGCTTTCTTAACTTTAACATTTTTTCTTTTTTCTTTTATTGTTGAGCTTATGATATAATTACATCATTTCCCCCTCCACTTTCTTCTCATATGACTCTCCCCTGTAAACTTCCCTTTTCTCTTTCAGATTCATGACTCCTCTTATTCAGTATTTGTTACACACACACACACACACACACACACACACACACCCAGATACATATTCATAAACATATCTAAATACATACTCATAAATACATAGATAGATAAACCCTGCTCAGTCTGTATAATGCTACCTGTATGTACGTTTTCAGGAGTGACGCTTTGGTATTGAATGATGGGATACTTGATATGCCCTCAGAAGTTGGATGATGAGGATTTTAAAAAGGTAGAGTCCCAGCTAGGTTATGTGGCACCTTATATCATAAAAGAACCTGCAGATATCATATGAAAATAATTAATAATATACAAGTATAAAATCATTAAAGAATTAGAAATTAGACAAATTAGAAACAAATAGTGGTTCCCCACTGAAGCATCCATGTGAGAGTTCCTGAGAGATTCCCAGTTAGTGTCCTTTTCGTCCTGTCTAAGGACGGATGTCTGCCTTCTCATTCTCCCAGCACGCATTGCTGTGTCCTGGAATAACCTATGCTACTTTCTCTCTGAGACAGATGTCTCAACTTCTAACTGCTCTCAAAGGCAAGAGGCTTTCAATACCCTTCTTGTAGTTCACCTTTCTGTGAGTTTCAGGGTCAGGGAGTAGTCTGCCTCATAGGGAGTTTTGCAGTATGCTTGAGACTAGCATGCTTATATTTAAAGCAAAGGGACCACTCTCTTGTTCTCAGTGTCAGTTCTCAACATGGAGATTTACCAATGCAATTTATATAGCACCTGGGATACTTTGAGATTTACTATACTTTTCAGAGAGTACATGTATATTATATAGTAAATGAAATTTGACACTTTATAAAATTACTCCCAGGAAAATTGATTTTGAACATTCTAAACATCAAAATGACAAGTGTGTGAATAAGGCATATGTTGTGCATATAATAATGCATATAAGTACTTATATTTTATAACCTTTCATAAATATATAGAATATTTCCAATTAGGGAAATATGAACTTTAAAAATATTATTAAAAAAAAGAATAGGAATGTTTTCTGAGTACCTTGCATATCCTCTGTAGGATCTGTGACATATAGCAAGTGTTAAGGGTTGCACCAAAGGCTCAGTGGGTAAAACACTTGGTGCCAAGCCTGACTAGCTGACTTTGGTTCCCAGGGGCCTACATAGTAAAAGTAGAAAACCATTCCCAACAGGTTTTCTCTGGCCTCCACATGCACAGCATGGTATACTTGCGCCTCTCCTGAAATACACAAATAACTGTAATGGAAGGTTTTTCTGAGTAAGTAGTAATACATTCCTTTCTGATGTCCATGTCCTCACCAGCCCCAGAAAGTTTACAATGTTTACAGTACCAGACATGAGTTCCGTCCTGATGAATGGATTTAAGTACAATCAGATAGCTGTGGAGTACCAAGAACAAGGGACTACCACGTCTTGCACTTTTAAGGATGTCTTGACATGCTGGTCATTGCTGTGTCTTCACAGTATGGCGAGCACCTGATTGTATGGAGCCCAGGCAGATAGGATACATTGATACCATAGTGCCTGCATCAGTGGTTCAGGGAGCAGCATGTGTAAGGGGGTTGAAAGACTGCAAAACCCAGAAGACCAGGGAGACTGCAGTGAGGTGTCTCCGTGAGATATGAATGCATGAGCAAGACTTATTAAGGTGGTAAGGGAAAATTTCTGTGCAGTCCAACTCCTAGACCAAGAATTACAGACAATTGAAAAAGTACTTTTTATTTTCCTTAATTGTCAACTCGAAGGCTTACTACCTCTGTCTGCTAGCCTAACTTTATTTAGTCCTGGATTTTAGCCTCTGTACAAAATTTATCTAGGCCCAATATATTTTCAACTTCTGAGAGTTACTGCTGAATAAGCTCACCCTTTCTTGTTCTTTCTAAACTATGGTTGGTTCTGACCCAAACTCCACTTCAAGCTGACTTATTCAATCTGGCTTCTCTCAGTTCCTTCGGAATTGCTCTGCTTGACCGCATACTGACTTTGACAATAAGTTCTCATCTTCTGGCTCCTTCACATTCTCGGGCTCATTCTGTTTTCACCCGTGTCTAACTTGTCCTTGCTTTGCAACCTGTCTCTGCCCCACCATCCTAATAAAATTCCCTCCCTCCCTCCCTCCCTCTCTTCCTCCTTCCCTCCATCCCTCGCTCCCTTCCTCATTTTCTCCCTCCCTTCCTCCCTCCATCCTTCCTTACCTTCTCCTGCTTTCTTTAGAAGCCTCTTTTCCTCTCTCTTCTCATGAGAGTTGGGCACCTCTTATTCTTCCAATATTTCTCTGATTTATCACGTTCTCTGCCACTTAATTAGATATCACTTTCAAACATGGGTGCTTTTACAGACTAACTTCACCTTCGTTGGTTTGGATTAAAGGTGTGTACTAAGGCTGCGTCTGTGTTCCAAGCAGAGAAGTTAAGGGTGTGCAGTAAGGCTGAACCATGCAACTAGAAACAGGCCTTCCAGCAATCAACACAATCTCAGGGTTCACAGTGTGATCAAATATCCTGCAACAAGCCATTAAGAATCACTGGAAGAAGAATTAGCATCTCCCTAGAATGAGTCTCCTTATAATTTGTCCAATGTAGAGTGGTCAACCTTGAGATCTTATACACACAAACAATAGAAATGGACTCAACAGAATTTTTCCTGTTGCTGAGATTATCCCTTCTTGCTTTAAAGCTTGTCACTGATTTAAGAAGCTCACTTAAACTCAGTAGAATCCCCAAAGGCAGAAATGTTGGCCCTTTCAGGAGTTTCTTGGAAGCCTGCTGGCTATTAATGTTAAATTGGTGGAACAAATATGACTGAGTCTACAGCCTAGAGGGATAATGCAGGCTTAAGTAATAAAAATAAAGCAATCATCAGCAAGAAAGATGATTAAGCCGATCAATAAAATACTTTAAGTACAGTTATATGACCTGGAATATTTCACACATGTGACTGTAACAACTATTTTTAACAAAAGTAGTCATTTTTGTGATTATGAGTGGCAGTACGAGAATGAAGTGTAGAATATTCTTAACTTCTAAGTTTCTGAGCCTGAATAGCACTGTAATTCAGTGACTTCTGTATACCTTCTCCCAAACCAATCAAACTCCTGATATATTGGGGTTCTGCCTATATTGTGATGATAATACATACACTCTACAAAGTTTTCAGTTGTTCACCAGTCTATACGTAACTAACTGCTTTCTGTGTGCAGATACATTTCTAAGCTCCAAATAGAATGTGGCATACAGAAGAACATTCTGTTCTCAAGACAGTTCTGTCCCAACAGGTGAATACATAGACAATGTGTCTTGCAGTGATTGTTATTTCAATGATGAAAATAACACAGGGTCATGTTAAAAGGCGTAGCTTTAAAACCCACCCCTGCCTTAGCTGAGGTGGTGATGGAATTCTATGTGGAGATGGAGCATCGGGCTAAAGGAACCAATATGTTCTATAGGAAATGTAGTACAAGAAGATTAAATAATTAAAGAAGACCTGAAATATCAAGAAAATTAATATAGGTAAGGAAGATGATTCTGTAAAGAAAATAAGAAAGAAAAAGAAAAAGAAAAATGGAGATAAAATTAAGTAGATTGTCTAAGCATAGGTAATGGAGGCCATGGTCAGAAGCGTTATTGAGGGAGTAACAGAGACATTGTAAATACAAGACTAATAGGAAAATATGATAGGCTTTAAACAAATTATTCTGCGTTGGAAATGGATTCTAACCCTTCAGAAGCAAATAAGAGAGACTACAACGCAGGCTGTCTCTGTGACCTAAAGAAATCTTGTACTCTAAACTATTATTGGAGAAAGTGTTAGGAAAAAACCCTGCATTTGATCAGTTAAGAGGTTAACTGTCTGAAATTTCATTAAAGGAGAAGTCAAGCACATAAGCCAGATGCTGGAGCAGGAATTGGGAATCCCCAGGTTCATACACTGAATCCACAACAGTCAATGAGATGGTGTTTGAGGATGGTTTCTGCCATCACCATATAGTGATGGCAGAAAAACTGGAGAGTGAGTAGTATGTGGTGCAATAGAAACATGATATCCAGAAGCATGAGTACACTGAATGCAGGGATGTGATCCTATGCAGACATGCAGACTGGGAACCTCTTTCCCATCAGAAGGGAAGCAGAATGTCTGCACAGAGCCACATGCTTAAATCTGGTAGACAACAAGAGAAAATAATTTTCTTAGAATTCTTCTGTGTCCTCTGTGAATGTGGAACAGTGCATGGCATAGGTAAATGAATGGTTCTGTTGATGTGTAAGTGGGAATTTACTGTATGTAAGCTAATATGTAATATGTAAAAATAGGAAATACCGAACTGGTAGCAGAATATTGGCTAAGGTAGTGGTGTTGTTAGGTTGTTGAATGGGTAAATAAACATATGAAGCCACAGATGTCAGGAAATGAAAAATCATGCTGATGGGTGATTCTCTTTATAAGCCTTATGTCTTCAGGATGAATACAGGAATATAGTGAAAAAACAGAATGTGAAATGCAACCCAAATAAATGAGAGGCTAATAGATCATATTAAAAATAGAATCATTTTGCTGTATGCATTTTATTTTATTTTATTTTACTTTATTTTACATATGTGGGTATTTTAGGCCTGTTTCTGTACCACATGTATGTCTGATACCCACAGATCAAAAAGCATTAGATACCAAGGAACTGGAGTTATAGACATCAGTGTGCTTTCATTTGGATACTGAGCATGAACCTGACTCTTATCCTGATTGCTGAATCATCTCTCCAAACTCCAAGTTGTGTGTGTTTCTAAATATCAAAGTTTGGAAAGAATGAGCAACCACGTGGTTGGTTTTCTTTAACTTGTCCTTGTACTTTCTCTAGGGCTCTTCTTCTGTTGACGTGTTTTTTCGAATTTGATGAGATAAGTTTTGTTTACCTTATTATAGTTTATTTTATTCCATGTTTTTAAATGGATGAATAAATGAATGAAGGTATTCATTCATTCAGTGAATGGATAAACTCTTTTACATGAATCTGTGGTGGATGACATTTCCCTTTTAATTAATTTATTACTTAAAACAATTTTTAAATTTAAGTAGATTTTAATTGTATTATTCACCTCCAACAATTCCTTTCAGACCCTCTTCCTCTCCCAATCCACCCAAATTTAAGTTCTTTCTCAAAAAAATAGAATAAACAAACAAAAAACAAAAAAAACCAAAACTACAATACAATAACAACATCCTTAAAACCAAAACTTCAAGATAAATCCACAGTTAAAAAGAAAACAAACCCAAAAACCAACAAATCACTAAACTGTAACCCAATAAAAGTGTGCGCGCGCGCACACACACACACACACACACACACACACACGCACACACAAATTAGAATCCTTTAAATGTATGTGAAGTATTCCTGAACACATGACTTGCCCTAGAGTCATCGCATTGGAGAAAACTGACTTTCCTTCCCCCAGGAGGTATAAGTGATAGTTCGGTTGATAACATTGATCCTAGTGGCTGTGTATTAATTCAGTCATTCATCCATTTAAAAATGAAACAGAATAACTATGATAAGATAAAAAAAAAGGCAAAACAAAACAAAACTATTACATCCAAGTTTGATATACAAGTCAACAGACAGAAAAGAGCCGCAGAGAAGGTTCAAGAAATTGAGACCCATTTATTTTCATACTTAGAAGTCCTATAGGAACATATATATAGATGCAGAACTGTGCATGCTACTTCTGTCTCTTTCTGTTCATATGAGTACCTCCAATGAACAGTTTCCAAACGTCTATGCTGCATTCATGAAATAATCAAGGATCGACCAAGCATGGACTGAAAGAGAGGGTGGACGTCACAATTTAAAACACTGTTTAAAAAGTTAAGAGTAAATTGGTAAGCCAGGTGTGATAGATCTGCCTCTCCAAGTTGAGGATCGACTTGAAATCTGATAAAAACAAAAACGTGTGTAGTTAATATGGTTCCTGATTTTCTCCATGGCGCAGGCACTATGTATTTTCAATGCAACTTTTAGTTATTTGAACTGACATTGTATCTTCCCAGTATGAGATATGTAGAGACATAAGTATGTGTGATTAAATAATGAACAAAAATGTAGTAGGGACCACTGCAGAGTAACAGGTACACTCAGTGACCTCAGGACCTAATTCAAAGCCTTTCAGAGACTCTGCTTGGAAGAAGATGGACTTAACTTCAGAGTAGAGTTTCAAGACAAGTCAGTAAGAAGGAGAAATTCACTTTATTAGAAAGAAATATCAGCAAATATTTAAACCATAGTCATTAAGGGGAAGGGATGTCACTTTTAAACAAAGGGATAGATACACACCTACATGGTAGTGTAGACTTTTCCAGAGAGTCTTGAATAAGCATTTTAGTGGAGCCACATACATGGTGTTGGTAGCTTCCAAGTTACTCCTCAATATGTTACTACAGAATTGGTTTTCCTTTTTAAAAATTCTTCCAATTTGTTACATAGGATTTTACAGTGGCTTCTTGGGTAACAGGGACAGAATTGCAACCTTAGATAACATAAAACCATGGGTCACAAGTATTGTTCAAAGGGGCTAAAGAAGGCTCCACATGAGATTTTTAGGAAATAATAGGTTCAGAGCTGGGAAGGGAGAAAGGCCATGTATGGAAAAGTTCCTAGGCATGGTTCGTTCTTGTTTTAATATTTTTATTGGCAGGTATCGACATTAAAGAAATGCTGTCACTATATAGGCACTAGTCACAGAAATGTGAATTGTGTTGAAGTTCTTGATTCTCTTGCAGAAAGAGTCCATAACCAGGCTCTGGGGGATTGGCTTCTTTCCCTTCACATGGCCCTTTAATTATTATCTAGTCCTGCCTCAGGAATGATGCTAAACCACACTGATCGCATCAGTGAAGATTCCTGTGGCTCTAGCATGTTACACAAGCAGACATTCCTAAAGATCCTGCTATGCAGTATAGATAAGGGAATCTGAAGTTGGAGGAGATGCAACATGCTAACAAATGGCAAAGTATATTAAAACACAAGGTAGAAAAAGCTTCCTGTCACATGTCTAACATGTAGAAAACACTAACTAAACAGAAGCAGCTAATTGCCATGTGTTATTTCTTGATAGAGGTTCAACTTACAGGAATATGTGCAAAACTGTTGAGGCTAAAATCTGTATTTTTATACTACAGTGTCCATGTTGTACTTTTCTTCTCCTAATGGATCCTAAAATGGAACTGGGCCAGATTTTTCCTCCAAAATAAATTCAATGCATGGTTAAAATTCAGCTCCATCTTTAAATATAATCTCATATTCGTGAAGGTGCAAAAATTTCTATGAGTGAACCATGTATTTTCAGCACAAAGCAGAAGCAAGTATCATAAACCAAGCAGGAGATAGACAAACAGAAGAATCCCTAGGCTATATGAGGAATAAAGAATGGATGGGAATGAATCATGTTAGAAATTTACCACCTACAAATGGAACACTAACAAAGCAGACTTTTCTCACAAGTTCTGAGGAGCCATTAGTATTCAAAGCAAACTGCCAGTGGGCAGCATAAAGGCTTCACATCTGGAGGAGTCTACTCTGAAAAAACTAAGGCAGCTTTGAGAGAAGACTAGATTAATTGCAAAAAAAATAAAAAATAAAAATAAAAAAAGTCAGTTCAGAATTTTCAATAGGATAAAAGTTTTGAGAAATAATAATTTACAGAAAAGGAGTTATTTTAATGAATATATTTATATTTCAATAGGAAGGCAGAAAGGCATTAGTCATGTGCTTAAACCAATAAGATACCTCAACACACTTTAGCATGGAAAATAAGGATGTTCATTTTTAATCCTTTATAGTGAGGGTCCTCCAGTCCACATCCCATATCATACATGGTAGTTAGGCTAAGGAAAAACAGCTAGCCAAACACAACATGATCCCTCTACCAGTCACAGCATGACAAAACAATGCTCTGAAGGTGCTGGCATAACACAATAATCCTTCTATTTTGCTCAAGGGTTTTCTGAACCAGTTTATTTATGCTAACACAACTGGAGATGAGACATCTGCAATCGAAATTCTAGATGGGAAGCTGAAGATTCAGTGAAGCTGGGAGACAGCAATTATCTGAAAAAACTGTGCACATCTGAAGACTCTTCACTAGCCATCAGATGGTAACTCCCTGGGTTTCTCTGTTCCTTCATAGGTTGGTGCCAAGAGAATCCTCAGCTGTATGAGGCTAAGGTTGGGTCACATTCTGTAGCCTCAACACAGAAATCACAAATCATCCCTTGAACAATAATTTCAGGCCAATGCAAATTCAAGATGGTAGCTATGATAGGCCATATTGACATAACAAAGCATGTATGAGGCCATTTCTTAAAATGCATCTTTTTAAATTGGGTGATGGGTTCTATCAATTTTGCTGTGGTGAGCTGTGGGGTTTATTTTAAATAAATGAGTACATCCGTTTCTCACTTGCAAATCCTTACTTATTATTGGATATATTTGTTTTTATGACAAATGTATCATTCTTTCATTTTCATTGTTTTAAATGAAAGTATAATTATATCATTCTCCCTTTTTTATCTCCTGCCCTTCTATGCCCCCTCAACTTGCTCCTTCTCCTTTTCTTTGTTATTGTTATTCTTACACACACACACACGGAAACACACAAATATACATATATAAACACAGCTTTTCAGTCTATTTAGTGTTACTTGCACGTTTATGATTCCAGGGTTGACCACTTGGTATTAGCTAACCAACTAGAAGACTCATTCTTAATGAAGACTGTTTTTCCCACTCATCATTCCTTAGTTGCCTGTAGTTCTTTGTTTAAGGGTGAAGCCTCATGAAAGTTCTTACTTCTATGTTAACATGCTCTATGGTATCATACCTGTTGTTTTGTTTAGGCAGCTATATTGTTGAGGAATCATAGGTGATGTTTACTTGTCATTTCTAGAAAAAAATATTTTATGGTGGATTTTCTAGTTTTCTGGCTCCTACAATCTTTCTAGTTCCTCCTCCTTGATGTTCTATGAACCCTAGTTTCAAGAATTGTTTTGTAATTGAAGCTACCAGGGCTGACCATCCAGTAACTGGTGATTCTCTGCAATTTGATCTGTTGTGATTTTTTTATAGCAGTCTCCATTTGTGGCAAAGAGTTTATTTGATGAATAATGAGTTATACTTATGCCTGTACTGTATTGACTATTATGTTGTAACTATTTTTTTTAATTTAATGCTTTACATGACAAACCTTACTTGTACAAATGGACATATGACTGTGAAATGATTCCAGCCTCTTACACATATTAAGCATTCCACTATGGAACTGTGCCCTTGGGTGATCTTTTACTTTATATTATGAGATAGACAAACAGACTGTCAAGTTCCCACAGCTAACTTTAAATTCACTCTGTAATCAGAGTAATCAGAAGAATCCTTGAGTTTACAACTTACCTTTGTTGCTCAAGTGCACCACAATGTCTAACTAACACAAACTCTTAGATTATGCATTTTAATAGAAAGGATCGAGCAGTGAACATCTAAAGGTCTCCCTGGTTTCATTTACTAGTTATTAGCTTGGCTTTATTCTGTTATTTTTGTATAATTTTTGTTTATTCATATTAGATTTTTATAAGGTGACAATTATCTCAATGTAAGTAGCAATTAAAACGTTATCATAATATATGTGAATTTCAATTAGATTTTGAAATTTGAAGGCATTCTTATTGCCTTGTGACCACCAGGATTAATTACTACTTTGTGAAAATGAATACAGAGGCAAAACAATGTAAGGATCCACAGGCTTTCTAACCCAAAAGTTTTTCTTAAAACTCACATATAATTTAGACATCTTCAGGAAGCCCACTCAGCCTATCAAAGAGGAGAAGAGTTTTCTTAGCAAGGACGTAGAACTTTAAGATTAACTTGACCATTTAGCATCCCAGGCAAGATTAAGCCATGGATCTTCTGATATCTCTTCAATACCTATATACATATATTTATATACATATTTGTATCTATTTAATATATTATATTAAATATTAATATACATATTTATAATATAATACTTATATACATATGACCTCAACATTTAAGCTAACCTTGAAGAAATCTTTTCTAATTCTCTCTTTCTTTCCTTTTCGATTCTTTCTTTTTGTTGGGCCACCTTGGTCAAAATTTTTCTCAGTCTGATAAAGTCATAGTAGGAAGGGGATATATGCATTTATGCAAAAACCAACATTACATAAACAAACACTTGATAGTCAGTAGAGAATTCTTTTAATATGAAATTTTTACTTAAATTAGACTTAAAAAAATCATTAGGATTTCAAATAAAACATGATTGAGTTTCAAGTTAATGGAAACCAGTTATATTTGATTTCATGGCACTTAGTGAAGGGCTTCATAAATTGTCACTCAGGTAATTGGGATTTTTTATAAAAGTCCTTTTGTTTTTGTAAAACAAAAGTTGCATTTGTAAATGTAACTGATAATATAATTGTAATTTTGGAGGCTTACTGGTGAATAAGCTCACCCTTTCCTAGCTCTTTCAGATCTATGGTTTAAGTGGTTCAACTCAGCTGTTTTGGCCCAAGCTGTCTTATTCAATCTGGCTTCTCTCAACTTCTGACTAAATTGCTCTGCATGGTCTTAAACTAACTCTAACAATCTGTTCTAATCTTCAGGCTCCCTCTTGTTCTCTGGCTTGTTCTGTCTGCAATGGTGTCTAGCATATTCTCTCTGCAACCTGTAAAACTCTCCTGCTAAAAATTGCCTCTGAACACCATGAATTGAATCACCACCAACTGAATTTCCACGACCTCAACTCCATTATACTGCCTCTCACTGAATGCCAACTTCTGACTGAGCAAAACTGATGTCTAATTCAGAGATCTATTTGCCTCTTTCTCATGAGTGCTGGGATTAAATGCTTTTCTTCACCTGGAACTTACTCTATACTAGGTTGGCCTTGAACTCAGAGATCTGCTTGCTTCTGTCTCCTGGGATTGAATGTGTGTATTAAGGGCATGTATTTATTCTAGCCAGGGCAATCATGTTGCTAGATTTAAATTACTATACAGTCATTGGTATCTCTGACAAATTTTTTTCTTTTATAATTTTATTAATTTGTATCTTTTGTTAGCTTGGCAGAGTTTTCTTTGCATTTCAAAGAACTAACTTTTGGTTTCGTTAATACTACATGGTCTTTTGTTTTGTTTTGTTTTGTTTTGTTTCGGCATTTCATTAATTTCATCCATGATCTTTTAATTTTTTTATTCTGTGTGCTTTGTGGGTTATTTTTAGTAAAATTAGAAGAATTGGATTGCTGTAAAATATGAGGGAGCACAATTAAATGGTGTCTGCTTAGAAGAGAAAAAGAACTACATTCATCACTAGATTATAAAGACAAATGTAGATTTAAAAAATGGAAAAAAAATGGAGAATTTAATTTTGGGAAATGACTAAGGGTAGAGAAGGTGGACTTCAATATGGACTGAAATCTAGTATTTCATCAGAATAAAATCAGTGAATAATAGCAACAGAATAAATGGTCCATGAGCTAGTTTTTATGAGGCAGGCAGTCGGTATTCTCTGAATTTCATGTGAATTGGACTTGGGTATTCTATTTCAGGTGGAAAAAGTGGTTTTAACTCTGGAAGGGATGCCTGGAGACTCACTTGTGTAACAAAGCTCTAAACAAAGCCTCCTTATTCCTCAGTGGCCTCTAGGAAATAGCTGGATAGGAATGAAACTGCAGTCAGCACATGTGGGTCCAGTTCTAAAAAGAATAGCTGGGTTCAAAAAGTAATCAAATGGACTGTAGAGATGAAGAACCATATGCACAGCTCTGTGAAACATTTTAAAGTTAGGGTATATTGTTTAAGAATAAGAATAACTAAAAACCAATAGTCTTTGAGTCACAAAATAAGTACAACATTTGGTTGGTAGGAGTGCATAGAGTGAAGTGAAATCTTCTCAAGACAAATAAAGAAAATTAAAAATACCTGACTGAAATGATTGCTGTAGGCGATGATATAATCAAAATAAGTGTATTTATGTAGGCATTTTACATGAAAACATGATCTATCTGTGGAAACGGTGATGACCCTTCCTGAAAACTTAAATGTGAATTTCCAACATTTTTTCTTAGTTCATTTCACTCTTTCTTGTTCCTAACTCATTTAGATAGATATCTTGACATTATGAAATTGAACACTTCAGTGCATATGAAAATATCAGATTCTCTACATAGGCATTTAAAGAAAAAAATTCTACAATTATCTAACCAGAGAAGTATACAAAGCCACATATGTATAAATTCAAGATGTATGGTATTCAGGAGACCTCTACACTCATCAAGAAATCACAAGCCAGTTATTTGAAGAAACCATTATTTCCTGCATATGCCAAGGATATTTTTTGCTCAGTAATGGCATCTAGGCACGGACTCTTCAATGAGATTCAGTAAAAAGGGGATTAAGAGAAAATGATATTAGAATTCATCGTATATTTTTTAGGAGAATGTTTAATACTTGGCAATACTGGTGTCTTGATGATATTGATTTTCAGTGAATATTTTCTCTGCTACTTTAAGAAACCACTAACCAGTTGTCTGTCCCAGTGCGACTTCCCTCCATCCTCCTTCTACCTCATCAGTGCTGTTCCCATGCACCCCACCTTGCCTATGCCCCTCTTTCTATCTCATCCAATGGTGTTTAATCTAATTCCCCTTCTCAGTGAGATTCAAGCATCCTACCTTGGGCCCATCTTGTTATTTAGCTTATTTGGGTCTGTGGTTTGAAGCATGGGTATTGTGTAATTTATGACCAATATCCACGTTTGAGTATATAGCATGTTTGTCTTTCTAGGTCTGGTTTTCCTCATGCAGGATATTTTCTAGTTCCATTGATTTAACTCCAAAATTCATGATGCCTTTGTTTTTAATGGTTGAGTAATATTCCACTGTGTAAAAATACCCATTTCTTTATCCCATCTTGGTTGAAGGATATCTATGTTGTTTCCATCTTCTGAGTATCACAAATAAAGCTGCTTTGAACATAGTTAAACAAGTTTCTTTGTGATATGGTAGAACATCCTTTGGGATTATGCCCAAGAGTAATATGGCTAAATCTTGAGGTAGATCTATTATCAGTTTTCTGAGACACTTCCAAAATGATTTCAAAAGGTATTGCAAAAGTTTTTACTCCCTGAAGCAAGAGATAAATGTTTCCGTTGCTCCACATGCTCACCAGCATGGTGTGTAACTTGACTTTTTCTTCTTAGCCACTCTGAGGAATATAAAATGAAACCTCCAAGTTACCCAATAGGAAGAACAATATCAATTAACTGAACCACCCAGAGCTCCCAGCGACTAAACCACCAACCAAATAATATACGTGGAAGGATCCATGGCTCCAAATACATATATAGCAGAGGATGGCCTTATCTAGTATCAATGGGAAGGGAAACCCTTCATCCTGTGGAGGCTTGATGCCTCAGCATAGGAGAATACTGGAGCAGGGAGGCAAGAGAGGCTGAGTGTATGGAGAAACACCTTCACAGAAGCAAAGGGCAGGGGACATGGCATGGGTTGCTTTCAGAGAGGAAACCAGGAAGTAGTATATCATTAATAAAAAAGAAAAGTTGTTATGATTTGCATTTCTCTGATGACTAAGGATAATGAATATTTCTAAGTTAATTTTGGCCATTAGAGAATTTTCTCTTGAGAATTCTCTGTTTAAATCTGTACCCCATTTTTAAAATTTGGTTACATTGCTTGCCTTTGACTCTCTTTACCCTATCTGAGTTGCTTTGTCTAACCTCAGTAGAACATGTACCTATTGTGCAGAAGAGGAATATTATCAGTTTGGTGTATAAATTATTGTGATGGCATAAGAATAAGCTCGAAATCAAAATGATTGGCAAAGAAACCAATGGAAAATATACCTGTTAAACAATGTTTACTGAGGACCTTTTTGTGTCTCCCATTGTTGAAGCTCCTAGAAATATAGACATGAAAATTCTGGTAGGAATTTTCAGCTTGACCAGACTACTGCAGTTACTGATGGGTTCATCTTTAGAGATGCTATGTATCAGTGAGTAAAAGTTTTTAAAATTAACCATAATTTATACCAATTTAATATTGGTAGCTAATATAAAGCTCCAATAATAATGTAGAGCAGACTTGCTAGATAGATGACCTGTAATCATTTGGTATTGCTAGGGAAGACTTACGGAAGCATACAGCATAATAGATGTCTACAATGGAAGTAGAGAGAAAGAGATGAGTGGATAATCCTAAAGCCTAGGAAACTATAAAACTTTGGGCTATATAGAGCAAGAAAGAACATTGAAAAAATAATAAGCCTGACACTGTGTATTTTGATTCTGAGACAAGGCTAAATGATGCAAAGTTCAAACAGGAAAACAGCATTTCTTAAATGTTGTTAGCAGTTATATAGACACAAATGACTTTAGCAGGTGATAGGTCAGGTGTTTGGGGTTCCATACAATTTCATTCTGCATTGAGGAATGCAGGATTTAATAAAATTTGAGCAAACATCTATTCACATTTTCCAAGATACCTGATCCTTGTAAGCATTAGGCTTGTATTTTAGCTCCTGGTATTTTCAATACAGAAAAACTGCATACATTTCCAGAAAAACATAGAACAAAGTACACACAGGGCATATAAAAATTGAGCTGTAGGTAAAAAGAGAAGAAGATAATGGTCAGTGAGTGTAGTAGGATTTAATTTTGCCAGGGAAATATTATTTGTGATGTTAGGGATGGTTTAAAATTAATCTTATCATCAAGAAATGCAAAAAAATACCTCCAACATTTAATCCTGAGTGCCATATTTGATAATATTCAATGGTCTAAATGATTTATAATGTAATTGTCATGCAAAAGTGAAGTCATATGCTTTTGAAAGTTAAGTAATAAATTATTCTGCCATGGATAAGTAATTCCACATATTATTACTTTCACCTTTTAAATATGGCATTAAATGTAAAGATCTTTACAGTTTGACAAATGACCTCTGATTTCTAGAATAAAAAGGCCACCTTACAAGTCTCTGCTAAGTGGACTTACATTTAATAGTGCTATTGAATTTTCAATGTAATTAGACATATAACTACATGTTTAAATGAAGCTAAACTCTTTTTGAGTGTGTATTATTTTAGGATTCCTCTTCTGCAGTAGGTTTCCGTGTGGCTCTGTCGTAGGTCTTGAATGTTACTACTCCGAATCTCGATGTACTTCTTGACCCTCTATAATTCTATTCCCCACTACACTTTATTCTTCCTTTTCCATAATTCCCCCTCCTATCATTACACAAGCTAGGATCTCTCCCCTCTTAGGTGTTCATCCTAAATCTTAATTTTATGTGTATGAGTGTAAGTCACATGCATACACACACATATATGAGTACATCTGTAAGTGTAACTTGTATTATGGCTTATACTATATGTGAAATATATGTCGTGCATATCATAAAATCTGAAAAGGATCATGGGACAGATCTTAAGTGTGGGGGAAGAAATACATGGAAAAAAAAAGAGCACAGAGATAGGAGGAGACTGAGTAAAAGCAGAATAATATGCAAATGGCTAATGAAGTTGATTATTTTTCATTTTAACTTTACAAAAATTTTAAAACTAGAACATATTTAATTATAGGTAATGATACATGTCTCTGCTTGAAATTTGCTTTTTTAGCATTTTCATTTATTATTTTTGTTCTTCCATGCATGTATGTGATCTCTCCTGATTATTTCCGTGCCTTGCTTCCTCTCCCTACCCCCACCGCCCAGAACTCTTCTCTATGTTCATGACTTTCCATTTGTTCTGTGAACCTCTGAGTCAGGCTCTTCCATTTGTGTGACCACGAGTTTGAAGTACCCACTGGAGTCTCATAGGCTCATCTTAAACGGCACATAACTGAAGACAATGAACCCCCTTTCACAGAATCTGCCAGCAGCTATTTCAGCAGGGACTAAAGTGCCTCTCCATGACCATGGCTGACTCGTGGTGGGACCAATCTAAGGCATGCTCGCTCGTGCCAGTGATTCCAGATATTGTGAATTCAAGACTACAATGTAGCATTGTGCCTAGAAGATAGCATTCCATATCCTGTTTTCCTACCTTCTTTCTCCTATATTCGCTCTATACCTTTTTCTGGGATGTTTCTCAGCCTTAGAAGTAATGCTGCAGATGTCTTGTTTAAGGATAAGTGTCCAACCACCACATATCTGTATCATTGTGGGTAGCCATGGGTTTCTGCATTAACATATATTCATTGTAAGGGACATTTCTCTAGTAAGGCTGAGAGGAGCATTATCTGTGGGTATACCTAAGCAAATATTTAAAAGATACTCTAGTGTTATACTCATTCAGATAAGCAACAGCTATATGTTCCCCACAGGACCTATTCTCTCCCCATCATAAAAAACTGCCAGTAGACACTGGTCTGAGCTTTGAGCTCATAAAAAATTGCCAGTAGACACTGGTCTGAGCTACTATGTGTTCACTATAAAGGTAGCAGAACTGAGTAACGTATTGTACAACAAAACTTTCCCTGGAGAGACACAATACACATATCTATTCATGTCAGATAAGGATGCCACAGACCAAAAAATGGATGTCACCAAAGTCCAGTTTGGTTAACCAAGGAGTTTTACTGGAGCTGCCCTTTCCAAATATCTCTGGTCTAAATCTTTCCCAGGCAGATTGACTTGCTCTGCTTCTTCCAGGCAGCTGGACTGGTCTCTGAGTCTCTGCAGCTTTTCACCTCTGAGAGTCTTCTTGAGATCTTACCTCTCTCACGTGAGAAGGACTCTTGGCTCTTATCGCTTACTGGGGCAGGGCAGGGCCTGATATACCTGCTCAGTTTCCAGAACTTGCTGAAGCTATTTTGAGTTGTTTAACTTCTTCCTAAATCATGGAGGAAATGTTAACAAAAAAGAGCTGCAGTGAAGTTGTCAAGAAAAAAATGTAAAGAGTTGAAGAATATAAATTCAAATAGTTTGTTATAAATAGTTCATTATTTATTTAGTGCTCATATATTTCTATGTTATGCTAAATATTTTCAGAACAAGTAAAGCCTCTCCTACAATATTATATACCTGAATGGGATAAATGGAGGAAACAGGATTTGGGGGTAGATCAAAAATTTATGTTAGCCAGACACAAATTTGAGATCATTTTAAAATAAATAATATTCAGTTATAATAGTAAATTTCTGTTTAGGAGTTTAAAACAACTGTCATTGGGACTAACCATTTCAAAGCATATGGGGAAAATAGCTAAAGGAAGAAGGTAGAGACTACAGTGATTCTTCAGAATGTTAGATCACAGCTGCAAGGTGTGTATGTGTATGAGTTAGTGAGTGGCTACCTGTGAACAGCATGGAGAAATACAATGGAGCTCTAACAAGCCCTGATTATTACAGAACATTTGTCAAAGTCACTATTTGAAATGTACTCCTTTAATCTGAACTAAACAGACATTCTTAGAAAGACTTCAATAAAATATTAGCTGGCAAGGTGGCTCAGTGGGTAAAAGCATTTGCTGCCAAACCTGCTGCCTTAGATCAGTCCCCAGAACTCACATGGTGGAAGGAGAGAATTAACTGCAGTGCATTTTCTTCTAGCCATCTCTCACATTCTGTGGCCTGTGAGCAACCCTCCTCCATTTTAATTTATATTTATTTATAATAAAATATATTAAATATCATTAAATGACAAGTCTAGTAGTTGGGGAAATGGAAAATTAATAACCCTGATTTTTGCTTAACTCTAGAACTAGGTGTCACAGAATTCCCCCACCATGCTGTCAGTGACTCAGCCACAACTGCTGGACTTTTCCACCTCAATTTGCATATTCTCCTGCTAAACTTATGAAAGCAGCCATCCCTACTTGACTTAGGTTCCCACTAAGAGGCAGCCATTTTGTGTGCTGGCTCAAATAAATCTCTCCAGTGTGACCTTGTGGTGTGATGTGACTCTGGAGTAACTTTTCACCTCCTGAAAAACCTGGATATCCTTTCAACAACTGTATTAGGTACAATAAAACACAATGTACAATAACAAATATGAGGTAAGAACACATTACATTTCTGGACATTTCAATTTTGGGAAATAAGTCAATAAGACTTAACCTTTGAGACCATGTTGTATGAGACTTGATTTCCTCTGCATCTACTCACATTTTAACCTAAAGGTAATCCATGAAGAAGACAGCATAGAAGCATAAACTTGGTACAGAAAGCTGCATCTCAGATACCCCAAACTCTTGTAAGTAGGCACTGTGAAAGGAAGTTCATAATACAGATTTACCTCCAACAAGGGAGAGCATATTACAATGCCAGTACTCTTTCACTCTGGGACACTAGTATACCGTGTGTCACCTGTTCAATGACAACATAGATTTTTACCTGCATTTCAGCTGGAAATGAGAGGTGCATGAGAAACTTTCATCATTCATCTCATACGTCCATGAGTCTATGAGATGGAAAGCATGTATTCAAAAGTGTAAACATTCTGCAAATGCAATTTTGCATTATAATTTTGAATATGTACACAAAACTCAAAGCATATTTCAATGGCTGCATAAAGTATATATATATATATATATATATATATATATATATATATATATATTCCCTCTAATGAGATAAACACTATCCTTACTAATGCAATCATGACATTTTAGAGAGTACTCTTATCTGACAGTGTGTAGGCATCTTCTCTACAAAGTTCAACACATAACTTCTTTGACACAAAAGGAGATATGGGTTAGCTAATCTCTTCACTACACATGCTCTGCACAGGCTAGATGAATGACAAGCGAGTTTATTGGAGAGAAAGTGAAATATAAACTAGTTTACATTTTATAATTTCTTATGAAATAGGAGATCCTAGCTTAAGGAAGTAAAGTATCTTATAGTTCTAAAATATTCAGACAGAAATTACAAAATGCAGTGATAATGAAATCAAACCGTCTTTAACACCTTAATCTCTCTTAAAACATAATGACTGCATGTCTTGGAGGGAAATTGAAACCCAGAGACACAAAGAAAGCAGGTGGATTTGTAACATTATCATTTTCCCATCCTAGCCCGGATCATTTTATATGACCTTTTGAAATGGGAAATTTCACAAAAAGTTACTAATTACTTGCTCCAAAAACATGATTATTTATGCTACAAACTCTTGTTAACAAGAAAAATCTGTTATCATGAAATAGCTTGAAACATGTAAGATTTTATCCATTTAGCCTCCAGATCTACAGGCGTCACTTTCAGGGTCAGGAATGTAAGAAAACCCACTAGCTAATCTCATGATACCAGCCAACCAAGGTTAAATATATACCTATGGTTACAATTTAAATATGTCTTTCCTTAGTCTAAGTCATCTTTCTCAAAGATAAAAACAATACATACATGAGAGATACAGAGAAAGAGAGAGAGAGAGAGAGAGAGAGAGAGAGAGAGAGAGAGAGAGAGAGAATTATTTTATTTTAGGCCCATTTCTGAAGAAGTTTAAAAATATTTTCTCGCCGGGCAGTGGTGGCGCACGCCTTTAATCCCAGCACTTGGGAGGCAGAGACAGGCGGATTTCTGAGTTCGAGGCCAGCCTGGTCTACAGCGTGAGTTCCAGGACAGCCAGGGCTATACAGAGAAACCCTGTCTCGAAAAACAAACAAACAAAATAAATAAATAAAAATATTTTCTCTTCTTTTCTAAATGCCAAGCACTTATAAAATGGCAGCTGTGACTTGACATTGAGTTATCAAAATTTGATTTATATTACTGTTTGTGCTTTTGTTCATTTTAATCAGAAACATTTATGTAAGGTAAACTATGTCTTTGTTCACTATAGAATTTATTCTGAGGATTTCCATTGTAAATTTACAATTGCAATATAACTTTTGAAGACTCAAAATAATCTAAAGAATTTTCTCAGGAAAGCATCCAGTTAGTGTCCCTTGGTGCCACTCCTGGTATCAGTGAAGATTCAGGACATATTTGGTGGCACAGCTGAACTAGACGCTCAACTGTAGGTCGGATTCTTTCCGCCAAGCACTTTTGTGCTTTTTTTTAATCTACCTTGGCCTCCCATTCACTGCTTGTTTCTGAAGTTAGAGATGGAGACGTCAGTGAGAAAAGATTATGACTCAGTATTTCCGCACGTACACACACACACACACACACACACACTCACACACACTCACATCCACAGATGTTCACACACACATGCACACACACACTCACACACATACTCACATACACACATGTTCACACACACACACACATACTCACATACACACATGTTCACACACACACATGCACACACACACATACACACATACTCACATACACACATGTTCACACACACACATGCACACACACACTCACACACATACTCACATCCACACATGTTCACACACACACTCTCACACACATACTCACATACACACATGTTCACACACACACATGCACACACACATGCACACACACTCACACACATACTCACATCCACACATGTTCACACACACACACACTCTCACACACATACTCTCATACACACATGTTCACACACACACATGCACACACATACTCATATACACACATGTTCACACACACACATGCACACACATACTCACATACACACATGTTCACACACACACATGCACACACACACACTCACACATATACTCACATACACACATGTTCACACACACATGCACACACATGCATGCACACACACATATACTAAGAGAGCAAGAAACTTAAGTATATTTGTGCATGAGATGGAAAGAACTATTCCATCTTAAAATGACTGCAAGAAATGTTTGAGGCAGTAAGCCTGATTTGCTCTTCTGTAGAAAGAAATACCTCTCCAGAATCTCCTCTATCAGAGGAATAATTTATTCATTGTTTCCATAACAACCACTTAATTTGTACATGCTATATATTAAGTATATGAAATAAAAAATATGAACTCAGAACAAGTATCCCCTCTCAGGTCCCAGATGCAGTAGAATCCAGGAACTTTATATTTGCACGTAAAATATTCTCTTGCTAACTGTGGATATTGAATACCAAAAAAGAAAAATAAAAAGAAAAAAATGGCCACTCCATTAGTTTTAGTGAAGAACAGTGAAGAGCATATATTGTGGTTACTCATATGATCATGAAAAGTCAGTGCATCTATGTAGAGCACTCAACGTGAAAAAATAGAAATATATAAGACTGTAATCGTGCCTATCCTAAAGGAGTGTTCTCTCCTTCTCACTCTTATATCACATATGTGATATATATCATATGATGTGAATTTTTCAAGATATATTTGAAAACTTGCAATTAATATAAACAAAGTACATGACCTTACTGCAATTAAAATATCTGTAGGAATATGTTGTTCGACAAGATCTGTTTCTAATGAAGTTTCCATGGAGCACAACAGCATTCTGATTTTATGATTGACATTATATGCTGTAAGTAGATTTTTATATGGAGAAGATAACACATTAGCAACCACAGGAAAGAAAAGAAAGTTAGATGAACAAGGCTTCTAATGTCCCAAATCACGGGATGTGAAATTTTGTATTTAAATTTTAGATTATCTTTACATTTGAGTTGCTTATATGTTTTTTTGAAAGTTAGATTATAAAGTTTATTTTAGCTGTGAAAAAAGCTAAGGTGAAATCTCAGACTTTGTCATTGAAAGAACTCAAAGTCCGCTGGGTATATCAACCTGATCTTATTATTTGAGCCAAATTTTTGTATTCTGTAAACATCAAGTGTTACCGAAAGCCATCCCTTCTAGGAAGAAAAAAAAAAAAACCCACAAGTTTCCAAGTGTCTAAAATATTTAAAAATTTAAAAAAGAACTTTCTCAAAGGAAGAAAACAGTGCCATTCTCCTACACTTGGCATATAAAGATAAACTCACCATATTTTGTCTCTTTAAAAGGAACAGAATAATCATTGTGCATTTTGCAATAGTACGTAACCACTAACTGCACATCAGATTATATATTCATTTGTGAATAGTTAACTGAAACTTGATTGTCTCTCATATTTGTGAACATTCACCTTTGGTCATTTCTTCTTTGTTATGTCTTCTCAATACCTACTTGCTGTTGCTTATAGAAACCATTTCTTCTAGAATTCTGTGTCTTTAGAATACAATACCCTGTACAATTTGATATTGGCTTATAGCTGGTGGGTGTGTTAAAATCAGTATCTATCTGGCTGTACCACTTATCTTTCCCCAAATATATAAATTCCCCACTACTCACCAATAGAAACAGCGCCATTAAGTGCTGAAATCATCACTTCAACTGTTTCCCTTCTCTGTAATTCAACTTTTTTAACTGCAAAGTCCAACCACTTTAACTGCCTACACAATTAACAAAGCTACTGCAAAAGGAAAATGTGAACTTTCCAGTACTGTATGTGAGCCCATGTGAGTAAGGGTCCTCTCACAGCTCTCTAGATTGCATGTACATGCAGCCACCAGTAAGAAGTCCATCAGCTCATAGTTACACTCTCTGATATCTCAGGACTCGTGTCTTTTACCCTTGACATTTTTCTCTCTGTATAGGTATATCATAACATGCTTTGTTCTCTGTATGTACGTCTTTATCCTTCATGCTGTTGACCTACTGGACTGCAAACTTCTGTATTCTTTGTATGGAAAAGAATTCAATGTCATTCCCTACTCTCCCTACATACTACGAGTGCCCTCCCTAATCCCAGTGCTGAAAATCGAAGATAACTTCTCAAGACACCATAAGAACTCTGCTGTTCTCTGTGGACACCCGCTGATGCACATGCTAAGGGTGCTGTCTACAAAGTACAGAAGGTCATTACACTGCTCTGCCTAAAAGCTCTGGGAGAGTCTCTGAACTACAGAACAGCAAGTCGAGCTCTTTGTCACCACAAGAGACATCATCATGGTTGATGTAATGCGGCCTTCTATATCACTCGAATTTTAAGCTCAAAGTCCATTTAATGGCTTAAAATTTTGTTCACAGCATTTCAATATTTGTGTAACCCTACTGTAATATTTTTTCATATTCTTCTGTCAAATAAGTCTCTTACCTCCCTTATATTTATGACATATTAGCTTTTGGGTTAGTTTTAATATCATCATCTTGCCTATTCTTACTATACACCACACAGACTATTGCTCCCTTTCTGCTTTGCACAAACATGCTGTATGAATGCCCTGTCACTATGTGTAAGTAATTAAGAAAGATTGATGATTTCACCTGTTCAAGGCATTTCCATAAACTAAAAGGACTCCATCTTAGTGACCTTACACTGAGACAATAAAAAATTTCTTGCAAGCATATGTTCCAATACAGGAAGATCAAAGCAGTAAACTTCTGTTATGTCTGTCATTTGTCACGGGACTCACAAATTATAACTGTGCTTCATTTTCCCCGAGCCCAATTTGGTATCATAGTCTACACATGTTTGAAGTACACATAAGATTTATTATCCATTTCAGAGTTATACTGCTTAACGTAGTTACACATTTTTTATTAAAAGACATAAAAGGGATAGAAAAGAACAAGGCAGAGAAGAGGAAGACACAGAAAATGTTTCTAGGTTGGATAATAATTTTAAATCTCTTAGCGCGTGTGGTATGCGTTAACATTTAGGTAATTCTCCTTTCTTTGGTTTATAGACTGATCATCATTATACTTAAGATATTAATGACCAACTTTAATAAATACAATAATAAAAATATATATCGGTAAGCCAAACATAGTGGCACCCACCATCAGTGCCATATCTTTGAGTTTGAGGCAGAAGGATTGCAACCTGGAAGCCACACAGTAAGTCACTGCATAGGAAGGGAGAAGGCTAGGTATAGCTGCTCTCTGAACACGTAGTACACTATGTCTTTATGTCTTCGATGAAACAAAACATGTTGTCAGCACTCAGTCTTTAAGATTAGGATAACGATGTTTTTCTTCATTTATTAATTTTTGTATTTTTAATTGTAAAGCACTATACCTATAGGGTACCTTTATATTTTGTATATTTACTGCCAAATGTTTAAGAAATAGCCATATTGACATATAAAGTACTTATGTCTACATTTCCACAATACTTTCTTCCAGATGTTTGAATTATACAGTAGATGATCATTATCTGAGCTCATCCTTCTGTGCAGTATAACACCATAAGTTAGTGCTTATAACCACTTGATTCCTATTGGCTGTCATTTTCCCATTCTTTGTGCCACAGTTCTTGCTAATGTCATTTAAAATCATATAGCTTACTGCATCCTGATATAAGCACGTTCAGCAAACATGTGCTGCAAGGCTTGTCCAGACAGAGTTAGTGTACTATACAAGAAAGAAAGAATGTCTTTGCATTTAGTATTTCATCTTAAGATATCATTTCCATTTTATTTAGAAAAATACTATACATTGAATTACATACTTGCATAATTGTCCACATGCTTGTCATAGCATGTAGACACTCTTCAAACATTGGTGGACATGCTATTAGTTAGAGAACAAGATAGAATTCTTTGACAGGGGCTCAGGATACACCTTTCACAGATGCTCTGACATGAGAATTCCAAATTAGGGTTCCTCGCGATTATACTTTGATTATGAATTTAAATCAGTTGAAGTCCATCTGCTCATCAGTGTAATTTACTGTCAAATCCAATATGTGACAGGATATCCCTTTCCTTTACTTCTGACCTTGTTTTTGACACATACAACGTTGATTCAAATATGACGAATTTTCCACCAACAGCCAGACAATTGTTTACTGTGACTAAATGAGAAATCTGTTGCAGGGAGCAGACCGGCTGGTTGCCCCACACATGTGGCTATTTTAATGTCCTCCTCTGTGCATTCATTACTTCTCAAATTTAACTTTGCTGTATTTAATAATTTTCTACCTGTATGCTCTGTACTAGGAAATGCATGCATCACATATCTGAAAGTTTTGATATATAAGCTGTGTCTCAGACTTGTTTTATTTTTAAGTGAAAATTTCACCTTCTTTTTCCTCATGTTTCTCCACTGTGAAACATCTAGTATGCTCCGATTTTGCTTCTATTTCAAATCCAAGTCATAGCTTAGAAATAGAAAGGTTCTTAATGAGGTTCTCTCCAGGTGATAAGTGTCATTCTTTAAATTTGCCTTACTTTTCCTGATATATTATAATTTATTGATGGATATTTCACCCCTGATGCCCACCACTTTCCCCAATTCTTTTTCATCTGTGAGCCTCTCTGCTCTACTATCAAAGAGAAAAACAAATGATAGAATGGAAATCGCAGTTAAAATCCAGAATATCGTTTGAAATACTTTTATGGGAAGCAAAATGGCCTGGTTAATCATGAAGACTAAACTATAACTGGACTTTCTCTCTCCCTGGTTTTAATTCTTCAGTGTTAACTAGCATTATCCTGACTCAGTTCTCCTTCCAGTGGGTCAATAGAAGGCCAGTGGTGGCCTAGTGCTGATACAGTAGAAGGTTCCATCTTCCTACATTACATCACCATGAGACCATGGTTTGATTTAAAACTCCTTGTAGAAAGGTAAGCACAGACAAGGTATTGTTATTACCATATACCATTGCAATTGCTCTATTATGCTTATAATTACTACCGTTTATCTCTTATTGCACTGAAGATAGATCTATCTTCAGTGCAATAAGAGATAAATGGTGCAATAATTTTATATATATATATATCTGTGTCTGTCTTTAGGAAAATTTTAGCTCCTTGACTGTGATATGAGGGCTTATGATTCTTCTAAATCCTGAAAGATATAGCATAAGTTAAGATTGTAATTCTTTCTTCATTCATGGTTTGGGGTATTGTATCAGTATGTATGTATGTATGTATGTATGTATTTATGTATGTGTCCTTGTGGGAGTTGTCACTCTCAGCAATTTCTGATACTCAACAGGAGTTTGTAGGAATATGTCCCTTATGAATAAGAGGGATTTATGAAAGAAACCAATTCAGTGTTTCATGTTATCTTCATTTGAATGTGCCAGCATAGCAACTCATTTGTACAATAAAGTTGATTACATTCCTTGTTTTTAATCTATCTGTTGATAGTGTGTGTGTGTGTGTGTGTGTGTGTGTGTGTAGGTACACGATTGCATGTAGAGGGTATTGGACCTCCATGGAAGTCAGTTCTCATCTTCCACAATTTAGAAATAGTTCCTTGTTTCTACATATTTTAGACTAGCTGCCACCTAAACCTTCAGAGATTCTCCTGAATGCCCCCATCTTTCTGTAGGAACATTGGGGTAATTTACAAGTGAGTCCATGCATGGTTGTTCTTCAGTGAGGAGGAGCCAAACCAGGCTATCACCCGTTTATGGCAAGTACTTTACCCAGTGGTCCACTTCTCCAGCACACAAAATTATTATTGTCAATAAACCTGGAATACTATTAATGATAATGTTTTAGATAACTGAGGGGCACACCCTATAATGTATTTTATGTCAATTTCCTTAAGGCTAAAAGATGTCCTTAAGGCACTTACTCATTTCATGTCACTTTGTTAAATTCATTGCATTTTACAAAATCAAACATGGTATGGAATATAACAGGCAGATATTTGTTCTTAATTCAAAAAAAATACATAGATCAATAAAGGTGAGCTCACTTTCATCTCTCCCTCTCTCTTTCTCTCTCTCTCTCTCTCTCTCTCTCTCTCTGTCTCTCTCTCTCTCTCACACACACACACACACACTCAATTTCTTACAGCAAAATACCTAGGTTCAATGAATGATAGTCATTTGGACATTTGTCAAACAAACACAAGATCACAATATTATATGTTATATATCCTTCACAGATATAGAAAGATTCCAAGTCTTTATGCCACAGTCAAGGAGCTGTAAAATAATCCCTCCTCACCCCCACCCCCAAGAAAAAACTGATTGCTCTGTTATGGGTCATAGTGAGAATAGTTAGTTATCTCCATAGGGGAAGAAAATCAGAATTCTTTTAAAAATGCTTCTAGTTGAACCTGTTCTTGGAGGCTGGCCATTGCTGTAAATTGGAGAAGACCTGATAAAGACCAAGGTTCTGATTGAAGTAGAAGAAACAGTACAAAAGCAGGAAAGTAAACAGACCAGACCATATGTGAAAGCTAGGACATGGTCCACTAGGAACATGCATTCTATGCAGTAAAAACTAGTGTGGCAATATAGTGGTTTTACACTCAGAGGAAAAATGTTACAGTGAAGGCATTAGAAGGAGAAAGAATAATTGGAAGACTGGAATCTGAGTAGAGCTTTGACACACTGTAAAGGAATAAAAGCACATGAAACAAAAACTCAACTTATATAGAGGTTTTGGAAAGAGAGCTCACTCTTTGGGTTTGGGTTCAGAGTGCTTACTACTCTTGCAAAGAACCTTAAATGTATTGCCAGCAACAAAGACAGGCAGTTAACAATCATCTCTCCAGTCCCAGGGAATTCAACATTCTTCTGGTGTATGTAGTCACCCACACTTACGTGCACATTCACAAACACACAGATACACACATATTCATGTAATTAATTAGGCTCATTATTTTAGAATTTAATATACAAATTACTGTATTTCCATAATTTCTATCCATTTTCCCCTACAATTCCTCCATGGACTCTTCTAAATTTTCACACACACACACACACACACACACACACATCTACTAGTCCATTGAATGTTGCTCACATGTACATGTGTTCATAGAAAAGGTTCTCTCTCCATCAGCAGCCACTGATTGTCTGTAGTTCCTATGTAGGAATGGACCCTTTTGGAATTATCCCCTTCTATGTTGGCATATTGACTGGTATCATCATGATGCAGGGGTTGTTTAGGCAACAATATTATTGAGGTATCATTGGTGAATCCTTACCGTCATATCTAGAAGATGCTGCCTGGTTGCAGGTATCCTCATCCTTTTGCTCTTACTGCTCCCTCTTGTGTTTTGTCCTCCAAGCCTTAGGGTGTAAAACTTGCATTCTAGTTGTGTCAATTGGGGCTGGGTACTCTGTGGTCATTTATTTTCAGCACTATGACCAAATTTATACCTATTTTTCAGGCCCCTATCTGTTGCAAAAATGAAGCTTTTTGAATAACAATGAAAGTTCAACACATGCAATGAAAATACGTTTTAAAATATATTTCAAAAAATCATCAGACTACAAAATATCCTTCACATCAATGGTTTGAAAGTCACTGTCTTTCGTTTTCTGGAAGTCAATCAGGGCATCAAGTAAGCAAATTTTATACTTTGTGGAACTAAATATCAGGTATTCACTATGGATCTCAGAATGCAGGTTTGATGTTAAAGCAAATGGGTAGACAAAAAAATATGTAGACTAAAAGAAGAGGATGTTTAGGAATGAGAAATAGCATTCTGTTGGTTCAATAAATGTTTGTTGAGCTTCCTGTTTTAGTCAGGCCCTGATTTAGGTATTGGGTGTACATGGGTGCATAAAATGAACTCAACTCTTGGTTTCACATGGATTTTGTGCAGTTCAAAACGATAACGCATCACACACTGTACCACATAGTGAAAGACAGTGAATTGTGAGGAGAAAAGTACAGATGGTAAAGAGAACATGAGATGAGATGGTGAAAGGATTGGACCATCCAAAAGATACAATGGACTGAATGATTGTCTAACTTCTTCAAAATCCACGTGTTGAGCCTCTCATTCCAAAGTGCTGATCTGTGAACACAGTGTTTTTCTAGCCACTTGATCATGAGCACTGGTAATCAGATTGATATCTTAAACAAGAGTTGAAAGAGAGTGCACTTCTAACATTTATTGTCCTTTTATGATAGTATGGATGGCAATATGCAAAGTAAAACCAGGATTTTTATAAGATGGGAAAGTCGGTGAGAATTCTGTTATCCAGAACTATAGGAAAGAATGTTTGCTGCTGAACTCATATCAACAATAGTAAAATCTCATAACTGTTTGATCTTAGACAGGTGGACTTGCTAAGAAAGTGATTCATGGACAAAAACCTGAGAGAGATTTTAGATAACAGCAACAGACAGTAGAAAAGCCTAAAGGACAGAACTTTGGTGAGGTAGCTGGGATGCTGTCTCATATGCAAGTCCTATTTCCATGAGGGATTATCAAGGTAAACCCCTTACTTAAAGCATTCTTGAGATCTACAAAACAAACCTGGTATGAAGAGTCCAGTGCATTATTTTTAACAAAAGTTGTCAAGCATTTCCATTTTCTAGATCTAGAGTTATCTTCTTCAGTATATGGATGGCAAGCAGCTTCCCAGAATGCATTCAACATATAGTGTGTGTGTGGGGGGTTATAGAATACATGGTATGTCAAGAACTATCTCAGATCTTGGGTAAGGTACTTGAATTTGTCATAGCAAAAGGTTAAGGCTTTTCTGGATGGTCTCTTAGATCTCTCCCACCTCTATTTCCCATATCTCTGATCACTTGGCATCTACTATAAGGGAGGGTTGAGCGGAAATATATTGTTTTAAAATAAAGCACTGTGATAATTATACTACATTTGCATCTGTAATAGTCTCAATTGGAAGAAAATTCTAATTATTAAAACATTGACATTAAAAAATGATTTTATTAATACACATCTATACATGTTTACATGTGTATCATATACTTTGCTCATATTCATTCCTACATCTCTCTTACTTCCCCCTTTACATCCATGAGATAAATATTGATAGATGATAGTTATATGATAATCAGATAGTCAGATAATCAGATAATCAGAGAGATAGATAGATAGATGATAGATAATGAGATAAGAGGTACATATTTATTCTTTTTAATCTAGATTATTCACATGGGAGAAAGCATGTGATATCTGTCTCTTAGATTGGTTATTTCAATTGACACATGATCTTCATTTCCCTCATTTACTTTCAAGAAATAGTAATACCTGGATCATGTGTGAGTTACATTCAGGTTTTTTGTAAGGACTGTTATACCTTTGTAAGGATTCCACTGCAGCTGCACTAGTATATGTGCTTATCAACAGTGCATAGGACTCATTCCATCTCTGCTTGTATTTGTCCCCATTTGTTTTCTTAATGGTACCATGATGACAGTAGTGAGATGCAGCCACAATGAAGTTTTATCATGCATTTATCTAACGGACCTACATTTGAGCTCTAGGCCTGAAAGGCATGAAATACTACTATGAAATGTTTTAAAATCTCCTTATGTACAGGAACTATAAACATACTTCTATGATATAAATGGCTAAATAATATTTGATACTTTCATTTATAGTGTTCATACTTTGTTCTCAGCATATTTCTAGATGTGGTAATTAAAGTAATACTTACTAACTAGAAATTTACATATTGAAAACCAAATTTATTTGAAAGTTTTTGCTACTTTAAAATATGGCTTGATGTTATGTTGCAATTCAATTTATTAGATTACTAGGAGGGTGTGTTTACACAGGTGGTTATTCTTACTTTCCCATTTAATTTTTTGCTTTTTAATTTAGGGAAGAATAAGAATAACTGGATATTTTATTATCTAGAGAAAGACAGTGAGAAGAGTACTGTTATACAGAATCAATATATTTAATTCCCATGAGCTTTGTGGATTGGTATAAAGTAATGGCAAACTTGGAATCAAGAAGACACAAATTAAAAAAGACACTAAAAAAGATGTGATTTCTTGTGTTCTTGAATATAACAAGGCCGACACTTAGCATCATTGCCCATACACAGGGAAAACACCGTGTTCTGCTTATTTAGCACCTGGTGTAGGCAGCACCTTTGTATGGAGAAGCTACATAACTTTACAAAATAATTTAGTATCATAATGTGAAGATAAATATTTAGAGCCATAGATAAATTTCAAGGATGTATATTATATAACCTGCTAAACTTCTGGGAAAATTATCATTAATAATAAAAATAAATGAACTAAAATCATATTAAAACCTGTAACTACATAGTGTATCAAGAAATAGAATTTTGTGCAATGCCAATTTTTTTCATTTCATATCTTTTGCCCAAAATAAAGAAAATTTACAATTAGGTGGAAATGGATGTAGGTTGATTTACATGCATACTTGTTTACCTAGAATATATATTAAACATATCAGTATATTTTTGGACTAAATAATATAAATGAAAAATACGCCCAGTAAAGTGATTACAGCAGAAGGTATATATTCTTCTCAAGAGGAAGGAAGCCAAAATTTGAAAAATTAGTTTTGTTCAAAAAGTAGAAATATTATCATATTCTTTGTTAAACAATTAACTCTAAAGTAAATTGCTCATGTGAAACAATATTCAAATACTAGAACACATTATATGACTGTATATGGTACTGAATGATCACATTTTATAGTAAATGTGGAAACTTTTCTATAGATATTTATCCTAACTTGCAGAGATATATGCTGATCTATAGATATATAGATGATCTAGATAAAGAATATGCTTCTTAATAACAATGAATGAAATAAGTTAATAGAAAATTATACCAATAGTAAACCATTTATATTATTTTGACATTTATTTTTGAGTGGGATATCAAATAATTTAACTGTGCACTTCAAATTATCTATAAAGGTTTACGAATAGGTCATTTCACTGAAGGGGAAATATTCTGTATGCTTTAGAAATTACATAAACCAGGACTGGAAAGATGCTTCAGTGTTTAAAGGAACTGCCTGCAATTACAGAAAACTATGGTTTGGTGCTAGCACGAAAATTATAGCTCATAATTACTCAGAACACCATTACAGGGAATTCAATGCCCTCTTCTGGTCTCTGTAGACACTAGGCTTTTATCTGACATACACACATACATTCAAAATAAAACCAAAATGACATCAGAACAGAACCTGAATTTTGTTTTGAAATGAGAAATCAACTATGAGGTTTTAAACACTGAGGTGGACAGCAACGTGATCTCCACATCACTGCCTGAGTCACCAAGCAAAACCAAGCTTTTTTCTACCTTGAAAACTCATTGATTTGATTTCATTTCAGCCTCTAAAGAGAAGGTCAACAAAAAACCCAAATGTTCCCACTAAAGAAAGAAGGGGTTCCTTTCACAAAATGTTAGCACAAGGATGTTCCAAAATATCATGGCATTCTCTGAACTTATGGTTTCTTCTGATGTGATGCAAATCGGGTACAGAGAAACAAATGCCATGCCTTCACTGACATGTGGAATGGAAGCATTAAGATTGCTGAACTTCAAATTAGAATGGCGATCACTAGAATATGCTGTGGGATATGAGCTCCCAAGACTGACTCTCCTAGTTCTTTCTCTACCACTATGATAAAATAACTGACAAAAATAAAGCCAAGGGAGAAAGGGTTTTCTTCAGCTCACGTTTCTAGCTGTAGTCCATCACGGCAGTGAAGTCTTGGTGGCAAGAGTTTAGGGAACTGGTCACTTCTAATCCTCAGTCCAAAAGCAGGAGGTGATACATTAAAGTTTCTGCACAGCACTTTTTCTCCACTTACACTGTCCAGGGCACCACCAGGGAATGTTCTACCTGCATTGAGTGAGGCCTCCCAAGTCAGTCAAGGCAATCAAGATAACTGCCTACAGGCATGCCTAAATGTCTAGTCCTAGTTGATTTTAAATCATAAAATTTATCTTTTTAAAATCATTCTGTCCTTGAACTTTGATTAGATGAGAAGTACATTATCAACAAAAGCACTGACTATTTTTACCTCAGTAAATTTGGGCATGTCTGTCTGTATATACACATATACAGGAGTACACAAGCATGAACATATCTACTTGGTGTAAAATGTTGACATGATGTTTTGAATATAATAAGGACATCATAAATACCATGGAGAAAATACCAACAATCCCTTCATTTTTGTTCTTTCTGAAAATGAAGGAGGTTACGCTTTGATTCCATTGACTCTAAGGGACTGGGTATGAGGTGCTAATTAAGGGTTTGGTGTGCACCATGCTAAACTGTTTTCCCACTGTTCTTTCTGTCCTTTCTGGCAGGCTGAGGTTTCTATTTCCTCCATGCAGGACAGCATTTCTAGTTCTGCCTGCCAATATTGCTTTGTAATCTGATATGTGAACAAGCCTCTCTCAAATGGCCTTTGAAGAGAGTCTTAGAAGTTTTGAACATCATAAAAGTTCTTTAAAAGCTAACAAGGTCCTTGAACCATTTCAATTCAGTCATCCAAGCTTTATAGGATATGATTCGTGTCCTTTGAAGACAATAAAAGAAACAGAGAATATAATAGGCAAAAATTTCCATCCGTGTTAAAGAAAGCACAGAACAGCCAAATTGGAGATTTAAGTAAATACATATATATCAGTATGTTTAAATAAATATGTAAATTTGGGTAAATGATTCTACTTTAGATCCATATACATGATTCCTAAAAACAAGAAAATAGAGAAGCAGATTACCCAATCGAGGTATATGTTGCTTATTTATTACACCAGTGTCTGTTCCACACATATATTGTCTATTTTTGTTTTACTTTTATGCATACACATACAAAACTATGCAGTATACCTAACTCACAAGTGAGGAAGGTAAATTTGGGGTATAGAATGACTTTTTCAATATCTAGAACTACTACACAAACAACACAACACTCTCCAGGTAAGTTTTGTCAATGACTATGGACCGCTCTATTGACAAGATGTGTAATTTTAAACAACAAAGAAAATTACAAATTATAAATGCCTTTTACATAAAGCAAAATTATTTGTAAATGAAGAATGTGTGTGTCTTTCTTCCGGAGAACCTCCTTCCCCCAGTCCATTGTCTAGTTCTGTGACCTGTTCATGGCATCCTGTTTCTATTAGTTAAACTGGCTAAAGTTGAAGTTTTCATTTAACTGTTCTTTGATGTCACTAAGGTTTTATACTCCAAATTATGTCATGGGGCAGGGTACATAAGACTGAACAACATATATCTTAGACAGTATGAATAGCTATTGCTAATTACATTTACAAAGAATTCCTTATCTAAAATAATAAACCAAAACAACCAACAACTCACTCACTCTCTCAAATAGTTTTTTAAGGTCTCCTTAACTCCAAATTTCCAGATCATCTGCTGTAATGCCTTTACTGTAGACAACTATCAGAAATGAGTTGAAGAAATCAGAGTGACATGGGCAGGCACACAAGTGGACAAGCTTTTGTGTTCCGGGTAAATTTACAAAGATCATCCTATCTGACCTTGTAGAAAATTGTTAAACTTACTCATCATTTATTCAGTGTTTAAGAATAATTAAGAATTAATTTTAATTGAAGGGACTAGAGAATATTATATATGCAAATGTACATATCTCTATAAAAAGAGAGTTTAATATGTAGGCTTATTTTCTTTTTATATCAAATCAGCTTGCATTATAGAAGATTGTAGGGCATGCATATATTTTGTTTTGAAATAAAATCCTTGTATGTGTAGACTTTCACTATACCTCATACCTATTCCCTGTCTTTATCTGGAAAGTAGTTGGCTAAAGTCCTAAAATCTCTAGAAGGAGAATCAAGAAAACTACAAAGAAAAAGAGAGGATAATAAAGAGAGACAACATGGGAAGACAGAGTATATGGCCTTCCCTGGTCTCTCCCCACAGTTTTGTCCTCCTTTGACCAAAGCCAAGCAGAAACTTTCTCATTTACATTAGTTATACCACATTTTAAAATGTGAAACAATAATATCCTTATCATTATAGTCTGAAGCCAGGCCGACTCAATCTTTGGAAAGGCATACTATTAACATGATTATGTGCACAGATCATGTGCACAGGTTTTCTGGGCAACATTTTTATACCAACTATTACATAACAACTAACCATATAGGAGATATTGGAAGGTTCCTAATGAGAGATTAAAATAATATACATAGTTGACAATGGCATGGTCTTCTAAAGATTTAGAAGGTAAAAACCACCCACACCCATGTAATTAGAAAGGCTACAAACCCTTCCCTGCAGTTGTCTGGACACCACACACTCAGTAGCTGTCCAGTCTTATTGGGGTCTAAGAGAAGGTCGTGTTCTCTCCCAGAATGTGAGAGGGGGATTTGGAAATGGCATCCAGAAGTTCTTCAGACACCATCAGAAATGTGCACCTTATTAACTCATTTGTCAGTGTTTATGTTTTCTAACTTATTTTCATTGTACAATTTAAATAGAATTGTTAAAGATACTTTTAATACCTTGGACTCTTGAAGTCTCCTGAGAATGCAGTGACAGTATCTTGGTGTAAGAATTTAAAGAAGTATCCAGATGAAACTGGACAATACATGTGCTTATAACTCTCCAAGTGACAGCAGAGGATGGGGCTCCAGACGAAGTTAGTGAGACCATCCTGTTATTAATCTCTCTGTATTTATAAACATATCACCTGAAGATGCAGTTTTGGAGTTCTTTAGCTGCATTTACGATGAAGTTTTCCCTGATTTAGAATGGAAGCCAGAATATCTACATGATTAATAGCCGAGGGCTATATAGTTTTCAGAAAATGAGTAATTGGTGGCATTCCACTGTTACAGATGGTAACAACTCATTTTCCAGGAACACAGTTTCATGAGTATATGATTACCTAAAATATAGCTTTTGTGTATATGTTTATAGTTGTCCCTATGTTAGGCTATAGTGAAGCAGAGATACCTGTACCTGATACATATTAAGACTATAAAAGACAGAGCTGGAGCGTCAAATCATACAAGCTTGCCTATTCCAACCCCTCATCTCAAGAGTTCTGTTTCTATAAAATGGGAGCATGGCAAAAATGTTTTGACAGGGTTTTTGCTCAGTATTTGTTTTGCATTTAGGTTCTAACTAATAAAAGTCCTTTTAGCTGGTGACTTTTGACTGACTTCATAGATGATAATTTGAAAATGCAAATGAAGATGGTATATATTATGGTGATTAACACAATTGCAGCTGATAAAGGTCTAGGAGACTAATAAAATACCTCTCTGGGAATATCAGTGATGGTATTTCCAAAGACTATCAATAAACAAAAGAGAGAGTGATGTATTCTCACCATGGAAGGCACCATCCCATAGGCCAGTGGTTATCAATATCTCTGATGCTACAACCTTTTAATATCGTCTTTCATGTTGTAATGATCCCCAATATAACATTATTTAATTGCTACTTCATAACTGTAATTTTGACACTATTGTGAATTGTAGTATAAATATAAGATATACAGGATATCTGATGTGATTCCAATAGGGCTTACAGCACAGAGGTTGGGAACCACTGCCACAGCTAGACAATCTATATTCATTCTCTGATAGTGAAGGGATGAAATCTAGATTAAGTCATCTTACATTTTAACAATCATACAGCAATGAAGAAAAATCTAGAAGACAAGAACTATGCATGTGTTAAAAGTTCCTTTAAAGTTGAACCATATTAGTATAGTAAATCTACTGTCCTAGACTCTGAACAAGTCTTGTCATTTGGACAACAGGTCAATGGTTCTTAAGCCTTCTCTATACATTCACAGAGGGAAAGACAAAGAACCAGAGACTCCTGGCTGCCATGATATGAGCCATTTCACTTCTTTGCTTACTTTTCAGTTGTGGTGTTCTGCCTCACTATGTGCAGACCCAAATAAAATGTAGTCCGTTACCATCGACTGAACCCTCTGAAACAGGAAAACTAACTTTTTTCTGTCTGAAAGTATACTGTCAGATTTCATGTTAGAGCAAGCAGAAAGTTAACTAGCCACATATGTAAGTAAAAGAATGTTTTATTCAGATTTTAGGTTTTGCTTTTTGCTTGTTTTAATGAGGATTTTAATTCTAAGTCTGTGTCATTTCTTCTTTCTGTCATCTTGGGAAACTTACATTGTTTTTCTGTGGATGTTTCTGAATTTTTCATGATTAAGAGAAATCTAATGGCATTGTCTTCATCTTTCACTTATTGATTCCTAAGAATATTTATTAAGATTTACTCTCAGCACTAGTTGCTCACAGCCTTAAGAGACAAGATTGAACAAAACCAATTCTGTCTTTAATATACTAGAATATTTAGGCTAGAAAATTAAGATGAAACAACATATAAGAATGAGTTAGTTCACTTATAGTAAATAAGGATCTGTGATGGTTTGTACGTGCTCAGCCCAGGGAGTGGCACTATTAGATGGTGTGGCCCTGTTGGAACAGGTGTGGCCTTGTTGGAGTAGGTGTGTCACTGTGGGTGTGGACTTTAAGACCCTCATCCTAGCTGCCCGAAAACCAGTATCCTGTAGCAGCCTTCAGATGAAGATGTAGAACTCTCAGTTCCTCCTGTACCACGCCCGCCTGCATGCTACCATGTTCCTGCCTTGATAATGGACTGAACCTCTGAACCTGTAAGCCAGCCCAAAAAATATGTTGTCCTTATAAAAATTGCCTTGGTCATGGTGTCTTTCACAGCAGTAAAACCCTGACTAAGAAAGAAGTTGGTACCAGGAACTGGGGTATTGTTATGATAGGCCTGACCATGCTTTGGTTTGGAAGAATATGGATTTTGGGAATTTGGATTTGGAAGGCCATGGAATGTTTTAAGTGCAGCTTAATAAGTCATCCTTGTAGGAATATGGAAGACTTTGTTGATGTGAGTGATGTGAACTGTGCAGACTTGGCCTAATTTGTTTCAGAGGAGAAGAATTTCAGTACGTGGTGTAGAGACTGTTTTTTGATATTTTGGTGAAGAATGTGGCTGCTTTTTGCCCTTGTCTGAAGAGATTTATATTAACTTCATTGACAAAGGAAGTCTCAAAGAAACCCGACAGAGACGTTGTTCTCTGGTTAAGTCTCAAGAAGAGCAGCTTGAACAAATGTAGCAAGCTGAGAAACGAAGAATACAAAATGCATGGTTCAAGTATTTAAGGGGCACCTGGACGTAAAATGGAGCTGAATCCTATGTTCTAGGTGATAACAAATTAAAGGAGTTGGGACCCTGGAGCAAGATCTCACCCAGCTAAGTTTAGGTCTAGGAATGGTGCTGCACACCTTTAATTCCAGGAAACAAAGTCAAGCAGATCTCTGAGTTCAAGGCCAACCTGTAATAGAGCAAGTTCTAGGTGAAGAAAACCTTAAATCCAGGCCTAGTGGCACATGCCTTTAATCCCAGGAGACAGAGCCATGTAGATCTCTGTGTTCAAAGTCAATTTACAAAACAAGGTCCAGGACAGCCAAGCTTAGGCAGTGAGGGAGTGGGAAAACTGAAAGCTGGTAAGAAAATATGGGGGGGATCATGTTCTAGCCACAGGAAGTAGAAGAACAAGGCAGCTTTGGCTACGTGGCTCTGGCTTTAGAGTCAAGAATAGAAGGACTACTGGGACAATTGATGCTGGTTAGCTGGAGTTAAGTAATTAGTGGTGATTAAGAAGAGACCAGCATCACTGAGGTGAAATCTTCTGGGATGTGTTTTCTGAGAGCACAAAGAAGCTGTGTTCCAGAAATAAGCAAGTCATGCTGCAGCTGGACTTGGTAATGTGTTAAGAGTCACCCAGGTGGTAATGATTTTGAAGGCATGAAGGGGTCATGAAGAACAGCTGAGGCTTGACACTGTGAGAGGCCATGGAAGGCTATTGATGAAGGTTCAGCTTCAGTTACAGTTGATCGTCCAGTACTGAAGGGGTCATGTAAAGGAGTTGTGGCTTGGCACCATGAAGAGAACCTATGAGAGGCTATTTGTGAAGCCTAGTTGCAGCAGAAGACCCCAGTGTATTGGAGATACCAGTACCATGGGATGATAACCAAGAGCAACAGCAACAGTAGAGTGGATCAACCTGAGCTTAGAGTGCTAGCTACATCGGGCAGAGCTGGAAGAATGTTGCAAGCCCTTTGGAGGAGCCCAGAAGATCAGAGCTGCCGTAAGATATCTGCTGAGGAAAGCTGCTAACAGGGAGTGGAACTAGCGTAGCAGAAAGAACTTTGTTGCAATCAACAAAGATGAAAAAGGAGTTGGAGATCTGAAGATGAAGACAGCTTTGACATCAGACATGGAGATGCAGAGTTTGGAGTTTGCTCAGCTGGTTTCCTGTGTTGCTTTGGGGATTACAGTTAAGTACTTGGATGAATCTCAGTTGAGACTTTGAACTTTGGACTTTTAACATTGTGACTGCTATAGACTATGGGGACTTTGGAAGTTGGACTAAATGTATTTTGCATTATGCTATGTTTAGGTATGGTCACCATAGACACATGTGTTTGGACAAGCCTTTGGGGGCCAGGGAGTGGAATGTGGTGGTTTGTATATACTTAGCCCAGGGAGTGGCACTATTAAAGGGCCACTGTTGGAGTAGGTGTGTCACTGTGAGTGTGGACTTTAAGACCCTCATCCTAGCTGCCTTGAAGTCAGTATTCTGTTAGCAGCCTTCAGATGAAGATGTAGAATTCTCAGTTCCTCCTGCATCATTCCTGCCTGGATGCTGCCATGCTCCTGCCTTGTAAGATTTGCCTTGGTCATGGTGGCTGTTCAAAGCAGCAAAACCCTAAGACAGGATTGATACCTTTTATTCTTACAAAAGGCCTATGAATGTCCTTGTAGGATGTCACAAGGAAAAAAAAAAAGGTTCAAGGGCCTTTGACGGTTTTCCAATTGGCACAGCTGAATCAAAGAGCAGGAGAGTAGGACAACTCTAGTAATAAAAATTGAACTTATAAGAGTTAAAACACACAGCTAGTTCTTGTCTTCCAGTGACTTTACACTGCAGATGAAAATAAAATATGACTCTGAAAGGAATCCTTTCCTTGCACTAGAGTGAAATAAGTCTTACTCGTGGAATCATTTCAGGAACTACCACGTTGGTATTAATTCATGCTCAGGCCGCTGGGCTATGTCTGAAGATTCTCCAATTTTGTTAATTGCATTCTTAATTGACAATATAACCATGACTCTGAAGGGTATGAAATTAAAATCCCGAGAAGCATGTAAAATAGCATACTTCTGAAACTCTATGTTAACAGAGGAATTTAATTGGATAGTATCATATTTATGATTGGCTTTTTATACCTCAGTAGTTTCAGTTGTTTGAAATGGAAAACTTGATCCTAAACATTGTTATTTATCCAACATGAAAAAATGATTTAAAAAATGTGGATTAAGTTTCTAAAATGTCCCGAAGTAAAATATAACAGCATGTGGTATCTAATTTTAAAATATTGGTGTCTTAGAAAGTGTCTGTTTTCTTCCCTTAGCCAGATGTTTATTATTTCACCAGATTCTAGTGACAATTTTGCCAGCTTATATGTTCAATTCTTGCTAGTGTTTGAATACCTTGTAAATACAGATTATGTTATTGATTAATTATTTTGAGTTTCAGAAATTTTGAGTTGTAGTGCTTTACTTAAATTATATCACATCATTTCTCTACAGGTCTGGAACTGTTCGTTAAATCTATTATTCAGCACAGGATGAGATGACTAAGTACATATTGCATGAATTATACAATAGAATAGAGTTAAGACTATATCTTTTTACTAATGGCATGGTATGGTATGTTGGGCAAATAAGCTTCTCACAGAATATTATTAACACCTGTATAATTGCATATTACTGAGAAGGCTAGGCTGACTCCATGAGAGGCTTCAAAATGGCAGGTCAGGAGACCAGGCCTAAATCTCTGTTTCCAAGAATTGGGCAAGTCCAGGCCTCCGAAGCTGCCCAGCCACCTGACCTGAGGCAAGGACAATGGGTCAGCAGCAGTTTCCATATTTCCCTAGAAACAGTTTTCAGCCTCCATGCCTGGTTCGAGTGGAATGTCCCTAGGGATAGAGCAATATATAGGTCACCTACCCCGGAATTCCCCTAAGGTTCTTTAAATCAGGTCTTTGAGCTCACTTGATTGTCTCCATCTTGGTAATGAGAGACCCCAGCATGCTGAATGATGTGTTTATAAAAAGATAAAGAGATATATATGTATGTTCTATGGGTGTAGGGGGAGGTAGGTATGGGGGAAAGGGGGTGCCTCAGCGGGTCCATGCCAAGGCATCCTTTCCCTCTGAGAGACCAGCCACACCACGGTATAGTATAGAAAAGAGTTTATTCAGGGCATGGGGAGGGGAGTTAAGAGGGTAGTAGAGGCAGAGAAAGGCAGAGAGAATAGAGAAGTAGAGAAGTGGAGAGGCTGGCCCTGACTACGTGGAGGTGGGGGGGGTGTGTAGTGGGGAAAGGTTAAGAGATGCAAGAGATAAGAGAGAGGAGAGGCAAGTAGCCCCTTTTATAGTGGGTCAGGCCCACCTGGCTGTTGCCAGGCAACTGTGGGGAGGAGCATACCTGGCTATTGCCAGGTAACTGTGTGGTGGAGTTTAGACAGAAGGCGAACACTGGACTTCTGCAGAATAAAACACTCATTGCATTTACAGACTATTTGTGTCAGGTGTATCATTCTTTGGCGAATCATGTACCCTTACATTACCTTGGCAGGTTAGTGGTGGCATTGTTTATGAGAAATTTAAAAGTGATTCATTTAAAACTAAAATGACTATTACTCTTTCCGTTTAGAACACATATTACGTAAAAGCCACAAATATTTCTTTTTAAAATTGCTCTAAATAGGCAGTTTTGTAGAGACACTATAGGGATAGAAATCTGCACATAGAAGCTTCTAATTTCATTTGTTTTTCGTAATATCATCAAAATATAATAAAACGACTGTTCCACTGAATTTAAAACATACACAAGAATGATTTCTTAACAAAATTGTCAGAAAATTCATGCATACAGGAAAATATGAATGACATATTTTGCCCACATCTCTCTACCCTTTGAACTTCCTTTGAACTCTTGCTGTTTATGACAGAAAGATCCACTGCTCAGGAAGTAAGTATTCACTTTGCATTGGAAGCAGCACCAGGAGGCCACCGACAATACAGTGCTGGTGTTAGGCTTATTTTCTTGCTAAAGTCCCAAAGCAGTGTGGCATGTCAGCTAATTGAAATTGGTAATTATCCTACATAACAGCATAAACTGTTTCATTCTAGGATATGTGTTGCTTCTAAATTAATAGCCATCGATCTTCTGGTTTTTCACAATTCTTCTCTGTCCTTTTGTCAAATTATTGAGCCATCAGTCCTTGGGACAAACCCATTTCACCACTTTTTATTGACCATGGTTTAATGAGTGACCTGGCCTCCCTGTTTGGAGAGATTGTAATAGGTCCATCCATCTAAGGGTCTGTCAGACAGACTGAGCTGTGTAACCTTTATTGTATGTTGGGCTTCTAAATGGAAAGATTTTAAATGAAGCTTCAAATAATTGTATTAGTGTGACTATTTGCAATTATTTCAGATACTTGTTGGGAGTAGTCATGTTAAGCACAAAAGCAATGGATCTTCAAATTATGGCCTACTGAGAAAAGGCATCTCTCATAAAATGAGTTGTACATAGTAAAAATGCTTGCCTTGCTTCTAATAGGCAGTATTTCACACCAAATGGCTTTGAGAGAAATGCATACAGTATAATTTTCAGGCAAAGAATTAATATCTTCTTTGTGGTAGGGAAAAATCTGTCAAGTAAGAATTAGAAATGTGTGTTCTCTGTAGTTATACAATGAACTACAAGTGCACTTTGACTTTATAAAACTGAGTTACGTCAGAGAGTGCTTTACAGTAGCCTAATCTCAAATCAAGATTTTCTCCTTTAACAGACAGATAACCCAAAAGTACTTGGGGAAAGCAAGAAAACAGGATAATTCTGTGATATTATTTATATATTCAAGACTTGCTCAGAAATGCAATTCTTGGGGATTACTTAAAGGTTGTATTTTGTCCTCAGATCACAGCCTACCAAGAAATCATAAAAAAACAAGTTTTCTATTGAATGTGGAAAAATTGATGCAATGTCTTCCTAATTTTGCTAGAAATATGAAGCAATATTTCCTTCAAGTTCAGTTCTAACTAGTAATGATAACCGTGAAGTATATTCACATGTCTTGTAAGTCTTTCATACATAGGCCACAGCTGAACCAAAGCACTGTTGGAAACAATATATAATAATATTGTTTTCTTCAAATAATTATTTAAATTATCTGAATAATTTTTAATAATAAATTGAATTCATTATTCAAATAATTGTTGAATAATAAACAATTTAACATTTTAATGACTTATAACACACATACATATATTTATCACAAATATATGCATTATGTGTGTAATATGCAGGCAGGGTTGCACCGAGGCATGTGTGTATAGGTCAGAGGACAATTTTTGAATGTTTGAGACAATATCTCTTTACCACTGGTATAAATGAGGATAGTGGGCCTATAACCCTCTGAGATTTTTCCAGCCTCTGCTTCCCATACTGTAGGCTGTTCTGGGTTTATATATACTGGTACTACACAATTCAGCTTCTATGTGCATTTTGGGGATTCCTAACTCAGGTTGTCGAAAAGTCTTGGATTTTATCACAGAATCTTATTTCTAGTTTCAAAATCTAAGGCGTTTAATAAATAAGTTTTATTACTTCACTGTATTTAAGCACACTTTTTTTGAAAATATTCTATGTGCTGAGATACTTCAGATGGGGATAAGGAACAAAATAATCCCCATGTGTTGGTTAAGACGTACAATCTTACAAAGTGTTAGTCCATTTTAAGCCAAAATTTCTTAAAATGAAAATATTAAAATGAAAGTATTTGTGAGAAAAAATAAACTTGATACTACAGCATTCTGAGAATGAAGGCTCTGTGAAGAGAAAGTATTTCGAGAAAACCACAGGCAAGCCTTTGAGACCTTGGTAAACTTCTTTTCCTCCACAACTTTCTGTTCCTTCTCAGATTTTCTAACATTTCCTCCCTTCCCTGCTGTGAAAAAAATAGCTGAATTTAGTTTTCATTTCTTCCTGAAATATACAATATAATTTCTTTTGTATTTTTGTAACACTGTAGCCAAACTTTGACCTCTACAAAATTTTCATTAGCAAAAATCCACAAAAATGAGTGTACATCTTTTCTGTCAACTGAAACTGTGAAATACGCCCCTTCAGCTTCCTGGTTCCTTGCAGTGAAGGTTCTCTAGAGGTTACTAGAACAAACGAGAATGTCGAGTTCTTGCAGCTGTATGTGGGAATCAGGAAAAATAAACCAGTAGTCCTTCATGATACAGCTGCACCCATATAAGTGGTGCTCACTGGGAAACTGTAATGCAAATTTCTAGGTATCCTTAGTACCAGGCTCCTGTAATCACTTCAGTAGTACACGGCATTTGATTGGTTTTCCTGAGCCAGACCATTTTGTAATACTCTTAAATATTTTGGCTTTGAAACTTTGTTTTTGATACAGATAATTTCTTTTGTTATTTCCCTGTTTGCCTTATGGCTGCCCTGCATTTATCTGCAATTTACTCTAACTGAGTCATCTCCATGATCACAGAAACGTCCAATTATGAGCTGGGATCTCAGCTTGAATTGTTTATTCTGATAATTAGCATTACTGAATGAAGACTCAGTAGAAACAACCATTATGTCCAGAATTTGTCTTTAATGGTTAATATACACTTTCAAATGCTGGGTGTCAAAGACAGCAATGTTTTTTTGATCCTTAAAAAGAATGTCGACAAAGATGGTACAGGCAGAAGAACTATACTGTTAAAGACAAATATTACAGAAAATCCCCTTTGAGTTTTGAGGCTTTAAAATTTGTGTAAGTGATCTGAATCTCAGCAAGCTCTAAATAAACAGCAACTTTTTAGTGGGATAATTTAAATATGTGCTGCCTTTAGAGTGATGGTTATCTGAAAACACCAAAGCACACAAAGAAACCCTGCTCAATACTGCCATCATGTAATATCTTGTGTTGGTTTTAGACACTGGGTCAAGGGACTAAGGCACATTATTTTACATAGCAAAGCAGATTAGGCTCCTAGGTTCTCCCAGCAACCCTAAGTCCCTACCTGGTACACTCTACCCCCAAACTTGAACTTTCCAACCCAGAGGCTGGGCTTCCCTTCCACCACAGACTCTTCCCTATATAATCCAGACATTTTGGTCTCTCTCTTTTTCTTCTTCTCTTTTCTCTGCTCCCACTCCTGTCTCTTCCCATGGTGACTCCCCTGGCCTCAATCCTTGAAGCCATTGAACTTGCATGAGATCGGCTTCCCAATAAACCTACCCTTAATATAACCTAACCTGTCTTGAATTGGCTCATTTCACAATCAAATAAACTATCAACATGGTGATTATTTTTAATCAATAAACTAGAATATAATCATATTTGTGGAGAGTAAACATGAATCAGTCCAGTAGAAACTATCACAAGAGAGAAAAATTAATATATAAAAATCTGATGGAACTAATAAAGAAATCTTTAAGTTGAGGCTTGCTGTAATTCTCTGTGTAGAGTAGGATGAGCCCCAACACAGCATGAGTCTGCCTAGCAGGGCTTTGCCTACTGTTGGACATACTCTTTGCATTCTTGCTAGTTTTTAGCTTTGTACTTGTGCATTCATCATCTGTGCTTTTTCATATTGTAGGGCAGACTGGCTGAAGGTGTTGGCCTGCAGGAACTCCTCTCATATTTAGACTTGCACTGAGGATCTGGGCAAGTCATAAATGTTATGATATGAGTCTCAAGTTGGGCCAGTTATTGGTTGGTCATTCCTTCAGCCCATCCCCCCTGTCTAAATTTCTTATAGACAAATAAATTTGGGGTTGAAAATTTTGTGGGTGGGTTGGTGTCTCTATTGCTTCAATGGGGTTCCTGCCTGGCTACAGGAAGTGGCCTCTTCAAGTTCCAAATGCCCAATGTTGTGCGTCACAGCTAAGGTTACCCCATTGATTCTTGGGCACCTTGCTTGTTCCACATCTCTCACACAGGAGATGCCCTTACCTCCTCACTACATTCATTTTCATGGTCATCAGGCCATTTGTCCTGTCCTTCCCCACACCTGATCCTGACCGCCCCCATTCCCCTCCCTATAACCCTCCTTCCCACTTTCCTCCCTCTATCTGCCTCTTATGACTATTTTATTCCCCCTTCTAATTGAGGTTCTTTGGGTCTATGGAGTGTAGCATGCTACCTGTATTTTATGGCTAGTAGTCACTTATAAGTGAGTACATACTATGCATATCCATTTGGGACTGATTGAGAAATCAGGATGATATTCTCAAGATCTATCCATTTGCCTACAAAATGTATGATGTCCTTATTTTTAATAGCTGAATAGTATTCAATTGTGTAGATGTACCACATTTCCTTTATCCAGTCTTCAGTTAAGGTACATCTAGGTTGTTTCCACTTTCTGGGTATTATGAATAACGCTGCTAGAACATAGTTGACCAAGTTCCTTTGTGTGTTGTTGAAGCATCTTTTGAGTATATACCCAGGAGTGGTATAGCTGGATCTTGAGGTAGAACTATTTCTGCTTTTCTGAGAAACTGCCAAATGGATTTCCAAATCACATGTACAAGTTTGTACTCCCAGCAGCAATGAAAAGGTGTTCTCCTTGCTCCACATCCTTGCCAACATGTGCTATCTCTTGAGTTTTTTATCTTAGCCATTCTTAGAGGTGTAAGATGGAACCTCAGAGTTGTTTTGATTTGCATTTTCCTGAGGACTTTGAACATTTTGTAAAATGCTTCTCAGCTATGTGAGATTCCTTTGTTGAGAATTCTCTGTACCCCATTTATTAGTTGGGTTATTTGGGTTGCTGGTGTCTAGCTTCTTGAGTTCTTTGTAAATTTTGGATATTAGCCCTCTGTCAGATGGAGGGTTGGGAAAGGGCCTTTCCCAATTTGTATGCTGCTGATTAGTCCTACTGCCAGTCTTCTTTGCCTCATAGAAGCTTTACAGTTTCATGAGGTCCCATTTATTAATTACTGATCATAGAGCCAAGTCATCCAGGTTCTGTGAAGGAAATTTTCTCCTGTCCCACTGCATTCAAGGATATTTCCCACTTTCTCTTCTATGAGATTCAATATATCCAGGTTTTTTTTTTTTGAGGCCATTGATCCACTTGGATTTGACCCAAATAACCTAATTAAAAATAGGGTTAAGAGCTAAACAGAGAATTCTCAACAGAGGAATCTCAAATGAATAAGAAGCATTTAAAAAATGTTCAAAGTCCTTAGAAATCAGGGAAATGCAAATCTAAATAACTCTGAGGTTCCTTTGTATTTCCATCAGAATGGTCATCACTCTTTCCTAATGATAGAATAGTATACATAAAGGACTCCAAAAATTCTACCAGAAGATACCTACAGCTGATAAACACCGTCAGCAAAGTGACTGGATACAAAATTAACTCAAAAAATCAGGAGCCTTTCTTTATACAAATGATAAATGGGCTGGTAAAGAAATTATGCTTATTTTATTTTATTTTATTTATTTTATAGGGGACTACAGGTAAGATATTGCACAAATCTCAGAAGAGACTTTGAACTCTGGACTTTAAAATTTTGTTGAGACTGTGATAGACTATGGGGACTTTTTGAAGTTGGACTAAATGAGTTTTTCAATATGTTATGGTTACAAACCTATGGGGAAATAAAGTAGAATATGGGATTTTGAATATCTTTGGCCCCCATGTTCAATGGCCTCAAAGCCTTTTGATAATCATAATCTCTACTGGGAAGTGAAGGCAGGAGAAAAATGAGTTCAAAGCCATCCTCAGTCACATGACATGTTCCAGGTTAGTATGTGCTACACAAGATCCTGTTTTAGAAAGCAAAATTAGAGCTGGCTCAATGGTTAAGAGAACAAATATTCTTCCAGAAAATCTGAGTACTATTTCCATCACCTGCATGACGGCTAACAATTGCCTATAGCTCCAGTTCTATATCCAACACCGTTTGCTGGTCTCTGACAGCAATGTACACATGTGGTCCACAGATATCCATGCTGATAAACACTCCTACACAAGAAATAGAAATAAAAATTAAAAATAAATAAGTAAATAAACAAAAAATAAAAGAAATTATGAAAACAGCGCCATTTATAATAGCCACAAATAATATAAAATATCTTAGTGTTACTCTAACCAAGAAAGTGAAAGATATGTATGACAAGAACTTCAAGCTCCTGAAGAAAGAGATTGAAGAAGATAGAAAGATCTCTCATGCTCATGGATAGGAAGGATTAATATAGTGAGCATGGCTATCTTACTAAAACCAATCTAAAAATTCAATGCAATCCCCATCAAAATTCCAGTATATTTTTTATAGACCTTGAAAGAGTAATTCTCAACTTCAAATGGAAAAACAAAAACAAACAAACAAAAAAACCAGAATAGCCAAACAATCCTTATTAATAAGATGACTTTGAGAGGAATCACCATCCCTAACCTCAAGTTGTACTACAGAACAATAGCAATAAAAACAGCATGGTATTTGCACAGAGACAGACACGTTGATCAATAGAATTGAACTGAAGACCCAGAAATAAACCCAAAAACTTCTGGATACTTGATTTTTGAAAAAGAAACCAAAACTATACAATGGATAAAAGAAAACATCTTCAATGAATAATGATGGTCTAATTGGATTTGTGCATGCAGATTAATGCAAATAATAGATCGATATTTTTCACTCTGCACAGACTCAAGTCCAAGTTGATGAGGGACCTCAATGTAAAACCTGTTACAGTAAATATCCTGGAAACCCTATTCTTAAGCATCACCAAACAGTGTAGACCTGGAGAAGTTTTGTGTCATTCTTTTCCTGATTCTCCTTCCCTGTCACGTCACAGACATAACAGAATTTTTCTTCAAATATAATCCAGTAGAAAGAAACTAACTGTGAAACATAAAATATGGACAATTGTCTAAAATAAGTAAATCACCGATCTGAAAATGTGTTTGGGTTCTAGTGATAATACAGTCAATCTTTCTAGATAGCACCCAAGTTTCCTTGGAAATTTAATGTTGGAATTAACAGCTATCAATTAAAACACACACCCACACTCACTCACACACTCACGACACACTCACATTTACATACACACGTACACTCCTTTCTTGTGTGGGCATGTATGCACACACACACTTTTACACACATGCTCTTGTGTATGCATGTGCACAGACACACACACATCTGTGCATGCTTGTGTGCATGCATGTGCAAAACATTGTCATTATCATCATCATAATAGAAGCAGTAGTTTCTGGTATAAAATGCAATTTTTATTATAGATCCTGTTCAAAGACTTTAAAATCCAAAAGCCTTGAGTCTGTACAGTTAGTGACAGTCATCAGAAGAGTGATCATCACAAAGTATGCAAATTGGCCAAGCACAATGAAGCAGAGCCTTTTCTTGGATTCGGAGGATGGGGGAATTTCAGGAATGAAATCTCATTGACATTACCAGATGCTGCTGAACATTTTATGGGGTTCATTACTGTAAGGTCTTTCTTAATTGTTTGCACTGTGAAGATTGCTTTGTTTGCATAATTCAAATACAATATAGTTTCAGCTGGAGAATATAAAAACAAACAGAACCTAAAAATCTTTATTCATAAGAAAGTACATTTCTTAATAAGGTTTCCAGACCAAATAATAGGTGAGAACATAAAACATCTGTCTTACTGTAAGATGGTTATGATAGACAGTAAGGACTTCAAGTTAACAGTCAAAGTTCAATGACCTGGTAATTGTCAGCTCTTGTGTTTTGGAATGGTATTTCTATCCTAGGAGGGCAGGCTATTCTACACCTTATGTTTATAGTCCAAGAAAGGAAAACAGCGACATAGGCAAGTGAAAGTCTAACTCCGAACATGTCCACTCGCTATTTCCCAAATGACTGATTGTGAAGTCAAAGAAAGTATAGAGGATGTCATTTGAGAAGGGGACATTCTGGCCTTTGGGGGTTTCAAAGATATATTACAATAAAGGACAGAGGCAGGAGATTCAGAGGAGGAGCAGAGCATACTGTGCATACATCCATTCATTGTAGCTGAGGGAAGCTCTGGACCGACTACTTCATTCATTGAAGGGAGTTGGGGAACCAGGCTGAGCCAGGAGAAAAATGTAGTTCAGAAATTCAGAACAACAAAGAGACTGCCTTCCTTAAGGGCTGGAGATGAATCGATTAAGTGGATTTTCCTCATACTTGTGACCTTTGACCTGTTTGATAATTACTTTTTTATGTTTGTGTCATCAACTGTGTGGTAATTTGTCCTAGCAGTAATAAGAAACTTAGTCAGGCATGAGGAAAAACAGCAAAGGGTACATTGCAGGATTCATGGTACTGGTATCAGAAAAACAATGTCTTTTTAGGAACCCTAGCTTCTCATTTTCTGTCGGTATTATTTAGAATAAGGGCATGCAACCTTCTGGTAGCAATCACTAGCAAACCAAACCAAACAAAATATATGGATTAACAAAACACAAAGCTATCAAAATTAGACTATCATGGACTGTTGTCACCTAAGGTAGAGGCATAAAATCCTCCCTATGATTCACTGACACCCACTTTTAGGAGAATGGGGAAAAAAAAAATGAGTGTTGGATAGGAATGGAACTTAAATTTGCACTTAATGATAAGGATCTGGATACGAGACTCAGAGGTGTGTGGTATGTGGCCAAGAGTGTTTGAAATCCTCTATCTCCTGTTCAAATTTCCTTTTAAACTGTATTTTAATGTGCCCTACTATTCTGATTGAAACTCCTACTCTGCTCCCATCTAGAACACTTTCCCTGGATTACTATGGTAACCAGCCAATTTTCTTCCTAGACCCTATTTTACTTCCTCTTCCTCCTACTTTTTCTCAACAACAACTTAATTATTATTCATTTATTATATCGATCACTTTTAACTATCTAACAATTCATAATAACCTTAGGATTAAGATCCAAATATTTTATTTGGTCATTTCTTTTATGCCATATTGTTTCAGGAGAAGGGTCTTTAACAATTTTCCTCTTTGCAGTTTGAGCAATGTTTCCTGTTTTTTTATGGTGATTTTTCTCCCATTATAATGCAGGTCTGGTTTGTAATCACATACTCATTTATTTGAGTATTTTGTTAATGTTAAAAAAGTCTGTCATCATGGAAATCAGATCCACTTTTAGCCACTACTGTATTGTATTTCAACTGTGACTTCTGAGAAGATAAATAATTAATCAATGAAGCCCAACAAATAACAGTTCTCACCCTCAGGAGCTTTTTTGATTTGGTGGAGAAACAGGAAATAATAAGTGTAATCAAAATGCTACATGCTACCTTTACTCTTCAGAAACACTTGGGTTGTAAGAACCTAGGTCAGATATACTTTGAATATTGAATTGAAAGATGAAGCTAAGGACACATTGATAAGTGAAACCGATTAGGTTCAGTGGACACTATAAATTATTTCATGTTGGCCTAAAACATTCGCCTATAGACTCCAGATTCATGCTTTAAACTGGCAGAGGACAGATGAACAGAAGAGGCAATCTCGCCTGCAGATCGAAGGAAGCGAAGCTGAAAACCTCAGTGCACATCAGCATAAGAACAGAACACAATTGTTTTAAGTTCCTTTAGTTATGCTTCCTTTTTAGCAACAAGGCTAAGTTTTAGCAATAGATGAATGATATAAATTTAATTTTACTGCAACAAGTGAAGGTATCAGGCTAACAAGCCAATTAAATGCTATTCATATAACATCTATCCTGTAAATATATTTGAGTGTTAATTGCTAGAGGTCCAATAAGCACTAGAGGAAATTCAGTGAGAAAAATAGAGGTGTAGTTTTTACTCTCGATGCTAAGCTCTTTGTCTTTACGTTTAAAAACATATTTTGTTTCCAAGACAACAACACAAGTTCATTGAGGGCATGGAAAAATATCACTCCTTGTGTTTCTTCTTATTCAGTTCAGACATGTACAGAAGGATTATGTAAACCATAATTAAGCAAAAGATCTATTAATGAAATAATTAGAAAGTTTTTGGATAGTGAAAATGCACATGGTACTATGAGATTAGCTTGAATTATAGTCCTGCTTTATAGCAGATTAATAACAGGAAAAGATAAATTAAAGACATATACGATAAGAAGGACAAAGGTTTAATCACTCACATAGACAGACACACTTGGAGATTGTTTGATCCTGACTCTACTATTTAAAAGGGAAACTGCCAAATGTATGTTCTATCTCATTTGGTTTTATCTCACAACAACTTGAATGATTTTATATAATTAAAAGTTATCAATATAATTGAAGCATATTACATTGGTTTGCATGTCAGTTCCTTAATGGATTTATATGGGCTATTAAGGGAAACTGAAAAGCCTCAATGAGAATAAATTTTATTTTATTCCATTGTGTGTGTGTGTGTGTGTGTGTGTATGTGTGTGTGTGTGTGTGTATGTGTTATATGGAGATTTGTTTTTCCTTTCTGTGTGGGGATCAAGGAACTTACATGGGCCACCAGGCTAGGTTGCAAAGACTTTTATTCAATAAGTCATTTTACCAACATTGACCAACATCGTTCTAATCTGGCCTCTACCAGAGAACATACTGAAAACTATTTGTAGTCTAGTGACTTCAGTTAAAACCTTTGTGAACATTTATCATTGTAATTGCAGTTATATGTGTTTTGAAAATATATATTATTTATATTTTATAAACAAAATACATGTTTCTAAAGTATGATATATTTTTATATTGAGACTACAAAATGACACCATTCAAAACTATAATATTTGCTTAGCTGGTTGGTAGAAAGAAAAGCAAGGCAGGATACTTTTTTAAAATTGTAAAGTTTTAGTCCCTAACACCTAAAAACAGGATAACTTTAGATTTATCTTTTGACAATGTATAAGTGTTCATTATACTCCTATAGGAAAGCTGAAGAGTGAGGAAATAAGTGGCCCTGTTTAATTCCTGATACCGTGAGCCCTGTTCTGTCCCAAACAACAGTCACTTAGGCACCTGTGGTGCTTCACTTCTGAGTTTTTAATGTTTAGATAAAATGTAAACTACATTGCTTTCATGTCATCTGCAACATGTCATGGGCTTGGTAGTCACACATAGTGAACAGCTATTCACAAGAGTCACATGGGTAGAGGAAAGTTGTCTTGCCCGTCGTAAAACTTTCCATGCAGAGTGCTGATGTGTTAGCAGCATTTAGCATTTAGTTATCGCCTTAGTTTGTGTTTTCTTCACAGGATAAAAGAATGTTTTGAGGAGGGAGAGGAATTTGCCATGCTGAAATATCAACTTTTTCATGAGACTATTGGCACATGAGATAACCAAGTTTCGAGAAATTTCTGTAATGGAATACCTTTGTAATTGAGATTGGCACGGTTAGTAGCATAGCATATACAAGAAAACTAGGTAGTTCCTTCCACACTCACACTGTCAGGAACCATAACTCTTGTTTGCATGTAATGTGTATGTGTGGAATTGCGTTTTCCCTGTATCACCATGCTGCTTTCTTATGGGATAACAATTTGTTGTTTGCTCTGGCATATGTTATGCCATAGCTTATGTGGAAGGATATGTAAGACTGCCCGAGTCTCCTAAGATAAAACAAAACCTTTTTATCACAGAGGAGAACATCCTGTTTTTCAGAAGCTATATTTTTTATCAGGCAACAGTGGGGTCAAGAACCTTTAAACCAGTTTTGCCTGTTACCCGTTTGCCCGAAGTTTACCCAATAGTATTCTGAATGATATTACTACCTAAAAGGAATCATTTTAATAGTTGTACAAAAATTTCAGAAAGTGGGACTAAATAAAGTTTCAGTAATTCCAGAATAAACTATTTTGTTAATAATCCATAAAAATGTCACTTGCCAATCCAAGTATTTTCCAAGGAGGTATAAAATCAAGTCTTGCTGGGTAACCACAGTTTGTATGGGTGGGTAAGTCAGATCCTAGAAAATACAGGATGTTTTTGATAGCCTTTGTCTTCTTTTAGTTACTTAGTCTTTATGATTACTTTGAAATGATTTTTCTATGTGTGACTATTTTCTGGTACAATTTCATGATCACAGCACATCTCCAAAGGCACTAATCTAATTAACTCAGCAAAGTCCAACCAAGTGCTGTAGCAGAGCCGACTACCAGCACAGAATTATCACTAACCCTGCGATTTAATCTTGATGATACACTGAAGGTCTCACCTCCAAATGTATGAGTTTGGGGAAGAGTAAAAACATTCCATAAAGCCTATTTGCTATATGATATAGTTTGGAAGAAACTCTAATTAAATCTTTATGAATATGGTCAATAGAGTAGCTTTTAAATTTAATTTGGCAACGTATTATTTGTTCATGCCAACATTATCAGCCTTATTCCCTCCCTATGACTGTGTCTCTATTTATGAAGAATATTTGTAAAAAATTATGTGCAAGCTAGGTTGTCAGAATAGTTTTCATATCCATACTTAACTTTTATATGCCCTTAAGAAATTTGTGACATAGTATATATTTTTGTATAATGGAGATGATAATAAATTTATATTCTTCTTTTAGGTTTATTTATTTTAACTGTGTATTTGAGAATTTGTGTATATTTATGTGCATCCCATGTATACCTGGCATCTGGAGTGGCCAGAAGAAGACATCATATCCCATAGAACTGGAGTTACAGATGGTTATGAGCTGGCATATGGCTTCTGGGAATGAATTCAGGTTCTGTAAGAGAAGCTGGATCTCTTAACCACTGGGCCATTTCCCTAACTCTTGAAGTTATCATCTGCTTCATGAGTTTATGAAGCTAATGAAATAAATTAGAACCAGATGACTAGGAATAAGGTGTGATCAATGTTAGGGTTAACTGAATAAAGTCATCACCCTTCCTTACTGTTACACATGTAAGGATACTTAGCTGACCTGTGCTAACTGGTAGTGCTTCCACATTCACTTAGGGTTTATCATTTATTAATTATAATCATAAAATTTATAAATACCATTATAAAATAATTATAAATATAATTATATTTGTGTCTGAAATGTTACTGCATATTAACCACCAGAAAACTCAGAGATGAAGATGGCATACTGTCCCTTTCTAAGAGTATGAATTTGTGTGTGTGTGTGTGTGTGTGTTTATGTGTGTGTATTTTTATGGATTTGCCTATGACATTATGCAGATGCTGCTTGACATTTGTGTGTTAAATCCTGATACATCCATTATGACTGGACAATGTAATAAGTGAAAATGCACTAAGTAGACCCGACCTTCTGAGCAGCCTGGCTTATACCTGTGATAAAGAATTCTGTGTGCTCACACTTGTCATTGTGAGGCTAACTATGGGTGTAACCATTGATTTTGACTAGGCATCATATAGTATGTCAAGGCACAGGATTTCTTAGCTAAATTGTAAAGTCAAACATCAAAACTCACACTGAAGAGCGTGTGTAAGCACAGTAATAAGAAAACTAGATGCAGTAATACTAAAGTGTGAGTGGTAAAATTTAAGGAAGAAATAAACTACAAGGATCCCTTATATTAAATTACCTGCAATGTTTATTTTTTATCTTTTATTTGAGTTTGTATTTCTGGTTTGAAATTCTGAGGAATGAACTCAAGTCTTGACTCCTTAAACATCCATGTTTAGACAAGCTACATGAATTAATTTTTATAAGAATCTCAGCTGACTGTTATAACCAAACTTTAGGCCAAGATATTGCTAAATTTGACATTTGTTTTATGTATTAAAATTTATAATTTTAATATGAACTTTATACAGACAAACTTAAAAAGAAAGCTAACCTATACATTTAATTCTCAGATAGCAAACACTATGACAACAGATAGCATTTCACCAGATTCCATTAGAGCAGACACCATTGCAACAGACATCATTACAGCAGATACTCTTGCAGCAGATACCATTGTAGCAGACATCATTACAGCAGATACTCTTGCAGCAGATACCATTGCATCAAACACAATTACAATAGGTAACATTGCAGCAGACATCATTACAATAGATACCACTGCAGCAGACACAATTGTAGCTGACTTCATTACAATAGATACCATTGCAGCAGACACCATTGCAGCAGACACAATTACAGCAGATACCATTGTAGCAGACACCATTATAGCAGATATTGTTGTAGCAGACACAATTGCCCCAGATATCATTGCAGCAGAGGTGTAAGACAATTAACTGGATGGAACATGAATGGATCATGAGGATGCATAAACTCTTGATTTGGATGATGATACAAAATTATTAACTATTCATGGAACTGTAAGTTTAATGTCTCGGTTCCTTTCCTGTTGTTGACTCCTGTTGTTATCCTGAACAAGCAACTTCAGACAAAAGGATTTCTGTGCCTTACAGGTCCAGGTTGCAGGGACATATGAGTGGCAGAAACCTGAGACAATAAGTCATATTATATCCACAATTAAGAGTAGGTATTGATACATTAATCCATTAACACATATATGCTCAGCTGACTTACTCTAGTTTCATACATGCCTGGATCTCAATCAGAAAAAAGACTTCATCCAGAGTGGAAGTGCCTTCCCACCTCAGTTAACTCAAGCAAGATAAACTCCATAAACATGCCTATAGAACAACCTAATCTAGAGGACTCACTACTGAAAGTCTGCTTCTCAGGGCACTGTAGAATATGTAAGACTTACAAAGCTAAAAGTAACTTTTATATTTTATGTACTCATATTAAACCTTATTTAATATACACATATACATTTCAAGATATGTATACACACACACACACTTTTATTTGGTAATTTGAGTTTAATTAATTCTCAAAATTTGTACAATCATGTTCTCACAATGTGGCTATGACTACAATAGGTTATTTAAAGCTGGTAAACTTGTAAAACAGTACAAAAAATTCAAACAATTCATAAGAAAGCATTATTTTACTGAAAGACTTAGATTTATGTGGTACTCTTGTGTTACAAAATACTAAGGAGATCCAATCAAATGCTCATTTAAGAAGCATTTCATTTCCAAAATGCTACTGAACCATAAGTTAATTAAATTATATAAATTCTGGGCAATAATTGGAGTAATAATGTTGAATATAAGTGCATCATTCAAATATCCCTCTATTGCATTGAATACTGTTATATGAGATACTTAACTGTTACACTTTTTAATCTGTCCAAAGGGAAAAGATATTTAAGTGGGTTATTTGTGCCTTGTTATGTGAAGTGCTATTAATTTCATTATCTTCTACCATTCTTATAAGGCAGGATTCATCCAAAGGCAAACAGGGAAATAATGATAAGAAATCTTATGTTTACAGTAAATTACAAGAGCCATAAATTCAAAGTAACACTATACCAGGTGCTGGGTTCTTGTAGGAGTTTCATTTCACTTGATTCATGACAATGGCTGGGACTTTGAAAGAGAAATCAAGTCTAAGTAATTCTAATCACTAAGCCACCCTCTAGAAAACTGCCCCTGCCACTGTGTGTAAATGTACTAGTATGGCTACAGAGTATAAATGTGACAAGATATAACAATTAGAAAATGTAATAATAGAAATGACTTTTAAAATAATAGTAAGTTTCAGTGAAACAGACTGAATTATGCACCACTTCCCAGACATTCATATAGGAAACTATATGTGCAATATGTTCTATTTAATTCAATTACTCACAATTATCAGTACATTTATGCTTTCTTTTTCTTTTCATGTATATTTTATTTATTTAAATTTCAAATATTATCCCCTTTCCCTGTTTTCCCTTCAGAAACCCCCTATTCCATCCCCCTTTGCCCTGCTTCTATGAGGGTGATTTTAGTGGGATTGCTTCCAGTTTCTCTCCATTTAGTTTGATGTTGGCCACGGGTTTGCTGTATATTGCTTTTACTCGGTTTAGGTATTCTCTTTGAATTCCAGATATTTCCAAGTCTTTTATCATGAAGGGATGTTGAATTTTTTCAAATGCTTTTTCAGCATCTAATGATATGACCAGGTGGTTTTTTTCTTTGAGTTTGTTTATATAGTGGATTACATTGATGGATTTCTGGGTATTGAACCATCACTGCATCCCTGGGATGAAGCCTACTTGATCATGGTGAATGATCGTTTTGATGTGTTCTTGGATTCTGTTTTTGAGAATTTTATTGAGTATTTTTGCATCGATATTCATAAGGGAAATTGGTCTGAAGTTTTCTTTTATTGTTGGGTCTTTGTGAGGTTTTGGTATCAGTGTAACTGTCACCTCATAGAATGAATTGGGTAGTGTTTCTTCTGTTTCTAGTTTGTGGAATAGCTTGAAGAATATTGGTATTAGGTCTTCTTTGAAGGTCTGATAAAATTCTGCACTAACCCATCTGGTCCTGGGTGGGTTTTTTTGTTGGTGGTGGTGGTTTGTTTGTTTGTTTGTTTGGGAGACTTTTAATGACTGCTGCTATTTCTTTAGGGGTTATGGGACTGGTTAGATGGTTTATCTGATTTTCATTTAATTTTGATACCTGGTATCTGTCTAGAAAATTGTCCATTTCATCCAGATTTTCCAATTTTGTTGAGAATAGGCTTTTGTGGTAGGATCTGATGATTTTTTGGATTTCCTCGGTTTCTTTGTTATCTCTAACTTTTCATTTCTGATTTTGTTAATTTGTATACTGTCTTTGTGCTTTCTGGTTAGTCTGGCTAAGGGTTTATCTATCTTGTTGATTTTCACAAAGAACCAGCTCCTAGTTTTGCTGATTCTTTGTATAGTTCTTTTTGTTTCTACTTGGTTGATTTCAGCCCTGAGTTTGATTATTTCTTGCCCTCTACTCATCTTGGGTATTTTTGCTTCTTTTTGTTCTAGGGCTTTCAGAAGTACTGGCTAGCTGTTAGTGTATGCTCTCTCCAGTTACTTTTTGGAGACACTCAGAGCTATGGGTTTTCCTCATAGCTCTGCTTTTATTGTGCCCTATAAGTTTGGGAATGTTGTGCCTCCATTTTCATTAAATTTTAAAAGTCTTTAATTTCTTTATTTCTTTCTTGACTGAGTTATCATTGAGTAGAGTGTTGTTCAGCTTCCATGTGTATGTGAGTTTTCTCTTGTTTTTGTTGTTGTTGAAGACCATCGGTAGTCCATGGTGAGCTAATAGGATGCATGGGCTTATTTCAATATTCTTATATCTGTTGAGGCCTGTTTATTGACCAATTATATGGTCAGTTTTGGAGAAGGTACCATGAGGTGCTGAGAAGGTATATTCTTTTGTTTAAGGATGAAATGTTCCATAGATTTCTGTTAAATCCATTTGATTCATTACTTCTGTTAGTTTCACTGTGTCTCTGTTTAGTTTATGTTTCCAAGATCTGTTCATTGATGAGAGAGGGGTGTTGAAGTCTCCCAGTATTATTGTGTGAGGTACAGTGTGTGCTTTGAACTTTAGTAAATTTTCTCTTATGAATGTAGGTGCCCTTGTATTTGGAGCATAGATGTTCAGAATTGAGAGGTCATCTTGGTAGATTTTTCCTTTGACAAGTATGAAGTGTCCTTCCTTATCTTTTTTGATAACTTTTGGTTGAAAGTTGATTTTATTTGATATTAGATGGCTACTCCAACTTGTTTCTTGGGGCCATTTGCTTGGACAATGGTTTTCTAGCTATTTACTCTGAGGTTCTGTCTGTCTTTGTCACTGAGGTGTGTTTCCTTTATGCAGCAAAATACTGGGTCCTATTTACAAATCAGTCTGTTATTCTATGTATTTTTATTGGGGAATTGAGTCTATTGATGTTAAGAGATATAAAGGAAAAATGATTGTTGCTTCCTGTTATTTTTGTGGTTAAAGTTGGAATTATGTTTTTGTGTTTCCTTCTTTTGGGTTTGTTGTGAAAGATTAATTTCTTGCTTTTTCTTGGGTATAGTTTCTCTCTTTGTGTTGTACTTTTTCTTCTATTATCCTCTGTAGGGCTGGATTAGTTGAAAACAACAACAAAAATTCACTTATAAGTGCATCTTACTTTCTTTGCTACTTTTCTACTCATCAATCCATAAATATTCCTTACATTTTACTATTTCTTGGGTAATGTTGTTTGTTAAGCTGCACAGCATAGGACCTCATGAAAATTATTATCCTCTGCTCAGGACCCTTGGTTTGCATGACAAGGGGCTGAGAGTTGTCTTTGCAGGATTTATAACTATAAGACAGGAGCTGTATCATGTTGATCATGTAATTTTACACATGTTCCTAAGACTGGTCACCGTAGGCCTGAATATATGAATAATATATATTCCCAGGAAATTGATAGGGTCACAACATCCAGCATGTGGAAAAGTTTCTGAAACCCAGACTAGTCACATCTCTGTAGTCAAAACAAGGAAATAGAATTTGTTTTGTAGATAAGAATTTGTTTTGTAGATAAAAGTGACAGACCAAACCTTTCCATAGTGCTGAATTCAAACTAGCCTGAATATAGGCCAGCTAATATCTACAAACTAGTGGATGGAATGAAAATTTGACAGACATCTTTGTGCACACCATGAAAGAAAATTTGATGTACAGCAAGCTGAGCTGGGTCATTCCATGGAAAGGCATGGTGTAGAGCAATCAGTGAGATTCCCAATAACTAGTGAGGACCCTGGTGATCTGGAATAGAGAATCTTGCTCATGACATTTCAATATTTGCACTCTCAACATACTGTTGAAATTTTTGAGCTCAGTTTAGTCATAGACAAGAAGAAATACATAATCCACTGATCTATTGTTTTCCTGGCTATTATAGTAAAAATCTGTGTATACTCAGAATATTTTATTTTCAGACCACTCTTAATTCTGACTATATCAATGCAGACTACAAGAGTGAACCTCATGAAATTGTTATCCTAAATCAGTTCTTCTCAACCTGTGAGTCTCAAATCTTTCAAGGGTCCAATGACTCTTTAATGAGGGCCATCTAAGATCATCAGAAAACACAGATTTTACAATTCATTATAGTAGCAAAATTACAGTTATGAAGTAGCAATGAAAATAATTTTATGGTTGGGGGTCACCACAACATGAGGAACTGTATTAAAAGACTGTAGCATTAGGAAGGTTGAGAACCACTGCTCCCAGCCAAATATAGGTTCTTTTATATACTCTCAATTTTATTCTCCCTTGATTCAAAGGAGTTTCTTTGAAGGAGATCACCAAATTCAGTACATCCTTGTAAATTCAGAACTATTCCTTCATCAAGCCTCACACCTTTAACCCTTACTTTCTTTCTTTATTTTGTTTGTTTGTTTGTTTGTTTTAGTTTCTGCAGTCTACACCATTTAAGTCTGTCCTCCAAAGACTGACTCCCGTCTCTTTGATGTTTTGTGCATGCTGTGATCTGGACATAAAAGCCTTTCCTTTTACCTTTCATGATGTGCAATAAAACTATATACAAGAAACAGCTCTGAGTTCAATATTTTTACACAAAAAGAATATTGTTTTTGCTTCGACATTTTTCAGTTTCTCATGATATCAAGTGTGTTTGTGCTTACGCACAAGTACATCTTTAATTCTGAATGCAGTAGCACATTAATTTCTTCAAGCAAGTAATTCATCAAGTCTTGAATGTGTCTAGCTGAATATTTTGATCACAGAGATAGACAACAAAGCATATAAGCAAACCCAGTCATTCAAATAAAGACAAGACAAGGGGAAACTTTTTCCTCGGGAAAACCAGGTGGGTAAAAATGAATATTCATAAACTTGTTGAGCATCAAAACATTTACTCACATCTTAGAAATGAAGGGAACTGACATCTTAAGATTTTCATACCCCCTCCAGCACACACATGCACTGATTTTCAGCCTTTTATTTGTATCCAGAAGTGGCTAACTCAAAGCTCTCTTGATTGCCCATCAGGACACTGAAGGATAATATTTCCTGCCTGATCATTGCTGAACAAAGCTGCCTCACCCCGAGGCTGACTTCAGTGTGTCAAACAAATGACTCTTCTTTCTCAAATAAATGACAGTAGTCTGTTGGTTGCCTTCTGGATTCACACTGACTGGGCCCTCTTCCAGGGCTGCCAGTCTGCAGCTGCTGTTTCTTAACACACACTAGACAGGTTCAGATTTTTACTTTTCAGTAGAGTTTCAGCAGAAGTTAAAAATTAAAAATTCTCTTTGGGATTAGAGATGCATGAAATCCACTTATTGAAATACATACACTAATGTGTAACACTTTTCAGCAAAAGAAAGTTGACAGGTCTTAAATTTTGTGCTGAAATTGTTATGTGTTGATAGGAACAATTATGCTTGGAGAAATCAGATCTATTATTTGTGACATGCATATAAATATATAGTTATTAATAAGACTTAATGGAATAGGCTGTTCCCTATCTATTTTAGTGTTGGTAATTGCATATTCAATTCTTTCACTGAGGTAATGGGTAGTTTAGTAAATATTGCATTCAGAATTCTGGTTATACCAATTTGTCAAGTGACTTCTGGTCTGAATCTTGATATCATAAGTCATGAAGTGAGACTAATAATGAAAACTATTGCATCAAAGACTAAACAATATGACTGATATGTATTTAGGACATTGATAGATAGTACAAACTCAGTAAATAGTCATATACTTGGACATTTTTCTTATATGTTTAGAAGATATATATACAGCTCAAATATGAGAATTTATAAATACAGAATATAAAATGTTCAAAATACCAGAACTTAACACTGAGAAGAATTTATTTTAATTCTCCCTCTTTCTACCTTGAGTTCAAGTATATTTTTCTGTGTTAGTGGATAATAATAAATCTTTTTCTCTCAAGATTATTTACGTACTATATTTATTGATGAGTTTCCAAACTTTTCCTGTTTGTGGGTATTAATTACTTAATGTTAAACACAACACAGTTTTATACCTTATGTATGAAAGAATTCTAAGTAGATCTAAGATTATGTTTTTTACATAACTGTAGCTTTTCTCTTCTCAAATGAGTATATATTGTTATTGATCACTTTAGAATTGTTTCTAATAATTTTACTTTATTAGAAATGTTTCATGTGTCTTTACACTTATATAAAATGAAAAGCCATACTTAGATGCATAAGGATTTACTGACTTCCAACTACATTGATAAAGTTGGTTTGAAAATATACACAAGAATGTGTGGCTCAGTTCTCTCTTTAAGTGGCTTTTTATTATCATCTACAACAAAAAAAAACTCATCACTGTGATATGAGCTAGAGATGAAATAGTTTTGCCTTTTTTACAGTTGATTTTAAGAGTTTTATTGACTAAAAACATCTGCCTTCATTATTTTATTTGAGATTTCTTGGGATTTTTTTTTCCATTTCAGATGTTTTTCTTGAAAAAAGGTATCTAATCCTTACTTTAGGATATGAGTCTTAACTGAAGTTGTTTCTAACCTGGATCAGATATGAGAGAAAGCTGTAATGCCTCTGCCTTCTTTTCCATGGGCAGCATCATTACAGTGTTGCTTGTCCACATAGGCAGCATTAGATTATGGGTTCACACTACCAGAACATTGTCTGGAATTCTGGATGTGCTATGTTGAATTTATTTACATTAAAAGCATATACTAATGAGATTGATACACTGATACTCAAGTAAGTGTTTTGGTGCTTGCTCTGCAGTGGTCTTAATCTGGTACTTCCTAATGTAGGTGCCAGGGCTAGAAGGAAGACTATAAATTCTTAATAAAAAATATCATTGTAAGCAAAAGGCTTGTGGCCTTGCATATTTAAGAGTATGTAAGATGGAAGAGACAAGGAGATATTTTCACTTGTTCTTTTTTGTTTCACAGACTGGTAGTTTAGCTTTTAGTTATATGTTGTTAAAATTGTAGCACTTAAGTTTGGCCTGTCTTGACTCATCAATTTGCACATCAGGCTATATTCATATAAGTTTTCTGCTGCTGTAGGCTGTGCTCAGCCCAATCATTCAGATTTTCTAATGCTTGCTTTTTAGCTTAGCGACAATATCTTTCTTTCTTCTTTCTTTCCTTTTTATTTATTTATTCTTCTTTCATACAGTACATCCTAACCACAGACTCCCCTCCCTCCACTCTTCCCACAGATTCCCCTCCCTCCACTCTTCCCACAGATTCCCCTCCCTCCATGTTTCCCACGGATTCCCCCTCCCTCCACTCTTCCCAGCTCCCCCTCAACTTTCCCTTTCCCTCAGATTGACTCCTCTGGAGTTTCCCTTTAGAAAAGAGCAGACCTCCCAGAGATAACAGTTGAAGCCAGCATAACAAGGTGAAATAAGAGTAAGCACAGACCCTCCTATGAAGGCTTAAAGAGAAAATCCAGTAGAAGGGAAAAGGCGCCAAGGCAAAAGAGCCAGGGTTGGTTCTTATTTTTTTATTTTGCTTTTCTTTAGTTTCCTTGCAACCTTGACATTTGTGTGTTTTGCATAAATATTTTGCAATTAGTTGTTATGTATTTTATTATGGCTTTCTGTCATTGAATAATGAATGAATCAAATCACCCAATTTGCCATAATTCGTTAGATGTGCTGAAATTCTAAAGTTTTGAAAATAAGTCTAACGGAATTCTTGGTAATTTATGCTTGAAACATTAAGCTGAATGAATTTTCATTTGTCTCAGGGACTAACATTAGATAAAAATCAACAGTCTATAATACGAATGAATCATAGAAGAACATATTTGTGCATTGAAAACCTATATGACAACTGATTGTATGATGGAAAGCTGCAGCTAGAATCTAAAGTGATATTTGATACAAACATTGGCAACATCATTTTAAAATAAGATATATAACATATACCATCTGTATGAAATTTTGGGTGAATCCTTTGATAGAAGTATGCACATTTTTTTTTAATCTTAGAAGAAAAATGATGTATTGACAAACATACTATATGTGCCACAAAATATAGATTACTCTAAAAATCAAATATGGAGAAATGTAAATACATTTTATGACAACTTACATTGTAAATTGTAAATGCTACACTAACTTGCCTTGTGGCAGTCCATGAAAATGGAAGGAGATAAATGTAAATTGAGAAAAATTAGACATAACGGGAAAGAAAGGGTATCTTTATGTAGCCCTCTGTGTTACATTAGCAAGAGTCTTCAGTTTGCATTGATGACCAGATTGACAAAACTCAATACATTTCAGCCAATGTCATGTTTATTAAGTTGTAAGCTGAAGAAGAAGAAGAAGAAGAAGAAGAAGAAGAAGAAGAAGAAGAAGAAG
>JADRCH010000004.1:7957249-7995916 GCA_019843965.1 Rhynchomys soricoides | reverse complement strand
AGAAGAAGAAGAAGAAGAAGAAGAAGAAGAAGAAGAAGAAGAAGAAGCATATAGAATGTAGACCCACAAGGAAGACATTCTTCCAGTAACATGTCCTGATCCTTGTGAAATCTGAGTACAATGCTGTCCAGAGGAGCATGTGTCAGGATGCTTCCATCCACCATGCTTCTCCTTTACCTTTAGCTGTCCACACTGTGTTGTTTCAACCATTTAGTTTAAGCATTACTCCATCAACAATGTGAGGAAATTAGCAATGGTATTTTGTATAATCCTTAAGAGTCCCCCCATCTTATCTCTCCTAACATACGTAAATGTTTAGCAGTTGTTCAAGTTAATGTTGCAAAAGAGGAAAACAACAAGTCATGAATCATGAGGTTTTGTTTTTTTAAGCTATGCATTAACCCTATCCTTCCTATTGCATGTGGCAATAAATGATTATATGCTTAGTAGACTGTAGCATTAGATATGAATGTAGCCACAAAGAGGATAAAATATAGAAGATTTTGCAATGTCACTGATATAGAAATGCCTGGACATAAAGGTAGAACAAAGTACCATGAGTTGTCTTCAGAGTTCACTGACAAAGCAATCCTTTAGTGTACCAGGAAATGCCTTGGTATAAAATAACTTTAACCATGTTAATAACAACGCATATTTTGAGAAATATTTGAATTGGTAAATGATTTGAGCAGAAATAATCATAAAAATTACTGTGAAAGAAATCAATTTGTTGCTCATCATGAGTTTGTTCAGTATGAAACTAATTTTCTATGGCTGAATAAATAGAATTGGTTTACAAGTAAACACTGTAAATACCTTCATAAATGAAATGAATGACTTTTTCAACTTACTCCGTGAGATCTACATTTAAAGGGCTTCAATGACATGGTAAAGACTGTATTTTTAATCCATTCAGAAATGTGTTAACTTATTTTATAAACATCAAATAAGAGTGATATCATAACTAGGTATAATATGGCATAAAATTATGCAACTCATTTAAATAAAGGAAATTTGGTGACATTTTCATGTATAATGGCATTCATATAAATATATGTGCACATATATATACACATGATATATATATACACATGATATATGTACATTATATATATATATAATCATGATATGATATATATATCATGTATAATTACCATATATAATGTGAATTATCAGGGTGAATATATATATGTGTGTGTGTGTGTGTGTCTCAGCAAAGACCTATTCTATTTAAAAACAGAATCTTTCTATTAAATAACTCTACCTAGCTAAGTTTCAATAGAATAAATATTTCCTTTATGAGAAATAAGACTCAGCTTTGAGTCTATTTTCCTCGTTTTTCAACCTTGGTCCCAGATGGAATTTCTACTATACAAAACATCTCTTTAAAAACTCAAAGGAATGAAAGCAAAAAAATAATAACTAAGTCTGTATTTCAAGAAACACCAGCCTGGAAGTGGGGTTACTTTTCCTTTTCTCCAGCATAGACAGGAAGCAGCCTGAAATTAAGAACTGGGTGTCACTGAGGGAAGATGGGCCTTCAGAGATGCGCTCTAGCTTAGGAGCAAAGAGAAAGAGCAGATTCCTGTTAGCAGGAGTAAGCGTGAGTGCTTGTAACCACATAAAGCTATGATGAGAGGTAATTGCCAACCTAGTTTTTATGGCTGTGCCTTCAAAATCGCAAGGGAACTGCCATTGTTCTTACCTTCTTGGTCCACCCAGCCTTGTCTTAGAAGGAAGTCCAACTCCGAAAGCACATTAGACAGTGGAAAGCAACCCTCTGTGTACTGGCTACACATCAGCGGAAGCCAGGAAACTGGAGAGTACTGAAGATTTTCCGGGGCAAAGAGGGGCTCAGAAACGCTGTCTTTCTCCCCATAAATTCGCCAGGGTGTCAGATGGTGTCTATAGCTTGACTCTATGGTCTAATCTACAATCAGTGGCTCTCATGTTTTGATTCTGAGAAAATGTCAGATCACCTAATTGTATCCTTCCTATCACTGAGGAGATCTTAGAAAGCATTTACATTCTGCATCAAGGCTTCTGAGAGATGTTTTGAAACAGCTCTTTCACTTCCGTCTTGTTTAAGCTCAAGATAAGTCTCCTCAATTCATGCTACAGTCAGTGGAGAGTCGATTCAAATTCTTGCAAGACAGAAATAAAAACTCTGTGCTGTGAAAAAATAAACGATGAATGTAAGGTTCAGGAGTAGCTTACTTGATCTTACCACGATTCACCCACATATCACTAAACTGAAGACATTTCAGTCTAGTCTCTGTTCTTGTCCAGTTTCTTTGCCTTTGTTGTCCACTCCAAAAATGAAAACCTGTGAATCCACTCTGCATTTCATGACTTTCATGCTTTGTGCATGCTACTTGCTCCATCTAGAATATCATCGTATGATTCATTAGCCAGCACAAGAAGTTTTACCTTTCACCTTAGACACTATCAGAATTCATTCCTCTGATGACCTGTCTTAATCATTCTCTTTCCTCACATGGCAGATGCACCACCTCCCCAGACCCCATCGGCACCGTTCATCTTCACAGTACATTGAGCTTGCCTCTACTTTTTTACCCATACAGTATGTTTTTAACTTTGCTTGTTACACGCTTCATCATTTAATGTAATTCTAAGCATTCTTCTCTTTCCAGCAGTAGCCATAATTTGATGGGTAAATATAAAAATGAATACAAAACTGAATGGACGTAGTATTCACTGTCTTCGGCCCATTCTTGATAAAATATCTATAAAGAATTCTCTGTGAAATATTTTTCATTCTTATGTGAAGCATTTGACAATGTGTTATTTACCAAAGCTGGCAAAATTGATGAAATGCCTTCTCACATGAGAATGTGCAATTGTTTTCATAACCGGTTCGGACAACACTGAATAAACTCACACCCACTCTACCTATATCGTCTCAGTGATGATGTTAGCAGAATCTCTAAGAAGAAAGGAGAGTTATTTACAAGTGACATCACTGAGAATTGAAAATGTTATAACTGCACTGTTTTCAAGGGGAAACGGTCGAGTACCTTTATTTAGAATTAAATGGAAATAGCTTTGTATTTCAAAGAATGAAATACACCATGTACAAGTAAAAGTCTTTGACAATCAAGAGAAAGAAAACTTCGGGCATTTGACAGCTTGAGTTATTATTTTAAGATTCGGTTTGGAAGGGTTGTGTATTTGAAATCTATGAAACCATTTCATGTATATTGAATGAAATGTTTCTGAATAGGGAGCCCTATTTGTGAGGTTCAGTGCAATAAAATGAACACTCACTTGTTTATCATCCAGAATACACATGTATAGATGCACCTGTGTGTGCAAATGTGCATACATAGAGAGGTAAAGAGATGATGATGATAACAGATAGATGATAGACAGATAGTAGATAGATAGATAGTAAATAGATAAGATAGATAGAAATAGTTAAAAGATATTTTTTTAATGAGAAAAAAATACAGTCTTAAAAATTGTTTTCAGAGAATGTACCATAATAAGAGGCATAGAAAAATATCAGATGTTTATTCAATCAAGGCACCTAACCATGTCCCTTTTTCAAATTTATTCATAGATCTTATGAAATCCTAAATTCAATAAATAATGGTGTAGACAATGTCTTTTCATATATTTGGAAGCACATGCAAAGAAGTTAGGCAACTTTCCTGAAGACACAGAGCTAATAAGGAACAGATTACCAGCCTGACTTTATAGCTTAAGTTCCTAAAACCTATTCATTACAGATGACTAACAGGTATGAGAAAGATTATGATATTCAAGAAACATGGCTTTGTGAATAAAACTCCATATTAAAAAAATCTATTTGAAGAATAATTCATGAAATCCTTATAGATGACTCAACACAAGGGACAAATGAAGTAACTGAACGTATTAAGAAATTGAAAATAATTTAGATGCGATTGTGGAGGGTTTGTAGGATGCGGTCTTGAGAAGACATGTTCTGCATTCAGTAACTCATTCCTGGATGAAGACAGGGAAGTCCATACTCTCAAAATTGAGATTGCAAAATCTGAGGCGAGAGTAATGATAGAAAGGCAGCAAACCCATTCATATGGAAATGAGACTCCAAAGACATCAACAGTATAGATAATGCATAATGATAGGCCAGAGAGTAGTGAATACTCTAAAGTACAAGAGGAGGAATTCCCAGATGCCATCTCTGTCTTGACATATCCCTCCCTCAAAAATGATATTTCATCATCAACAATTGACTAATCATTTTCGTGAGTGATAGCATTATCTCTGTAATTTCATCATTCAATTTTGTCTATCTTAATGGAAATGGCCTTCTCCAGATTGGTTCTAATCATCTGTGACCCTGTAGACATCTTATTTTCCTTAGACTTTACCTATAATCCTTGTTCCAGTTAGTTAACATCTGTCGTGGTCTCCTGATCTTAGAATGATCATCACACTTTAGTGCACTGGCCTTCCCAGGGCATGTCTCATCTCTCCATCCCCGTTCATTCTCTTGTTTCCACAAGTGTCCTGCATAGTGCTTATGCACACATTCTGTAGGTGTTTCAAGAAGGAAAGGCAGCTAGGACTATTAGGAGAGACAGATAGAAATAGCATTGGAATTTCTCCTTTAATGGTCAAAGTTCACAAGGCCCATCTATGATGCCCAATCAAGTGATGTTCTTTTAAGAGGCCAAATACCTTTAATATGCAGAGAAGAAACCAAATGAACACAGATATCTTTATCCTTGTACCGGAATATTTTAATCCAAACTTTATACATGATATGGAAGGGATGAGAAATGTAAGACATTGAGAAATTATCTCTAAGAATGAATATTTTGCCAAAAAATACAACAAATGTTTACAGGAGAGTCACCTAAGACTTGAAACAGTCACACTTCAAAAATCAAAATGGCATACATTATCAAAATACTTTAACTGTATGTTAGTTAACTACTTAACATCCCAAAATTTCCAAGAGACTTTTATATATTCTGATTTTTATTCAAATAATGCAAATAGGTGTTTTGCCATTTTATGCCTTGGAAGTAATTGGTTGTGACTTTTATTACTTCATTATTTGAAGAATCCTTATTTATCTGGATGCTTAGCCAAATTCTTAAGGACTATTTAGTCTTCAGGTACAACTTCATTAACATTTCAGAAAATGTAACTTGAAGAATGTCCAATGCCCACCACCCAGTGTCTACAGAACCTCTGATGCCTTCAAAAATGCCTTGAGTTGAAACTGATGAATTTAAATGTGGCGTAAAGGAATTTTTCTATTCCAGGATTTCTTGAGACCATTCTACCTGCACTGTCATGTCAATATAATCTGTCGTTATGTTATCGGAATAGTCAACTTATATCAAATCAATTCAAAACCTTTGTTCTTGTCTTTAAAACTGAAACAATGCAAGAAAAAAAGAAAGGAAAGAAGGAACGAAGGAAAGAAGGAAGGAAGGAAGGAAAGAAAGAAAGAAAGAAAGAAAGAAAGAAAGAAAGAAAGAAAAGGATATCCTTGAACTTCAGATTTCTCTCACTTCCATTTCCCTAGGACTGAGATTAGAGATACCTATTACCATGCCCTGTTGATGCAGTTCTGCAGGTAAACTCATGGCTTCCTTCATGCTTATCAAGCAGTCTTGTAACTCAGCTATTAAATTAAACTGTCATTAAATTATGCATCCCAAGCTGGTCTTGAACTCATGATCCTAAATCCTTGGTCCGGGAGGGGTAAAATTAAAGTATAAACTATCACAATTTACTAGAATTCTGATGTAATGATAGAAATGATAAAGTAGGGTGAAGAAAATCATAGAAATAATGTAAAAATGGTCAGTAGTACGCAATACATTCTGTTTTAGTCTTACTAAAGGTGGGCACCTCACTGAAGAGAGTATAGGCAGGATTACAACACTTGTAGCCACTGAGCCAGCCGCTGGCATCAGTTATCTGCCTTAAAATCTCTGGTAAAGTATTGTTTAGAAAAGTTTAGCATACATAGGATAACTAGTTTCCTCTCATCTTGCACGTATCTTCTTCCTTTGTGTTGTACATAGAGTTGAAATTAAGGTGTTATGATATTCAGTCATCTGTCATCTGTTGATCTTATGTCTCACAAACTTCTTGCTCAATGCTGTTTATAGCTCTTGCTAATGTATCTGCCTCCTGGTTGAGTCATTCAGGATCGCAGGGCTGTGTGCTCTATATCTCAGTACGATCAGTAGCATATGCTGAATTTCCACCTATAATGGTCTATGAAAATTCATTTATCTTAACTAGGGAGTGAGATACACTAAGGAGGGCAAGCCAATCCATCCCTATTACCATATCTCTCAGCCCATGACATCTTGGCCTTCCTTAGAAAGCATCTATCCTGTCTGCACCTCAGTGCTTTCCTCTATGGACTGGAATAGGGTAGAGAGGAGAAGGTCATCTGAAGATGTGTGAGCCTTTCTGAACATTGAATTATGCTGCTCCAATCATTTTAATTCAATTTTAGGACTGTAATTAGCACCTTCCATAAGTTCACGATTGATTTCTTCTAGAGGAGACATCAAAGAGAAAAGATGAGCTCTTCCATCTGAAAACTTGGGAACTTCATTTGATTTTATTCATTTAGTTGTTTTGAAATTCGTACAACTTCCTTTTATTTTTATAAAATACATTTATATTTAAATTAGTCTTCTTATTTTTCAGTGAACCTGTTCACCTTAGAATTAATTTATGTTCATCTCCTATGTCCCTACACTTTTAAATTTTACTGAGTCATTATTTCAGCATTCTGTGGGAATATTAAATTCCTGTCCTTTATAACATTTTAGTTAGATTTACTATAGAATCCTTTCTTCTTTCTCTCTCTCTCTCTCTCTCTCTCTCTCTCTTTCTTCCTTCCTTTCTTTCTTTTTTGTTTTATTGTTTTGTGACAGCCTTCACTGTACTGGAATTTGTTTTGTACACCAGGATGGCCTTAAAGTCAGAGACCCACCTGGCTCTGCACCCAACCACTGCCACAAATATATTTTAAACTATACCTTCTTTCTCTGTTGTGTGTCTCTTCACAAACATTTCATAATTATACCACATTTGAATATTGTCTATTATTTCTCCACTTGGACTTCATTTTGTTAATGGATTTTTATACTGATTTCAGAAAGTCAACTTTTGTACTTCTTACTAATGTAAACATTTTTGTTTAGCTGTATCATCTCAGGATACATTGGTAGGCATCTTTTCAGAAGTTATTTCACCTCCTTTGTTCTAACACATTCTTCCATACTCTCCGTGTATATTTCTATTGTTAGCTCTAAAGACAGAGAGACACAGAGTTTATAAACATGTAAATTCACTACCCAAGTTTAATTCCTCTCACCTTAGGAATTTAGTTCATTGACTATTTCTATAAAGAGAGAAAGCAAAAGAATCTCACCTCACCAACGGTGTTGCTTCTGGTTCCTTCCTGACCCCTTGTTTTCTTCTGAAGGAGTGAGAATTATTGGGTAGCAGGCAGTCTCTTAAACACAGCATCCCTTTAATTAAGTGCTAGGTGGCTGCCTGTCCTAGTTTGCTTTGTGTTGCTGTGATAAACACACCGTGACCAAAAACAACTTTGAGAGGAAAGGGAATTTTATAATACAAATTGTGGTTCTTCATTCATGGGCATCAGGAAAGCAATTCCGGGCAGGAACTTGAAGCACACATGAACAGAGGAACACTCCTTGCTAACTTGCTCAGCTATCTTTCTTTTATAGCCCATGCCAACATATCTACAGATGGCACCACCCACAGTAGACTGAACTCTCCTATGTCAATTAGCAATTTTAAAAATTGCCACACTGGGAATGCCACAGGCCAGTGGATCAGGAACTGTTCTGAACTGAAGGTCTTTCTTCTGGGGTATCTCTTGGCTGTATCAAGTTCACAGCTAAATTTAATATGACATTTCATCCCATGTCATTATATAAAAATAACGCTTCAAAACTCTTTCTTTCCTTTCTTGTTTGTATCAAGGACTTCATGTTAGTATAATAATGTAAACTCTAATACAATTTAAAAGTCCCACATTCTTTAAATGTCCAACATACTTAAAGGTCATTTTTTACTATGCAGAAGAAATACATTTTTTCACTACCTTGGTAATTCTTTTTATTAATCATTTTATTTATTTACATTTCAAATCATATTCCCCTTCCTGGTTACCCCTCCACAAACCCCCCAGCCCACCTCCCCTCTCCTCCTCCCCTTTGTCTTTAGGGTACCCCTCAACCAATTCACTCATTCCCGCCTCACCCCTCTAGCATCCCCCTACACTGGGCCATCAAGAGTTGCTCCCCTCCCATTGATGTCAGATACAGTCATCCTCTGCTGTATATGTTTTTGGAGTACTGGTCCTCCATGTATACTCTTTGGTTGGTGGTTTAGTCCCTGTTAGTTGATATTGTTGTTTTACCTATGGGTTGTAATCCTCTTCAGCTCTTCATTCTTTCCCCTAGCTCTTCCATTGGGTTTCCAGGCTCAGTCCGATCGTTGGCTGGGAGTTTCTGCATCTGTATTGGTCAGGTGCTTGTAGAACCTCTCAGGGAACAGCCATACCAGGTTCCCGTCAGCAAGTTCAGTGTCTTTTTAAAAGTAGAGGATTGAGCTTGTCATGCTGTCACTTGCCTTTACTTACAGCACTCAGGAGGCAGAAGCAGGAGGATTTTTGTGGGATCGAGGCAGAGAAACTACACAGAAAGTTTCAGTATATACATAATCAGACAATGTCTTAAAAAACAAACAATAACAACAACAAACCCTCAGCATTTCAAAAACAAGTTGTATACTTTCTTCAACCAAAATCAAAAAGAAAGGACATACTTATAATCAGATTAAAGTGTCACAATTTTTATCAATAACATAGAGTCAATTTTTCTGAGTATGAGCCATTTAAACTTGAGTTTCAAAATGATTCTGCCTTGACAATAACTTGACCATTTATTTTATTTATTTTCTTTTTCATTATTTAACAGTGTTTTTGTGGGTAGGTGTGTGTGTGTGTGTGTGTGTGTGTGTGAGTGTGTGTGTGTACATGTGCAATGTGAGTACATATTTGTGATATGCATTTTTAGTATTTTCATGTCACATTAAATATTATCATATTAAGTAGAGTGATGCTACACTAGGAACAGCCAGCATGAATACACCTTAATTTAGGAAATTAAGCAATAAAAATTTTTTGAAGATTTTTTTCTGTTAAATTTTCAATAGATGAAACATACTTTACAATTAAGATGAAGGGAAGTCCCTGGACAAATGTCACTATAAATGCTGCATCAATTTGGCATTTGCTGTAAGCTTTGTGAGAAAGTTATCAATTTAAGAATGTCCTGCATTCTGGTAATGCAGATGTTGATCAATTACCCTTCAACCCTACTTCTACATCTTCATTTTCTCTATTTCAATATCCAGTTAGGTCCGATGCATTTTCCATAATCATTTACAGGAGAAAGGGGTTCACATTATTCATGCTTTGGAGATAAATGATAGAGTCAATCATCACAATCCACATGGATCATTACAGCAGTCACATTAATTTATGCTCAATTAACATGCTCAGAATCAGTTTTATGTGGAGTTCAGCCAATTGGCTTTATAGCTTCTGGCCTTGCAAGGTTCATTTTGCTGTGATCACTGGTAATATGATGAGCTACCATCTTCTCTCATATCATTAAAGTCTTTAGGGCTTTGGTTTTGTTCATAAATTGGACAGGGCCAGCATGTGGTGGGATGGTGGTGACAAGTCCTGGCTCAGAGCCTCATTGCTATGTCCTGGCAACTGTCCTCTGCACAGATGTGCTGATCAGCCAACCAGCAGGTCACAGGTGTACTTCTGCGCTGCTGTATGGAAAGGTCACCAGGAGGAAGGCCACATTTAATTCAGAGGAATGAGGAGAGACACATTGTTTGCATTAGAATCTGCCTGCTGTTCTCCAATAAGGCCACCTACCTACATAGTGCAAGCCAGCAGGAATAGGACTCTTTTCATGTTCAAACCTCCTAGAAATAACTTTTTTGGCAACATGGACAGTGTTCTGTTAAATAAAGATAAACAGAAAACCATTTTATGTCTATTGCCTGGTAGAAAGTAAGTCTATAATAATTAAAGTTAACATATCCTGGATTACTTGATATTCACACTGTCATATTTACTGAACTAAGGAAATTCACGTCTATTCTTGTTTATTTTTAATTCCCTTTTAAAGTAAAAGGGCCTACTTGAATTATGCATTTCCTTTTATTTCTTCATTTTGGGCTATATTATGATCAAAAGGACTTCCATAATTGGTTTTATTTAAGTTTATATACTTGGAATATTAATCAACCATCTAGTGGGAGTGCTTTACTTAGAATAAGATTCAGAAATGGCAAGGTTATAGGCTTTAGCAGTGTCCTGCCTCTTCTTCTTTTCCTCATAAGATGTCTTCATTTCTTAACAGTCCTCATCTGCTCTAATGTAATACATATACATATCTAATGCTCTCAAATTCATTATTAACCTTCTCGTGGTTGGCATATAATTCCCAGACTGGATGCCTAGGAAGAAGGTAATATACCATGATGCTGTGAATACTTATGTTAAGTGATAGGGGAACAATAAGCTGTAGAGAACAGTGAAGATTTATCAAAATATAAATTAGAAGTGGGGGTTGGAGAGATGCTTCAGTGATGAATAACACTTGCATCTCTTTCAAAGGACCCTAATTAGATTTCCAGAATCCATGTCAGGTGACCTACAGCCATCAGTACATCTAGCGCTCAGAGATCTGAAGCCCATTCCTTAACTCTGCATTTATCTCCACATATGTTGAATATTCTTTCTAGCTCTAAAGATTTAATTTGTTTTAAATTTTTTTTCAAAAATATTTAGAATTTTATTTTCCATATTCCGTCAAGTTTTATGTTCCTGCCCAAGTTAGCAATGTGAAGAGAATTTGATTCCAAGGAAACTATAGAAAGAACTGTCATTCAATGCTTGTTCAAATTGATACAAGGAAATGTTAACATGAACTTCATTTTTGTCTTTACTAAAGACATCATGCTTATAGGCATCCTTTATAGGTACACAAGAGGTGTCAGATAGGAAGCAAGCATACCCTAGATTATAGTAACATTAGAAACACAGGTCTCTAGATGGACAGTCCATTGTCACATGGCCTAAACAAGAAATCAGCCAGAAGTTTTAATAATCAGCCAGAAGTTTAGTGATAAGTGGAATAGCCAGAGCTGTCAGCATACATGTCAGTTCTGACATGTATAGATGAAGCGAGGTCTGGACATAGTTGTTCAAGTGAACCATTCACCTTTCTCCAATAAATGCCCTATAATGTCTAATAGAGAAATCATGACTGTTATCTATGTCAGCAAGCTAATGAGGAAAGCTGTAATATGAAACATTCGGGAAAAGCAAAATTCTCCATGAGTTAAAGGTAGGAAGTAATCATGGATACCTTGAAGATTAAAGATGGCAAGGATGTGTTTATGGTAGGTTTTGTTAATAAATTGAGCAGCACCAGCATGTGGTGGTCCAGCAGTGACATATCCTGACTCAGTGACAATTTTATATCCTGGAACTTGTGCTCTTTACAGATTTTGTTGGACGCTTTCATATCCAAATCAGTGTGACATGACATTTCTTTCTGATTAGATGTTTGAGGAACTAACATTTTCTTTGCCTTGTGTATATATGACAATGAATAAAACATGGTGTTTTTGCTAGTTTTAATCTAAGGGTTAATTTTGAGTTCTCTAGTTTGTGAATGAAAATGTCTAAAATTAACAAAATGAATGATAAAAATGTATTTGTGAAATAAATTTTATGTTTTATTGTTCATTTAAATTATATTTCGTTTGCTATCAACCATTGAAATCGTCATTTACATGGAAGTCAGCTATAATCATTAATATAGTTCTTCTTGCCACTTTATCATGTTATGATTAGTCTTGTTCTCAGGTCCCCAACACCACTCTCCAACTCTGAAGACTTCATTTTGCTTGATCTTAAGAGAAAAAATTAAAATCAATAGGATGGATTTTTGGAGTTGTTTTGTTTTGTGTTGTGTTTCTGAATTAAAGGTTTTGACAAAATACATTGGCAGCATCCAATTAGCAATTAGGGCTTTTTATCATGTGATACTACTGTTAAACTGTGTTTTGTGCCCTGCTCTACGTTTTACTCTATGTGAAGTCTAGTCATTGTTGGAGTCAAGAGCCCAGTGAGCCTTGCCCAGTACTTAATTGTGCTTGTTACACTTGGACTAATAAATCTCATTTGCTAGTAACATTTGGCAATAAGGACCAGACTAGAGCTGTATTTTCTACTCTTTAAGGCACATTGATTGCAATTTTAAAAACATGTTTTGAGTATAAAAGAAAACAATTGACTGAATTCCATGATAAACAAATGGACTTGGTAGAACTATTTACATATCAAGCATCTAAAATGAAGCAGACTGAGCTTTAAACAAGGCCACTGATTTTTATTAAAAACCTGAAGATATGTTGGGAATATAGCTTAATTGGTATAATATTGCATAGAATGCAGGTGGCCTTCAGCTCAACCCTTACTTGGTACTTATCTGTAATCCTAGTGTTTGGGAGATAAAGAAAAGTGAATTAGAACTTTGAGATGAGCCTCTCATAGATAGCAAGGTCAGAGCTATCCTGTATTAACTGTATTATATATCCCCTCTTTTTCTATGTGTGTGTGCACACACATGTGTATTTATACCAGGGTTACATGTGATTTAAATTATTTTAACTAGATAAGACTATGATATATATAATAAATCATTTAAAATTTTCATATCTCACCTTTATAAACTCCTCTCAGATTTTTAAACTTTATGTAAGCTTTCAAACATACTTCATGTTCATTAAATATTTTATATTATTTGAAAACCAATGCTGATTTTGTTAACAAAATTTATAGATTATGACCTAGGTAAAATGCATAGACATATACACTTTGGGGATGTGACTGCCATATGACACTTTAATTATTTAAAACTGTTTAGCCCCTAACCTCACAACAATTTAAATATTAAAGGAAAACATAAGGTTTGTTTTGGTTTGCATATTAAAGTATCTTTCCCAAAGTTCCCTGTGTTAAAGCCTTGCTTGCAGGCTGGTGGTAAAACTGAGACAGAATTAGATGGTTATAAATTCATCAATCAGTCATCAGTGAAGGTGCTGCCATCCTTAAATATTAAAGTTTATGAGCTAAATACAAAATCTAGAAAAAGATTTGGTACAAGCGATTCAACACAAAAGGTGGGCTTACAAAGGAAGTGATCAAATTGAAAATCTTAATCCCATTGTTACTCCAGTTTATAATCAAGGTTCAAGTTTCTAATTGCATGAGGAAAACATTCAGCTGAGCTTGTCTGTAACAAATTAATTTGGTCATTCTCTCTTGTTCTAATATTTGTAATGGAAGCTTCAGTGCCCATCTCTTAATTTTTCTCAACATTAAACAATGCATGGCTTCCCTTTGGGTTACTGGTTGCTAAATATAGATGAATTTCCCCTTTACACTTAGATTTGGCCTCTTGAAATACTTGATGTGAAATGTAAAATGAAGTCAGAAGTTAAATAAAGCTTGTAAGCTTTCAATTTGAGTCTCTTTATGTCTAAGGTACCAAGGAATAAATATGGAATACATGTGAGGAAAACAAACCCCGAGATAGTTTTGGTCTTGCTAAGTTGAAGAACATTTACATATGTAACTCTGTAGTGTAAGTAAATGGTCTGAAAAATATATACATTTATAGTAAATATTTCAACAGAAATAATATAGCAACAGAAAAATAAAGGATTTCCAAAGAAGGTATAGTAGCCATCATAGTTATAGGCCTAATTAGAAGGAAAACTAAATAAAGTGAGGAAAATGCTAGCAAATCAGTGTCCTAGAAGAGCACACATTGACAAAAGGAAAGCGTACTGTCATTCATATGAGTTGCTGATGAGAGTAAACAGACTGAAACTTGGCCAATGCATTTGAGGAAAGAGCAGTCCCAAGAGGAGTAATGTCACTGCTGCACTGAGGGATGAGAAGCAGAGTGTGTGCCAGAAAATGGGAGGAGACAAGAAAGAGTAATTATCATTGAAACTCTTTTATGGAACTTCCTTGTTTAGGGATTCTATTGCTGTCTATTCTGGTCATGGCCTGAAGCGATATGGGGAGGAAAGGGTTTATTCCCTTCACAATTCCAGAACACATCTATCATCTATGGTAGTCGAGGAAGGAATTCTGGCAGGGTGGGTAGCTTAAGGAAGTAGGCTGGTGCAGAGGTCAGAGAGACATGCTGCTTACTAGCTTGCTCTTCCTGTCTTATTCAGCCTGCCTTTTCATAGCATCCAAGACAACCTGCCCAGAGGTTGTGCTGACCACAGTGAGCTACGCCCTCCACATCAATCATCACTGTAGAACAGGCACCACTTGCACACAGAAGGATTGGGAGGGGGTCCTCCATTGAGTTTCTGGATTCTAAAATGGACTATAGTATATGTCAAGTAGATAAACAATTAGCCAGCACAGCTTGTCAAAGTGAGAGAACAGATAAGTTTATAAACATGCTATCAGAATATCAGTGTTATTATAATGTATTGCACAGCTGCACAATGCTTCAGTGGTCTTCAAATGCCTTCTTCCATAAGGCTAGATGAGAGAATTATTGTGAAGTTATTTTAAGAGACTTAGGAGAAAATATTTATTTTAAGACAAAAGGAGTTTTGAAAAATTACTTACATTATTTCAATATTAGTTAATTGTGACACACAAGCTAATTTCATCTGAATTTCATGGATAAGCTGCTAACAGGTTGTTAACTACTGTTAGATCAATGCCAAATCATCCAATTTTGTGACAATTTTGAACCCCAAATAGTGAGAATTCTTACTTATTGTCATTGTAATTCTAGACTTAGCAGTAGGCCTGGGGGAAGGAGCTGATTTCAAGCCTATTGAGTCATGCAGAATTGAAGCATAAGATGATATCCAACACAGACAGAAGCTTTTCATTTGGTCTAATTTGAGATTCTATAAGAAAAATTTAAAGCTATATTTTAATATGAATATTGTGTATTAAGTCTGATACCTGTTCTAGAAATTCTTAACACTTGACCGTATTTCTGATAAAGTTTGGAAGAAAGACCATATAAAGCTTTGTAAAAAAGAAAGATTAAATGTTGATGTTTCAGTCGTACTTAGAAGGGGGAACAAAATAATCATGGGAAGTAGAGGTAAAGAAGGACCTGGGAGGGAGAGAGGGGAAAGGAAATGGGGAGCAGGATCATGCATGGGAAGAGAAAGGAGAGAAATACAGAGAAATGATTAGAAATATGTAGCAGTGGGAGGTGGGGAACGAGTGGTAGCCACTAGAAATTCCCACATGCCTGGGAAGTAAAAGCTTCCCAGAACTCAATGGGGATAACATTAGCCAAAATACCCAACAAAGATGAGATAGAACCTGTAAGAGACCACCTCTAGGAGCTAGTGACAACCTCGAGTGGAGGGATGGGGTCATCCACCCATCTCAAAATTTTTAACCCAGAATTGCTCCTGTCTAAAGGAAATACAGGGACAAAGAGTGGAGTAGAGACTGAAGGAAAGGCTATCCAGAGACTGCCCTCATCCTATCAGCAAATACCAAATCACGACACTATTGCTGATGCCAAGAAGCACTTGCTGACAGGAGCTGGGTATAACTGTCCTCTAAGAGGTTCTGCCAGCACCCGATTAATACAGACGCAGATACTCACAGACATCCATTGGACTGAGCCAGGGGACCTCAATGGAAGAGCTAGGGGAAGAGCTAAAGGAGATGAAGGGGATTGCAACCCTATAGGGAGAACAATGTCAACTAACCAGACTCTGTAGAGTTCACAGGGAGTAAACTACCAACCAGAGTATCCATGGAGGGATTCGTGGGTCCAGCTACATATGTAGCAGAGGATTGCTTTATCTGGTATCAATGATAGGGGGCCCTTTGGTCCTGTGGAGGCTTGATGCTCCCATCATAGGGGGATGCTAGAGTGGTGAGGCGTTTGTGGGTGGGTGGGTGGGGAAGCACCTTCATAGAGGCAAAGTGAGGGAAGGATGGGATGGGGGATTACAGAGGGTAGACAGGGAAGGGAGACAATATTTGAAATGTAAATAAATAAAATAACCAACAAAAAATAAAAATAGACTACGTAGAACCCTAGGGAAAGTCACCTTTTATATCAGTCATTCTGATACTTCAAAAAAAATTATTTTAGTTAAGAAGTAACATTTATACTATTTTAAATAGTTTTATGGAATTCTATTAGATGTTGGAATTAAGTGGATATTTTATAATTAATAAAAATTTAATGTGTTTATATAAATAACATACTGCTTGTTGAAATTTTATATAGTTCTATATTCTATTATATATTCTATAGTTGAAATTAACTCAAAATCTTTGGAAATGCTTAATTGTATGTTGTATGAAGAGAAACCTTTTGGACTGTAACATGAATTTCAATTTAATTTAATAAAGTGATAAGCATTTGTTAGCCAGAAGCAGTTTAAAAATTGAAAATATTTTAGAGTGTCTCAAGTATGTCATTAAAATAATCCATTCGTAAAAGGGTACCCATGCTTTATAAAACTTTTATAAAATAGGGACAGATTAGCTATTTTCTTGAAAGCAGTGGACACTTATTAGTTATCTAAAAGCTTGCAAATCATGCCTTTTGCATGGTGGTAACTGTGAAAACCTAGTGAAGTCAACATTAATCTAAGTAGGATGTATTAAATTACTTCACCATCTTAATCTCTTTTACACTGGAAAGGAATGCAAATTATCCAGAACCAATTATACTTGCATATTCTCTTTTAAGTTAGACATTCAAAGACTAAAAGAATTTTGCTTTTCTGAGTATTTGGTAAGTGAACATAAGTTCCATTTATATTAATTGAAAAATATATGATATAGATTTAATAAATTTTGGGGGATTTGACCCTTTGCTCAATAGTTTCAAGTTATCAGTTCACGGTATCTCAACTAAATCATTAATATGAATTTAATATGGAAATTAGTGTGACTCCTAAGGAAATAGACTTATGAAAATAAGATGATTAGTTCAATGTTATAAAATATCTCAAATCGTCCACAGCAAAAATTACACTCAGGTATCAAAGCACACACATAAATTCACAGTTTGCAATATAACATATTGTGTAATATTTTACTAAAATGTTATTTTAGGCCTAATATTTACAAATAATGTAATAACTAATAAAATTAATGATGACAAACCATCAAAACAATTAAGGAAGGGATAAAATTCATTGAAAATAAAAGTCACCTCTCCACATTATTTAATAGAGGTGTAGAGCTGACAAATCTGCAATCTGCGGAATGACTAAAAGCCCTTTCAAATCCTGAATGAGGAATTCCCATCAAAATTCTCAGGTGGAGTCCGCTACTTTAAGTGTTTCTTGAAAGTGATAGAAGATTTAACTCATACATAAATAGAGATAACAAAAATATTATTTACTAAATTAGTTCATTTCAATGGAAAATAACCAGGTAGTTCATTGAGCAATAAGTACCTATAACAAATTTTCAATAATGTGAAGACTTATTATGGGTTCCCAGTGTGGGTGAACTATTCAAACACTTCATTGTTTTATATGAAAATGTCAACTATAATAAAAACAGACATGAAATTAGAGTTGTTTCACACAAGAGATGCTAGCTGTTTTCCTCATGCATAATCCAGGTAATGCCCTGAGTGAGTTGAGGTTAGCATGGAAAGGGGGCTCAACAACCTATCAAAGAGCACATTAATCATTCTTCATAGTTGCTCATTTCATTTTATGAATGTATCTAGCAATATCATGGAAAAAAAGAGAAATGTGGAAGATTGCATGGAAAGTCTTCATTCTGATTTTATTTTCTTTTACATTTGCTGGTCATGCAAGTGGCATGCACATTCCCATCCAATAGGAGTAAACCTTACATTGTAGCCTCAGAAAGAAAAGAAACATACTTGTACACACAGGAGGGAGAATCTGACATGCTGGAGGCATTATCTCTTTGATCCAAGATGTATAGTTTAAATAGACTATTTGATCACAATCTTTATTTTGCATATACAGATATCATTCTGTATCCTTCCGTGTGGAGTGTAGGAAACAGCACCTGAGGTAATTTCCTAATTCCTTCATGAACCACATAGCTATATTTCTGTTGTGTCAAGTGTATTGGAGTTTCTTACTCTTTTAAACAAGATCGATCCGCTGCTTGTATGGCTGATGATATCCCTCTAAATACCATAAAATTTCCTCTGTGGTTTTTGTAAAATCATATAGAATCAAATTTTTGTTTCTGGTCTACATTACTTTTTTTTCTACTGTTGTGATTGAATACACAGGGATTAGCAATTGATTTCTTTTTTTTTTTTAATTTAAAAATTGTTTTAATTTCATGATGTCATTTTTATTAATCATTTTATTTGTTTACATTTCAAATGGTATCCCCCTTCGTTGTTATGCCTCCACCAACCCACCATCCCATCCCCCTTCACTCTCCTCTCCTTTGATTCTATGAGGGTGCTTCTCCACCCATTCACCCACTCCTGCCTCAACCCTGTAGCATCCCCCTATGCTGGGGCATTGTATTACTCAGTGTTCTCTAGAGTCAGATAACTTATGGGTAGTCTCTATATAGTAAGGGAATTTGTTGATGACTTACAGTCTGTAGTTCAACTCCCCAATAATGGTCAGCAGCATCTATGAATGGAAGTCCAAGAATCTAGCAGTTGCTCGATCCCACAAGGCACTCAGGCAAAGAATCTTCTTTCTTCCAATATCTTTATGTAGGTCTCAACCCAGATTAAAGATGTGTACCACCACACCTGGATGTGGGACTTGCTTTGTCCCAGATGACCTTGAACACAGATCTCCTTGCCTTAGTCTCCTGGGATTCATAGCCACTATGCCTCAAGATCTCCATGCCAAGATCCAGGTCAGAAACTTGTATCTCCCAGCCTCAAGATCAGGATCACAAGTGAGCCTTCCAATTCTGGATTGTAGTTCATTCCAGATATAGTCAAGTTGACAACCAAAAATATCCACTACAGGCATCAAGCCTCCCTCCCCTCCCATTGATGTCAGATAAGGCATATTCTAATAGGTATCTGGAGTTCTGGCTCCTTCTCTGTATGCTCTTTGGTTGGTGGTTTAGTCCCTGGGAGCTCTGGGTGGTCTAGTTAGTTGATATTGTTCTTCCTAGTGGGTTGCAATCCCCTTCACCTCCTTCAGCTCTTCCCCTACCTCTTCCTTTGGGGTTCCTGGGCTCAATCAGATGGTTGGCTCTAAATATCTGCATCTGTATTGGTCAGGTGCTGGTAGAAACTCTCAGGGAACAGCCATAAGAGGCACCTGTCAACAAGTGCTTCTTGGCATCAGCAATAGGTGTCTGCAGATGGGATAGAAGCCTAGGTGGGGTGGTCTCTGGATGACCTTTCCTTCAGTCTCTGTTCCATTTTTTGTCCCTGTCTTTACTTTGAACAGGAACATTTCTGGGTTTAAAATTTTGAGATGAGTGGGTGGCCCCTTCCCTCAACTAGGGGTCGTGCCTATCTACTGGAGGTGGTCATAACTCCCTTTCTTGGGCATTTTGCCTAAAGTCATTACCCTAGGCTCCTGGGAGCCTCTTGTTTACCTGGAGTCTGGGACTTTCTAGTAGATACCCCAGATCCACATCCCCTTCTGCTACATGTTTCTGTTTAATTTCTTGATCCTTTGTACTTCTCTCCTGTCCCTTCCAAAACCTGTTCCTGCCCCCCTTTTCCCTCCCCCTCCTTTCTCCCTCCCAGGTTCCTCTTTCCCTCTAGTTCATATGCTTTAAAAAGGACAGAAATAACTCCCTTAAAGAAATACAAGAGAACATTGACTTCTTTCAAATAGCATGCAGAACTCCCATGTTTGTGACCAAAGCCCATTTCAGAGGACAACATGATTTATCTTGGATTAGAGTTTCAAGAGGAATGAAATCTACCATGGCAGGGAAGATTTCATACTCTTCCCCACAGGACGAGCTACTGAAGACCACGTGTGCAAAGACATGAGCCTCTGATGAGCATTTGTCATTTAACCACAACAGTCAATAATCCTTTCACAGATACCTTTTTCTATTGCAAAATGCTGACACTTAGTGAGGAACATAAAGATAGAAGTACATAGGACAAGATGACAGAGAATACTGACTTTTTTTCTAGAAAGGTTTGTATTTATACCAGAAAGTCATTCTGCCTTTACTTCGTCAAAGATAACATAACTTTGTATTTTCCTTCAAGGAGAAGCAACTACTCTGTTTGAAGTATGAAAAACTCATGGGAGTCCACAGTCTACTTTGGTCTCAAAGAATCACATCCATTTAATAAAAGTTTACTTATTGACAAGAAAGTTGTGGAAACAAAGAATCTCTATGTTTGATAACATTAAATAGTTAGAAATTAAATTGATCACCAGTTTTCACACGCTATAGTGTTTCTGCACATTTTTTAATTTTTTAATTATGAACTTTATATTTTGAAAACCAGTACATAAATAAAACACAGAGAGAGAGAGAGAGAGAGAGAGAGAGAGAGAGAGAGAGAGAGAGAGAAAGAGAGAGAGAGAGAGAAACTGTACAAATGGATTAGGCTTAGTGATCACTATCATTATGGTTTGCAATAAATTAATGGCCCCTCTTAATGTATGTCCTGAGTTCAGGAGCCCCATCTGAAGTTACTGTTGGAGGGCAGATCAGAATTCATTGCTCTGTCAACAACAAAAGCTTCCATTTCTTGAGTGTTTGATCTCTGCTCCTAGTGACCAAGGCAGACCACTTTTGTTTTGTAGGAGGAATAATGCCTTACTTTCTCACTATTACATTGCCCTGAGGAGAGGTGGTAATATGTTTATCATTCCCTACAGCTCGATTGAGACTAGCTTGACATTTTTCATTTAAAAATAATGAAATGTGAGGCATCAGATAGTAGAAGGGTATTAACTTATGTGTCAACCCGTGCTCCTCCACAGATCTGCCTTAGAGAATTTAATGTGACTGGCTCTTCCACTTACTCTTAGATTGCCTCTAATTAAAGGCAGGGTGGTCATTGCTTATACTCATTGCTCCAGGCTTCAAGTAGGAGTATATTCCTGATTTCCCAAGAGAAGAGTAAGCTTCTATTGCCTAGTTTCATAAGTCCTGGTTTAATTCCTCAGATTGACACACTTCTGTTTCCCAAGGCTATGCTTTATTTGACTTTAGATAGACTCTTATCTACAGGGCTGGGAATTAGTCATTGACTTCAGTTAAATGAACATGCTGAACTCACTTGTTTGTACATGTATCTGTTTCTTCCATATTTATTTTATATCATCATGAGCAAGGTGTTAGAATTTATCAAAATAAAACAAGCAAGGTCTCCGTTCTAACAGAACAAAATTTCAATGCAGAGAAGACATCAAATAAAAACATTGGATGCAATAGATGCTGGTATGTTGTCACATGCATATCAGGCAAGATTTAGTTTCTGAGGTTAACGGAATAGTGGTAGAGTATAAGCCCCACCTACATATGACAGAGAATGTAGGATGAACAGAAATGAGCAGGACTAGCTACATGCTAAGTCTCAAATTATTAGACTGAAATAGTTGAAATTCTCATTAGATGCCAGATCTCAAGATAATTATTACCATTTAACCTTGAAAATATATTCCTTTCTATAAATGCAGTGTAAAGAACTTCCCCATGCCCTGCCGAAACACATTATACTATGATAATTTATTTTAAACATTACTAAAGTCTGGTCTGGTGAAATAATTCACAGAATAAAAGCATCTACCTGGAAAGACTTACAATTACAGAACCCATATGAAGGCTGAAGGAGAAATTCCAACCTCCAACCTTGACATATATGCCCTGGCATACATGTATATTCACACACACACACCCACACATACACACACACACACACACACACACACACACACACACACTAAATTAAAATAAAAAATACTAAGGTAAAATTAAGAAAATTTAATCAGTTAAATTCAGCTTATAGATAATTTCTTCTGAAATAAATATGCTTAATAAATGCACAAATTTTTATAAATTAAATCAACTATCATTTTCCTTTACCACAATATCCAATACTACAGAATTTGCAAATCCACCTGTGTGTGTGTTTGTGAGTGTGTGTGTGTGTGTGTGTGTGTGTGTGTTTGTGTGTGTCTTTGGGTGCATGCATATGTGTATAAATGCACTAATACATATGTGGGTATGATGCTGTGTGCCAGTCAAGGCCAGTGTTTGATATCAGCTGTTATCTTAGGGTTTCTATTGCTATGAAGAAACACCATGACCATGTCAACTCTTAAAGCAAACAGTTAATTGTGGATAATGTACAGTTTCAAATGTTTAGTCCATTATCATCATGGCAGACAGCATGGTGCTGGAGAAGTAGCTCCGAGTTCTATATCTTAATCCACAGGTAACAGAAGGAGACAGCACTATGCCTAGATTGAGCATATGAGATGTCAAAGCCTGCCCCCACAGTGACATACTTCCTCAAAGAAGACCACACCTACTCTAACAAGACCATCCCTCCTAACAGTCTCTATGTGCCACACATTCACATTCGCACACATGAGTCTATGGGTGTCATTTGTGTTCAAACCTGCACAGAAGTTTTCCTCAACCAGTCCTACCTTAGTTTCTTTTTGAGACAGGGTCTCACAGTGAACCTTGAACCTGCTGACTTGCCTCCCTAGGAAGCATGCATTGCTTCTATTGATCCACCTTCCCAACCTCCATTTTCTTTATCAAACAGCTAGAAGCTCATAATTGCATCTGAATAGGATTCAAGATGTTTTCTCCAGCATCTTCTCCTTGGTCATTAGAGTAAATGTCAAGATTTATTCTCTATAGAACTTGAGAATTATTTTAATTGTATGATTGTTTTATATCACCTTGAATGGGATGAAAGAAGCTAAGATATGTTGGAATCAGTTGGCCTTCATATTCGGTGGTATAATGATAAGTATGTTAAATGAGATGAAAAAAATTGTAGAATAGCTTTGGTACAACTATCTCTTTACCTCCTTAACTTGGTTATATAGTGGGAAGCAGAAAACAGGCAAGGCATGTTCTCAGAGGGTAGATGTATTTCCTTCTGAAGTTTCTTACTGGTCAGCTTCTATCACATGAATAAATGCATCTGATCTGAAAACCATTGGTTTATTTATACAAGCAAAAGCATGGAGAAGGAGGTGGAGGTAATAGGAGGTCATGATGGCTTGTGTTACAATAGAAAACAGATTTTTCAAGGTCTTTGGGGAATATCTAAGATTTAAACTGTCTCCTTCATCAAAACCATGTTCTCATAAATTAACATGGAATTCCAAAGTCTACGTAAAGTAATGAGCTTTCTTTGTAAGAAACCATTCCCTCCCATTGCTATTTGGGAAATGATATTAAATGGTGAAATTTGGGGTTTCTCTTCAAATGTTTTTTTTTGTGCCTTTTCTTCCTTTCTTAAGACATGTTCTCACAGACCATGTAACAGCAAATGTTGAGTGCTGGAGGCCTATGGTGGATGACTATTTCTTTACTCTATTTCCTGCTGTATAAGAATAACTCCCTATGGGGTTGCAAAACCCTTCAGCTCCTTCAGTCCTTTCTTTAACTCCTCCATTGGAGACCCCATGCTCAGTCCAATGGTTGGCTACAAGCATCTGCCTCTGTATTTGTCAGGCTCTGGTAAAGCCTCTTAGGAAACAGCTATTTCAGGCTCCTGTCAGCAAGCACTTCTTGGCATCCGCAATAGTGTCTGGGTTTGGTGTCTGTGTATAGGATGGATGGTAGGGCAATCTCTGAATGGCTTTTCCTTCAGTCTTTGCTCCAAAAATTGGCTCCTTATCCCCCCCCCTTGAGTATTTTGTTCCCCCTTCTAAGAAGTACTGAAGCGCCCACACTTTGGTCTTCCTTCTTCTTGAGCTTCATGTGGTCTGTGAATTCTATCTTGGGTATTCCGAGCTTTTGGGCTAATATCCACTTATCAGTGAGTGCATACCATGTGTGTTCTTTTGTGATTGCGTTACCTCACTCAGGGAAGAACAACAATATCAACCAACCAGATCCCCCCCACTCCCCAGAGCTCCCAGGGACAAAACAATCAACCAAAGAGTACACATGGCGCGACCCATGTCTTCAGCTGCACATGTACCTGATGGATGGCCTTGATGTGCATCTATGGGAGGAGAGAACCTTGTTTCTGTAAAGGCTTAATGCCTCAGTGTAGGGGAATACCAGGGCAGGGAGGCAGAAGTGGGTGGGTGGTTCAGGTGTACCCTCATAGAAGCAGGGAGAAGGGTGTGGGATAGGGAGTTTGCTGAGGGGAAACTGGGAAATGGGGTAATATTTGAACTGCTAAAAGAACAGGAAAATAGGCATATAATGGATATATTAACTGATAACTCTATTCATATCTCAAAATAGTTTATGTAGGAAACCATTGTCTTCAGACATGAGGCCATCTTGCTGTTACCAAAACGCTATAAACTAGGTGACTTACAAGCATCAAAAGTTCATTGTTTGTGGTCTAGAAAATGTGAAGTCCACAATCAAAATGCCAGCACATTCACTGTGTGGCAAGAGCCCAGATCATGATTCTTAGTTGATGACTTATTGCTGCTGTTTTACATGGTGAAAAAGGCAAGAGCCCTCTGGAACTTCCATAGTGGCAGAGATACCATTCTTAAGGGCTTCATTCTAATGACGAAGCCACTCCCTCCAAATTTGCACATCACTGTAGTGGTGGTGATTAGACTTCACCATGCAGGTTTTAGAGAGACCCAAATATTCAGCTTATACTACATTGTTGCATCGGATACTTTTCTTTTGTTGTAATAAAATACCCCAACAAGATGTAACTTAGGGAAGAAAGGGTTCTTTGGCTTACAGTTTCAGGGGAATAGAATATTTTATGACAGAGAAGATATCAATAGGCAAGGAAGTCATGGCAATGGGAACAGAAAGCTTCCGTGTTACATCATCTGCACATAAGAAGCAAAACAGAACAGGAAGTGGGGCCAGGCTAAAAAGAAACCTCAAGGTCTGCCCCAAGTCATATAGTTCCTCTAGCTCGTCTCCAGCTCCTAATGTTTCCCTAGCCTTCTGAAACAGTGGCACTAATGGGAATCAAACATAAGAGTGAGCCTATGAGTGGCAATTCTTGTTCAAACACCACACTCCTGATCTGTTGGGTTTGGTCTGTTGCTCTGTATTCAAATGCTAAATTCTGAATCCCAAGATCTTGTTGCCTCAAGAGCAGAGTCTCATTATACCAGTCTTTGATGTGTAAACCTTCCCCCCTCCCCAATTATCCCTGATTGGTTAATAAAAGTAAATAAATAAATAAATAAATAAAATATCTAGTAAACGACAAAAAAATAAAAAAAAAAATAAAATAAAACAGGAGTAACTCCTAGATTGTGATTTCTCACATAACATTCCGGAGATGTATTTTCATATCATTTCTGATAAGAGGTAGAAACATTACTAGTTTTCTTTTGGTAGTGAAAAAATAGAAACTTTTAGTAAGGCAGAAAATTCTCTAAACACTTTTTGCTGTCCAGAATTAATTCAATTGTCTTTGAATATTTACTATATGGAAAACATCAGAAGATATCATGTCAACACAGTGTACTCAATAAGCCTACAACTAGTGGAAGAACTAGAACTCATATTATACACAAAAATGAAACTATATGCAGTTATACTTCAAGAAGCATTTCCCTTCAGTGTGTAAGAAAACTCATGAATACTATGGGATGTGGGGAAATCATACTTCAGAATATACACTATAAAAATAATTTCTAGAATAAAATGGGAGAGGAAAGTCAGATTTATCCAAAGATTAAAGCAGAAAACCAGATTAGTTATTTTCCCAAATCTTATACTTGATCCCCCGTGTTGATTGAATTAATTTAAATATATACTATTTCACAACAACAAAAGTAATTTCTGAACTGGAGCATGAATTTAGGCCCTCATACAAACTTGGTGAGTGTTCAACACTGAGGTTTATTCCCAGGACAAACTAATAGGTTTTTGATGATGTGACTTGGATAGCTTTTTTTAAAAAAAGTTAACTAAAAAAAAGCTACCAAATTTTACAAATATTACCATAAATTCATGTTACTGAAAATATTTTCAATAAAATGTCAAATTTAACAGACCCATTTTAATAGAAATCAAGATTATTAAGCTTTATTTATTCTTGGTAAATTTTCCACTTGCCATTTTACATATCTTCTAGCTTACGTAATATTTCAGATACAGTATTTAAGAAGTTATGTACAGGTGTTTCTGCAAAAGACTTACATATCATCATATTTTAACATATAATTCAGGGATATTCCAAAACTCCCTTTCAAAAAAAAAAATCCATACAGAGTGCAGAGTGAAATAAAGGTACTCATTCACAGGGTGAATTAGCAGCTTGTAAGTAATCTTTTAAATGCAAACTACTGCATGCTTATTTCAAAGTTTAAAATTAAGGTACTTCAAATGCATATATTCAGTATGACTGTTGGCCTATGTATCTGTGAAGGAAAATATGTCATGTCAGAATATAATTGAAACTGTAACTGAAGGGCTGCAAAAAAACCAACCTTTTTATCTACTCCTTAAATAAATACTTTCCATTTCAAAGGCAATTCTAACTGTATCACATAGCTCAAATGATCAGTTAAAGTAGACACCTGACTCCTTCAAGGAGTCCCGATTCTTATGTGATTTGATCTACTCAGAGGGTATAAATTCCAGTGTCGGTGAAAAAACATATGCGCAGCCTTATCTGCATCCCTGTATTCCAGGCACCTGTTAAAATATGTTCATGTCACTATCTTCTTTCAAGCAGTGTTTATCAGCATCTCCCTGATTGCCTAATATAAGTTTACAACCGGTCTCCTAGGTGTACTAGTACATTACTGCTCTCCCACAGATATCATAAACAGTGACATCCTTGGTAATGAATGTCAGAATCATGCCAGCCTCAGAGTATATTATACATTGCCATGTCCCTTTGCCTATACACCAAGATAGGAGCTTGTTCTTTTCTCCTAGGTCAAACAGGTTTTAGGTACCATGTTTGTTCTACTTATAAAAGGAAGACTGCTTATTTCCAATCAATTATGATGACACTCAAAATGTCACTTATCTAAATAGCACCATTGTCTCATCTGATTCTTGTTTTTCCTAAAATTGATCTGTCTCCTACTGGGGAAGCTTAAAAGAAGATAGAATTTTAAGGCTGGAAGGGACCTTAAAGATGCTTGTCAAAGTAGCTCATCTTTCAAGTTTAGAAATGAGAGATAAAGAAAGATAGTTGTTGCTTGTTTGTTTGTTTTATATACTGGAAACAGATGATGCAAATCCAATTGAAGTATTTAACACCTGGTCTAGTACTCTTTCATTTTGACCTGTTAATCTTCTGCAAAGTTCCCTGAGACCCAGATGCCAGAGCTATCATGTAGATGTATATAAATTGGTATTGGATCCCCAAAATCTACTGATCTCTGCATTGTATTCAATTCTGGTTTTCTCTATGGGTCTCCATTTTCATTAAAGAGAATCTTCTTGGATTAGTGTTGGTAGATATCCTTAGGTGTGGGTGTAAGGATAGAATTTAGTTTACCATAAGGAACTAGGAACTATGTATTTACTTTATATACATTTCAAATGTTTTCCCCTTTGGATACCCCCTAATCCATTCCCCCTCCCCTTGCATCTATGAGGGTGCTCCCCCCCCCCACTCCTGTCTTCCCTCCTGGCATTCTCCTATATTGGGGCATCTAACACCCTCAGGCCCAAGGGCCTCTCCTCCCACTGGTGGCTAACAAGACTCTCCTCTGCCACATATGTGGCCAGCACTGTGGGTCCCTCCACGGATATTCTTTTGTTGGTGATCCAGTCTCTGGGAGCATCGGGGGGTCAGGCCAATGGACACTGTTGCTCCCTCCATGGGGCTGCAAACCCCCTCAGCTCCTTTAGTCCCTTCTCCAACTCCTCCATCTGGGATACCACGCTCAGTACAATGATTATCTGTGAGCATCTGTCTCTCTGCCTGAACCTCTCAGGAGACAGCTTATCATACTTCCATCAGCAAGCACTTCCCAGCATCCACAAGAATGTCTGGGTTTGGTGGCTGTATATGGGATGTATCCTCAGATGCGGCTGTCTCTGGATGGCCTTTCCTTGAGTCTCTGCTCCACACTTTGTCCCAATATTTCCCCCTGTGAGTGTTTTATTCACTTTTCTAAGAAACACTGAAGCATCCATATTTTGGTCTTCTTCCTTCTTAAGCTTCATATGGCCTGTGAATTGAATCTTGGGCATTATGAACTTTTGGGCTAATATCCACTTATCAGTCATATTTATAATAGCCAGAAGCTGGAAACAACCTAGATGTCCCTCAACAGAGGAGTGGAACATTTACACAATGGAATACTATTCAGCTATTAAAAACAATGACTTCATGAAATTCGCAGGCAAATGGATGGAACTTGAAAATAACATCCTGAGTGAAGTAACTCAGTCACAAAAGAACAAGCAAGGTACCTACTCACTGATAAGTGGTTATTAGCCCAAAGTTCGGAATGTGACAGTTTCTTAAGGAGCAGGATACAGATTTTGTTATTGACATCCTCATGTGTAAGGGTGTGTGTGTATGTGTGCATGTGTGTGGGTTTCAACTCTGTGTCTTATATCCCAAATGTTGTTTGTCTATGTATTTCCTTAATGTGTTTTTTGAATAATACATGGGGCATTTGTCCCCTTTGTCTATTCTATCACTTTACTGCAGGAGTAGTCTTTGTTTCTTTGGTTTGAATCAGAATTCATTATTCTTTCCTGTCCTTTTTCTTCTAGTTGTCTTAATTACCATTTGAGAAGGTTCCATTAAGTCTGAGCCGAAATCCCTAGGTTGATACTGAGATTCAATCTCTTAATGAGGAAATTTCTTTACTGATCTTGGGATGGTCTTGTCATGAGAATTCCTTTTTTATGTAAATGGGAAAAGAAAAAAGTGAAAAAAAAGAGACTTCAATGAGAATCAAGTTTCCCTGGGTCAAAAGACAGTTGCAATATGATTCTACCTGCATTCACATTTGTGAGTGATAAACAGGTGTTGCCATTTTTTTATGATGAACTTTCTTTTTAAAATTTTTATTGGTTATTTTATTTATTTACATTTCAAATGTTATACCTTTCCTGGTTTCCCCTCTGAAAAATCCCCCCATCCCACCCTCTCCCCTGCTTCTATGAACATCTTTTACAAGAAAATAAAAATGCATTAGTTTCAAAGTGAAAATGTTGTGTGTTTTAAAAATCAACGAGAAGATGAACCAGGCCTAGAACAGTGCTGCATAGGAAACACAATCAATCTAACATTTTTCTCTAAGTGCTTCAGTGGAAAATTTAACTCTGGGGAAAATATTTTATCTTTGCAAAGGATTAGCAAAAATTGTCTGCAATAGATAGAATCCTAGATTTGATACCTACACTCAGGGACTATTCACCTGTTTATTATACTCAGAGTGATATGAAGAAAGATGTTTTCAGTGGCTCACTGATGTCACCAGAGAAAAGCAAGGAATAGTGAAAAATCCAGAAACTCTGTTCTTTCACATTGTGTATTTGCCAACCGCAGCTTGGATAAATTAATTACGCTCTGATAGGAAAGCCCCAGAGATTCAACCTTTGAAGATCTACTGTTCCCTGTAATCAATAAAGCAGGTTAGCATTTAAGTCTGCCTCCAGGGAAAAGAGCATAAAACTCATCATGGGGAAAACAAAGCCTGTATATTCTATTCACAGTTTTATGGGTAATGCAAACTTGTTCAACTTAAAAAATAAGAGCAAAATTAATAATAAGGCCACTCTACAGTTTATATAAGACATGAGAATTTGCTTGGGTCAATCCATAGATAGTTCATGGGAAGGCAGAAGACATGGCCTATCTTTTTTGAAAAATACAAATGACTTTTAAAATGGGAAATTCATTTTAATTTGAGTAAATGAGATATTGAAAATAAGCATAGCAAATAAAACTTTAGATTAAAATTCTGAAAAAAACAAGAATAACCTTACTAAACCCATTCTTCTCTCTCCAATTCATCTACAAGGTATAGCACAACTAAATATGTACGCTTGTGAAATTTATGCATCGTGTGCCGCATTTAAACTGCACCACATGAAGACCACTGTCTGACAGTACTAAGTGCAGTTTATTTTAATAATGGCCATGGAATGAAGTTTCCTCCTGTTCCTTTTCAGTTTCTAAAATTTCACATGCAGGACCCTTTAAATTAAGCATGATTAGAATGCATGAGTATACTAGTTATGAATATAATTTATTGTCTTTCAGTGTTAGTAGATAGGAATATTCGTGAGAAACAGTGAGAATTCCTTGTTCTCTTTCACAAAAAAAATTAAATCTGCACTCTTCCACATCCTCTTTTTTGGTGAAACAATCAGGTCCCTTTAGCCCGTTGGAAACTTTCCAGAAATTCCTATTACTTGCTTGGGTGTTTTTCCATTTCATGTTTTATTAATGTAAATATGTTCTGGAAATTACAAATGCTTAATGTGACAGAAAGAAATTGGAGAATTTAGAAGTAGGCCTTTAAAATGGACCTTGCAATGCCTCTTGTGTACAAACATCTGTTAATGCTTATTCTTCCTCTAACTGCAATATTGATGCTGCCATTATAGACATTACAAAATGAAACCCTGTTATTACAGAGTTAATAAGCAAAATGTTAACTTTAGGATGTCCCTAAATTGTGTCATTGATTAAGTACATTTTAAAGCTCTGTAATACTTTGTGGTAGTCGGCTTTGTCTACTTTAAAGAACCCAGAATCTCTTTGCAAGGGAATCTCAGCGAGGGACTGTCTACATTAAGCTGCCCTGTAGACATGTCTATGGAGGATTTTCTCAATTTAGTTAATTAATATAATATTATGCAGCCCACTTGGCCCTGCACCATTGCCAGGTAAGACTGTGTAAGAGTAGAGAAAGATAGCTGACATCAAGTATGTTCTTGATAGTGGATGTGATAGCTGCTTCAAATTCCTGCTTTGACTGACCCTATAAGACTCTAATGACAGACTGTAATATGGAATCATAAGCAAATTAAACCCTTTATCTGTTAAGTTGCTTTGTATGAGGACCTTTTGTCACAGCAATGGAAAGGAAACTAACACATAATTCATCTCTAGTTAGTATGTTAGGCCAATAAAAATAGAGCATAGGACTCCAGTTAGTATATAGCTGCACATTTCTAGATGGCTTAGTCACTTTAGCACAAGCAGAGATAAGATACCCTGATCCTTCTGACAGCTTATGAATGACTTCTTTTAACCCCACTAAGAGGAAAACCAAAATCTTCCTCTTTGTGTCTGAATGATATTCGCCTTCATATACACACTGCATCCATCCATCCGTCCTTTCATTGATGGCATACTTTATTCAGGCATTGCGACAGACAATGTGGAAGTGCAGATGCCCCTTCAGTGTACTCTGCTTAGCAGTGAGATAGCTAGATGTTACACTGCTTCTGTTTTCAGTCTTGAGGAACCTGCATATTATTTTGCATGATGGTTATATTAATTCAGTTTCTCACCTGTGCTCAAAGATAAGATGCTCACACCCTTGCTGGCATGATTTATATATTCTCTTTTTTATTATAGATAGTCTGACCATAATGACTTGAAATCTTAATTTTTTTATTTTCCTCTTTATGATAATTAGAAATGTTCTTTATAAAGTCATTGTCCTTGCACGGCATCCTATAAAACAGAGCATTTCTGATCAGTTGTCCACTTTCATATTGGTTACTCTTTGTTGTTGAGTAAGAGCAGTTCCTGATACATTCTGTAACTTATCAATCATTAACTGAAGAGTTTTCAAATATTTACCTGTTCTGAGGACCGCTTCATTGTTGTTGATTATTTTCTTCACTGTTTGGAAATTTCTTAGCCTGAGATAATTACAAAAAAAAAATCTCTATTTTTGCTTTATTTGCTTTTGTTTTCTAAGCTTTGGACACCTTAGCCAAAAGTACTGATGCCTTGATATATTTCCCCTTTTCATTATTTAGTTTCATTCAAATTTTCTTCTTTGTGCCGGGCAGTGCACTCCTTTAATCCCAGCACTCGGGAGGCAGAGGCAGGCGGATTTTTGAGTTCGAGGCCAGCCTGGTCTACAGAGTGAGCTCCAGGACAGCCAGGGCTACACAGAGAAACTTTGTCTTGAAAAACCAAAAAACCAAATTTCTTCTTTGTGGTAAAAACATGTGGGTGTGTCTGTGGGTGTGTCTCTGTGTGTGTCTCTTTATGTGTGCGTGTGTGTATGTGTGTGTGTGTTGCTATTTTTGTCATTGACTAACTTTACTGTTTAGATACTTCCGTTAAACACTAATATATAAAAAATGCTTATTCCATGAAAAAAATCACTGAGCTAGAACACATTCCCATTAATAGCAAAAGACATAATTTTGTAGTATGTTTCAGGTTAAGTTTCTCAAACCAAGACCAGCCATCACACTACAAAGTGAACTTCTATTGCATAAGAAGTTCAAACTTGTTGGCTTTTCCTTGTTATTACAGTTGGACTTCATGTAGTTAAAAAATCTATCTTAACAAACCTAGTTCTTGTTAAGAGGATAGAGGTTAGAGGAAGCAGACATTCAACATAAATGAATTTTTGTAGTGTACAATCTTATTAACAGTTACAATGTAGATGTATTGAATGTTTCTTCAGCTAGAGTTAACTTTTCAAAATGAATATTTTTGGGTGCAGCTACTGTTTTAATATTTAGCATTTTAAAATTACAGATATTTTTATCTCTATCCACAATATTTTCACTTCACTTATATTATTTATATATTATTTGAATACAAATATCTGCTTGCATACAATTTCATTCTGGTAATATACTTATTTTTAAACATTGAGAAAGTAAGAATCTATGGGATTGATTTATTTCTGAAAATAGATTCTGTCTTCATTTAGTTTATATGTTTCTGATAATCCTTCTGACATTCTGAAAAGAATTTAATGACCTTGTAATTATTTTATTTATGAGAATAGTAATTAATTTAATACATTAAAAGGCTAACTTATTATCAAATGGGCTTTGCTTTCTCTTGTTTTGGGTTAATATTTAGTGGCTTAAAGCACAAAAGTCATGCCATTATTCTGATCAGGTTAACAATAATAAAAAGGAAAAAATATAAAAATAAATGCAAGGAAGGATGTCAGCCACTTAGACCCTGAGTCTACTGGTGAGAAAGTAAATTAACAAGTCATTCTGAAGAATAACATGAGATGAGGTTCCAAAAAATTCCAGACCGTAATGTGTGGCTACCTTACTACTGAGATATACAGCAAAGAGATACATGCATTCTTACATTACATAAAACAGTCAATGGTTTGGCATTAGTCTCTACAGAACCCACGGAAATGATTTTAATATTTTTGGGAGGATTTATGTCATGATTGGTATTTAGGTGGCAGTGTGTGTGCTTCACAAAACTCAGACAATATACACTTAAGATTTATGTATTTCTGTTTTGTCTGAAGATAATTTTATTTCTAAAACCTGAGAAGAAATCTCAATAGGAACGATCATTGTCAGCAGCTACAACATAATCACAGAATCATTACGCTGGAAGTATTTGGATCAGGGAAGGAAAGGAGAGCCATATGTCTACCCTGGCGTTTCTTATTTGTTTGTTTGCTTGCCTTTAAGTGCACATAAATAAAGTCAAGTGATTAATGTCTCTGCAGATGTTACAATCAGACTTCCCCTTCTCTACTGCTGAAATCTCCAGCCAATTCCATAATTGAACACAGCATCTAGATACAACCCTGGCATTGACACTTAGGTTAATATTATTATCCTTATAGATTATTATGTATTAATAATATTAATATTATAGTCTTAGGAACAACTATTCAATATAGACAACACTTTACATTGATACTAGAATTTCTTGTGTTCTGAAATAAAATAGTTTAAAAATGAAAAGTTTGGGATGTATTGTATGAGAGAAGAATAAATAAAAGTAAACAAAGTAAATGTGTTACATGTATACAAAAACTATTCTGCTTTATAAAGGAAAGAAATAGAAATTAAACACACAGTTTTATTTCTGGTAAACACTCCAAGTTTACCAGGCAGAAACAAACAAACAAAACTAACCAACTAAAAAAACTAAAAATAAAGAAGAAAAGAAATAAGTAAAATTAAGCTTCCAAATCTGCCACAATTTCTAAAAATTCAAACTACTTTCAAGGAAATAAATTAAAAGAAAAATAATGAAGAAAAGAAAAACCCATGTGCTCCGTATCAGTACTGTTTTTCAAATTATCCACTTTGCAAAAAGTAAATCTGCCATTTTCTACATGAAGCCAGAAGATAATTTTAGCTGAAGAAGTCACTGAGAGACAGACTCAGGTTTTCTGTGAAGACAGGAATGAAGCCACCTGTTTCCATTTTGATGTAGATTTGCCATGACAGAGCATGAAAATTGCTTCTCTGAAGTGAGACATGGGGGATCCTGAGATATTAAACTCATTTGGTGTTGAGAAACAGTAGGAGACAGAACGTGTAAGAAGGGATGCTTCCTGGGAAGGAACAGTGTGAGAAGAACAGAAGAAAACTGTGAGAACTATATAACCCTTTATGGAAAAACAAAATTCATCAAATTGTAGACCTCAAGACTTTTCCTGAAAGATGACCTTTAGCTGTTTAAGGAATGCAGCATTTTGTATACATAATGATGCAGCTTTTTATAGATGTAATTATGGGGTATCCGTTGTCTAACGTGGGGTATTCAGAGCTTCTGACATTCGACAGGTCTCACATTAAATATTGTCATGAGTCAAAACACATAAAATTGCCAAAACATGTGCAGTGAGAATCATGTATGTTTTATTTTTTATTTAAAATATTATTATATCATTGTCTTCCTTCCCTTTTCTCCATTCAAGCTCTCCATGCCTCCTCTCAAATTTCTAGCCTTTCCTCTGTTATTGTTATACACATACATACATAAATACATACATACAAATAAATATACAAATACAAATATATACAAATAAATATATCAATAAAACCTTCTGATTCTGGTTAGTGTTACTTATATGTATATTTTACTTTTAGATTTGAGAATTTAGTGGAATAAAATTTCATGAAGCCCTTTTAAAGTATGCTCTCATTTGAAGACTCTTCATTCTGCCTTCTCAAAAATCTCCTATGATCTTTTTTTAAAAAAATATCTTTAATCTTTTTTTTACAGGCCAGTCATTGTCTTCCTCCCAGTCCATCCCCCCACAGGTCTTCATCCCATTTTTCCTCCCCCCCAACTCTGAGAAAATGTCCCCACCTCCACCCCTACCCCACCAAACCTCCCCACTCCCTGGGGCTACAAGTCTCTCAAGGGTTAAGTGTGTCTTCTCTGACTGAGTCCAGACCAGGCAGTCCTCTGCTGTATATGAGTTGGGGGCCTTGTATCAGCTAGTGTAGGCTGCCTGGTTGGTGGCTCAGTGTCTGAGAGATCTTGAGAGTCCAAGTTAGTTGAGATTGTTGGTCTTCCTATGGGTTTACCCCCATCCTCAGCTTCTTAGAGCCTTTCTCTAATTAAACCTCAGGGGTCCCCGGCTTCTGTCCATTAGTTGGGTGTAAGTATTTGTTCACTTTCTATAATGGAGCATCTGCCTTCATATATTATATTATATATATATAATATATGTTATATTATATATTAATATATAATATATGTAATATGTATATATTTATATGGTTTGATTAAACTATATAGCCATTTCCAGCCCATAATAATTTCGTGATTTGCTGAAGATTATAACCATGTATCATAGTCATCACACTTTATGGACAACAAACACTCAAAAATTGTGAAACTAGTCTTCCAATTCATTTATGCTATTTGTTTTTACTTTTATCTGCTAAGTAACAAGACCTGGAGCCTTTGGTCATGTATCTGCCAAGAAAAAAAAGGATTGTTATATGTTCCTGTCTTTCTCCTGTAGCTCATATCTAATACAGTCTGCAGCTAACTATTATACATGTTATATTTGGCTTTACTTCAGAATGAATTTTTATTCTCTCCTGTGTGTTGTAAGTCTTAGTTTTGTTCCCATGGTTTCTCAATTAGCTGATTGATTATATTGACCACTGAAACTTTTGACATTACTGTTATAATGGCAGGTAATTTTGCTTTGGGGCTTGGGGCCCTACTTCTGAGTAACATTTTCAACATATTGGCACCGTGATAAATAAATAAAGATATATACACAATGTGATATACAGTTGTATGACATATATATGCATATATGTGATATAATATATGCATATATACACACATATTTAATTTTGGATTCCAAAAAATTATAATTATGTCTCATTTTTTTTAATCCTTACATCATACCAAGCTCTTGAGTAATGAAATACTCACATAACTTTCTTTCATTTAATCAGATGCTTACAATGCTTTTATATTAGTTTTTTTTTTTGATTCCTAAAGATCTCAGGTGTCTCTTTTTTATGTTGTTACTCTTTTCTTATTCCTGGATGAGGTGTTGCTTTCTTTTCCTGACCTTATGATCATCTTTGTCCAGTGTGTCTTGGTGATGCCAACATGGACGAGGTGAAAGCTCACATTAGCAGATGTGTGATTATCTTTTCCTACTTCACCCATTCAATGTAGCTGGCACATTCTTCCTTGTAAATGAGACTTGCTCTGCCAATTTCCTGAATTTTCCAGTATCCATCAGTAATGGGTTCGTCCTTTTGATAGGCATAGAGTGACAATTCTTCTATATCCATCTTTGGTGTGAGGGAAGAGATAACTTCCCTCCAGATGTGCAGTGGTGCATTGAAATGCACTTAATCCATTTCCCTTTGGTCAGAAATCACAAACAGATTCATCTTCATTTTGGCAACAGCTACTTCAGCAGTGACCCTAAAGGACCATTTTGCTAACTAGAAAATAAAGGGAAATAATCTTGGGAACATATGTGATAAAAAGAACACACAATAACTAATCAGAAGATTTCTAATAAAGTCATAAATGAATGATAGATTTATCGTTACAATTTAATGCATTTTCAGTTTATAAATATAACACAATTAAATTAATATATAGTACAAAATAATAATATCATTTATTTTAATTTTGAAATTTAATAGTGGAAATACAAGAATGCATGTTTCTATAGGAAAGACATAATTGAAACATTTAAATAAATTTTTATGTTTCTATACATTTATATTATATATAATTAAAGAATATGTATTTAATAACAAATATGTAGTTATAATTATTGTATAAATAGTGGACAACTTTCATATATTGACATACGTGGGATCTGAGTTTCATCATTTAACTTTTTGTCAACTGTCATAATAATAAATTACAATGACTCTAAAGGTAAAGAGACAATGCCTGCAGTTATCAGTAAGAATATATTTTATATGTAAGCATAACACATAACAGATATGATGAAGAATGATAAAAGGTTTACCCTGAGATTTGGCTTACATATTTTTGATTGTTTTGTTGGAAACTTTTATAAATAAATATTTTTATTCCCCTTTATATTCTGTGTCATATTTATATGAATCTTCTACTATAAACATCTTGTGTAGGGTTCTGCTTCCTTTATGATTGAAAGTGTGGTAATGTATCTTCTGCTCACTTTTCAAGTATATTAGGGAATTTGTAGGGAATCTGCATCCAAACTATTGACTGAGCAACAGAGTGCATGTGTACAGATAGAGTAGGCAAAAATCTTATTATGTATATATTTTTAATCTTCTTCTATTCAAAATGAAAGCAAATGTTTGAAAATAGTGTGTTCATAATTCTGATGTCTGAGCAGACATGAGAGTTGAAAACATGAAATGGCATTTTGGTATTTGCAGAGATTTTACCTTAAGTTGTAATTCTTAAAAACAGTCATGTCGGATACACCACATACACATACAATATATATATATTGTCATATATATATATGGCATCTGATAAACCCCATGTAGAAACAGTGTTTATCTTCAGTGAGATGACAGGATGGAAGGTAGCAGACACCCGACAGGAACCAGGATGGATACACACTAAGGATGATTCAGATACAGCAGGTTGGCACTGTGAGGATGAGGAGAATGACTTAACAACAATAAATTGCATTTTCTTTCTCTCTAGAATTAAATTAATAAAAATTGTCACCGATGTAAAGATCAATGGAGTATGTGTGTGGTACATGTTTGTGTAGTAACAAATGTGCTACTTGTATGCGGTATAGGTAGAATTTCAAGTGTGCTGGGGAAAATTTGTTTCATCACCAAGAAGCAGGTAACTGGGAGTGGGGGAGAGAGCTCAGCAGTTAAGAGCATGAAAGCTCTCTCCGAACACTGGAGTTCAATTCCCATCACCATTAGGCTGCTTACATACTCTGTAACTCCAGTCCCTGGGAATTCATTATCTGTTTCTGCTAACACCATACCTGCATACCCACACACACACA